>CAXKWD010000003.1:25634645-26834645 GCA_964059195.1 Ectobius pallidus | reverse complement strand
TCTCATAAGTATCAATCTGGCACTTAATGAACCTTAGCTTTCATATGAGCATTGTATATTGAGGACAGAAACATAATGAAAGGTACAAAATAATGAATATATAATTAATCAATTTGAGGCACATTTAAACGTAGTATTGAGTTTAAAAGAAGCTATCTTCCTAGGTAAATATAAATTAATATCTCGCCTACATATAGTCAGTGATAGCTTTAAATGTTTAACTTGCAAAGCTCTAAAAAAATTAATGTCATTAGTACTTTTTCCTCACCTGTTCTTCCACTGATCTTTAAGAAACACTCTCAGAAACACGCATAATAACTTTCACTCCTTTTAGTAAAAGAAAATAACTATAAAAATAGAGACAATGGTAAATACTAATGAATATTTATAAAAAATTATCACTATAAGTGAAGTAGAACAAGGAAGTCGTATATTATGGTCTTCAAAAATACACCAAGGTTAGGCTTATCATAACAAAGAAACCACATACTGAAGTGAGTCATATATGTTTTGACTCTTAAGTGTAATAATATTATTACGAACAAAATATAACTTTAATCAAATCTTGGTCTTTGGTTGAATGGTAGGGGTCAGAGGCAGTAACCTCCTTTATGGAAGTGCATTTGCTGCAATTAGAGGAGCTATCTACATTTAAAATTATAATTTATTTGGAACTAGAGAAATTGTTATATTTATATAAAAATGTATGATAATTATATACTTTCTTTTTTCACTGTTTTTGTTACATGAGACGATAGTTTAAGTAGACTTTGCTGTTTAGCAGCCCCTGAGAGAGGGAAGTAAATAAATAATAATTACTTCAACTCTTTGGTGCTACATCTCTGAAAGGACTAGGCCTAAAACCATAGGCAGATGTCAGAACCAGGGGCATGTGGGTAGTATCAGGATAGCCATGGCCGTCAATGTTGATTTCCCTGGCCAGAACAGCAACTTCTTAATTGAGTAGCTCTTCAGTTTGAATCACGAGTCCGAGTGCAACCCGTTCCAGACCTTCCTACCTCAGAAAAATCTGAGGTACTGGGAATCGAACCCTGGTTTTCGGATCTGCAGACACGAGACTAAGCAGGCAGTCAAATAAGTAAGAGTCCAACATTTAAAAATTAAAATCTTAAGAAAACTACAAGAGAAAAATTCCTCTGACACTGGGAGGGAAATGCATGACCTTCGGCTTTCCACGCCGCTGCTCTACCAATTGAGCTAGACAAGTTAACTTCACAGTGCCAGATGGAACTTCTCTCCTATGGCTGATTACCCTTAATGGTCTACCTCACTGAAACAGAAGTTACGTCTTCTGCAAGAAGGGTCCAAAAGGGCCAAAAAATTCCATGAACCCAAGGAATATGTGTTTTAATCTCAAAGAGAGCTTACATGAGGCCAGAGGAGCCCCAAGAAGTTTGAAATGAACCACAGGAGTAAGGTAATTCAAAGTTGACTAGAAAGGAGACTACGGGAGCACAGAGGTGATGAAGAGCAGTAGAAGGTCTTATGGGGACCTAGAAAATGAACGAATGATCTCTGATTGTTTAAACTCCTTTTTTATGGCAGAAATGGAAATCGCGGGGGGGAGAGGATTATATTCTCAGGAGGACTCACCTTGTTGGAATCTGCAGAAGACTCGTTCTTGAGAGCTTCTAATGCTTTCAGCTTCTCTACCTCATCTTCTTCTACTGGCAAAGCCTTTCCTTCTCCCTCTGGTTTTGGAGGATTGAACAAATCCAAGGAAAACCCCAAATCCACATCCTGCTTCCACAGGACCTCTATCAAATCCATGTCCTGCAAACAAGGAAATATTCATGGTTAACAATTTAGCAAATTAACAGTCTTCACACATATAAAGTAAAAAAATAATAATTACATTCACTTTCTCAGTTTAAATATAGAACAATATCAACTCTGCAAAAAAATTAAAATCAATTATCTGCTTCTATATAACTGCCCATACAAAAATGATGAAAATGCAGAATTTCTGCTAGTGTATCAAAATAGACTGTGAGTGGAAGTTTACAGTTAATGCTGTTTCCTACAGGTCTCATAACCTATCTGGTTATGATTCTACAGTTCTACACACAGACATGAGCTAGATATTTCGATGTAACTTGAGATTATGATTTGTAAGTACAGTAATAAAATTGTTTTTAAAACTATAAAGAGCAATAACTGGTTCAGTTAGAGTTTAACTCGCAGTAAATCTACGACGTGGACCCTACAGTTTTACTTCCCTTCACAAAGAAGGCATTTCAAGACTTTTTACATAGGAATATACACGTCCTCGAGTGGGTTACAACCCACGAACTTGGGTTTAATAGCCCGTACGTAAATCTACTATGTATGATGATTTAAAAATATGCACAACTAAAAAAAAAATTAAAAATTAAAACTGATTAAAATAAGCAATAACTAACCATCGGTGCTGTTCAACCCTCAGATTTCGACCGAAACTAGTTCGAAAGACTTATTTTCATTCAGGACGAAACCCCCAACTAGAGCGCAATCGTTCTTAGCGAAGAAGTTTCGGCGGGTAGGCCTAAGTTTCGTCCGATTTTCAAGCTTCAAAAATGAATGTTTCAGTCGTGAAAGTTTTATTCCTAAATATACACAGGAAAATACAATACTGCAATTAGCAGAATCGTGGAGGATAAGTAGAAGACAAGAAGAGAAATTACAAGCTACGGAAATGGATTATTAGAGACGAGTCCCAGGATACCAAGGAGAGAAAGGATCAAAACAAGTAGCAATGAAAGAGGTAATGCACATAGAGAAGGATATAATAGAGAGCATTAATACAAAAAGATTACAATGGTATAAGCATACAAATAGGATGAACGATGGAAGATACCCAAAGGAAGTGATGAGATGTGAATCATCGGGAAGAAACAGGAAAAGGAAAACCAAGCGAAAATGGGATGAATTGAGTGAAAAAGTGTATGGAATTGAAAGGACTACATGAAGAAGACATTTTAGATAGGGATATGGAGATAGATATTTAATTATTGTATATAAATAAAGGATATTTAGATAAGCATTGTGTAAGTTTTCGCTTAGGAAATTACAGCATTGAATGAAAAAACATACAGGAAGTAGGAACTGTAAATAATTGTATTTTCCCTTCAGGGCTCCCAGTCAATAATTTTGAGATATGTCTTTCCTCCCCCATGCGCGCAGCATGCCCAGCTCACTTCATCCTCCGTGATTTAATAATCATCCTTATTATATTCAGTGAAAAGTTTAGGTTATGAAGTTTGTCATTATGCAGTTTTCATCACTCTTAGGTCCGAATATTTTTCTAAGCACCCTGTTATCGAACACTCCAGCAGAAAATTCTTTATCTGCCTAAGCAATTCACGAACAACCTTAAACGTTCAAACAAATAAGCCTTAATGAGTTCGGGAAATAGAAGTTGCCAATTACTGTACGTTATGTCACTCTTCTAACTTAGGTCTACTTCCGCCTGGCGTCATACATACATTTAAAACTCTTAGCTATAGGCCTACTAGGTCAACTTGCAGAAGAACATTAAACACATAGGCCTAGACATGAGCTAAATATTTCGATGTAACTTGTGATTATGATTTGTAAGTAATAAAATTGTTTTTAAGACTAAAAAGAGCAATAACTGGAATGCTTCAGCTGTAGTAAGATAATCCTATTGCCTTAGTGAACAGAAAAAATGCATTTACTCAAAGTTATAGGATAACTTCATAATGCCATCCATAGTATAAAATTTAGTTTATTTGAAAGTAACCGAAAGTTGGGCCTAATATAAAAGTGACATATCTGAGCTTGTCTTATTTACCTTAGTTAAGGATAAAAATGTTTGTGACAGCTCGGCCACTGATTCGCTGTCTTCGAGAGCCAATCCGAACTCTTTTGGGCTTCGAACATCGCAAAATATAATACAGATGTAGGCCTAACTTATTTGTAATGTGCTTATTTTAAAAAAATTGTTCACAGAAATAAAATAAGAAATGACTTATAAAAAAATACGTTTTCATTTTCAGAAATTATATTCATCTGGTACTTTACATAAACATTATTATTTGCTAACTTGACAGCATAGAGACACATTAATTACTATAACTAAAATAATAACAATATAATGTCCATTGTAAAAGGCATAACATATAGTGCTACAATAATACAGCATGATCCCTCTATCCTAACATAATGCATCATAATGTCTATCGCTCCGATTTTGTTATGAAATTTATTTTTTTATTTCAGCTATGTTTATACTCCTTTCAGCTTCGAGGTTATATCATCAGAAGTTCGGGATCTGTGACTGTACAGTAGGGTAGGAACTATAGCTTGTCAACTGTTACTATTGCCGGTGTATTTAATGGAGTAAATTTCAACTGATATTAATTTAAATGGATATAATACAGGGTGAAAAGGTGAGGATGATTCATGGTATGTAAATATCCAATTCGGGATTTGCCTTTACGACTGGGGAAACCATGAAAAAAACCATGAAAAAACCCATGGCCGGCCACGGGATTTGAACCTGGGATTTCCCGAAATTTATTTTTGTTTAAATAAATAAATAAAGTAATATAAATTACAAAAAAAAAATATTAGACTATTACTAATATGATTTTTTAGCCAAATGAAAAAAGCAATCTTGTTTTCGGAAGCTGTTCAATATAATACTATATTTATTTCTTGTTTTCGGAAGCTGTTCAATATAATACTATATTTATTTATCACACTGAAGTATTTACGAATAATCAGATATTTAAAAATATTTAAACAATATCGAGGCACAGTAACCATAGGAGGAGATCGGATAAAAATTCTACTAAAATCTAATTTTAGCGTTAAATTGTTCAATGATAAATCCAGTATTCAGGGTGATTGTTGACAACATAATTGAACAGTCTAGACATAAAAGATTAGGCTAACTAAGTTATTTACTTGTTAATTATAATATTCAAATATTGGTCCACACATTATTGATCACTGAGATGGTTTTGTTTCAAAAGACAATAAAAAAGGACTTGATTATCAGGAGAAGTGATCAGGGAGGGCAAGACAAGCAACGGGTGTGGCCCAGGCCGGTCACGGGAGGTCCTGGACCTGAAAGACAGGGCCACCCCGGTCCACCTATGTCCCGCCTTCTCACTAGATGTCACCAAAAAACTCCTGACATTGTGGAAACTGTTACTTTACATATTAGTGCTTAGTATCAATAAAT
This sequence comes from Ectobius pallidus, assembly GCA_964059195.1. Classification (NCBI taxonomy): domain Eukaryota; kingdom Metazoa; phylum Arthropoda; class Insecta; order Blattodea; family Ectobiidae; genus Ectobius; species Ectobius pallidus. Next base: position 26,829,433 of record CAXKWD010000003.1, on the reverse strand, counting down.
TTACTAATAACTATGAGTGTTTAAAACAGCTTATTCTAGCACTAAAAACAATTCCCAATGCATATCCGTCCCAAAGAGAAAAGGATAATGGAAATGTAGGGGGTAAAAAAAAACTCCACAAACTCACACATAACAGGATTTTTCGCATGGCAAAAAATGAAGTGAATTTATCTTTAGGTAAGAGAAGCTGTGAAGTAAGTTTTTCGGTGTCTTAACAGCTTACCAAGAGGAATTACGATAAGTAATAAATATGGTTTATGACCTAAAAAAGTGGAAAATATGACTTCGAATATAACCTTAAAAATGACTAAATATGACCCAAAAATCCTAAATATGACCTCATAAAGGAACGTATTTTCTAAACATAAATATTTCAATTTAAAACGTTTAATGACATTAAATTATTAGATTACATTATTTCAATCAGTTAATCACTTTTTAAAATAATTTACAGGCGCTTTGCTGTTTTACTTAAAAAGAACTTATAATCTGTTAATGTTTCCAGATACCACTGCAAATTTGAAGTGAAAATATTTTTAAAATATGTCTATTGGAAGTTGTGAACAACAAGGAGGAAGAGGTAATTGTACTAATACTTGTTATTGTCTTCAAATTTCAGTTACAATAAAACCTAAATATTCGTGACTCTTTTTCGGAAAAAAATTAAGTTGATAATTTAGTGCACAAACTGCATAAATGAGCTCTTTTGCCGGTTTTATAACTTAAATATTACGTTAAATTACAAATATGACCGAAATATGACCAAGATCATGAAAATTACCAAAATATGACTTTATATGCAAAACAAAAACTGTCCGATTAGGATAATCATGTTTGCGACGAAAATGGAGGCCAGGATAAAAATATGACATGTCATAAACATCCGAACTCTAGTAAATAGGGATATAATCATTAATCGATACTGTTAACTTAGGAAATGATGTTTGTTTTGATAGTACGAAGCAATATGTTATGGTTAGTAGATTTGGTCGTCGTTGGGATATTTTCTCTAAGAGTTCTTTTACATACAGGTAAATCTACAGACATGACTGTCACATATAAATGCCATAACCTGGGCCAGGATCGACTCGTGACCTTGGGCACAGAAAGCTGGTGCCACATTGATTGCGCCCCCAGGCCAACAGGATAAGTTAATGCAAAACATTTTATCCATTTACTTATTTTCTCAATAATGACAGCGCTTTAAAGTGGAAATGCTGTGATATTAAATAAGTTAATTGAAATTAGCTGTGCATAAACCTGACGTTTACAGTCCCTAGTTATGAAGGTCGTATGATCAAACTCTTATGTGACCGTCCTCCATCCTTCTTGAGTAATCAAGACTACGGGCATTCATTTCACATAAAATTAAATGTCAGAATGTAATAGGCCTATATAATTACATCTTAAAGCGTTCCAGCTGAAATATTTTATTGACCATGTACTTTACGATTATGATTAGGTACTTATGAAGTCTAATTATATTATGTTAAAACATTTTCCGGTCTAAGATTTCTAATACCTTGTGTTGTTTCAAAGGAAATCTAATTTTTCATAAGGAAATCGTCTCATGCGTATTTTGAATGAAATACAAAATAATTTATCAACAGACACAAAATTATTAGAACACTCCGTTGTTTTCTTGCGGTTATTAGGCCTATTCATTGACATCAGAATCAGTAATATTACAATAAATTAAAGCCTATATTTAGTTCATTACACCATACCTTAATTTTTCTGTAACTTACTAAAACAAACTGTTTAATGTCTATATTTCAAAGCTTCTGTATCATGCAATTCTGTCACACAATATAATTCATACACCACTTACAAGAATAGTCGAGGAATCAAATATTTTGAGACAATACAACCAATGTATAGTTATTCAAGTTAATACATTTTGGGTGTTTTGTAAAATGAGTTATTTTACAAAGTTAAGGATAAACGCAGAAATAGTACAAGAATTTGAAGGATCTATATAAGTACGAATCGTATAATTTTGCAGAACTTTCCTACAGTCAAGCCTACATCCAAAATAAAAACAAAAATGGTTCTTAAAAGAGGATGTCTACTAACAGGCCTAACTTATATTAAACTCATTCATACAGGAAGAATCTGTTACACATGTAATGGCACAACTGAAACAACTGAACATGGTACTCTTTGCAATACGGCCTCTTATTATATATCAGAATGTGCAATGAGAAATGTGTATTGTCTAATGCTTTCGGTCAAGAAAGTACATTAATTAGCTTTATGCGAGTTGCGTATCCTTCGGTGATGCGATTCGAAATGTAGTAACGACTTTTCCTTTATGTTTACAACTTTACATGTAGAGAATGCCACTTTTGCCGATTTTCTCGCAAATGGCTCCAACAATTTTGTTTATACTTCCTACAAGAATTATACGGAAAACGCTATTATATATTACACTAACAGCCAAAACTTTCATTTGGGTAGAAGGAGTTATGTTTTATATCAGTTTATTTTTTTTATTTTTACAGAATTAATCATCTGAGTATTACGTGCTTTCTACTAGTCTTGACCACTTCTTTTTCCTCCACCCTATCCCATGCTGGCCTTCACTTTCAGTTGTAATTTATTTAATGAAAAGTTCGTTTTGCACCACCTTCAAACTTACCAAAGTACCAGTTCATTAATAGTAGCCTAATGCGTTTGTCACAGAACACCAATATTATTATAGATTTAACATTAATTATCACTAACATTTATCTTTTGTTTCATTGTTCTAAACTGTTCATTACTGAAGCTTCTATGGGGGTTTCGATTGAGATATTGAAATTAAACTTTATTTTTTACTTTAAAATATAACATTTTGATTTTAATATATAAGTGAAATTACTTTCTATAACGCAAGGATATGCAACTTAATTAAATCGCAACAGAAAAATCTTTCAATTCATACCTTACACATACTTAATGGGCCAGTGTTCGCTTTGAAAAGTGTAATTCATTTACTGGTTTGTAACAGCTTGGCTGCTGGTTGGCTGTTTTCAAGTACCAATCAAAATGTATTGAGACACCATAATTATAGCCTAACTAGCGTGTGCCCGCGGCTTCGTACGCGATAATTATTTAAAAAATTAAAAATTAAGAGCATAATAGTTAAATCATTATATTTATTAACACCTAAATCACGTGAATTACATACCTCGATTAGATAGCGTCGCCTGGTAAAAGCGACCTCAGATTCGAGTTCCTTGGCCCAGAAAACCCCTGTATAGTGAGTTTCGTCCAAATCGAACAACGTTTGACCATATTTAGGCCTATATTGACTATCCCTCTTATAATAATAATAATAATAATAATAATAATCCTCTTCGGTGTAGGTTGAAAATTTCATATGTCTGCGGCCTTGACATTATAAACAAATGAATCGACCAGCGTGAGCTACAACATTCAAGCGATCGCGAAAGTTTAATTTCCAAGGTATGACAAAAATAGCCAAAGCCTACCGTAATTGATTTGGCATTGAAATGTATTACTGAAAACCGATGCTTCGAAATCGCAAAAAATACACGTTTTCTGCCCGTTTTTCTCTCATAACTCGCGAACGGAAGCTAAAATTAAAAATGTAGTATGACAGAAACCTTCCCGGGAATGTACCCAACAACTTCCCAAAGTTTCATGGCGATCGGGTCAATGGTGTAGTAATGCATAAAGGACACACACACACACACACACACATACACACATAGCCTACAATCATTTTTATATATATAGATTATGCAAGACTTAGTTTCTCACACAAAATACAAACCCTTGACGGACTGCTAAGAAAACAGTTAACCCAATGTACTTTATTCTGTAATTTTACATGAAAATAAAATGTTACTTTCAATTTCTCTTCCGTCATTTTATTATAAACTGAAGACAAACTATTGTATCCCATTGGATACACTATCAATATTTAAGGGTTAAATCATGAGACAGTGACTGTGAATAAAGAAGTAATACGTAAACTTTGGAAAATTTTAGAAGTCTTAGTGAATACCGGTAGTTTCTTTCATTTCCGTCTAAAGACTTAATTACACTTGGTCTGAATGCAGTGATAAATACAAGGACATATTATGTGATGGAAGCTATGCTTACAAAAATCTGTCTTTTATAACCCCATATTTTCCGAAATTATGCAAAATATTAAGTAGGTCTACTTGCATGTCATTGAACCCGCAGGTAAGACTTGCAATGGCGGAAACAATAAGAAAAAGATATATCTGTGTTCATTGCAGAATGAAGAGACATCGCGATTTCCTCGCTTGTCAATCTTCCCGACTCAATCTGTCGCTCTGTTCCTAGCAGAATCTGCATGCAGAGGTTTTTATAATGTACGTCCCATTCATTTGAAAAATAAACGACTCACAATATTACGGATTTTAAGAAGCGTGGATCAAAACTCTGAGATACCCATAGGTATAGCGACAAGGAAAGCCGGAAATGACCAATTAGACTATTTTGTTATTAACACGTTAAGACGTTTACGTAGAGAAATAACAGAATATGACATCATTCTACTTTGGACCAATGAAGTGTAATGAAATTTAAAATTTTTGCAAATCATGTTTGACCTTCTTGACACGTCGGTGGCTTTGTCTGGCTTATATCTTCTGCAACATTTGTTTCCTGATTTATCACTATTGTAGCATTTGTTTCTCTGTTACGTATTTAAAACTGGATGTTGCGGTAAGGCGTAATTCAACTGATTTTGTTTGAAACCGGATGATCCATTTGCTTTGAATCAAAGATACAGCGGACAAGCTAAGCAAAGTAATTCGTTGTATTTATTTATTTATTCCATACTATTCGTGAAACAGTCCTATTTATTACAACTCGAAAAAATGTATTGATAAAATCACAACATTTGTTAGGTCTATGTATGAGAGGTGTTACAATGGTGACGACTACTAGATTTTGTAATTTAATTTACAACCTTACATTTGTTATTTATTTAGTGCATTACAATCTATCTTTGTAGGCCTATTTAATGGGTAAATGTTCCAAATATTAGGCTACATCCTTGTGGCTATCTGTTCTACGTAATGGCATTCTGTCACATATTAAGTAATTAAATAAATAAATTCTAAAATAAAGAAATTATAAAATTATTTTTGAAATATATAAAAATATAAAATATATAAAATTATATTAAAATTATTATTACACTTAATTGAGTCATAACGAAATGACTACGTAGTAATAAGCAATTAAGGTGCTCTGTAGAAGACATTAAATAAAATAGGAAGACTTCGCGACGACAGAATAACGCAAAGAATTCAAGGTCTGCATAATCTAATGAAACTGTGAAAACAGCGATGCTATACTGTGCCAGTATAAAAACTAACGTTTAAGGAGATGCTGACACGGATGTAAGTTATTCATGCACACAGAATATGAATGCACAAAAGCTCAAGTCTGTATTTATCTGATCTTACTAAAAGTACCGTTAACGACATCACTGAATAAATAATCAAAAAGATCTGTCATCCTATCGGGCATCGAACTCGACCTCTTCAGCATACAGTAAGAAGTATAATACTTTAATCAAGAACATCTTCAAGAAGAAACTTGTACTCACATCACCCACAAGGAAGGTTTTCATCGCAAAGTGTGTCAAGCATTTTAGCCTTTACTAATTCAATAAAGAAAGAATTAAGTTGTAGGGAATGTTATAGGCCTATAACACTGCTTTCGGCTATTAGCACCCTAATTTTCCGTTCATTACAACTATTTGAAGACCTGTAGTTACGCAACAGGCCTGACGGCATATTTTGAGTAGACCTACGCTATATTTTTACAAAAATACTGTAGACTACTAATTATTATAAGTCATTTAATTTGAATTTTATTCCAATGACCTAGCCTTTAGCCGTTTTTCGGTGAAAATTTTTGCCAGATCTTGTAATTTTTTATAGCTGTTTCAGTACGGTATACTGTATTTCTCAATATTTTTATTTAATTTCGTCAACAATTTCGCAAATTGTTAAGGAAAAGGCTTCAGAAAAAACTAATATTAATTGGGCAAGGCTTTATTTGAAAAATGTCAAAGAAATCTTTTTTTTCACTATGTATCAATAGGTCGTGAAACTGATTGAAACAACTTTCAAATATCACAACTCCCCTTCGTTGATCGAATCGCAGTTACCGGCATCTGAGCAAATTTTTGCCAGATTTTGTAATTTTTTATAGCTGTTTCAGTACGGTATACTGTATTTCTCAATATTTTTATTTAATTTCGTCAACAATTTCGCAAATTGTTAAGGAAAAGGCTTCAGAAAAAACTAATATTAATTGAGCAAGGCTTTATTTGAAAAATGTCAATGAAATCTTTTTTTTCGCTATATATCAATAGGTCGTGAAACTGATTGAAACAACTTTCAAATATCACAACTCCCCTTCGTTGATCGAATCGCAGTTACCGGCATCTAAGATTGCCATCTTCAAATTTCTTCCAATATAATAATACAATATAATAATGAAGGGTAATTCACATTTCGTCAATTATTTCATGATTTTGCTAAAAAAGTTAAGAATATCTGTATTTTTAGCACATATTGGGATTTTTTTTTGTAAAAATTTCACATTTCTTGCTTTGCGAGAAACATGTGCCTCTAACTACAGAGTACTTAAAACAGTTGCTCTCAAACTAATTTAGGCTATGTAAATATGAAGATCACAGGCGAAAAATAAAGCATGTTACGAAGTTATGACAATTGGGATTAATATGTTGGAAAAAAAATGTCCCAGTCAAACAAAAGGTTGATGTTTTGATACCCTGAAGGAAAACAAATTCGTGTCTACAAATTAAGCCAAAGTAGACCTGATCTACTAAGTACTTAGGCTACAATACAAATCAAATACATAATAAGAAAGATTTTATACCTGTAATGCTTAAACATTGGTGTAAACTAATAGGGCTCGCTGGTTTCTTTTAAATTAAAAGCTAGTAAAAAGTTACAAGTTACATTTAATAGGCCTAGAATAGTTCGATGTCTTTCTCGGTAGCTTGTAATTTCTTCCATTTTTAATAAACTCGGCACACAAAGTTAAGTGTAGAAATGTCAAGATTGCACGGCTGATATGCCTATCTTCGTTACATGACAGCTAGAACACGATGCTATTATGTAAAACTCACAGATATGAGTGTTTATCATCTTTCTCGGTCCTCAAGTCGAGATACATTATCTTGTTTAAACACATTCACACGATACTACAATGCAGTAATTTACACACGACTCAAGTAAACACAATCTGGCCTTTAATAACTTAATAATAACCGATGTGTGTGTTTTTATTGTTATAACTAGGGCTCGGAAGTTGATGAAATGTCATATTTTTTACACATCACAGACAAGGCATGATGTAGTATCAATTCGTCTCGCCTCAAAACTAATAAAAACCAAAATAACTTGCTTTTATTTCGTATTTTTCGGCATTTTATTCTCTACTGGCCATGTTTTGGGAAACTGTCTTCCTTTCGTTTCATTTTTCCTTTTTTGTCTTCAGAATGGATTTTTTTAACATTACAGACAAAGCCATTTGATAATTTCTTAGCTATAAGCAGTGCTGAAGTTGGGCCGGAATGGTGCTCAGGCAAATGAAAATCTACTCTTCATTGCTCTGGCATAAACGCAGGGAGCAAAAAGGTACATATGAAATCGGCGTATATTTTGGCAACCCTTTTAAAAAAAAAAGACATAAAATAAAAAATAAATAAATACCGGCATACAAACCGTAGGTCTCGAAGTAATTATACGTATTATAATAAGATGATGAACACGACTTCTGTTAAAGGATAGCTTGTACCGCAAGGTACATTAGCGTAAGCTCTGTCTGTTTCAATTAACTTATAAAGAGTTGGTAGAAAATAACGCATAAAATAAGCAATGAAAATGTTAGAAGAGAGTTGCTACAGGGATGGAACATACCTGTAGGGCCAGTTTCTCTTATTCACATCCTCTGAGCTTCCGGTACACCATCATTTCCCCTTGTTCTACACAGATAGGTCTACATCCATTTGACAGTTGAATCAGGCCATCATCAACTTTTTCCATTTTAATAATCATAATCTCCAAGCTTCAACTGTTACTGATTTAAAATTAGTAATGTAATTTTTACCATGCCCATTAGTGTATTTGGCATCGTTACTACCCTATTGATGGGCACACTCCCGAATTCCTGACATGGCCTCGTAGCTAAAAGGAGTACAAACACCGCTGAGTTAAAATATATATATATATATATATATATATATATATATATACACACACACATTATACAATTTTCGTTATGCTAAAAATATTCATCAAAATTATAAAAAGTAGCTAATGATTTCTTCACGGGGTAAAAGCCATGTTTTATGGAATTCCAAGGCATTTGTAGGCATATTATTTACAACGTGTTATTTAACTTTCCTTATAAATAGTGATAAGTTATAACTTAGGTAACGGTTTCTTGTTTAAGTTGGCATGCCTTAGAGCACAGTAGCTTAAACAAATTTGCTAACTAGTTTTCCAGTGCTAAAATAGCGTAAAATGTTATTTTCATTAGTTCAATATTTTTAAAAAAAATTCGGGGGAGAGCCACCAAGCCCTCGGCACTTTCGACCCACCCGGAAATTATTTTCTGACTATGCCATTGTCTAAGTAACTGAATTGCTTTGACTGAATAGTATAGAACAGAACTTGAAGGTCATTATTAGACATTAGACAGAATATTCATGGACACTGCACAAGGGGCAAGAATAAGATAGATTTACCTTCACATAGGTTAGCTATAACTGCAAACTCTTTTAGAATTAATTGTGTTAAATTTTTTAATAAATTGCCAGATATTGCTAGAGATATTAGCTATAATAGATTTGAAAGGAAAATATATTTATGGTTAGTTGATAACCCCTTTTACAAACTGGAAGAATTTTTGCAAAATGATCTGGAAGAACAGATTACCTTACATAAATATGAAGGATTAAGGCATTACACCAAGCACTACGGCACACTCGAGGCGTGGAAATGGCTTTCAAGGTTTCCGCGCGGCAGCCGCCATTGTGGTCGAAGCGGCGGCCATTGTGGCGGCATTCGCTTCACAAGCGCATCACAAAGTCCAGTCTCTTATAAAACATACTTCACTAATCAAATATAGTTTTGCACCGCCAATTCACAGTAAGTCACGTGAAGACAAATTACCAAAGCACCGTGTGAAAATTGCATCTTGTTATCTTTTCGTAACAGTCTTTAAATTAAACTTACGAAGACATTGCACGACTTTCTTGTACAATAGAGCTTATTAAAGAATAACAGTGACCTACGTTCACTAAAACAAAAGCATGAAATAACGAAATTTCCTCTTTCGACCTTGACGTCTTTAAAATAATCGGTATTATGGGGGATCACTTGCTAAAACTGCATGTAACGGAAATAGATGTAAAGGTAGTAAGCCCACTAAGTCGGGGCAAATGAATGTAGGCTAGGAACCACGACCTCAGTCCACCACTACCTACAGTCGAAAGCTAATATTGAGGTCCTATAAGCTTAATTATTTAACATATGACCTACGTTTTTTTTTTTTCACAATAGGCGTGTTACTACATATTTAATTCAAAGTATAATATAGTTTACGTACAGGTTAGAGAAAGTTTTGTGTCAAAAAATAGCAACCCTTTATTAGAGGTCGGAATCGGAATCGAATTGAGAATATCTGCAACGTACTTTTGATACGTGGCTCCTTCCTCTTTTATGCCCACTACTATGTAGTAGGCAATGGGTACCTAGGCAAAGCCCATTTGCCCCATGATTTTGAGTATGATTTGGAAGTGGTGTCATAGCTGTAAAGTAGGGGTGGTTAGGAATGTTCCATTCTATTGTTGTAGCCGAAAAGACAGTCTATTGTAATTTTGTATATCCAATTTCTTGCTCTAAAATTTTGTTTTACGCGGTCAGAGGGTCCTTTTATTTAAAAATTTTGAAGTTTGGGGGGGGGGTGTTATTGTGCGGGTTGCGGCCCGTCTTTTGCAAGGGAACTATTCCAACATTCGTTGCGAGGCCTTGGAAAACCGCAAAAAACCTTGGCAGAATAGCTTGACTTTAGTGATTTAGCAATAGGACCAGATTTTATTTAGTGTAGGCTTAATGCATGGTGACTTCTAGTCTGGAGATCCATTTCCTGAAATCACACAAAATGCTTATTAATTTCTACTCGGGGAACCAAATTAAAAATTTTCCCCTGCTATTTGGCTCGTGTTCAGAGTATTGCCAGTCCGAATTACCAGTTATCCGCCTTATATAAGGTCTTGTGTGTTCTGTTAGAGTCCTAGTGCTTCAATCATCTCCTGTGGAAGGAGTGACTTCGGCCTCTTGTGTTTGTCGTGTGTTATGTCATAACGGCCCAGCTCCGCGATTTGGGGATTTTCGTGCCCGTTGCAACTTTCGTAGAATGTCGCCGCGCTAGTCGCTATATATTCTTGGATGGTGTCCATGTTAGTTTCCTTATGGAGGGTCCAGATTGGAGTGACTCGCGGAAGTTTAGTGATAGTGTATAATACTCTGTTTTGTAGTTTTTGCAGTTTACTCATATGAGTTTTGCTGGCGTGGCCCCACACTGGGCTAGCATATGTTATGATGCTCCTAACCAATGCTTTATAGATCGTTAAGGATGTACGAATGTTTAGTTTGGAAGTGTTGTTCAACAATGGGAATAGATTCCTTAATTGGGCATACGCCTTAGCTCGCAAGGAGTCTATATGTTTCCTGAATAGTAACTTTTGATCCAATATTACTCCCAAGTACTTGGCTTCTGTTTTCCATGGGATGGCTTTTCCGTTGAATTTCTCACACAATGTATAAACCCATGCCGGACTGCACAGAAAACAGTTAACACAACGATTAAGCACACAGGGTAGTTTATTTCTTGCTACTTTATTGAAAGATAAATTTGTATTCCAATTTCATTTCCATCCTTTTAATGCAGATGACGACTGTAGACGACTGTATCCTTCAGGATATTCTACATTATCAATTTAAGGGTTAAAAATATTGTTAGGCATTAATTACATTAGGATTATCAAGCGACGCTTGTTCAGGAGGTACGAAGACAAACTGCATTCCCGCCATGGAGCCCCAGAGGGCTCCAGGAGGTCGAAACTTCCAGATTTTCGACATTCGGCACGTGAAGGTGGTAAGGTTGTCAGCCGGCCGCCTTTACCCCCAAAATTGCTCCTGATACTCATTTCTGTTAGTGGCTGAGTCGATCCCAGGGCCATCATAATGCTACCAGAATGGTTAGGCCAATTGAAAAACTCCAACGGCTTCATCGAGGATCGAACCCGCGACCTTCCGGTTTGTAGCGCAGCGTCTCAACCACTACGCTACAGCGTACCCCTCTTGTACCTTGACGAGTTCTACAATTCAATATAAAACACCTAGCCTAATGTGACTCGCTCACAATATAATTTTCTCTACCTTAAGTGGCCTACAGGAAATACAAATTTTCGTTTCACATTCTGATGTAAGTTAGACCTAGAATGTAAACCACAAACCATATTGCAGGTAGTTAGTAGGCTATTCAGTTGTTTTAGTCTCACCGAAATATGTATTGTTCTCAAGGCAAGACTTCAAGCACGAATTTGTGCAATCTTCAAGTAAAGAAAAACATGCTAACCCAAATAGGCCTATAAAACTTTCATAGCCTATGTTTTTCGTAATCGAGCTATGCTGTATGGACTTTACCTTACATGTTTTCTAAAATTGCATTTTTGGTATCAGCGACCTCAAACGTGTATTAACTAATTTTGAAGTCCTGGTCACCAATAGGCCTACTGGTAGAGATCGTAATAAACGTGAAAATTGAAAGAAGGAAAAAATATTATGCTATTATAGAGATTACATGTGTTGCACCTAATTAAATCACTTTATCTACAGCTGTTAGTATTGGAACAACTTCATATAAAGCATTGTTTGAAGCTCAATATTTCCATGACAATACTGGTATGTAACACAATTCAACATGAAAAAAAAAAAAAAAAAGATCAATAAGCAACATGAGTGACCCAGCTTTAATCTGGCTTACCGCTTTTGTCTACAGAAAGTAGGTCCCAATGCATTCAATTAGAATGTGGTCAACTGTTTCTCGAGTTCTTGCAGACACCTAGGCAAAATACGCACAGACCTCTCTCTTCCCAGCTATTACAGTGTGAAGTGGAGGTAGGCTATTTACAGAACAAATCTTCCTTCATATTTACACAGATAACTCTGTGACTGACATGAGGTGATAACAGGTAATACGTCACTTTATAAGATAATGTTAAAAACTGTTTCAAGTGTTCTAACAAGTACTCTAATACTGAATCTAAATCTTACGCTAAAAATTATGTTCTTTTTTCAGTTCCTTAAGGGACATACAGCTTTCAGTGAAATTCATAGGTGAGAAATAGGTGAAATTCATTTTTTTTCTCAGCAATGAATTGTTCGGTAACCTTGCAATCTGGCACGCTCTATATTGACTATCTCTATAGTTGCATACTACGGTATTTTCAGAATTAATTAAACTGTTACAGTTATGGGTAATTATTAGACTTCGGATGTTAGATAAAACCTATTTTAATCCTTAAGTGATATACGGACGAAAACTTGTATATGCATATTTTATAAGTGACTATGCCTAAAACTGATACTTTTATAGGACCTAAAACAGCCTATTTTTACGTTAGAGCCTAATATTGCCTTTTTGCTTGTTTTTACTCAAAAGTTCAAAATAAGTTATTTTTTTGTTATAAATTCTAGCATTTATTTTCAGTTCGTACTAAATTTTTAGCTCGGAATGTGGAGTACATGACACATTTGTGACGTGGTTAAATAGTAGGAATGTTTCGTCTTCAGTAGAAAGATTCCTTGGAATTCCCAAGAAAATGTATTTTTCTCCAGACTCCCACATCCAGTAATAAAAAAAAAAGTAGTTCTCTGAATCACTGAGGGATACAAGGGGTTGAATATGCTAGCGTGCGTAGCTTCTGGGCGGAGCCATTAGGTTTTCACTGTTATGGTAGTAATACAGGCCCTAGAAATGTCTATATAATTCTGTGTACCATAAGCCTATATCTGTGTTTTATCATGATTATTGATTAATGGTGACTTCAATAAATATAATATTCTGCATTGCAATTGAGATATTCCAGAAAACTGGTAACTTAACGATTTTATAAGAGACTATTTTACGATTTTTAGAACATATTTTCCAATTTTTAGAGCCTATTTTAGGTACCTAAAACAGCATTTTTAGCGACCTAAAAGTCCGAAGTCTAGTAGGCCTAATTATTGTTAAAAATGGTAGCCACGTTTTGTGCACTGAAATGCCGTTTCCATGTAATTTCCACAAATGACAATATTTTTGAGTGATTCTTTTTTCTATCTATTTATAAACATTATATGAACATCATCATCCACAATGTTTGGAATATCTGCATTAAAAGTATTAAAAAAACAATTTTTTAAGTTTTCTTTTTCATAAAATTTATATATTTAAAAAAATTAAACTATTAATGTTAAATGAATGATTGTAGATAGTGTTGTTCATTGATAAAAATACACAGAAAAATAATCACTCAGAAATATTGATATTTGTGGAAGTTATTAAGGAAACGGCATTTCAGTGCATAAAATGTGGCTGCCATTTTGTAACGAAAATTACCCATAATTGTAATAGTTTGATTAATTTTGAAAATAGTACGCAACTGTAGAAGTAGTCAATAAAGAGTATATCAGATTGCCAGGTTGTAGAGCAATACATTGCTAAGAAAAAATAATTGAATTTCACCTATTTCTCACCTATGAATTTCACCCAAAGATGTAGGCTATGTCCCCCCTTAAAGGCTCTCCTAAAGCGGTTGAAAAGTTCCCGCTTCTATATTTTGAGGAATGTTCACTCTTTGAGAGTTCCCTGTTTTATTTAGAAGTTCTATTTACAAAAGAATACAGGAAGTTGTTTCTCTAAATATTGGTAGGACCATCTACAGTATATGTTTGAAAAGAATTTTATATAATCGCAGGATTCATTTGTTAAATTCCAAAATTTTCAAGTTATCCACGCGGAATCCAGGATTATGAGTTTTGCAAGGTCTGCAGTTCTATACTTCCAGCCCCTCCCCCGCATTTTTAGGGATTGGTTATTTAACCATATAAATGAGTGCTTGACTTATGAATTATTGATATGAAGTAGGTCTAAAGGCAAGGGATGACGGGCTACTGAAAAACATAGTCTACAGTATTTTTTTAACCTGTAGCACAGCAATATGATTGTCTAATATAAGCATTACGCCTACTAAATAAATATTCTCATGTTATAAATATATTACTACACTACATGCCCAAAAACTACGCTGACATCTTCAGAGTGCCCAGTGTCTTCTGGAACTAATAAGGAATTCAAAGAATGTGTCAATGAAATATGTGCGACAACTCAAAAAGGTATAATTTACGAAACGAACAGCATCGAAGATTTTTCTAAGCACCTTACTGTTTGTGCCAGAATGGCACTTTCTAAGATTGTACGGTGGATGGGAAAAATGCCCCTCCGTCCGTGTCTGTACGCGCGTTAACTCGAGTACGCTTTATCAGATTTTCATGAAACTTGGGATATGCACTTTTGGGACTTAGCCTACTGGTTTTGGACCAAATCGGTTGACCGGTTGATCGGTTGACCGGCCTAATTTATGAAAATATTACATTGAATTCATCAACTACAATTCAGTTCTCATGACAACAATATTGTTTGCAGTGTTCATAAACGGCTTTGGAAAATGCTATGCACTGGACTTTGACAAATAATTATTAGCGATAGGAATTAACCCACTTGATCTTTCACATATGCTTACCTAACTTTCTCAAGAAACCGTGGTCTAAAACTCAATAGTTTCTTGAATATGGCCTATTAACTCCATCTGGCACTTGTTACATCAGTTCACCTGATTTTATTTATTTCTGGGAGTTGACAATTTTACACGTTTGTATGACAATTTTACACGTTTGTATGCAATAGGTCCAAGCATGTTAGAAAACAATGTACACGTAACCAGAAATTATGTGTTGATGCAAGAGCCGAGGCATTAAGGGCAGTGTTACAGCATACAAGGAAGACCAATTTGTTTACATAAGCTAATCGTGACATCTCTCCGTGCATTCAAATTCGTCACCAACAGAGATTCTTACTGGTATACCCAGCATTTGCATGAAAATACGTGCACTTATTGAAAATCTTGGTTGATTAAGAATTACTTATATAGACTATATTTGCATTTCAAATGATAAATAACTGAATAAAATGACGTAAACAGATAAAAAAAATAGAATTAATACGCCATATTTCATAAACTATTGTGTTTTAGACCATGGTTTCTTGAGAAAGTTTAACAGTAAGTTATGTGTGGGGGAATAAGTGGGATAACTAGATTAACAAAACGAATTTACAACAAATTTCTCACGTCAACAATATTCCTTTATTAAAAAAAAACAACAACAAAACAAAACAAAAAAAGAGGCATCTGAAAGCGTACGAATACGCAGTCAAAACCTTCCAAAGTTTTAAAAAATAACAAAAATAGAACTTTTTAAATTTTCTCATCGGTTATAGGCTAAAGGCTTTATGTTTGTCAAATATTCTGTGTGCCCCAAAATATTCAATTTATCTATAATCCTTTTTGTTGAACTTCTATTATTTGATTTACTTTTTGTACAAATTATTTACTAATAACACGCTTACGTGATTTAAAACGAACTTTGATTGGACAGTTGTGTACATACCTTTGTCCTCAGGTTTTGATGACATACTGGAGAAAGACATATCAGTCCTTACGAAGAAATTATGATTATCCAACACATCCCATCATTCAACGGTAAACTAACAATCAGCACCACTCAATACTATTAAAACTTTTACACGCATAGGTAGGTGTACGGCACGTAGATTACACGTCTTCGGAAGTCCATTTATTAATTCACAAGATAGCCTGTGTATTCGAATTACTTATTTAAAGTGAGATTCAATCCAACTGAATTCTATTCAAGAACACATGTTAAAATACAATAAATAAACATGGTAGTTTATATTTTATAGAGTTACAGTAACTATACCACCTGGCAATAGATTTAATTATTTCTAGGTACGGTATATTTGAATTGTTAAAAGCATAGTATTTTTTTTTTATATTGACATGTTTTCTACGTAAAAGTTAAGTTAATTTCACAAAATAAAATAAAATGGATAGTGGATAACATCAGCTCAACAGGTTTTATTTTATGCCTAGGCCATTCGATACTCTTATTATCTTCAGGGTATCTGCAAAGTACAATGTTTTGAATTTATAAGTATGTGTAGGCCTATTATGCGTTTATCTGTTTATATTTAAAAATGAACATCCTTATACTCCCCCTGTATAAAAATATAAATTATAGACTATCTACAGTATAATAGCCTACATAAACTAATACAAATTCATAACACTGTACACTGCAGATGCCCTGAATATGATACAAGAGTATGGAAAGGCCTAGGCACAAAATAAAGGTGGTTCAGCTGATGGTATCAGTTATCCATTTTGTTTGATTTTACTGATAGAGCTCAATGGCAAAATTATATGAATTTTAACAGTTTAATTTAATGTTTTATTGGACATTTACTGTGAGATCATACTACATTACTATGGCCATAGTGTTCCTGGAGTTACCGAGGAGGCCATAACACACTCGCTCTGCTTTATTTCATTCACTGTTTTGGATTTGACAAAATTATTTAGTCGCACAATCGCCTAAAAGTTATTTTTAATATAAAAAAATCATTAAGTAGAAGAATATGATTACCACAAATTACTTATTACACAGTTTTAATACGTAACATTTTACTTAAGTTATATATTAAGATTATGCTATGTTATTTATACAAATTTAGTAGCTCAACGTGAATAATTTTATGGACGTAT
Organism: Ectobius pallidus; assembly: GCA_964059195.1. Lineage (NCBI taxonomy): Eukaryota > Metazoa > Arthropoda > Insecta > Blattodea > Ectobiidae > Ectobius > Ectobius pallidus. The sequence continues at coordinate 26,812,452 of CAXKWD010000003.1, read as the reverse complement.
AAATTCGTCACCATAAAAATCTTATAAAACAAAGATATTAAAGTTAATGGGGTACTGATTTATATATTTAAAAAAATGAGAATTTTTAAACTCTTTGTTACAGTTGTCTTCTACTGAAACGAGCTATTTCACCGAAATTTTCCTCATGCATTTCAAACTTAGAGCCCATTCAAGAATTTACTTGACGGTTGCTTATGTATTAGGCATAATACATAAATTCAGCTCTGACAGGATTAAACGAATTTAGCTGTTATTCAAGGGCGTGGGGAACACACCTGCTTCACTGTTTTCTATTTCCGTTATATTACAAGGGGTAAATCACAACAATTTCAAAGTGAATGTTTAGGAAACATGCTAACGTTTTACATAAACAATAAGATTAGCTTATAGTGGGTCTACACTGTTTTATATTTAACCACACGCACATTTACATTTTGAGGTTTATCACACGCGCTTTCACATATTCAATCCTTTCGTTTCCGCCAGCGTTAACAACACATTTGTCTAGTTTCGTGATGTCCAGCAAACTGGAATTCTCTGTGAGACAAGGGGATGGAGATCCATCACCACACCCGTTTCGCAAACAAGACCGTGGTCCACTAAACAGCAACAGCAAGCTGGGTTGGGAGAAGAAATCCAGAAACCCTTGCTGATGGTGCAGAAATGTCACATTTCTGTTATATCACCCTGAGTCTCAGGAATTCAGAATCTCTTATTTATTCCACAATGTGCTGAGCAGCCATGGACGTCCAGGGAGTGACATTGTAGCTTTATGAAATAACCAGAAATCCCGCCTCATTTGCGGGTATTAGAACGATAGTAATGGTTTTATACAACTGTCTAACATATTTTCATAAAATTCGTTTCTCTCTTTTTCTCGGTTTTACCCCTCCCCCCTTCTCCGTTGTAAGGACTAATGTGATCCACTCGAATAGGGCCTTATAGAAACGTGACCTGTCGAGACAGGAATTACATGTGGATCACAAACTTGACCAGATAAGGACATCGAAGGCCTCCCCGGATGAGTGATCAGCCCAATGCTGGGGACACCTCCGTGACAACAAGAACACATACGACGAGGCACACCAGTCGCACACATTTTCCTTTCGAATAAGGCGCGGATGATATGAAGGTGATAATGATGGCTAGATGATTCCGGTGCCGTAAGGGTCTAAAATTTCCGACATTCGTTTCACAGGTGAGAAAACCCCCATTATAAAAATAAAGTAGGTCATGTGAAGAAATCTATGTATCGATGTAAGGAGGTGCATGGGACTGAACCAGTGTAAACTGTAATCTACATGTAGAGTAAAATTTAACGAATTTGTAGTCAAATTAAGCACAGTTCCGTATCCCTAGGCCTACTCCATATGTCCCAGAATTTAACGATTTGAGACATTTATATTTTCTATGTCATTCTGGTTTCCTCGATCAAGTAATAACCTACACTAGAGGTATTACGGATTTATAATCGAGTGGTTAGCATTGACAAATTTTGTCATAAGGTTCAAAGAATGCAGCTGTTTCGGTATTAAAATTCCTGAAAAATGCTTATTCGGCAAAATTAACAGTTATTTTAAGGCCAACCTATTCACTATTCTTTCTCCCTTAATGTATCTCTTCAACCTTCTGACAAAGAAGGATTTTACGGCATCAAACAGAAACGCATTAGCTGTAAGCAGTCTACAAAATATCGGACAACTGTAAACATCCTAACACAACTGTCGTTGATACACATTGTAGGCATAACTATGGAAACTATTCATTTCTCAAAATATTCCCGGCTGACTTACTTAAACTACATTTTCGCTTTGTGATATGCTTGGGCATTTGATTTTAGACATACAGTACATGGACAGTGATTCAAACGTTATTTAATGCATATGCTACTTCCGTATGCATGGGAAGCAGTAAGGAAAGGTAAGATTTGTTATTCTTATTCCGAGTTAGCCTAGATACTACATTAAGACATTCCTTGCTGTTTTTTCAAGCACACTTTTTTTTAAGTTTGGACAGTTAGGCCTATATTCCCTGAAAAAAATTCAGAGATATGAAAATATGACAGGTTAGTCATACATAACTGAAGTGAAGGACATGGTGGCTATATTGAGTTAATCAGCCATATGTCCATCGAGTAATCAAAAGAATACTGCCTCATTGAGGCGCAGTGACAGGCGAAGAGGACCTACTTAAGTTTATTGACGTCCAGGTTCCTCATAATCCTCACAACTTCCTTCATTCCTCATAGCTGCCTACCTGCACTCTTTCTTACTTGTAAATATAATTTATGTAATATAAATTCTCTTTCCAACCTTCATGCGCATCAAAATAGTATTTTATACGTTTTGACAGATCATACCGGAAGAATATGAAACTCATGGATTTTTCTGTTATGATATAGGCTAGTCCTTTGTTGTACAATAGGCCTACTTTTCCAAAATCTTCTCTTAAAACCTCAATTCCGACAAAATGTTTGAAAATGTGACTTAACCTAATGTGTTCACTTACGCTGTTGAGACTTGTGATCTATTCAGACATATGCGTAATAACATCAAACGAAATCTCATATTTTTCTCTTCGAAAGAGTGCCAAAAACTAAAAATGGGGGATAAATAAATGAACAAGATACAGGAATTATAGACGATTTTGATGACAAAAATTAAATTAGATGAAAACAAATCTTTTAGTGTTAGTATTCATTTACTTTCCTGGAGAAACACTAAAGGCTAAAGTAAACCTATATTTTATCATGTATGCCTGCTTGCGAAACTCGGATTCGCCTAATTTCCAAAACTCGTGCCAAAAAAACTTACGCTCTATTTATAGATGATGGATATGATATATATGTATGGTCATCTTCTCAGAATGAACTCTGATAGATTAACCAAACAAATCTTTGACTTCTTCCGCAACCGAAAAAATAAACTCAACTGGTTTAAAGAAATTGAAAAAGACCTAGTCGAGTTAAAAATTACAGAACATTCACTACTCGATCGAACGGCTAAAATAATAACTAAAGACGAAATTACAAGGTTCCAAGACAGGTCGACACTGAAATCCAAACCTATTATCTCGGAAGAAGAGAGGAAAAGAAGATCAGAAAGAATGAAGAAATACTGGGCACTTATGAAGGAACAACACACAAAGAAATGACTGGTTCAACATACCCCAATGAGGGTGAAACGAAAGAAGAAGATAGGCCCATGTTAAGAAGCATTTCCTGTAATCATGTGAAAATTATCATCTAAATGTTAAGAAAACGCTGAAGGAATTCACATTAGCTTTTATTCTAGCCTGTGGAATTGGGAGCTGAATTCGAGCATCTCCTGTATGCAAAGAACAACTGGACAATAAACAACTTGAACAAGTGCCATAAACACATTAAGTACAATTATTATGTTTAGTGCTGGAGGGCGGAGAAACTCAAGTGCCACGCACTCCATAAGGAGTCGTCACTTCAACACTTTAACAATAAATCACACAGCTGTTATGGGTTACTTTTTTTTATCAATGTGCTGATTAAATTCTAGGTCTGCACACGATGTCATCATCTACAATGCACCATTTTTATAGTATTTTAAATTTTAAATGCATAATTAACAAATTAACAACATGAAGACGTGCGCGAGCACAAAACGATACAGGCAACATTCAAAACATTAAACAAAGAGTTCGGGCAATTATTGACTACTTACTTACTTACTTACTCAATGGTAATAGACAATTCCTCAGCAAGCTAAAGGAATAGGCCTATTATCTATTTTATGGAATCCGAAGGTTCACTCCCGCGCTTACCTGAGCCCGCCATTCAACCTATTCTGTGCTAACTCCATCCAATCATCCCTCGCAAATCCTACTTCCCTTAAATCCACCCTAACATTGTCCTCCCACTTATGTACTAATTGACTAAAAAATTTAAATTTCTCTCGAGTTCTTCATGTCTCATATGAGTGCAATCATCGTCATCTTATGAATATACGAGGGCCGTCCATAAAGTAAGTTTCCCTGAGGCTGTTTACAAAAAAAAAGAAGGAAAAAAACCACAATTTCATCGACGTATATATTCCAACAGGTACAGCAAGTGTTCAGCAATTTTTCAACATACCGCCACCGGAACTAAAAAATATTTGTCATACTGTGGAACCAACTTTTGAATACTTGTGTCTTAGAAGTCTCCCGCCAGGGATTTGAACTAGTGCTCGGACTATTTGTGTATTTGTGTATCCGGATAGTATCCGGTTACTTGGTCACGGCGAATAAAATTCGGATAACCGGTTTTCCGAATATAGCTATTCGGATAACCGCCGTTAGGTATTTGCGTATTCGGATATCCGGTTACTTGTAGAGAACTACAAATACCTACTACCATGAGTCATGATGACAGAGGCTGTTTGTGCAATATCTTGTTCACTGCATTCTTGATGTCGCGCCGTACATATAGGCTAATATGAAGTCTTTAATTTTACCCCCCCCCCCCCAAGCATTTGTGTTGAATTACTGTAATAATTAAATTCTTCTTTTTCTAATTTATTGTATTATCTAACATAAAAATAAAAAAGTATGTGTTTATAGGCCTATACAAATTTACATGCTTTCACCGATTTACATGAGATTTTGAACACCCACCCCCTTCAACAAGGTAAAAATGATGGGCAATATTAAAATTCAAGTCAACCACCCCTTCCCTTATTTTCAACCTCCCGTGAGTAATATTTTCGTATACAAATCTAAATTCCCCGAACAATCTCTATACAATTTACAAATAAACCCTGCAGAACTAGTCACTATTCTGCAAAATTCTACAAAACCACCCCTTATTAAATTTCCAACCCCCATATTTAATGTCTTTATAAATCTACAATCTTTGAACGATTATTACCAAACTTTACAGACAGACCCTACAGAATCAAGAGAATATTTCAAGCCAAATTCATTTTGGAACAAACCATCCCTTAAATGTTTCAACCCTTATTATATGATCTTTATTTAAACCTACATTTATTTACCATCTTTTACCAGAATTTAAACATAGGCCCTAAAGAACCAGGATAACATTTCAGGCAAAACTATTTTGGAATAAACAACCCCTTATGATTAACCCCTATTATATGACATTTAAATGAATCTACACTCTTTGATCATTTTTGTCAAAATTCACACACAGAACCTACAGAACCAGGAGGAAGCTTTAGGCGAAACTAATTTTAGTAGAAACCGCCCATAAATTGTTTCAACCCCTATTTGTGATCTATATTTAGAGCTACAATCTTTGACGAATTTCTATCAAACTTTACACAATACCCTATAGAACCAGGAGAAAATTATAGGCCAATTTAAATTTATTATAAACCACCCTTTACATGTTTCAACCCCTACTTTATTATCAATATTTAGATCTATACTCTGAGTAATTTATATAACTTATTATTCACAGACCTTTTACAACCAAGGGATTTTTCAAACAAAACTAATTTTAGTAGAAACTATCCCTGAAGTGACTCAACCCCTATGTATAGCAATATTTAAACCTTCATTCTTTGAGTAACTTTTATTAGATATTACACAAATACCCTCCAGAACCAAAATAATTTTGTTTATACAAAACTAACTTTCGTATAAACCACCCTTAAATGTTTGATACCCCGTTAAGTTATGTATTTATTTAAATCTCCGTTATTTGATTAATTTTTTTATCAGACGTAATACAGAGAACCTCAGTAGGTTCAGGAGAGATTTTTGAGCAAAATTAACTTGGGAAGAAACCACCCCTTAAATGTTTCAACCCCTATTACAATAAATTTTCACTTTTTTGACCAATTCTTACCAGATTTTATACACTGACCCTATAGAACGACGGAAAAATTTTAGGGAAAACTAAGTTTGGAACAAACTACCCCTTATGTGTTTCAACCCCTATTGTATGTGCTTCATTTAAATCTACCCTCTTTGACCATTTTTTAAATGAAAATTTACATACAGTACCAGGAGAAAATTTTAGGCTAAATTAATTTTAATAAAAACCACCCCTTAAATGTTTCAACCCGTTTTTATTGTATATACCTAGATTTACATTATTTGTGTAATGTTTATCAGATATCAAGCAGAGACCCTCGAGAACCCAAGATAAATAAAATTGTTGGACAAAACTAATTTAAGTAGGAACCACCCTTAAATGCGGCTGTCATTCTCGTAGACTTTTGTACACTGAAGACATTCACAGCGCAAAATGTGAGTTAAAACACTGGTGCTGTGACGATGGGATCTGGAAACATGAAGGAATGTACGTTATGTACGTCGCGACGTCAGAGGCATAGGATTCAAGACCATTCACGTAATAGTCTCGTAAGGTTAGAAGAACTGATACTTTTCCGATGATCACATCACCGAATATGCGAATACCCAACGGTGATTGTTCGGAATAGCGATATTCCATTGACACACTATTCAGATATAATTCGTTGTGATCAAATGACTGAATACTTCGATAAAAAAAATAAATAACACGGGAACTATTAAATCGTTTATGTTATTTTGAATCATGAACATTGTTTCACAGAACATTCTCACGCACTGTTAACATAAGGTAAAAACAAGTAAGGGTTGACTATTCAAGTGTTAATGCACCTTAAAAATTCCTCGTAGTTCTGTAGGCTCTGAGAGTAAAACTTTGTCAAAATTACTCAGAGAATAGATTGTGAACAGATCATACAACAGGGGCTAAAGCAGTTAAAGGTTGATTTGTTGGAAAATTGTTGTTGCTTAGAGTCTTCTCCTTGGTTTAAAGTATTTATGTGTAAAATTTGATAAAAATCGGTGAGAAAATGTAGAATTGTATAAAGATAATTTTTATATTAAGGGTTGAAAATACGTCAAGGATGGTTATTCGAATATTATTGTTGCCTACAATTTTCTCTACTGTCCACAGTCTCTGTGTGTAAAGTTTGATAATAGCCTACTCACCGAAGAATGTGCATTTGTACAGAAATCACCATAATAGGGCTTGAAAATGCGTAAGGGGTAGTATATTCGAATCTATTGTTATCTACAATTTTCTCTACTTTCCACAGTCTCTGTGTGTAAAATTTTATAATAATCCCCAAAGAATGTGCATTTGTAGAAATCACAATAATAAGGGTTGAAATTGCGTAAGGATTGTATATTCGAATATTATGTCGTCTATAATTTTATCCACGTTCCACGGTCTCTGTATGTAAAATTTGATAATAATCGCCAAAGAATGTTCAATTGTAAATAAATAGGCTAACATAGTAGAGGTTGAAAATAGCCTATATAAGGTGTGGATTTTGCAAATGGTATTGTAAAATTTGATAATAATAGCCAAAGAATATCCAATTATGTAGAAATTATCCTAATGGGGGGTTGAAATTCCATTAAGGATTTGAATATTAGCATCTTACTGTTGCATACAATTTTCTCCCAGTTCTACAGGCGCAATGTGTAAAATTTCTTTAAGAACTGGTAAGAAACATAGAATTGCATTGAGATCACATAATAGGGGTTGAAAGTGCATAAGGAATTGTACATTCGAATTTGTTTATTGGCTATCATTTTCTCCATGTTCCACAGTGTAAGATTTTATAAGAAATCGCCGAAGAATGAGCAATTGCATAGAAATCACCTAATAGGGGTTGAAATTGCGTAAGGGGTTGTATATTTCAATCGTATTGTTGCCTACAATTTTTTCCATGTTCCAGAGTTTCTGTGTGTAAAACGTTATAAGAATTCGCCAAAGAATGTGCAATTATCCTGAAGGGGGTTGAAATTGTGTAAAGGGTTGGATATTAGAATCTTACCGTTGCCTATAATTTTCTCCACTTTCCACAGTCTTTGTGTTTTAAAATTTGATAATATTGCCAAAGAATGTACAATTGTAAAGAAATATCATAAAAGGGGGTTTTAAATATATAAGGGATGGTTTGTTCGAATAGAATTGTTGGCTACAATTTCTCCTAGTTCTTCTGGCGTTGCGTATAATTACCCTGTAAAAATACCAGTATTTTTATTTTAATAGCGAAAACATTACTTACAGGGGTGGGTGTTAAGGAAGGGGTAATTAGTCAGAATTCTCATGTAGGCTAGTTTTACTTCTTCTGGTTGAAGAGGGTTGCAGTGCAAAATTTGGTAAGGAAAAAGGTCAATTCATGTATTTTGTATACAGCACATGTTAATAATAGGGGATGAAAACGCGAAGGGGATGGTTTATAAGAAATTACCGTACTCTAGATTATCTCCTACTTAAGAGGGGTAGTTCTACAACATATTTAGGTACTTTTGGTGTAAACATATAGATATGTAAAGATAACTTCTCTGTAGGGGTTGGAAACTGTGTAGGGTGTTGTGCCCAATGTTTGTTGTAATTAAGTTGTGTTTGGAAATCTTTTACCACCATCTCAGTGAGCAATATTCGGTTAAAACTATCCGAGGATTTAAATATAGGTTACAAGAATATTGGACAAGAAACGAATACACGATTATCCGAAACCCCATATTCGGATAACCGATTATTCGGATTTATTCGCACAGTATTTGTACGCTATAGGTATTCGGATATCCGGATATACAAATACTTCGGTTACTTGTCCGAGCCCTAATTTGAACCACTGTGTGACAAACACCTCCGCCTCTCTGTCATTCCCTGTCATTTCTTTAGGTGTAGGAAAAGATGGAAATCACTGGGAGCGAAGTCCGGGCTGTAGGGTGGATGTTTAAACACCTCCTAGAAAGTGTCCTGCAGAAGTTCGGCTGGGAGCTGTTTAAACATTCACCCTAAAGTCCGGACCTCGCTCCCAGTGATTTCCATCTCTTCCTACACCTCACGAAATGACAAAGAATGACAGAGAGGCGAAGGTGGTTGTCACACAGTGGTTCAAATACCCGGCGGCAGACATCTACGTCACAGGTGTTCAAAATGTGGTGCCATGTTAAGACAAATATTTCAATTCCGGTGGCGAAAATGTTGAAAAATAGCTGAACACTGTCTGTGTCTGTTGCAATTAATATTTCCTCGAAATTGCGTTTTGTTTCTGTAAACGGACCCAGGGAAACCTACTTTGTGGACGCGCCTAGTATAACTTCACACTTGATATGCAGATATGTTACGGCCTACTTGCGACAAAGGTTTTGTGGCACGTATGTGTGTAGCAAGGAGCGCAATAAAGTAATGAAGCATTCTTTTTGTGACTTGTAATTGCGTGAAGTGACAAATGATACAGCCATGCGTCACTGATATCATCAGACATGAGCTCGTGGTATTCAAACCCACCCCAACCTAGAGGATGTTTTACAGTAAAAGCTGAAATAGAGGAAGTGAAGGAACAGTTTGACCGGAAATTATACACTGGGTAAGGGGAGGGGCAAGACGTTAATTAACACAAGACCCTAGCAATGACGAATCAAATCGGAAATTGCGGCGGGGCTTCGATCTGTTGAGGGTCTGCTTTTAGCTGTGATAGCCTACAGGGAAAAAGAGTCGTAACAACCCCCACTCTTATTTGCCTTGTGTTAGAAGACTCGCATTTGGAAGTAACAACTTTAAAACAGAGAAGTGTTCTTTTTGTGTGTGTGTGTGTTTTTTATTTTTTTATTTTTTTTTTAAAGTTTTCCTTGCTCGTATATTCCGATGCCCGCACAAAATGGTAGCCTATGTTAAAGTCCTCGTTAGTAAAATAATAGTACTTAGACAACGAGTCTATAATTTATAAATGGTTCCATAATTGGTGATTTGGGTCGTTCATTTTAATATGTGATATGGTATTTTTTACGTTTACTTTTAGGTTCACGTTAATATAGAGATGCGATGTTCACGTTTTACAGAGAGTTGTGTCTGGATTGTCTCATACTAGGGTATTTATCTCAGGGGAAAATCAATGTTCTTTTTACCTTATGCAAAAAAAATAAAATAAAATAAATAATGTCGCTCTTTCTAGTGAGGGTGCATGCATAAAATAAATGTGAAATAATGTTTAAAATAGTTTTAAAAAAATGAAAGAAACATCGGGATACACTGAATGTCTGATATCTGAACTTCGCGCTGTAAAGTCGCCGCGTGAGATGGGCAGAGAAAGAACTGTGCCCCCCAGCAGAGAAGCCGTGGCTGGGCAGGGATCATTAGTTACAGGATGCGGCTTTGTGGTTGGTTCCAGTGGGCAACATGGCGACTTCCATGGGTGCCCGGCTCTGCAGGGGTTCTGTGCATCGCGCCATATTAGGGGGGCAAGCAATGGGGACATTTCTAAACCCACTCCACACGCTAATGTCCATGAACCGCCTATTATGCATACCCTTTTATTAAGTAATACGCATGGTTTCGAAAATAATTAATTAACCTCATGGACCTCTTAACATTTATGTATTTCATGCCTCAAGTTGTTCCATTTAGATCTTCTACAATCAGTATTTTCCAATGAACACAAAGACGTCCTTTTTAAACAGAAGCCCTTCTGATAGTTACGATTATTTAAGGACGAACGCATATTTTATAGGGTACAATAAAATAACCCTATAAAATCTTACGGGGAACAAAGCCAGATCATTCACTAACTACGTTAATCCTATCAATAATATGGCATTAATGAACAAATTCTGCTACAACAGGCCACATCAGTAGTGGTATTTTAAAAGTTATTTACATTTGGAGCACAAACTATCCTAAGCGAAGAGTGAATCTTTCACACCAACTCAATCATTCACTCCCGGAACTCTTCAAAATAGATTTAATGAGGGAAGGAAATTTCAAGTCCGAGGGCAGTAACCGAACCCAGGATTTTAATCACCGTTATTCTTACATAAGGCATGTAGGTACAGCATTGCATCCTTTTGGGAATTATGAATTACTAACCCTTCCTCGATTCGTGTTTATTTACATATTTTACACATTCAACCTTTGTATATGCAAAACTAAATAAACAGCTAAATATATACATAAATAACACCTATAATTCTAACTTATCTACATCCTCTATTTAGAAAGACTGAATACTAGTTTGTACTTTTTTCATGATACCAATTAAATTTGTAATAACTTGTTAAAACATGCTAAATGTTTGGTTAAAACATGCTAAATCATTTTAAGCTTTAATAGATTTAACACACAACAGCTGTGTTTATACTCTTTTTAGCTTTGAGGCTATATCAGGAGTTCGGGATCTGTGTCTGTACAGTAGAGTGGGCCATGGAACTATTGCTTGTCAATTGTTTCTACTGTCGCTGTATTAAATGGAGCAAATTTCAACTGATATTAATCTAAATGGATATGAAATAGGATGAAATGGTGAGGGTGTTTCAAGGTATGTAAATATCCAATTCGGCATTTGCCATTACGACCGGGGAAATCATGAAAAAACCCATGTCAAATTGACCGGCCACGGAATTGAACCTGGGACCTTCCGAATGCGAGTCCAAGACGTTACCATTTCAGCCACCTCGCTCGGTCGCTAATTTTTATTTGCATCTCTGAGTTATGCATAATGCAAGAATACCTACTACTATAATAGTTTATAAGTTTTTTAAATTACTTGAGAACTCTTATCTTTCTGTATGATAAATATTATATTTCTTCTTAGGTAATAAGTATTATTTCACCTATATCAAGTTACCTTAAGCATACACTAGCTTCTCCAATTACATGCATAATTCTTAACATTTTGATTCCAAGGTTCGAGTGTTGCACCAGCATTGAAATCTCCCGTGAGCTTAGTGTTGACACGGATGTGCGGCCGCTGACAGATGACAGCTGCCTTGTCCTCTTAACGGCCACTTGTGCCAATGAGTTCTGTTGACTTTGCAGCCTAGCAGAGCACAGGTGCAACACGTTTCGAAATTTCCACTTCACAAGAGATTTGATTAGCATTGTATTCGGTAAGATTTCCCTCGGGAGTGTAACAGTACGCCATTGTACTAATCATAAAGGCTTTATTGACAAAGGCTTACTTTCCATGCATCCATAACCACATGCTCTTAAGATTTTACGTCATAAACTTCTATGGGTGCATATTTCATGACACGTTTGCATTACATGCATTTACTCGAATTTAGTTCACTTACAGATAATACAAATGCAACTCACTATACAGTTATGGATACATACCACATTCGTACTTCCTCTACCCGTCCCATAAGTAATATAGGCTATGTAGGCCTACAAGAAAATCTGCACTCGACCCTGATGTTTAATGCTTTAAAAGTTACATTAAAGTATAACGAATTAAATTCATAAATAAAATTACATGCTTTTTGCAGTTTAATTAAAATTGGAACTTAATTTCTACATACAACCTCTTGCAGTAACAATAGCGAAATGTAATTTAATTTTAAAATCAACTTAAAAGTTTCGCATATTTTAGGACCCCCCCCCCTCCCGCGTGCACCCAACTAAAAACACCGTTACTTACACTAAGCACAACACTTTTATTTGAAGAAAAAAGTCTTAGAAATTGTCTGAAAGTAGTGCGATCTCTGCCAAAACTTTCGCTAAACTTTGCGTCGAGAACAATCATTTGTTTTTGCGTGAGAATCAGATAAACGTATAAAACTGCAATGCAGCCATACGTTTTGAAAGAATGCGAAACGAAACGAGAAAATTGCAAGGTATTTAACATAAGATTGTTCGTTTTATTTTTATTTTGTATATGGAGGAAAGGAATGGCATTTAGCTGAAACGTCGAAATGACTAGATAGATTTTAGAACTGAAAAGGCAAATTAAAATTTATTTGTTTAGTGCGGTGTATGCATAACTTTAAATAAGTTATATTTTGTAGTCAAGCTTAAGTTTTGCTTTTACGTCAAATGCAGTTGGCTATTTAGATGTAGGTATTATACCTTAGTAAAGGAGCAAAGTGTACATTTTCTCATGTTCACCTCAAATGCAAATCTAGTCCATACACAAAATATGGAAGATTGGGGAACCTGTCTCTTGTTTTGGTTATCCCGAAATATCGCACGATCAGATGTTTTTGCACGGTTGAAAGATGACAACAAAGACTACCAGCTGGTGACTAAGCACTTGCTGGCTTAATGCTGCAATCTGAACGAGCATCTACATTACACGCATTGTCTACTTATCAGTCAGAGCTCTCTGATAATATTGTAATGGTAATATTAACATCGCTACTCCAGTCATGCGAAACCTACGCAGGGACATCAAAACATGTTCTTAAATAGTAGAGGGACTCATGGCCAGGAAACATGCTGTTATCCCAATTTAAGTGAGCAATTACTATATTCTACGGAACTAGTAAATAAAAGTAAACATTGATCGCGCCCAATCCAGTATGTTACGCTAATAGTAAATAGATTTGAAAAATTATGCACTGATAATTTAAAGCCAGTTTTTTTTCGTACGGTACTTGAAGATTTTTTAATCATATCGAGATTAAATTGACAATTAGGCTATGTTTCTACAGTTGACAAAAGAAAGAATATAACCCGTGCAGAGTTTTATCATGCACGATGATACAAATCTCTGACGTCAGCAGATTCCACAGTAAAATTGTTTTGTTTAAGCTTACACACAGCACTCAATTTAACTTACATAGATATCACATGTTTATTTCAATTGTTATTTCCTCCTTGGTACAGTAATTCTAATATTTGTTAGTAAAATAATTTACGTCCGAATATTATTATGTTTCAATTCAACTGAATAAAAGAACTAATGTCTGTGTACCCTAGGGAGACCATATTTTAAAAACTAAAAAAAGGAACACTCAAGCGCGTCGTGCGGATTATAGAGAAGACAGGACCCATTATTAGGCAAATGCTACAAATATTCTATTCGATAATTAAATTTTCATTTAAACAAATAAATGCAGCATCCTTACAAAAAGATTCCAAAATACTCTTACCTAATTAAATCCTGCCTAAGTCTTACTTAACTGAAGGTTCTTAGACAAAATCTTATTTATACTTCACTGCATCCGAGATCTGAACCAGTATTTATTTGACATTTCTCTATTTGAGTTCTGTATTTCCTGCAAAATTTTTGGGTGTTCAAACAGACAATTTAGAAACTTAGCCTATGGAAGATAGGCTATATCGCGGAAATGCGTTTGGACCATAACCATAGGGTGCAATAAAATAACTTCATCATTAAACTCGCTCTTATCTGACAACAAGCCTACATGAAAACGGGAAGAAATTAATTTAAAAAAAAGGACATTTTGCGTCCCGTTAAAGTTTTGTTGGGACAGCGGGACCAGTCAATTGAAAAAGGGGCAATCTCATTAAAAACGGGATATCTGCTCAACCTAGTGTGCCCTTCATTGGTTATCAAATTTAACAAACTGAGAACTGTATGTAAGATATGATGATAGCCTACTATACTTAGGTGCCTACAACTCTCCTACGACAAAGTGAGTAGCTCTATATATTACCTAGACCTACATAATAATGTGAATCCTCCATGAGGTCGTTGGAGTTTTTTCAATTGGCGTAATCCTTCTGGTGGCACTATGGCCCTGGGGTCGACTCAGCCTCTGAGTATCAGGAGCAATGAGCAATCCTGGGGGTAAAGGCGGTAAAGGGGGTAAGGCTGAGAACCTTACCACCTTCACAGTCCGATGTCTAAAAACCTGTGAGCCTCATCCTCCTGGAACCCTCTGGGCCTCCATGGCCTGTAATAGGGAACACTTTACTTTACTTTACTTTACTTTACTTTAGGCCTACGTAATAATTATAACTCAAGTTACACGGTCAAAAGAATTTCAACAACACACCGGTTAACACTACGAATTCATACAACAAAAATGAAATCTGCATAAAACTAATGTCGAACGTGCCTCCCACAATATCGAACCAGTTTCCCAGTATCAAAATGCCCTGGAATGGGCGTTGTTTTAAAACATAAAACAGACATGCCATGCTTTGTGTGGTCACCGCTGTTGATTAATAGTCTCGACGCTACTTAATCCAGACCACGCCGGCCTTGGCTTAAGTTATCATTTTCCAGTCCTTACCGCATCACCAACATGACGTACCGATGCAACATTTCCCATGCTTTGTTTAAATGCCGAAGAAAATGTCACAGTAGGCCTAATAGATACTTAAACAAAAATATAAGGCGGATACACAGCTTCAAGTTTTAACAATCTTTATAATCATGTGAATAGTATATTGCGATACAAGTGCCGTAAGGCACGTTTACGGGTCGAGGAAACAGATTGAAAACCCGAGGCGCAGCCTCGGGTTTTTAAGTTTTCGAGACCCGTAAATGCCTTTACGGCCCGTGTGTTGCATGCTATTTTTTGCACGATGATTATTTATATCAATTTAATTATATTAATTGTGATATTACCTGAAAATATTATGTAAATACATTCTTGAAAATAGATGTTTATTTCAGAAAGTGATTCGCATGTGTTTGTTGTTATGGGAACCGAATATTTGTCCTGGGGGCCGTGTCCATAAAGGCTTGTATTATGAAGTGTATCGTAATGAATTATGACGTAGCGCTTGGACCGTAAGTAATTTAACCTCATCGCAACCGCCCTTAGCAACAAGACTGTGTGGGAATGTCAACTTACGATCCATGTAAACAACGTTCGTAAGTACCACTTACTAGCTAAGGAGTGCAAAAAATATTGAAGATTCTCCGAACAGACCACAGACCACAAGTCATCATACGTATAGCGAATGTAAAAGTGGAATTATTGAAACAATGCTTATTAGGCATAACGTAACGAATGTCTGAATATTCGACCTTCAAAGGACCATGTCAAAGTTACACTCTCGCTGTCACTATAATCGTCTGTAAGCAAGAAGATATATAATTAGCGCTATAATCTGAAACCCTTCACTCTAACGTCATTAAGCATGTAATTATTATAAAAGCTTTAGCTCATAATTAACAAGAGGTAACCTAGGCCACAGATTGGCAAGGGTGACCAACAGAATTCATGATGTTTGCTCTAATCACTCACCGAATGTATTTAAGTTCTGAATATTTGTTGTAAGAATTATTGCATGATATAAGTTACTAGCATGTGCCCGCGGCTTCGCCCGCGATAATTATTTCAAATATTAAAAATTAAGAGCATAATAGTTAAATCATTATATTTATTAACACCTAAATCACGTGGACTACATACCACGATTAGATAGCATCGCCTGGTAAAAGCGACCTCAGATTCGAGTTCCTTGGTCCAGAAAACCCCAGTATAGTGAGTTTCGTCCAAATAAAACAATGTTTGACCATATTAGGGCTTACAACATTCAAGCGATCGCGAAAGTTTAATTTCCAAGGTATGACAAAAATAGACAAAGCCAACTGTAATTGTCAAACTTCCATTTAATTTAATTCCAAACCCATCTGAAACCCACTGGTAACAATATGTTTTAATGTCAAATGTGATTCGGATTCGATAATTCTGTGTAAAAAGGGATTGAGTATTCTCAAAAACACTTGATTTTTGGCATTTAAAATCAGAATTTTTCAAAATCCTTTCTTAGTGAGCACCTAGGCCTACATTATGAAACGAAGGTACTGTCAAAATTCCAAGTATCTATCTGTTATAGTTTGGGCTCTACGTTGATTCCTGTCAGTCAGGACAAAGCCTTTTATATGTATAGAGAAGAGATAGGATTTCCATTAAAGATGCTAACATTTTAGTTTTAGCCTGTAAGAAAAGGGTTGACCGAAGTGTTGAGAGAGGTTTTCTATACTACTTATCCTAGGAACTTGAAATTGTGTACACTTAATGGAAATGTAAACATACACTATAAACAGTTTCAAATTTCATTCTTATATCTCAACTTGTTTTTGAGATATTAACTAATTTAATTGATTTTTAAAATCAAAATTTAAATCTATCCTCTCCAACAGTTATTAAAAACGAACCTGAATTTTTTTATGTCAACTTCTTTGATGCCTGCTTTAGATATTTACTGATAGATTTTTGGTTAATGTTTATACTTTCTCTTAAATATATATACAGATATATATATATATATATATATATATATAACTTATTTTACACGAAAAAAGAAAAAAACTGCCCTGGGTTTATAAAACAAAATTTAAGGAAGAACTAAGGCCTATACAGAACTGTACAGAAAATCTGATTAGAATTGCATACTTTGTAATATAGGCTATATTGTAAAAAAAATTCACAATTGTATTAGGTAGATTTTCGAAGAAAAAGCTACCTATTGCAATGGATACCACTTTATGATTTTCGAAAAATTCTTTCATATCTTTACGTTTCATGCTCCCCTAAGTACGAAACCACCGCCCGTTCAAAAAAAAATTTTGTGATATTTATATATATATTTATATATATATATATATCTTTACACGATAGCGGCCGTAATTTTGAAGATATTTGAACCAAATTTTATTATGTTATTTCTAGGCCCAATAGTTCGGACAAGTTCGTTAATGGGCAAAATTGGCCCAAGGGGGTGGTCGGGGGAGGGGGTTGAAATTTTAAAACATTTATATCTCGGCCCCTATGAAGTATAGAGGGAAACTTTGTTTGAATAAATTAGAGTACTCCCTATGGAGTTCACAGTGACACCAACAATTCGGGGGTTCGAGTAAGGGTGGGGGTGGGGGTGGGGGATGAAAATTCGAAACTTTTGAAACCACGTCTTGTGGGGTATCGTTGAAAAGCTCTTGATGAGTACTCTACAAATCAATAAATAGTTTCTTGATAGCTCTCATATGACGCGAGATTTTAATGTTTGAAAATAATAACACTTAAAAGAATTATTATAATATCATAATTTTGTCTTGTTTAGCGGCTTTGCTAATTTTATTCATTGCTGATCTTGCGCACGGCCTCCCAGAATATTATATCCTATTCTTGTTGTCAAAACAAATGATTGTAGGCACTTCCTCTTTACCGAATTCAGTTCTTATTACTGCAGGTTTACCATGCCAAGGCTAAAGAAAAAGAGTGCTATGCAGCGACAATAAATTAAACCAAAAGCACTTCGAAATCTACCTCCGCCTGTAGGCCTGCCTAAAGGGATTTTTTTTTTTTTAGGGAGGCGATAGATTATGGATGTTGTAAATAACATCCAAATTGAAGTTATGAAAATGGCGATTAAAGATACTTTTGTTTAAAAAATATTCAACACAGAACAAAGAAAAAACTGACCTTGGTATATAAACATATTTTTTTTAAAGCAGAAATAAGGCCTATACAAAAAATCTGATTAGTTTTGCACACATTTCAAAATATATTGTGAAAAAAAAAATCACAACTGTATCTCTATTTTTGTGGGAGAAGATAGATTTTGAATGTTGTAAAATAACATGCAAATTAAAGTTAAGAAAATGGCGATTAAAGTTTGCATGTAATAGCAGTTGGGCGCACTGAGGTATAAAAATGGTGTCAGCAGCACCTGTTCTATGCGTCCATACGGCACAAAATTTGGACAGGTACCGGTATACTTATTTCACTAAAATAAAAAAACGCATTTTTTAAACAAAATGGCTAAATGACACCTCTGCCATCCCTATTTTGAAAATGAATTAGTCGACTGCAGCCATGTGATACCAATCCTTATTCCAACTAATAAAATTAGAGCTACCGGTAGGTGTCAAGAGGAGTGAGTGAATTAGAAAAATTCATGACCGAATGCTTACGAATATCAGTATCTGTATCAGGTATCCTCTGGTATCCTATATCCCCTATGTTGGGGCGAAGGGCCTCCAAGTGGAGGTTTCAGTTACCTATGTGAATTTTGTTACGCTTATTTTCCGAGAGGAGAGGGACAGGTGGTAAGCCCATCGCCTCTCAACCTTCCTAAGGTATCCTACTTGGACGTGAAAGAGCCGAGAAATTTTGTCCAGAGGCTCTAATTTAGGGTTGGAGTTCTTTTAAGTGCTATGTACGACACGGGCTCCCCAGCTTAAAGTTCCTCCCGGAAGACTCCGTGCCCAGGATTTTTACGTCGTGGAAAACCCATCGACCGCGGGCGGGTTTGATCCCGCGACCTTCGGATCCACCTCTAAACCGAGATGAATATCAGACGAATGTAGTATTTGTAGTACACAACAATGCATACGAGTGTAGTTTGGTCACCCTGACGAGTGATGACGCATGGAATATTGAGAGTAACCCTTTTTATTCATGATGGCTTCCCTCCCTTTCCTGCAGTGTAATGTATGCACTCGTCACTGACAAGCCATATTGTGGCGGTGCATTGCATTCCAGTGATTAATGAATGCTGGCCGCTTTAAACTTAACAATACTTGTGACTAGCTCCCTTTCTCCTAGATTAAACAGATCTTTCTACGCGCGTGTGCAAAGTAGGCCTATCTTCGGTTTCATAAAAACTTCCGACAACACGAAAACTGACTGAACCTTATATCCTAAATAGTAATCAGTAATCACATATTTACTATGAGTATTCAAATGCAGCCTTTTTGGCAGGAAAATTTATAAGATTTATAGGACAGTAATTGAATAAATCTTTAAGAAGTATTTAATTGCATTCCGAACAAGCCGCGGATGGGACGAAGACGATAATGACGGCTATATGATATCCGGGGACCACAAGGATCTAAAGTTACCCGAAATTCGTCTTACAGGCGAGATAAACACCGGAAACCCTACCAAGGTAACTTGTCTCGAACAGGAATCGAACCCGGGCCTGCTGCACCGCAGCCAAAATTAAAGTTTAAAATGTAATTCTAAATCTTAATTATTTTTTATTTACTTAATTGATTTTTAAAATCAAAATTGAAAATCTATCAGCAAATCTATCAACTGTCATTCCAAGAGGGTATATAGGCTACACCTTCTAGAATGAAATATTTAAGATATCTAAAAAAAATAGACCAACTTATGCAATAGATTCAACAAATCTTCCTCACACTGAATTCTTCAAACCCGTTTAAATCATAATTTCCAAAATTCAAAAGACAGTTACACGAAATCATTAATGACCCTTCTTTAGTGGGTGTTTCACAATGTGTACCTCCATTATTATCCTATGTAAACTAAATTTTATGGCGCTACATCCCTTGTGGCACTAGCCCTACTGTCGGACCGCTGCATTATCATCCATAAGCAGATAGCAGGATTGGGCTCATGTGGTCAGCATGCTGACTCCCACGGCCGTTATTAATGTGTGTGTTACTCCATTCCATAAAAATCTCTACTTCAGAAAAATCCGATGAGGTATCGGGGATCTAACCCAGTGCAGGCGGTCTTGATCCCATCTAGTAGAAATAATATAGGAGTTTGAGGACTTTTACTAAATTCATTTGTCTGGAATAAAATATTTTCCTCTCGCAGTGAACATAACTTTAAAAAAAACTAACTCCATGGTTCTACATCCCCGGAGGAACTAGGCCTACCATCCGACCGCTGGATCATCTACCATTGGCAGGTGGCAGGTTTGGGGTCATGTGGTCAGCATGCGGACACCCGCGGCCGTTAATGAGGGTTTTTGTGACCGGAACCGCTCTTTCTTAATCAAGTAGCTCCTCAGTTTTATCACTAAGTGCAGCTACAGCTTTTTAAATCAAAATAGAGTACTACATTCACGAGAAAAAGTAAAATATAAATGAAAATTCTGATGAATACATTTTTTAACAGCAGTTGGGTCAACATGTTGCCTTTGAGATTGAGGAAACCATGCAAACCTATTATTATTATTATTATTATTATTATTATTATTATTATTGTTGTTGTTGTTGTTATTATTATTATTGAGTGAAGCTTAGCAATTATATAACAAAACGTATTTTTTCTTTCATTCTTGTATGTTTCCACAGCAATGAAAACAAATCTTCTTCGTACAAGACACCCAGTGCTTCCGTAAGGAACGAAGGATGCTGAGTTTGCAGCATCCCGGATTGGAAATCTTTTCCCACGGACAGATGGAGTTTTCTAGTCTCTGGCGGCATATGGCAAGCTGTAAGTAGAGTACTGTTAACTTTCGCGCGCGCATTATAACTAAAGTGTTACGGCGGTATCAATAGAAATACAATGACCGCTCACGGCCGATTCCAGCTCATAAATGTCTGGGCATCTAATTGCAGTTAACTGCAGCACTAGTTAATAAATTACATTCGTATTAAAACATGGGATCTTCTCCGTCAATATTTCCTTTAATTTATTTTACTTGCATAGTAAATGAAACGTTCCATTTATTTAGGGTTATGAACTTAAGAATTTATTGCAAGAATATTAAAGTAGGAAGGAACTGTTGTATTTCAAACTGCAATTATTACTGATGAATTTCATTTTTCCTCTAGTGCTAGCAGTAAGTTTGTAATTATGAAATATTTTCCACCTTAATTAACCTTAATTAACATTTGTAATTTTGAATGAAGAAAATAAGTTGTATATATGGTTTATTAATTACTGACAATTCTTCTACAATACAACTTATTAATTTACATAACATCTATTATGTTATATAAGAAAACACTAAGATTTTAAAACTCTTTAAAATTCACAATATATAAGATAAGATAAATAAAACAGGTATTATAAAGTTACTACAGTAGATTCTTTGTCAGCACCCCAACGTATTAAGTTAATATCGAAAAAATTACTAGTGCATCAAGGTGGAAAATATTTCATAATTACAAACTTGCAATTATTAGCACAATAGAGATAAAGTATTATGATTACAATAATAAACAGAATCCAGGGAAAATATAATCTGAACCTAAGAAATCAATTAAATGCCTTAATTCTGAACTAGGATATTCATTATGCTCAGGCCTTTCGGTTCCACTGTACCATCACCACTGTATCTTGTTATTCGTACAACACGCGAAATAAAAACACGATAGCACTGTTTAAAAACACTAACCTTACTTTTCGAATCGACTACAGATTAATTAGGTTCTAAAAATTTAATTCACTCCCCTCTCATATCGCGTCTCAGAACAATAGAAATTCCATTATAAAATATGCTAAAATATTTCATTTTGAAACTATTTCTATACCAAAAACAATTTGTGTTCTGTGTAATTTTGTATCTCTCTTTATTAAATTTATGATTTCCATTAAATTTGATAATAGCAAGAATACATTATATTTATTTACAGATTAATTTTATATGTACAGCAATCATGTAAATGTAAAATCTTCGAATGTACAACCTGGGTTGTGCAGAAAGATTGTATAAATAAATAAATAATAAAACTAATAAATCTAAAGCTCCTTTCTATATCCAAAAATAAGTTTTTTATTGCTGCATTTTCACCACACTGCAATCAGTATGTTAATTTATTCTTCAGGTCACTGTCTTTCACTTCTTTAAATGCTTTAATTCTTCATTTTGCCGCACATTTCATAATATATCCTATTCATAATTACACACAAAAAGTAGTAGCCTATCAACCCTACAAAATTGCCAACATCAAGCAATTTAAAAATATTTTCAGCTGTAAATGAGGATAATCTGTTTAGCGGTACCGATTTGATAAACTCTCCATTACTGCATCAATCTTGACTTTCTTTAGCAATGTGCAGGGCTTACTAGCCTACATCTTCTCTTATACAATTCAACGGCCCTAAATAGCATGCTTGCTCCCTCACTTCGTGAGATATCGGGTATACTCGGCGATGTTCGTCTCTCGCAATAATATACAAATATAATACCGTTAGGAAAACCGTTTCTTTATTATATAAGGCCTAAGTGAAATGAACACGATAAACAAATATTTGAATTTTATTTTTACTTGAATTTTCATAGCTCTGAGCCACAAACACTTTTAATAAACTGCCATTGTAAATTTCTTAAAAATCCTGGAGTCAATTAGTAATGGCGGGTGAAGCCGCGGGCACCAGCTATAATATATTGATAGATTAACCCTGGAAGTATCGCGGACAATAAAAATCCAAACATACCACTCCTTCCCTTGAACAATTATATAATTTCTGAAAATTACACTGAATTCATCAAATTAAATTCACATCAATATTCATCTGCCAACAAACAGCTGAGAAACAATACGTATTATTATTGTCCACAGGTAGTTTTGGAACTGCATAATCGAATCTGAGATCGTTTTCCCAGGCGGCGCTTTCTAATCTCTAAAGCCGGAATTTTAGTTGTTTCATTAATTATTACTGGTTTAGTTTATGAATGATTCGCGTGCAAGTGTTAATAAATATAATGCTTTAATAAGTATTATACTCTTAATTTATAATTTTTCAATTATTTATCGTGGGCGAAGCCGCGGGCACCTGCTAGTATTATTACAATGTTAGCCGTTCTAAGTACGCAAAATAGAGAACAAGCAGAACGAAACGCTTTATCGGAAACCATATACAGTATACAGACCGTCACATAATCATATTTTCCACGATTTCATGATGAATTCGAGGAACTGAATGAAACGACTTCATCATTATGACCGTGAAAATGTCCCTGGGTTGAGCGAGCGACATCCTTAGTTAATGATGAAGATGCAGTATTGCTATAAAAGTGAAACTGAAATGAACAATACAAACTGCCCACTTTATGTAACACGGTTGTTATTATGCACTGTATAATTATAAGCTGTTACAAAGGGACTACTTGCTTAGTATGCTTCTGTAACACTCGTTATAAATGGTTCTAAAAGAGTAAGTGTTTTTGCTTTGTTACACAAACCCTCGTTAACATGTGATCTCTCAGAAGTTAGTAATAAGCAGGGCCCGGATTCTAATAACATGTCATCTTTTTATTGATGCTACATAGACATTGCCAACTTGTAGATGAATCCTAATCATTGCCTCTAGATTACAGAAATGCATTTTTATTAGGTCATTTTTTGAAATTTTATATTTTTAGGGCATTTATTTCAATTTTAGGTCATTATTTTATCATTTTCGTGTCATTTGCTTCATTATTTAGTCATTTTCATGTATTTACATTGAGTGTATTAACTGTTTTTTCGTCGCTAGCGGTTTTCTCTTTGAAGTGTTGTTTGTTTAATGCAAGAAGGAAAAAATTGGCGTTAAAGTGTTGACATGTATCAGTCAGAAGTGAGTATCAAAGAAACGCCAAAATTTTGTATTATATTACTATTGTACTATTGTTTACCCTCATTAAACAACAATATAATCCGGCTGACCACAAAAGGATGTGCTGAATTTTGACTCACCAGTGCCTCAGTGCCAGTATAAATTTCCGTGAGAAAAGAACATTCACAACATTATAGCTATTTACAGTTTTTACAAATATGTACAAACTAGTCTATAACTTTGTGTGTACATTAATAATTTTTCATAAATAAAATATAAGTTTTTAGGTCATTTCTTATCATTATTAAGTCATTTTCTTTAAAATTTAGGGTCATTTTATAAGTCATTTTTCAAACAATTTTAGGTCATCAGAATCCGGGCCCTGCTAATCACACATGACTAGGGTTCAGTTGTTTATGACATGTCATATTTTTATCCAGACTTCCATTCTCATCGAAAACACAAATTAAACATGAATTCACATTTGTTATCCTAATCGGACCTATTTTATTTTGCATATAAATACGTATATTGGTAATTTTCACGGTCTTGGCCATACTTGTAATTTATCGCCATATTTCAATTATAAATTAAGTAAAGTAGCACAATTATGCAGTATGTGCACTAATTTGTCGACTTAATTTTCCCGAAAAAGAGTTAAGCATATTTTGGTTTTACTATGAACAGAGAATAGGCCTGAAGTAGAATAAAGAATCTGAAGTTAATAATACAAATAAGAATGTAATAGAATATGGGAATTAAAGGTATAATACAAACAAAGTTATGGATACAAAAAGTAAGGATAAAAAATACCTCGAATTTCAATATATTGTCTACAAGAGTACGCATAAAATTTAAGCTTGGATACAAATAACAACAAAATGTAGAGAATTAAGATGTGAATACGTATAACAAAAGAATACCAGAAAATTATGCTAAGGAGTTAAAAAAATTAAGCTAACGATACATTTGACAATAGATTAACATAAAATTAAGCTATGGATAAAATAACAATGGAATACCAGAATATTATGCTATGATTACAAGTAGCAACAGAATTTAGAAAATTAAGCTATGGATACAAATAACGAGAGAATGTAGAAATTTAAACTATGGATACAAATAACAATAGAAATTAGGAAAATTAGGCTATGGATACATTTAAAATTTCATGCCAAAAAATTTTGCTATGGATACAAAGAATGAAATACCAGAAAATTAAGTTATGGATACAAGTAACAAAAGAATTTAGAAAATTAACCTATAGATAGGCCTACATTAAATATAATACCAGAAAATTATGCTGAATACAACGCCAAAATTTACACTATGGGTACACGTAAAAATAGAATTCAGAAAATTAAGCTAAGGATACATAGGCTATAACAATAGAATACCAGAAAATTATGCTATGGACACAATTAACAATATAATTTAGAAAATTAATCTAAGGAAACAGTTAACAATAGAATACCAGAAAATTATGCTATGGATACAATTAACAATAGAATACCATAAAATTATGCTATGGATACAATTAACAATAGAATTTAGAAATTCAAGCCATGGATACATAATATAATAGTATTTAGAAAATTAAGCTATGGACACATTTAACAATCTGGGCTAAAACCAGAAAATTATGCTATGGATACGAAGAACAATAGAATGTCGAAATTTGTGCTATAGGGTAAAAATAAAAGAATTTAGAAAATTAAGCTACGGATACATATAAAAATAGAATACCAGAAATTGTGCAATGGATACAAATAATACAGAACACAAAAGGTTAAGCTACCCGGATACATGAAGCTATGGAAACTAATAACAATAGAATAAACAAAATTAAACTATGGATATAGATAATAGTAGACTATAGAAAATAAAGCTGAAGATATAAGCGGCCCTAATTATTTTCTTTATGGGGAGACGGTGGGAGATTTACACTGACATATTTGTAATCCCATATCTCCTACATATCTTAATGAAATTTGAAACATATTTAGGAAGAGTTTTCTGCTTTTGGTAATTTTTACGAAAATTTTGATGATTTATTATTGGTGTAATGAAATTTTGAATTCTTTTTCGCATTTCTATCTTTCGGTACACATTTTTCCTACAGCCAATACAAATTTTCAATTCTCTCCATATAAAAATGATCTACACTAATAGGGGCACATTTAAGTGCAATAACTTTCTGACACATTGTTTCAATTATTCTCTGTGATTTTTTGAATTTGACAATTCTTTATTTACAAAATTTTCCATGATCTTTCAATAATAATATTGTTTATATTCTTTACACTAAAATTCTGTTCCACTTAAATGTGCAAGCTGTTTCTAGAAACAGGTGTGCAAAATTTCACAAAAATCCTTCCAGTAGTTCCTGAGAAACATGTACCTTAATCATGAAAATGTTAAATGTCAGAAAACGGCAAAAATACAAAAATTTAATGGATACTTTTTTTTAAGTAAAGTAAGAGCAAAATACCTTATTATTCGAGAGGCTCCTTCATGCCCGTCATCTTCCAGGCGTGCCAACCACCGTTTATTTTACCTGGGCCCTCCCACCTCAGTTTCACAGGCATCCTGAGCCTCTCGAACCCCGGATACTCCCAGATAAAAATATAGAATATATCAATTCCACGCATAGAACAGAGATCCAGAGAGCGTTAATATGAGATTTTTAAATATATAGGACTACAAATTAAATTATGATTAAGTCTAACAGTAAGAAAATGAAAAAAATTGTAGTGTGAAAAATAACATACAGATTTTTATTGATTTAAGTCCCCGTTACCTCTATAATTCTTGCCAATTAACTAATCTTCGTGAAACTCTCTTTAGCACTTAAGTACAATTAAAACTACGCTGTTACTACAGAAAAAAATCCTGCAATGATGTTAAAGCCGTTTTCTACTTCTATGCAGTTATTAAGTCATTAGCCTACAGGCAACATAAATGCTAAAACATCAGCTGATGACTTTGTAGCGAACTATAAAATAAAAAGTATTAGCAGTTGAAATGGAACCAGCAAATCCAGCGACCGACTGGTTACATCCAACACTCACTCACTGAAATATTCCACTTAGGCTACTCTTTTATAGAAAATCCTACACGTATACCTTAATATGCACACCAAATACTTACTATGCGAGGAAGTGTTTGTGCGCGATGCCCAGCGAAGTCTACTGCACATAGAGAGATGAATTTTAAACACAGATGGACTGAAGGGTGGCCGAATGCACCTCGAAGCCGGATTTTTAAGTTTAGATTTCATTCGCGAGTTATAAGTGAAAAGCTGGCAGAAAACATGAATCTTTTCCGCTATCGAAGCATCAGCTTTCAGTCATACATTTCAATTGTCAAATCAATTGCAGGCAGCTTTGCCTTTTTTTGCCATAATTTGGAAATAAAAGCTTCGCGATTTTTTCAATATAAGTTATCGCATAGAATTATTTATCGTTTCGATTCTGAACTCACCCTGGTCGATCCGTTTGTTTATAAATTCAATTACAATATAGGCGCTTTCTAATCGTGAAATGCAGTCCAAAGCCGGATTTTTATCTGTTTCATTATAATTATTAATCGTTTATTTTATGAATAATTCGCGTGTAAGTGTTAATAAATACAATGTTTTAATTATTTTGCTCTTAATTTATTATGTTCGAATTAATTATCGTGTGCGAAGCCGCAGGCACCTGCTAGTAAAATAAAAGTACAAAAATATGATAGACAGGTGTGTCAAACGTGTGTCTCAGCTACGAAATTCGGGCCCCTAAGGTTTTAGGTAAAATATATAATTATGTCAGCCAAAAAAGTAATGCAAAATAAAATTTTGTCAGTATAGAATACAAATGCCTCATAAAATACTGATAGACCTATGTAGTACTTTGTTCACCAGGAAATGCTATGCTCAAAACATTAAAAAAGAACCCAATTTTGAATTTCGTAAAGAAAACAGTGAATTTTATTTGTTCTAGGGGACTGAATCAACTTCAGTTTCCCATTTGGATTAGTGCTATAGGTAGTGAATATGAGTTCTTGCCATGCCATTAAGAGCGCCTGGTATCAAGTTTATTAATTTTTTTTCTGCAATCAAATAAGTCTAAGATTTTGCAATAGGAACTTATTGGAGGTATCAATTCTCACTTATTGAAATAAGGCTGGACTGAAAGCTTCGTAACCAATCCGCCTCTGACCGACCTGCACACGAATGCGCCCACTGAACAGCGATGTACAGTAAATTTGGATCCGATTTATTAAAAGAAGCCGTGACTTTTACGGGCGCATAAAACACAACACGGAACAAGAGTTTAATTAAGAACTGCACCCGAGGTCGCATTCGCCATCTGATGTTTGTACGTTTGCAACCCGCCCGCGGCTAAGCAGAGACCTACTCTACCGACAAAAGGCATAAAGCTGTTGTATAGGTGTATTAACTTTCCAATGTGCACTCCCGCTGAGACATAAAGTGCGCTAATTCAACATAAAACATCGAAAAGAGACATTAAACAAGTGGGTTTTAGGTTATTAGCCGGAGAAGAACAAAATAAGATATAAATTTCTATCCTTGAAAGAGTCGTTCTGATTTTAAATTAGGCCTACAGCAAAAGAAAAAAAACAGGTAAATGAATAAAAGAAGCCATACGATACACAGTGTGTCCACAGAAATTTCTAAATAAATTTCCCCGATTTTCCACGACCAGAAACTTGCGGAGAAAAAGAAAAGAAAATATAAATTTCTATCTTTGGAAGAGTAGTTCTGATTTTAGGTTAGGACTACAGCGAAAAACAGGTAAATGCATTAATGAGGGAATATAATAATACAGAGTGTCCACAAGAAATTTCTAAATAAATTTCCCTAACTTTCCACGACCAGAAACTTGCATTTCTCTGACCACATGAATCTATGTTTTCAAGGTTCTTTGCACCAAATCAAAAACAAAATCCATCCTCATAACAAAAATAAGACATGATTAGCTCAATACTGAAAAGAAAATTGCTTACATAGTCTGGACTACTAAAGACTGGAGCAAAACACACATTCCTCGCATTTCACTCACCGCAGCTAGTTATTTTACCCGACTATTCCACATTTTTTAAATAAATTTCCGTAACATTTTTCTTTACTTCAAAAAATTTCCTGATTTTTCCTGACCGAATACCTGTTTTTGCTGTAGGCCTAATCTCAAATCAGAACGACTCTCTAGCTATGATGAGGGACACAAGCCGGGGGGGGGACTCTAGAAGAGTGTGAAATGATAGGTAATTTTCCGTAATGACTTTCCAGATTGTAACGTGCCAGAAATCTGTACAAGTAAAAACTGAACCAGTGAAGAAGAAAATTAAGATACCACGGTAAAAATTAACTAACAAAACTATTTTCCTAACAATTCACTTAGGCCTATAACTTATTCCAAAATATTTTTTTAAATAAACGTATGATTGTGGCATAAAATGCAGAATAAGTAAAAACTCATACCAAAGGCCTATAACTTAGCATATCCTCACGTCAATATTAAATGGAGAAACTTCGTGTTTTCACATGAATCATCACACAGAATGTCATGTAGGCCTATTCCATATAAGTTACATCTTATAATAAGAAACACAGGGGGTGCTAAAACTAATCTAGAAGTTTTGCAATTGTCTGTAGTTATTAAAATGATTGAGTATAATCCAGATGTTTGGCGAGAAGGCGGAAGCTGCTATGCCATTTGGCGCTCGAGAACTGGAAGATGATCTGTCATATGGAGCAACTTTATTCTTTTGTTTTATATACTGTATATTGTAATATATATCTGATTAAGAGATTAATTTATTTGTAGCAAGTTACTCCGATTTACATGCGAAAGCGCTACAAAGACCAAGTCTGTAAAGACAATGAATAAATGGAAGTATTAACTAAACAAAGTTCTCACAATAATTAGACCAACACACAGGGATAATAAATTACAAAATACGAACTTGTGGGAAGTTCGAATACGGGGGCACACAGACCCAGTGAATTTATCACAGGCAATATTACTTGTGCTTTTGGTATTACCGATACCTTATTTATCTAGAAAAATCCAATACCTGTCATGATTACTGTATTTCAGCAACATGCAAATTAATACAGAAAGGACTTTCCAAGGACCATGTCAAAGGTCTCTCGCTGTCATTGTAATGGTCTGTACGCAATGGTCTGTTGTGCTATAATCGAAACCCTTTACTCTAACGTCATCAACTGAGCCCGGATTTTGATGACATGTCACCTTTTAACCTGGTACATTATGGACGTTGCCTACTAGTGCAGATATTCTGCTCATTACTCCTAGATTATAAAAATGGTGATTTATAGTCATTTTGGGGCATTTCTCAAAAAATTTTATTTTTAGATAATTTTTTTAATTAAATGGTCATTTTTTGGACATTTTATGGCCTTTTTCCCCTTTTCATACCTTTAGGTAATTTTTAAAAGTCAAAAGTAATTTATGTTCTCAGTTTGTGTTTCTTGCATTATATAGACCTACAGTTTTTGTGCATTTACTTGCAATGAATAATAACGGAACTCGAAATAGGCATTAATAAATAAATCTTGTTATAACTTAATTTTAATTTGAATATAGAAAGACTATGTTTGCTGTTTGCATTTAACCGTATGTAATTAACGAATTACAAGCCTATGATTGGGTCAACATTATAAATGTTGAATAGACACAAATCTGATAAATAAACTAGTATTTATATACACACTTTTTAGTCATTTTTGTTAGTTTTGTGGTCATTTTTAGTATATTTGAGGTCATTTTATAGCTCATATTTTAAGTATTTTTAGGTCATTAAAATCCGGGCCCTGGTCATTGAGCATGTTATTACAACCATCATTTTTAGAAGAATGAACGATAACTTACACCCATTACAGCGAATACCCTTTATTGGTTTCTTTACTTTTCTTTCTGAATGCCTTCTGATACGTGTTAGAAGAAAAGACGTGGGAGAAGCACTTGAAGCTGCAACCCTTTCCAACAGGTTGACAAATGATGCTGTTCCCATTTCTGAGAGAGGACGGTCAACCAAAAACCGCTAAGCACGCCTCGACCACCGTGAGAGTCACTGTAATTTATTGTTCCAAAATTCCTCTCTTTTTGCCTGCTAATGGCCTAGTTTGTATAATGTAGCCACGAACACGAACAACAACCGAGCATTAATCTCAACACAGAGAATTACAGTAACATCAGTTCTTGTGTCATGTTTGTTATTATTCGCATTATCGTATGTACACAGAGCTATAAGAGAGTTAGGAGAATGGAATACAATTATTAGTAGGTATCCGAAGTTTAGAAAAACGCCTCTTTTGTTTGAATGTGCATATTTAAAGACTGGTAGTAGATGTGTTAAAAAATCCGGGCACGGAGTCCTCCGGGTGGGACTTTAAGCTGGGGGCCCGTGTCGTAGATTTACGGCACGTTAAAGAACTCCAAGCCTAAAGTAGAGCCTCTGGACAAAATTTCCCGGCCTTTCACGTCCAAGAAATACCTTAGTTTCCTGGGGGATGTGTGGTGATGGGCTTACCACCTGTTCCTCTGCCCTCTCTTGGAAAATAAGCATAACAAAATTCACATAAGTATCAGAAACCTCCAATTGGAGGCCCTTCGCCCCGAGACTAGGAGTATAGGACAGAGTCAATCAGTCAGTAGATGTTTTCTAATTATGACAAATGAAGCTTTCTGGTGAAGTTTTACCTTGCCTATTTTTTCCCCTTTGTGCCTTTCTATCTGCACTTTTGCCTTTCTTAAATATTTTAACTCTCTTAACAGTACTGAGGCATTTTTGAGTTCAAAATTAGGAAATGACATTAAGTTTCTTTATAATAAACTTATTCCATAATTTAACTTAGTACGATATGCAATCACATTTTCTACACACAAAATATTGGGTACTTATTGAATTTTTCTGTTTTCATTTTTTTAAAAAAAAGTCTGAAGGACCCAATTTCAAAATAAATATTATTTCATGTTAAACAGTGGAACATTCTACAAGATTTAAAATGTTAATAATATAATGTTGCTTCTTTACAGAATAATTAATATTTTGAACCTTTAAACGCCTTTTTTGATAAAACAATTTTTCACCTCATGCCCCTCTTTCATCCAAATGTATTCACGGTATTATCACTTTATTATTTTTAAGACTTCTAAATGATACAAAACTGTTTGGAAGAGAATAGTTAATCTAGTTTTGATTATGAATACTAACAATAAATTGCCATAATTTAATTTTTCAAGTGCCATTACCTACCACCCTGGGTTCGATTCCCAGCCGGGTCGGGGATTTTACATAGGTGGAAAATTTCCTTCCAGGTTCCCATCCCGCGAGAGGCAATGGCAAATCTCCCTCTTGTCTGAATCACCTCGGACGAGTCATGGTCATCATCCCACGACTTCGTGCCGGGTCTGGACCTGCCTTCAGGCAGAGCACTCATCATCGCCATTGTATTGAGAGCTTTTTTCCTTATAAGTTACTATATTTTTGCACAATATAATTTTAATGTAGTTTATTGCCCTCTTTTTCCATTTTTGAAGCCATTTTAAGCGCCTGAAATACTATTTTAGTGCCTTAAATTCCAATGCCTAATTATTAGGTTATCTTGATCCACATATGGATTAGCCAATTACTCCTGTGTTGGGATTAGTATTGGTTGTAATCCGGTTCGGAAACAAGTAGTTGTGGGCCAAACACTGCTATCAGAGATGGAAAAAACAAATGTTTGGTCTATTTCCAATACGCCTCCGTCCAAGCTTCGATATCGACTTGTTGCATGAGTAATGAAGGCCTGCACAGATTCCTGTTCCCGATAACGACTCGCATTACATATGCATTAACTGCCCACATGCCGTAATTACTATTTCAATCCCTTCAAGACAGCAGCTCTTTGAACTAACATACATGTTCAAGGCGCAACACCCACTTCACCCTACATTCTACAGATCAAATACATAATCGGTATCCCCACATATGAATACTACAAAGTAACCAATCAGTTTATGATGACTATTTCACTCATATGCCGCGTATTTGATATTGACCAATAAAGTTTAGCAATTCCTCTGATATAGACCAATCACGGCCGTTTATCCTTCAATATTCTTGTAGGAATCGCGAGGATGCCGTTTTATCGGCTAAAACGTCTGCTCATACTAGTAGGCCTACATAGTTCTGGATAATTCTACGCAGAGAAAAAATAATTTAATTTTTAGCTAATTAAACATTATAAAAAAATATTAAACCTACATACCGGTAATAGGCTATGTCTAGTCTTTCCTTTTGGACTCATGTTTCTTGTTATGAAAGAAGGTCTCCAAATAAATATCATGACAAGAAATACACATTAAACGCAATTAAATTACTAGTAAAATTACTAGCACTACTAGTGATATTACTGTAGAAAACGTTTCTTTACAAACCTTTCCTTTTTTGCAAAGTTTTTGTACTGGTCTGTTTAGCGATTCGAACATGATGACGTTTCGCGCGAGAAGTCAATAGGTCTGAGACATACATTTTCGCCTAAATGAGGTATGCTCTTACACCATTTTAGGAAATATTAGCCGAGTACATAGCTCAAAATTGGTGACATTTTACTTGCGCCCAAAGCAAAATTTAATCATGGTGCTATCCTACTAAAGGTGTTCTGTTGAGTAAACTCCGAATTTAAACAAACTGCCATCAAGTTGCATACCATTATGTACTTTCAAAAATTCGCGGAAGTAATTAAGAGTTACTCTGCATATTATCAACTCTGCTGGAAGGAGGTATTACCGGTAAATCTTCCAATAAGCCTGATGATAACGTTTATAAGTGTCCGATCAAATCGCAATAAGGAGAGACATCTGTGTTATATTCCCACAAGCAGAAATCGTGCACTCCTTCAAATGAGATTAAAATACTGTATTCGTACAGTGCGAGCACTGAAAGCAGTAGGCCAATATATTCGTAACTACAAAGTCATGAGGACGAGATTAAAATACAGGTTCTACATAGGCCTATGCCAAGCCCCACAAGCAAACAGGTGGCAAATGCATTAAGAAAAGCAAATCTTCTGCGAATCCACATCTTAGTTTCTTTACCATAAACTGGATCTTGCGGATTTCCCCCTTCTCAATCAGACATACAATAAGCGTTGTTCACGAGACAGGACTCAAAGGCCTATATTTTTCAATGAAGTGTACCTTCCACACAAAAATGTGGCTAAATGTTTCAAATAATATCGGGCTGAAAGATTCAATGATTGAATGAAGATTCAAGAAACTGAAGACGCACCACAACACTCTTAAAATGTGGGTTTAATGAAATTTGTAAAATATATGACTTCAAAATCTCAAAAGCAAAAACTAAGGTGATGGCTTTCTGGGGTAAAGATCCTGTTCGCTCAAAAATTGTTGTAGAGGAGGATATTTTACAACAAGTGACATCTTTTAATTATTTAGAAATTAGCCAGGTTTGAAATGATCTGTGGTACAATACATAATACCCTAAAGAACAAAACTAGACCTGAAACAAGGATAAAGGTTTATAAAACAATGGTAATACCAACGTTGATGTATGGTAGTGAGAGTTGGGTGTCAACAAAAACAACTCTAACAAGAATTCAAAGTTCAGAAATGAAGTTTTTAAGAAGAACGAAATGTTGCATTAGAGAAGACTGTATTACAAACGAAACCATACGACAAGAATTGAATGTAAGTGTAAAGTATTCCCTATTACAGACCATGGAGGCCCAGAGGGTCCCAGATGTTTAGATATTCGGAACATGAAGGTGGTAAGGTTGTCATCCTTACGCATCGGCCGCCTTTACCCCCACGATTGCTCCTGGTACTCATTTCTGTTGGGAGGCTGAGTCGACCTCAGAAGGATTAGGCCAACTGAAAAACTCAAACGACCTCATCGGGGATCAAACCCGCGACCTTTCGGTTTGTAGCGCAGCGCCTCAACCACTAGCTACGGCGTACCCCAGAATTTAATTGGATAATAACTAGGGTTGATAAATACCGCGATAAATGGCTACAATACATAAATAAAATGGATGATTTAAGATTTCTTAAGCTGGCCTTTTTATACAATCCAAAAGGAAAGAGAGATGTAGGAAGACCGGTAAAGAGATGGATAGAAGTACTGTGAGGACGGAACAGGCGAAAGCCTAAACCCTGAAGTGTAGAAGAAGAAGAAGAAGAAGATGTTTCAAATAATAGCCGTAGGCCTTAATAGAAGCCGTTACTACGCTATAGAATATGCTTCTGCTGTGCCCTATCTTGTGCTCTATGGTTTGTCTAGTTTCACCAAGCCATCTCATTCTTTTCCTTCTTCTTCTTCAGCGTCCTTCTACCATGGACAGTGTTCTAAATAGTGGCAGTAGTAGTTATAAGGCGAATTAAGACGTGATTACCACTCCGCTTGCAGAGTTCATGCTATATGAGGCGCATTAAGACAGAATTGCCACCTGCTCGCACTTCCTCGTAAGTGTAATCGCCCAATTTCCCAGTTTTGCGTCACGACATAACTGCAGTTCCCACAGCTTGTATTTCATTTGCGCCGCCCAGGGGACACTAAAGCATTTCTCCTGTCCCTAAGCTATCATTACCGCCAGCCATTGCTTCTGCATTAGCACTACTTTTATTTATGACTTCATCTCTCAAATAGATTGCCACGATTTCTAAATATAGTCTCTATTTAAGGCTTTTGGTAAAACATGCCTGCTGAGATAATTTAGCGGCTGACCTTCAATAGACAACTAAAAGCTTGAACGTCAAATGCGTTAATGTAGTGATTCTATTGAAAACATTAGCCTATTGTATCAAACGGTGTTACTAACATGCACTGAAGGGAAATCTGGCGAGAGATAACAGCACAAATCACTAATGAATAAAATTCAGAAATGCTGTAATGGTTCGTATGGTATATGTTTTGGTGGGGAAGTTGGAAAAATTCCAGAAGAAATTCCTAAAAAATTCAACAAAATTTAAGTTTGCTCCTATAACATGTGTACCAGTAGAAAGGTAATTTTCAGCCTTCAAGAAGATTTTAACAGACAAAAGACATTGCCTAAAAGAAAAATTTGGAGAAAATCTTGAAAATATATTGCGCTATTAATTTATTAA
Source organism: Ectobius pallidus (assembly GCA_964059195.1). Lineage (NCBI taxonomy): Eukaryota > Metazoa > Arthropoda > Insecta > Blattodea > Ectobiidae > Ectobius > Ectobius pallidus. The sequence goes on along the minus strand of CAXKWD010000003.1, from coordinate 26,776,372 downwards.
GGAAACCAATCACATGTGATCCTTATAGCCAAATACATAAAACTATAAAAATAGGCCTACTGACTTTGATTATAACTACTTAATCGTTTTGTGGCCCGTTTTAGGTACTAAAAATAATAAAAAATGTCTTGCCTAATATTTAAAAAATAACCTAATTACATCATTCTGTAACCTATTTTAGGTGCCTAAATATAAATTTTTCATGTCTGAAATTCAGAGATCTACTTATAGCCAAGTGCTGCGATTCCGCGGAAACAAGAAGTAGGACTAAACATTGCAAAATACGCTTTTCAAACAACAGAAAGTAAAACAAAATACTAACTAAACAAGAATATAATGGTAAACAAGGAGAAATCGCAGGTCTCATAATATAATTTAATATAACATAAAGGGCAATAAGAGAAAGTCACTACTTTCACACTTCGCGAAGAATATTACAGGTGGCCATAAGCATTCATATTCTTAAAAGAGAGAAACCCAGAATCCAACTGCCTGTTATAATAAATTAGTTACACTCATAGTAATCCTGACATACATTCTTATTGAAAGAATCCGTGTGAGTGATATCTTCCGCACATATAATGTCCTATTCTTCTTCAAAATACGATTCATTGTAATAATGAATGAATATAGCAACAAGCAATGAGGCAACAAAATGTACAGTGGCACAATCTCACAATTACAGTATTTTAAAAAGAAAATCAGCAGTGTTTATACTCGTTTTAGTGCGAGGCCATATCAAGAGTTCGGGATGTGTGTCTATAAAGTAAGGTAGGCCATGGAACTGTTGATTGTCAATTATTTCTATTATTGGTGTATTTTTATGGAGTAAATGTCAACTGATATCAATTTAAATGGATATGATACAAGATGAAATGGTGAGGATGATTCGTGGTATGTAAATATCCAATTCGGCATTTGTCTTTACGACTGGGAAAACCATGAAAAAACTCATGTCAAATTGAATGGCCACATAATTTGAACCTGGGACCTCCCGAATGCGAGGCCAAGACGTTACTATCTAGGCCACCTAACTTGAGTAGCCTATTTATAAAAAAATGTTTAATAATATATCCTAATAGACTTACCGTAAAAAGTGAGGAAAAGTTAATTACAAACGGAAAAAGCTTAGCTCTAACTATTAACTCTAACTTACTGCATACACGTGATTTATAGTAGTGAAGTAAGCTAAATTCGAATGTGTAAAAATGTAGACTAGCAAACTAACAGTAATTACCTTAAGTGCTTACAGGTGTAGCCTACTTCTCAATTACGTAAGAAAAACTTAAAACTGTAAAATTGTGCGATCTTGATTGAAATCAGTCGCGATCTCATTAACTACTATGGTTACTCACATTATTATTGCTGTGTTAAATTTCTATTACTTCACTGATTTTACTATCGAATTTAATGCATACTTGCATGCATTGCATACTTGCATACACTTAAACCGTTTTACGACTGCAGATTAATTATAAATTAGGCTGTTAAACTAAAAATATGCACACTAATAAAATGGAAACAAATTAGTATAATTACACACTAATAAAATCAGTATTTTACAAAAAATCAATTCTCTGTTCTTAGGTCTAGCCTATAAATTTCTATTAGGCGTACTTCACTGATTCCGGCAAATTTCCTGATTAATTATACACATGCGCCCACTAGTTATACAGCTCTATGAGTGTAGAAAAATTATAAATTAGGTTGTTAAACCAAAAATGACTAATAAAATGTAAACACATGTAATTAACCACTAATAAAATCGGCATTTTTACAAGAAATCAGTTCTCTGTCCTTTGGTCTAGCCTGTATTACTGAGTTCATTTGCAAAACCCAAGACTATTATTGTAAAAGATTGTCCAGCAAGGAAGTTGACATTAAATTACATATTTTCTGTAACATGGTCCTTAGACATATTCAAACAAAGAAAGTGATAAAAAGGTGAGAAGGTTACATCCACCAGAGTGTAAACAGCTTCTAATCGCTGGCAGACTATTTACGAAACTGCAAAGGCTCATGTTTCTTAACAAAACCAGAGGAAAAGATTTTATTTATTTTTAAGGTAATTTTATTCCTACATAATTATATTCTGCAATTTGTTTTAATTTATTTTCTAATTTTTTTGCTGGATTAACTAATACTGTACAATTCAATTTAGTCTATCCTATGCCTGTTTATAGAAAGTTATAGTAGGCCTAATTAAAATATTTATTTATTCCTATAAAGATCCAAGGAATCAAGGCAGACAAGGAATATCAAACTACAAAAATTATTGTAGCCGCAGATAAAATTATACTTATAGACTTTAATGGCTTGTTATTAAATATACGGTAAAACTTTTGCAAGTGGGATTTTAATATTCATAAATAATCAGTAATAACAGTTCTAAAAAAACAAGTAGGCCTAAATTAATTGCCTAAAGGACAACTTCCAACCGCTTAATTTTGTAACATTTAGCCTATCTGAAATTAGCCTATAGTCCTAGTAAGCACAACTAATGAATTTTTCTTGTTGGACCCAGCTTACATTATTTTAAAATTACTCTAAAAATCAATGTATTATTGTTGATAGAAAACAATAATGTATGAGCAAGCGAGGTGGCCGATATGGTAGCGTTTTGGACTCGCACTCGGGAGGTCCTGGGTTAAACCCCGTGGCCGGTAAACTTGACTTGGGATTTTTTCAGAGTTTCCCCAGACGTAAACGCAAATGCTTTTGGATAGGCCTAGTATTTATTTACATGGCTCATCGCCACTATTTCATCCTGCACCACATTCATTAAAATTGAATATCAGTTGAAATTAACAAACGTCATAAGCACATCAACAATAGAAAACAGCTGCACATCAATATTTACTTGGCTTACTGGTAAACACACAGAACCTGAACTCCTGAAATGACCACGATGCTGAAAGGAGTAGCCTATAAATAAATCTGACTTTTTTAATGGTATGATATTAAGATTTTTTTTTTTCATTTCAAGATCTGGCGTAGCCTATGTGTCACTAAGGAAAAACATTCACAAATATTCGAGGAAATTAACATTTAAAAATGAATATACATAGTTTAAAGGGCTAACGCTATGTTTATGTTTTGATCTTTTAAGAGATTACTGCTACCAGGCTGGAGTTTAGATAGAGCTACAGTAGAACTCTGTAATTATCCGGATTAATTGGGACCGGACCCGATTCAGAAAATTAAATATCTGGATAATTGGATAACTCATGAAAAAATGTAATTTCTTTTTAAAAAAATACATTGTACATTAGGTCTACTGTACTTAGATAAAAGGTCGCATCGTGAACAGGCCTATATCGGTCAGAGTCAGTTGTTTTACTGATAAACTGCGATTTTGTCGGCTAAATGTTTTGGTTTTTTCGGAAATAATCGGCCCTGAAAGAGGATTTCCCAATGCTCGCTGCTGCAAAAAAACCACTTGAACACATCCTCAAAGCGATCCGGATGGTTGGAGTTTGGATATTTGGAGTTCTACCGTACATGACAAATTCGTTAATACAGCTAATTGTTACTTATCGGCAAAAATCAGTATAAAAGAAAATGAGTAAAAATGTCTTAAACAATTTATACGCCAAAGAAATGAAATGTTCCTAAGGGGAGCTCTTTTGAGTCACCTAGACAAGAGAACAAGTTTGGTTGACTGACGTAATTAATGGTTCAGGTTGTTCAGGTACACGCAAGGGTCTCCTTATAACATGTAGTCAGAGCTAAGGGGGGCAAGGCCGAAAAGACAAGGCGACCAACCGTATAGAAGCGATCATTTAGGCGTGGCCCCTGATCGGGCTATGTTATTGGGTTAAAAACTATTGTGGGTGGTACTGAAAAAACTGCCAAGACGCCATGTTGCATTCTAAATAAAACAAAGAAGTATGTAACTGATACTGTGTCTTATATGGGAAGTAATGCCCTCACTCCGATCGGTTGCAGTGTCTAATTTATACAATGTTATGTGTAATTTATACAATCTTATGAGTAGAATAAACTAGCAGTGTTTTTGGCGACACAAATTTTCAAATTTAATTGCACCACCACTGTTCTTTAATTTTGCGATAATGTTAGAGAAGAGGACGTTTCACTTTTCTCATTATGACAATTTTCACAGCCGAAGACTTCAAGCTCTGTTTTGGTACAAGATGGCATGAACTGAATAAACATTTCTATTTACATCAACCTGAGAGCAAGGTTATGCAAGAAAACCATTGACTAGGAAAATGCCTATGCTTTACCAATCTCTATCTATAGGCCTATAAGCGGCTGTGTCCTGACTGACTGACAGAGAATCAACGTACAGCCTAAGCTATACATAGGTGGGGACTTGGAATTTTGATAGTACCTTCGTTTTATAATGCAAGTCCAAACTAAGAAAGGATTTCGGAAAATTTTGATTTTTAATGCCAAAAATCAAATGTTTTCGAGGAGACGAAATATCTTCCATAAGAAACACACGAGCAATTCGATTCTGAGGGAAAGTTCCTATTAGCAAGACAGCATTCAATTGTGAAATTAATTCAAGATGGCCTTGCTCGGTTGCTATCTTCATTCATTTGTTTACGATTCGCAGAGATCTTATTTTTTAAATACTAGCTTAAATGACCCGGCGTCGCCCGGGTTTTGTATTTTGTAATATGAAATTAACTTATGGAGGACTTTCGATGTTGAAACTCTAGGTCCTTATATAATATGTATGTAGAATTCGAAATGAGGAAGAACGACATATGGCACTCAGACTATTCCCTCAGAAAACGCAAGATATAGCTTTTTATGGCTCATGGAGGATGTCGAATGTTGCATTCAATTGCTTCTACACACCATGCCTGGGAGGAGTGCAAATAAGAAGAAAAAGAAATTCCGGATACATAAGATTGTATTGTCTTGACAGAAAATTGTATTTCTCACTCTCATATTACTACTAGGGACCGGATTTTTAGGTTTTTAAAAACACTGTTTTAGGTTTTCCATTAGGTGAAATAGTTTTTTTTAGGTTTTTTGTGCAAAATATAGTTTTCGGGTAGAATAATTGGTTTAATGAATTTGAATGTGCTACATAGGATTCAATACATAATACTTGTAAAGTTTAACTTAACAAAATTGACTTAAATTTGTGTAAACTTGCTTTAGGACAATATTACACAATTGAAGAAAGAAAGCATAAACAGTCAAAAGATGCAGTGAAAATAAGATTGCCTCACATTTCCTGGTTACAGTATATCACTGAATACCTTTCAAGATTCTCAACTGTGAGTTGTATTGAATGACAACGTCTGTCATATACAGCATATACTGAGCAGACGTAGAAACCGCGGAGTGCAACGTCATAAAGTAACCTCAGAAGAAGAAAAAGAAGAAGAAATTCAGGTCGTCGCCAATCCACTGCCGTAATAAACTCGATTTCAATTGTTTTGGCATAATTAACACGTCTTCTTAAAACTCACAGTGTGACCACTCAATATTAATAACAGGGAAGTACTAAAGACAAATAAGCGCTTTAAAACACATATATCTATAATATCCTTGTTCATACACGGCAACAATGGTTGTTCGTACGAATATTTTTAAAGGAATACGCCGGTACTCTTACACTTCCTCTCTTGATACTGTCCATCCTAGATGACAATGGGTTGAACGAAACGCTGGTGGTATTAATTTCAACCCGACAAAAATTGTCTCTCCGCAAAATATCGATTTCTCAACTAACAAACAAAAAGAGAAAAAAAAGTAGCCTAAATTAGATATTTTAGGTTTTATATCCCGTTTAGGTATATTTAGGTTTTTATACCTTATTTAGGTATTTTTAGGTGCCACAGAATTAATGTGGGTGAATCCTTTGGACATGATTCGGAAAAGTGTATGAGCGCTTTTTGTTTTGGAAGTAAGGAAAAAAATAGGTAAAAACCTAAGAATCCGATCCCTACATATTACCATACAACCGTTTCTGGGCTGAAGTAAAAAAAAAAAAATCAATATCACTTTCATACTTTCCTTCCCAAAAACCTGGGACATAATATATTGCGCGCGTACGACTGAAAATGTTCCATCCCATTTTGTCTTCTTTTAGATGCTTAGGGCCTCTGATAAACATCCCTAGGCCTATTTCTCAACCAATACAAAGCCTACAGATATGAGTGACGTATCAGTGGATAGGATTTGTTACCGACTTCCGATATAGCATACTCACTGGCACACACTTAAGTTGTCCCTGCAATACGATCGCTTATTCTACATCAAAGTGTGAAGTGAGAAAATGATATATTCCATGTCGAGGGTAGAGAAAGTTATGTGACTGGTTTATTTTCGTGGATTTTATGCTTCAAGAATTATTTTCACAATTATATATTAAATACATCGATAGTATCAGCATTTGTTAAAGCCCAGTATTATAATATAGTTATCAAAGCCCTATGCAATCATCGTAAACAATACTTTCGTTATGTAAACAATTGACATCAGAACTCTCTAACTTTGCCTCATTTCACATTTCCAACTTTTCCCGTGGATTTTCCAAAAATCTTCTTTCATACAAACCTTGTCCTAACAATTACGAGCACAACAAAAAAATAATCAGCCAAATCGGTCGTGCCGTTCTCAAGTGATGCGGCAACAACCCTTTTGTAAATTCATTTTTATTAATACAGATAGGTGGACAGAAGGGGAGAATGAATGCACGCTTTAACGGGAAAACATTAAATGATTTGGACGAAACACACTATGGGGGTCTTGTTGGAGTAGGAACTCTGAGGTGTATTTTTCCCCCGGGCGGCGCACTTTGTTCGTGAAATGCACCTCGAAGCCGGAATTTTAGCCATTTTCAATTATCAATCGTTTTAATACAATGGTTTATGCTTGATCTGGGTAAGGTTCATGAATCTGTGGTTCATTTTAATAGTTTCATTTCGAATTTGTATGTCCATGTGGCAGCATAAAATTCCTTTTGTTCGTTTAATTATTTATATTTTTAACGTTAAACAATATAATTAAGTATAAAATTATGTAGGCCTAATTCCTGCAATTTATGTAAAACCGATGTCAATGTTAAAAAATATAGGCTAATGTTTTAATTATTTTTCTGTTAAATAAATGATTTAAACAAAATATTTGGCAGTTGAATCAATAATAGCGGGCGAAGCCTTGGGCACCTGCTGGTTCAAATTAGCCTACATTGGAGGCACTTATGCAAGTGCTACAACGCAGAAATGGGTGAAAAGAAACGTTTCTTAGCGAGCAGATAGTCAAAATGGTTGAAAACTATAAATTAATATAAAATATGAGAGACCGTCACAATAAAACAAAGATCAAAGGAAATATTCACAAAGACTAACGATTCCAGTCTCTAGTCACAGGAAATTCCAATTCTTATTTTTAATGCCCTACTTTCAAAACTCGTGCGATTAGGAAATTAAATATTCCTTGAGGAAGAACGTGGAAGCTACATAGTAATTTTGAAGTAGGCATAGTTTTACAGATGGCAATAAAGATTTAGGCATAGGATTAAGAATGACTTATAATAAGCCCACAAATGCCAAGAACAATCAACTAACAGTGCTTTTAACGTCACTCGCTCCAGCTGAGTTCTTTCATTTCGCAACAAGTTACAGCACCTGGAAATCAATGATGCTCTATCAAAAGATGAAACAGGCTATTCATGCAAATATGCTCTAAATTTTTTTAAATATGCTCCGGAATCAATGAAGTATGCCATTATCATTTAGGTAATTTTTATAGCCTACTTGACGTTCTCTTGATAGTTGAGCAAATTATCGATCACCAAAAAAAACACAAGTTGTATAAATGACATTACAAAATTTAATTTAAAAAAGTCGATGTAACAAATTTTAATAAACTGAAAAACTAATGAAGTGAAACGTCGCTTTAATATTATACAAGCTCCGAAAATATTATTGTACAGTCGGTTCTCAAAACATCCACTTAGCCAAATATGTAATAGTAAAAGTTTGAATGAACAGGGATATGCACATAATTAAAGTGTGTAGGAAATATGCATTTAAAACGTGACAAATTAATAAAATATGCACAAATATTTTAGTATGCATTAATGTATTATCGCAAAACTAACAAAATATGCAACAGCATGCAAAATAAAACCATCAATTTTCCGATATTTCTTTCATGTCTTGTACACATTTTAACACTAGCATACTATAGACTGAAATTAAAATATGATTTTTCATAAACTTACGGACTCTGATTAATAGTTTAGGCCTATACTAGAACACTTACTTAAATTCTTAAAAACGACAATAGTTCAAAGCTTACGATACTTCGGACAAGAAAGCTTTTGATAATAGATCCATAACTACTGAGCTAATTTTACAGGTCCCGCCAGGCTTTATTTACATGAATCGGTGACAATAAGAATATGACGGCGCCTTACTAATACATTTCGATGACACTAGGCATATGACGGGTTCATAATGTAGGCCGTAAATGAAAAAATAACTTCCTACAGAAATTTTAACATGTGAACTTGATACAAATACAGCAGTCTAGAAGCCTATAATAAGTTCTGCTTAAATTATGTTTTACTGTTAGAAGAAACATGCTCGTAACTTGCGAAGACAACATTAACAACTTATGAAATTTCTGAGAATCATTTTTATGAGGCTATACTACATTGGAAAATATTTTGAAATCTGAAGGCTACGTAATTGTAAAACATAAAGAGAGCCTTTCTACGTCTGCTTAGCCTACTAGTTCCAGATAACTTATCGAATGGGCCTGCAACCTACTGAACTTACAACCTGAACAGCAAATCCTTAGCAGTAGATCTTCTAAAAATTAAAAAGACTATACTACCAGAATCTTATACTAAGTTACAAAATAAAAAATAGCTTATATTCACGGTTTCTAGCCTATGGCCTACTGGAAACAAACAGTACAATCTGTATTTTTTTTTCTTTAAGCAAGCCTAAATAGCCTAACATATGATATAATATAACTTATTTAAATAGGCTTACTTTGTAGATTAAAGATATATTATCTGTTCATTCCTTTCTAATTTAAGGCCTGTGGGCAGAAATTTTCAAAGAATAAGTTACGCATTTATTCACTTCTATTCCATGTGCATTAGATAGACCTATAGGCCTATTTTCTATGAGACCCTGTTTCTTGGTTTTAACAGATTCGCAATGATTTTTAGTATTGGCGAGGTTTTTACAGCATTTTAGATTCTTTAACGGATTCATAAACAATCTAATATAATATTTGAGCTGGTATTTCCGTGTAGACTGTACTCAATGGTGAAATTAATTGAAAGTGGTCTTGCTCGGTTGTCATATATTAGCCTATAGCGATGTGGTACAGCCTACCACGTAATATTTCGAGACTGACTGGGTGAAAGCCTGTGGTTGATTTTCATATATGCCCTTCGATTTACACAATTACTTAGGGCAAATGAACGTGAATTAGCAGAAGCCTCTATTTTTTTTTCATAAATTGGCATTTAATCTAGAAGCCCGGAATTCTGTGAGGGACCCACCAAGCTAGTATAAATTAAATCTGCAATGCCACCACCTCAGTGCAGTAAGCCTATAGGCCCAATCATTTTTCACGAAAATTATGCTATTAACATAAAGTGGTTAATCACAACAGAACCATTAAAAAAAATAATGTACACTGATGTCTACTTACGAAAATTGGATTCTATGAGAATAGCAAAAACAGTGGACTTCACTTACCTGGAAAAAAGAAAACAATAGATTATTAGAATGCGAAGTAACTTACATAATATTTTTCGATGATGTACTATTAGTAGCTTGATCAAAATTCTGTAGAATGAAGGCATGAAACTAAAATCCGATTAGCAAGAGTCTAATGAAGTAAATGAATAGCCTATGCTATCGCATACAGGGCTTCCCACAAGGGGATGCTAATCTATACGAGTTGTTTACTACAATTTAAGTTTTACACTTGCAATTCTGCCCTTTTCCTATGCACACGGTATGCTACATGCCACCAGTTTTAATGGTACTTCCAATACTAATGTAAAATTAAAATAATTACGACCAGAATTACATAACCATGCCCTTTTCCGTCGCACTCAGCTTATTACGTCACTGTTATTTTCCCTCCGCCGTCACTACACCCTGTGGAAGAAATGAACCACGGTCATCCGATAAAAACAGAGTGTCATTTTTTAAATATGTGTATACGTATGAAAATGTATAAAACTATGCGGACAAGCAAATGAAACACAGAAAATCCTTTGTAAAAATACGCAAATGTTTCTGTGATGTATCTGTAAAATCTTATCATACAAACCTACATCCCAGGAAGGAATGAATGGCTGCATCACCTACCTCAATTTTTCGGCACTGGTAGATGGCCTGATTGGAAAGGATGTTGTTAGCATATAGACTTCCATGGCCATTTTCAGTGACGTCAACCGGAATAAAACTTCTACGCTCACTGAGTGTTTCAAATTTCAAACCTCTGCGTCTAAAAAAATATATAGATGAACTACTAGAGATCGAACCCGGGCTTCTGATCCGTAGTAGTCTATACGATCAACTGAACTACGGACGCGGTCAGTACTAGGATCTCTGGAGACAACTATTCTTCTTATGAAGATCGAAAGCCCAAGGGAGGATACTGCAAATCGGAGAGCATTTAACCAGATTTTTAAAACCCAGCATGTTAAAAATTCGTGGGGCAGGACCACATGGAAGATGCATAACAACCCTTGCCAGACAAGAAATCCCCCGGGAGGAGTGACAAATGGACACTTGTCTTAACACTGGAATCTCCAACAAAAGAGATCACCACGACTGACAGCAAGTGACAAATGACCACCACAGATCAAGAGGCCGTTTCTTACCCACATTAACACACAGTCATTTGTTTTATTAACTCAACTTTCCTTCCTTGAAAAATGTCCACCTATAATGCAACACCATAACGAATTCTGGAGAAAGTCGAAATGATTACACTTTAAGAAAAGCTTTTACACCTGATTTTTGTTAGTGTCTATTTTACCGCAGCTCTCAGAACAAATAAACAACTAAATCGGGGGTATTACCCTCTTATTCGTCTTGAACATGAATGTTGGCCGTGAGATCACATTAAGTAGAATGCATTTCTTCGTATAATATATGACTGCATTAAAAGAAAGAATACAAAAGTGAAGTAAGTACCTCCATATATCATCCACTTGAATATATACTTTATACTCTTTTTCGTACTGTAGGAAAACAAGTAGTAGAGAGCTAGAATTAGGTCACAGCTACTTATAAAGACTCATGAATGCTCTTAAATAAATCTTATTCATTGCACGCTAAAATTGAAATATACTGTTACAATGAAAATCAATTGAAATACAAAGAGAGCGCAAGAACATAATTACCATAGTAAAGCACAACATCTTACTATAAATACAGAGGGAAGAGAAATTGACCAAGAGAAAAATCTTACGTATGTAATTTTTCTTAATGTAAATTTCTTAAACGCGTTTTACTCCGGGAACAAAATAGGCCTGCTAATTCTAATATTTTACTTGTGTATTTATTTTTAGAAGTTATGAATTTCACATGAGCTTTCCCTTGTAGGAGGCCATTGCCCTTCACAGGATCAAATTAGCTTTATTCATTCAAGCACATTAAACAACTTTTTAATGTACAATCACAGAAAACTGTAATATTGTTAGCATCTTCAGACTAAAATATCCGAGTACCAAATGTTGAGATGTTACAAAATGGACCCAAGGTGAAAAACTAATTTATCAAGACATTAATACAATAACTTAGTAAACTACCTAGTTGAGAAAATACACATTTTAGACGTTTTGAAATTATTAGTTTAATTCAAAATAGAGCAATTAGTAACTTGCTTGGCTATTCGTTATACACTCCATCTAAAGAACTGTACATTAGTATGGGAATAATGCCTACAAAATATTGGTAAAATATCACTCACTACTATACAATTTTACACATTTTGAACTTTAATAATCTGTTGGCGTTTAATCCCTATTGTCACAGTCATTTTATAAGAGAACATAGGTCTACAGCCAGAAAATTAGATCTACTGGATACGGAAGAGAAAGAGTAACATATTTTATTTTATTCGGTAATTAAAAATTGCATAGGCATATAACACAATATTTATTAAAAAATATAAATATGAGTAAAATCTATTTTAATGCACTCTTTAAAGATGTGGAAAGATATTTCTTTGTGTAATGTTATCCAATTAGATTAATTATTTTATCACGAATTTGTTATCATGTGTCATGTAGGCTATGTCCAAAGGATATTACCCTATATATAAATGAGGAGACATGTATCTCTTATATATATAAAAGGCTTTGTCCTGACTGACTGAATGAATGACTGACTGACTGATTGACTGAATGACAGGAATCAACGTACAGCCTAAACTATAACAGGTAGAGACTTAGAATTTTGACAGTACCTTCGTTTCATAATGTAGGTGCTCACTAAGAAAGGATTTTGAAAAATTCTGATTCTAAATGCCAAAAATTAAATGTTTTTGAAAATACTTAATCCCTTTTTACATAGAATTATCAATTCCAAATCACAGAATATATTGTTGCCAAATGGTATCAGGTGGGCTTGGAAAAAACAAATGAAATGCACTTTTGACAAATAAGAGAAGTTATCAAAATAATTCATGTTATAAATAAATATTACAGAATGAAATCCACTAAAATAATGGAATCACATAACTTTCTCTACCCTGGACATAGAGAAAACAAAACGAGGTATGGTAATGTGTATATTATTATATTATATCGCAGGTTTTTGGAGAGAAAAGTATGAAAGTGATAATGCTTTCTGTTTAATTTCATCCCCAAAACGGCTTTATGGAAAGCATGAAAGTGATATTGCTTTCTGTTTAATTTCATCCCTAAAACAGTTTTATGATAACATGAGAGTGAGAAATAAAATTTTCCGCCTCGATATTACAATTTTATGTTACAGGAATTTCTGTTTTTTCTTATATGAACCCCTACCAGGCTTGCTGTGTACATGCGATAGGATGCAGAATTCTACATGCTCTATGAGCCATAAAGAACTATATCAAGCGTTTTCTGAGGGAATAGTTTGAGTGTAATAAGTCGTTCTTCCTATTTCAGATTATAAATATCTGTATAAGGACCTAGAATTTAAAAATCGAAAGTAATTCATAAGTTCATTTCCAATTACAAATTAAAAAACCCGGGCGACGCCGGGTCTTTTAAGCTAGTTAAATTATATGAAGCAACGCAAAACTCAAAAGGTAGGATTCTCATTTCTGAAGAACTGACGCGGCATGCACATATGAGACACTCGAAAAGTGAAGTTACGATATTACGACAGTGCACTTATAGAAGTCAGCAAGATGTCTAAAATTTAGGAATGGAAAAGAAAAAGAATTTCAAGTGAGAAGATGAAAAGGAGCGGCAGCCTCTTGAAATGTGAATGGTTTCCAGTTAAGTGGGGATGTCCTTTTCTGAAAGGTAAGTCATTTGCAATAGAAAACGAACAAGAAGTGCACAACAAGCTTTCTAAATTCAATTTTTACAAAGACTCCTCTGCCGTTTAATTACAGCGTAAGGATAAAAACACTCATTCCCACACGACACATTTTCATACACGCTACAGCAAAAACAAATTTTTCTCTAACGGATATAGATCTGGTCTAAAGAAAAAAGATGGTAGAACCACGGAACCCGAGAGATTTTTCAATGGATAGTCTAAATGTACCTCAACGGTGCATTGGGGGAACCCTTATTTGAAATCGCTGTTTCGACTAATAAGCTGCTCCAATGGTCTTTCATAGTATTACGATAGGCAATGGAAAGATAACTTTTGAAGTTCAAATAGAGAGGACATAGACAAGTAACTTTTATGAAAGGATTTTGCTCTATGACTTAAAATGTGTATGCTGCAGGGCATTAATTTCGTTACAATTTGGTGCTCATAAGTCAATAATGAAGCGAAATAGGGTTAAAATTGTCTTTAAATTGATTTCATGCCTTCTTAGTGATCGCTAAAAACCTGACTCTTAACCATTTATCAACATCTATATCTAATTTAATGTTTCCATAATCTGCAAATTTACACTCTAATCACATGACTGGCCGCCACTGCATCATAACTCCAGTGTTAACAAAGAAGTTCCTTTGATTTGCATTTTTTCAAATGTTAGAAGTCAGTGCCGACCATACCCTGGGAGAGTTGATGCTGTAACAGGAAAATTTTAATCCATAGAGCAACAACAAGTCTCCTAATAAAAGTTGCTTGTCTATGTCCCCTCAATACACATGTAAAATATTTCGGTGTTATTCATTGACACCCTGTATATTTACCATAAAAGGAGACATCTTGACCAGACCGATACCAATTCAAGCCAATAATGATGTCGATCAAATCCTACATTTATCGCTCGTAATGCCATTTACTAAGTAAACTGAATCATGTTATTCGCACTTACTTGTATCGCAGTAACCAATTTAAATTCCGTACGTGAACTTTTTCTACTTCTGATAATATAATCCTGTAACTTACATTCTATTTAACCCCACAGAATACACAGACCCATGCCGGACTGCATAGAAAACAATTTACACAACATTAGATCCATATATAGCTTATTTCTCGTTCCTTATTCTGTAATTTTCATGGTGCGTAAAGCTAAAAACTTTGCCGTGCCAATTGTCTAAAATTTTGGAACCTCATCCTCCTGGAACCCTTAGGGCCTCCATGAACTGTATAGGGAACACTTTACTTGAACTTTAATCATATGTATGAGTATTTTATTTTTACATCTTGTGACAGAATCACATAATTGCAAGGTTTGCATTTCATTAATCTGTGTTTTAATTACGAGATTTCCTTCATCCGGAAAATTTACTTATTATATTCCAGTTGAATATACCTTTACCAATGACATTCCTCCCAATTTAATCGAAAACAAAATACACTATAATACACTATAAGGAAAAGTTATCATAATATGTGTTATATACGAAACAAGCATTTCATGTAGAACATGTCAGATGTAGTAGAATTTTGCTTTAATTATTGAAATAATGATCACAAACATAAATAGCTGTGTGATGATTCGGCATGCTGTACCAAGCGCTATCTGTGAACCAACAGTTTCACCAGTTCTCGATGTGCTTGGGTTCGGTGGCTCGATCGGCTAAACAATGCTCAGATGCCACAAATAATGTTAACGAAATAGAAGGGAAAAAACAGACAGTAACTTATCTCACTTTCATGAACAGAGCTGGATTAACCACTTAAAAAAAATAAAAATAAAAATAAAAAGAATAAAAAAAATAAAAATAAAAAAAAATAAAAAACATGCTTAAAGGCATCAATGGAAGGGGGAGCACCCCAGATATTTTTCATAGCCGAAATTACCATTTAAATGGGGTATTAAATTAATTAAATTTATAGACATTTTCAAAATTTATTGAAAAAACTGGATAAGTTATTTTTATAAAGCGTTCTGTCTTGTGTCATGTTTAGCCTGCAGAACAAAGTACACTGTGCTCATAGATTGGAAGCTACACAAGCTGCTCAGCTTATCGTTCATTTTCTGGTTTGATATAGGCTATAATAAAAATCTTCTCAGAACAACCATGCAACAAGGTAGGCCGGATACCTTATCTCTATTATGAACAGATACAGATGCATTACGTATAAGATTGATTATGAATTCTGATCAAAGACTGCAAGAAAGAAAAAAGGCACAAATGAAATGGAAGCATACAGAAATACATATTTTCCTTCCTACTGTAAGTTTTGCTTAATTCCAATTTTCGGTTAATTAAATTTTACTTTATGGTTTTTACTACTTTAAGATCTTCAACCGGCGTAATTTTTGGCGGCCCGCAAGCAAATATTAATTTTAACTAAAATATCGACAATTTAGTGTCAAGAAACAGTGTCAGGATTTCAGGAATGTTATTATGATTTGTGTTTAACATTGTAAAGTGTAAGACAACATTATACAAGTGTGTGTTTTATATTTTAAGTAATCCCCACGGTTATTGTAATATAATTAATACATTTGTGTTTCATGCGATTAATAATTAATAATTAAGCAATCAATAAATCAAAATATCTTCGCCGCTAGTCTTTCACCAAAAGGAAAATGGCTCTTTAGTTTAAAAAACGTTAAGACCACTGTTTACAATTTGCGTGAGAAATTGAATCTCATGCATTTAAGGGTTAAATTAATCATATAAATCATGGGAGAGCTTCCTTGAACGTGCAGTAAAAATACTGTAGGCCTACCTGCTACATCTATTTTCTACCAACAACCTTTATTCCACTGAAGAAAAGTTATGCTTACACCAAGTATGAATCTACTGAACTGACAGAAGTGCCATCTCGTTATCAGCATTAGCCGGTAGTGACGCACAAGCGATCTGATGAATTTGCGGTAATGACTTTCAGTGGAATGTCTCCGGATACAGCCAATACATCACTTTGCTGACACTTGAGGCAACCTAATATTTATATGCTATGCCTATCAGAATGTAAGCTTAGCCTATCCAGGCTAAAGATGGCGCAGCCCTTATTAAATTAACAAATGATTTTGAAATTATATCTGAGACAAAAATATAATATTAAATCGACGCGATCAACTCACATAATGGCACCATACCCTAAGTACAGACATTGCAATTTTCTCTCTGCACATTCCAAAATAGAGTAAATCATTGGTCGCCTAGCAGTAAGTATTCCGTTGTCGCCATCTCACGCCACGTTCACCTGTTCGCAATGTAAGACTTTCCAAAGCCAAATTTGTGGAAGTGATTGCTAGCTTGTAACTACACTTCAAAATTAGCGAATTTTATATTGATCAACGAGGGGCTAACATATTATGTTATAGGCCTATGCTAAATGTGAAGATTCCATCTTATACCTACCTTAATATAATAAGCTAATGCTCAACCCAAGAACATTAGGGCCTGGTAACGTATAAATAACTATATTACCAGGCAATGAGACTTGATTTCATACATAACAGAACGACAATTATATTAAAGTTAAATGATATGTATTGGAGAAATAAGAATACAGTGTACAAAGCGTTAAAAAATATTATTACCTGATAAAATATTGAGCAAATAGTATGTTTTGAGCATTATTTGGTTTACATGGATAAGAAAATAGATGTAGGCCAAATTGTAAAATTGTAAAAGGTGACGACGTCATACAAATGAAGCCCTTATAAAAAGAATGACAAAAATTTCAAAATTTCACATACGGTTACTAAAAACCTCAATACTGAACACGCTTCAAAGTACAATTTGAAAATTATTTTTCACCTAGCCAAAAATCGAGCCATCATACTTTCGCAAATGGCTTTAACTAAATATACCTAGGTAGATTCAAAACAACTTTCTTTGTAACATAGGCCTACTTTATTTTGTAATAGTGATTAAAATTCATTCCTAGGCCTTCCTGCACGCAAAATGTATATTCCTAAAGTAATTAAAATATTATTTAAAGATAGCAAATTAGTAGACTAGGCCTATACCGTGTTTCCAAATATGAATATACAGAATCGATGTAGGTGACTACAATAACCCTGAATCACCAACCACCAGAAAAAGATAAAGGACTAAAAATCACGTTACAATATATTTAAATGATTTATTAAAACAAAATTTGCATTTCATTTATGACAACTACGGTTTCATTCTACATTAAGTGTGTTGATCACCTTCCTCTAACAGTACGCATGTAATCAATGAATAATTTAACCAAGAAAGTAAATGATGAAGCTGAATTATTCCACCCCTTTCGATTTACTATAAAAAATAGTTAATTCATATTTATTCGAATCATTAAAATTATTATTATTATTATTTCGATATCAAAATTCTCGTTTAGATTATTATTATTATTTCCTAATTCCAAATTTGAAATCTTAACTGTAAAAGAAACGTATATTTCGAAAATACAACGTACTAAATTCATAGTTTTGGCCCGCGAATTGTTTTAACCAATAGAACTGTTTTACGTAATGAAAAATACAGCCAATGAGAGAGAAGCATCCATTAGCCGCGAACTTAGCGTGGTCAGGAGTTCACTTCCACCATATTCGCCGAGGAGAGCAGACCTCCGTACGTCGCTCTTGTGGAAAGTCGCGGGAAATATTACCTAGCTTAATGGCGATTCTCACCAAAGCCACTTATTAAACACGAACGTATGTCATAAAAGATAGCGTGTGAGTTTCATTTACTTTGTGAGAAATAAGAAAACAGAAATACACGTAAGTACTTGAAAAATGCAATTGAAGTGGTGAATTTACACAAACAGCTACGCAGAACACAGTTAATTTGAATAAATGCCGATATAAAACGTTTATAGTGAAGTTATCATTTATAAGGACATAACTAGCTATAAACCAATCCCTCAGATGATTCGTGTGATACCCTGAGCTACAAAAGCCGTGGAAAAGATATAGGTGCAGAACTGAAGGAGCCCAACGGAGCATCGAAGTAAGTACATTTCCACAACGAATCCAGCTCCCAACCCATCACCTATACCAATTTGTCCCCCAATCTAGGCACCTAATATCAATTTGGTGCACCAACGTGTGGCTTTAGAAGAACAATCGAACTGTGTAAAGACTCTGTGAACAAATATTCTAATCGGGACATTAGCAAGCAGATTGTGATACACAGAATTAAGCGAGAATCGTGAGTTAGGTACGGTTACGCGCAACAATCACCACGCCATCACGAGGTCAGCCCAGGTGTTCGACTTCATGCAGTAGGCAGCAGCTGTGACCATCCTGCATCAACCGACAACAATCAGATTCCAGAATGAAAGTAATTGTAAGAAGCCTGTGAAGCCTGCGAAGCCTACAAATAAAGTAAGGTGTTATTTTTATGATTATAAATGAAACTCAGAGGCCGCGAAATAATGTCGCCACAGAAGGAAAGTTCAGATGTGTTAGAAAATGGACAGGACTTGCTAACTAGTACCGAGATGGAAGGTATTGTAGACAACATAAGTGCTGATAGTAGTTTACAGTTAGTAGATGAGATTGTTACTGATATGGAAGTTCAGGTCGAAACAGATGTTTCCGTTTCAAATGTAAACGTGACTAGGCGCGAAGATAGTGAATCTTCAGATGACCAGTTAGAGAACTCAATTAAAAGTTTTATGCAGCAAATGTTCAACAAGCTTAGTAGTAAAATTGATGATGTTAAAAATGAGGTTAAGACAGATATTAACGATGTTAAGACTGACATCAATGATGTAAAAAGTGACGTTAGCAAAGTTAGTACTGATGTGAATAATGTAAAAGCAGATGTAAATGAAAACATTAGTTTGAAGTTAGTACAAATGGATGAAAACTTGACAAAATTAAAAGATGATTTAAAACAAGAAGTGGTAAAGGAAGTACAGGAAAGGTTAGGTGATTTCAAAGAGCAGGTTAATAATGACGTCACCGTTGCTCTAGAGAATATTCAAACTATTGTAAATAATGATATATCAGAAGTAAAAGAGGTTATTTCAAATGTTAGCACTAACTTGCAAACAATGCAAACAGATGTATCTAATACTAGTGAGGAAATGAAAGTTATTGTAGCTAATGTGTCAGAACTAGACAATAGCGTGTCACTTATGAAAATGCAGATGAATGCTTTCGACGAAACATTGTTAGGTTTTGCTAAGATAAATGATGAGGCTAGAAATGACTTAGAGAAGAAGAATCAGCTGTTAAAAGTGAAACAGAAAGACATTGAAATACAGATTGTAGAAGCGCAAGAAGAGTTGACAGTATTGAGTAGGAGAGTACACAAAGATGAAGAGTTACTGACAAGTAGAATTTGTGTATTGGAAAATAGATTAAATATTCCTGTAACTTCACCTGTAATTAATGATGTGAATGTACCTCAACTGGGAAACAATATGAGTAGGAATGTTGTTGAAGAAACTTACTCACAGTTACCATGTAGATCTCCTAGATGTCAGGAAAGGATAAACAGTCATAATGGTTCCCAGGTGCAGGATATTAATGTACCTTTGTCCACAGGAGTTAGTCAGTTAGGCACAAATTTTCCTAGCTACTTAATGAACGAAATTAAGTTACCTGTTTTTGATGAGAATAATAATACCAACCCACAAAATTTCTTAACTGAACTTCACGATTATTTTAGGTTAAGAGCCATTCCGCCTAACATGTACATGATCATAGTAAGAAAGGCATTGCAAGGTAGATCTTTGAATTGGTTCAATTTGACTACAAATGAGACTACGACGTTTGAAGAATTCAAAAGAAATTTTATCATTAGATATTGGAGTTTATCCAAGAGAAACAACATTAGGATGCAGTTAGCTAATGGTGTGTATGAGCCAGAGTCAGGTCAGACAATGATTGACTATTTTTTGGAAATGGCCGAATTAGGACGACAAGTAGATCCTCCACTAAATGAATTTGAGTTACTGGAGACCGTTGTAAATCACTTTCCAGAGAATGTGAGACTAAATCTGATAGTAGCGAAACCCAGAACTTTTTCTGATATGTTAGAATTGCTTGCTGCTTTTGAGCAAAGGAATATTTTCAGGAGTAGGCAGAGCTATATGAATTCAAATGATAGAATGTACCCTCCCACTAACAGGTTTACAAATTATGGGGTAGGGGCAGAAGGCAATGCAAATAATAGTGACAGAAGTTATGATGCTAGGAATACCTACAGAGGCCCTATGCCTAATCAAAACAGAAATAATCCTAGGTATTTCCAAAATAGATCAGAAAATAGGCCATATAACAGAAACAATAATGGAAGAAATCAGATAAACCATGTCACTTTCAATAGGCAAAACGTTGGAAATGGTAATCATCCAAATTCTTGGCGAAAAATGCCATGGATGAAGAATCAAGGCTATCGTAGGAGGTACCAGAACCGTACTTATAATAATAATAATAGAGGTAATAACAATAGTAACGATAGTCAAGTTAGGCCAGGACAAGTAATTAACAATGGTAAGTGGCGAGTCAAAAGTGTTGAGACTCAGCAAAACAGGCTAAATCCTAGAGCCAGGCCATTCAACAGTAATACACGTAGTGAAGATGTACCTGATGACGTTGTAGAAATCCATGATCAGGAAGATAATGGTAATGTACAACAGTTAAACTAACAAGCCAATATCTCGAGGGTTCGGATGGTGTTGGCGCAAGTTTAGTCAATTCAGGCAAACGTATAGAACCCATAAATAGCATTCAGACACAAAGAAGCTTTTCAGATAATAGGCCTAGTGAAGAAAAGAATAATGCAAGTAGAAGTGAGGTTATTATGGATCCTCCTAGAATAAAAGTAGTGATAGGAAATTATGAGATAACTGCATTAATAGATACAGGTTGTTCAAATAGTGTAATAAGCGAATGCTTATACAATAAGCTTATCCAAAACAAAGTCAAGTTAATTTCTATTCCTATTTGCGGATTATCTTGCACAGTAGCGATCAAAAGAGCAAAACAATCGGTAAAATTTCAATGCATGTTGGATGTCAAAATTGGTAATTCAAAATTTGAAATATTTTTCTTAGTAGTCCCGAAATTAGTTACAGATATTATTATTGGAGTTGATGTTTTTACGGAATACAGCAGTATCATAAGTTTTGAGGATAACAACTTAATATTAAATTTACAAGGAGACAAGATGAGCATTCCCTTCGACAATGAGCTGAGTATAAGAGATGCGTCTAGTGAGTTAGGTGGCAACGATATTCCGTATGAGACGTTTATTGTAGAAAATATTCAGATAAATGATATGATGATTCATAAAGTAGGCCCTTGCTGCGATGATATAAATAATGAGGTAGAAGTATGTAGATGTATGACATTGAATTGTGATGACTGCGCTGATAGGTATGAAAATAGTGTTGACGGAGATGTCAACATAGGGCAAGTAGAGATAGGTTATGTCTGTACGAGGAATGTAAAAGAAGCCGACCCTAGCGCGAACTCTATGACAATGAATATTTTGAAGGAGAAAGTTGATATGGCTCACAACTTAAATGAAGATCAACGTGATAGGTTGTTATCGATATTAATAAAGAATAAAGAAGTATTTTCCGAAAACGTGGGACTTTGTAACATCTACGAGCATAAATTTGACATCGAACCAGTTGATGAATTCACTTATAAGAGTAGGCCAATTCCGATTGCATTGATCATCCAAGAAGAATTAATCACTTGGCTATAGTAAAGGATAGTTGTGTCAAAAATAAAATAAATAACTAAAGAAGTATTATGCAGCGTTATTGTGTCAAAAAGTAAGAGATTAATAAGTTGAGAGATTGAATACAAAAGAATGTGATTAAATAAAAATTGCTTGATAAATAATTAATATTAAATATTTGGTTCTAACTTAAGATTGATTAAGCAAAGAGAGATAAACTGGAGTTAAATAAAATGATTGAATTGCTAAACTGTGCGAACGCGATCCGACACCGAACCCGAGAATGTAGAAATGTTGTAAATAAACTATACATATATATACCTATGATTTAAATATAGAAATTTAGGGTGTTGTATATAATAGAAAAATAAGATGGATTGAACATTAATGTTGATGTACATAAAATGTTTATTATTTAAGAGGGTTATGTTTGTATATAAATTGTTTATTATTCAAGGGTAATATTTTGATGTAATGCAACATAGTGTGATACTGTATATATTTATTTGTTTGTCAAAAGTGAGTTGTATTTGTATGCTGTATGCAAACATATTATAACAGTGATTCAAGGAAAGAGAATTTGTGTGAAGGAATAAGATAGTGATATTTTACAGACGATGAGTGCCTCGATGTAAATAAAATTTTCAAATATGGACGATGAGAAAATCTCGACATATATATATATATTTTCAAAATATTTAAGAATTCTTGATATATATAACTAACAAGAAGTGTTGTCATATACAAAACATGTTTGTTTTTCAAGAAATAATTTTCAGAGTTAAGAATGTTTAAATAGTATTTTTCATTTATTGTTCGAATGTTTGTCATTTTTTTAAAAATATTATGTTAAAAGAATGTCAGGGTAATACAAACCTGATTTGATTTGATTTGTGTATATCCAAATAATCTTGGTCATATTCATTTAATTCAAGTTGTAATGTTTAACACATACACCTATTGTTACACTAACATTTATCATCATTCACCATTTCAATGATTAATTTAGAATTTTTACTAATCCAAGCGTAATTTAAATTTAATAAGAATAAATATTCTGGGGTATGATGTGTTAATTTAATTATTTACCTTTTCGGACATAATTAAATTAACACAGGGGCATTTTGAAGCTGAATTATTCCACCCCTTTCGATTTACTATAAAAAATAGTTAATTCATATTTATTCGAATCATTAAAATTATTATTATTATTATTTCGATATCAAAATTCTCGTTTAGATTATTATTATTATTTCCTAATTCCAAATTTGAAATCTTAACTGTAAAAGAAACGTATATTTCGAAAATACAACGTACTAAATTCATAGTTTTGGCCCGCGAATTGTTTTAACCAATAGAACTGTTTTACGTAATGAAAAATACAGCCAATGAGAGAGAAGCATCCATTAGCCGCGAACTTAGCGTGGTCAGGAGTTCACTTCCACCATATTCGCCGAGGAGAGCAGACCTCCGTACGTCGCTCTTGTGGAAAGTCGCGGGAAATATTACCTAGCTTAATGGCGATTCTCACCAAAGCCACTTATTAAACACGAACGTATGTCATAAAAGATAGCGTGTGAGTTTCATTTACTTTGTGAGAAATAAGAAAACAGAAATACACGTAAGTACTTGAAAAATGCAATTGAAGTGGTGAATTTACACAAACAGCTACGCAGAACACAGTTAATTTGAATAAATGCCGATATAAAACGTTTATAGTGAAGTTATCATTTATAAGGACATAACTAGCTATAAACCAATCCCTCAGATGATTCGTGTGATACCCTGAGCTACAAAAGCCGTGGAAAAGATATAGGTGCAGAACTGAAGGAGCCCAACGGAGCATCGAAGTAAGTACATTTCCACAACGAATCCAGCTCCCAACCCTTCACCGATATCAATTTGTCGCCCAATCCAGGCACCTAAATATCAATGAAAAATAGCAGGTTAAAATATTCCGGGGGGGGGGGATACAGCATATCTGAAATTGTTACCATAGGCTTTTTCCTATTTTGGTCCCTGAAAAATTAATAAATATTATCATGTTCACTTGAATAATTATTAACTAGAACCCCGGTGAAAGGAAATTTAGCATTCTATTGGTAATCAGGATATTACAAAAATATGTATACCCTCCACAAATAAAATACTTTTTACATTTCTGTACAAGATATCGAACTTCTACAGTTGTTACTTACTTATTTAATTTTAAAATAGGTCTGTTTGAAAATATAACTATATCAATATAAGGAACAACTGTTTGCGAATACGAAGTTAAGACGAACCTGGTACAATGGACTCACTTGATTCGGTGCAAATACGAACTGATAAGGTTCGGGAACTGCCTCACAATTTAACTCTCCGATAAGATAAAATAGTAAACACAACATGTAATTATGTTCATGCAGCGGACGGCCTAGTACAGTGTAAACATAATCCCTATCGGAAAAGTTTTGCTTTTTGCCAATTGTAACAACTCAAAATATTATTAAAGTAAATCGTAAAACTAGTTCTGGGTTCTGTGAAAAACAAAATAGAAAATTAATTAATTAATTAATATGTTTTATTCGTCCACCGCTGTGGCTCAGGGGATGCGTCCAATCTTCTCACGCAGCGGGCCCGGGTTCGATTCCTGGTCGGGACAAGTTACCTAGGTGAGGTTTTTTCCGGGGTTTGCCCTCACCTATGAGACAAATGTCAGGTAACTTTAGGCCCTTGTGGTCCCCGGATATCATCTGGCCGTCATTATCATCTTCATCCCCATCCTCGCCTTGTTCTGAGTGAGTGTGTGTGTGAATGGTGTGTATCGTGCTATGTGTTCGTGTTGTCTCGGAGGTGGCCCCGGCATTGGGCTGATCACTCATCCGGGGAGGCCCTCCATGTCCTTGTCTGGTCAAAAAAGTATGTATGTGATCCACAGATAATCCCTCTCCCGACAGGTCGCGGCCCTGTAAGGCCCGGGCGGCTTGGGTCGCTTAAATCCTAAAAGGGAGAGGTAAAACTACGAGAAAGAAAGAAGAAAGAAAGAATAAATAAGTTACTTTTTATAAGGATTCGAAGAAGCTCAATAACCTCCACACGCTAGGATTCGAGTGACTTCTAACTTATCCAGGATTAGAGATTGTCAAAGTCATACACACATAACATAGGCTATTTTCTTTTATTTTCCTTCATCTTACAAGTCTACATGTCTTTCAGTAGATTTTAAGGCTATGCTCCACAGTACCCTACAACGGCTATGCAGGTTGGAAAAACTTCATGGTCTAGGATTTCAAATAATACAAGATCAAATAGAAGATTTCAACGCTAGAAAATTGATCTTTGTGTTTTCCTCTTTCGTAAAGAAAGAAAGCTCTTTTAAGATTCACAGAATGGAAAATTAAATATTTAAATTAAAATAATGGTGGGAACTAATCGAGGTTCCATTGAGTAAGGGTGACAGTCAGTTGTGTTTAGCCTCGTAGGTCTATATGACCATATTTTTTTTAAGAAGAAAGTTGAAGGAAAGTTTGTGGAAGAGATCGCTATCTTATACTGTACCTATATTTCAGAGCTTTTTTAAATAAATGTCGGTGTACAGGTAGGGGAAAAAAAGCGGACCGATTAAAATATCTAGTTGCCGATATGAGCCACTGCGCATACCTAGCGGCATTCACAGGATAGCAGGGAATGTAATGAAATTTGTTCTAGTGTCGACTGTTGACTTAGCCCATTTTGAAACCCAGAATATGGTTTATAATCGTATTGTTTTATAACTGAATAAATTAATTATTAATATTATTATAAAAACTAACACAAATTATATTATATTCAGCTACAAGAGTCGGTCCGCTTTTTTCCCCTACCTGTACATTTTATAAACACATTTAAATCTCAATATACGAAATTTTCTTTAAATGAATTTTAGACCCAGTAGCCTAATAGTAAGAGAAAGTTGCATATGTTTCGTTTCAAATCCCCTACAGAAAATTAATTAAAATAGAACTTCATTTGGTACGATTTTTTCTTTCACACAGGGAGAGAGGGGGGGCAGGGTGTCGGGATGTTAATGTTTTCCAAAATAGTATTTTTCGTCTCGGGAACCTCACAACATGTATCGATGTTGAAAACTAGGCAATGCATTTGAAGTTGAAAATAATAATAATTGCCCTATCTACAACTTAGTAGACCTACTTATAATATAGGTATAAATAAATAAATAAATAAATAAAAATGCTACATTTATTCCATGGACAAAATCTGTCTGAATTGCGACAAATTGAAAAGTAATAAATCATTTTGGAAAAAAAAGCCCTTAATGTTGTTTAGCCTACACTTTGTTTTTATGAGTAAAAATCTGCAATTTTGAAAGGTGTTTAACAATGAAATTTGGGAATTCTATACTGTTTAAATTAATTTTAACAACAATTTAATGACAAAACAGGTCAGGAATAGGAAACTCGTTTGAAAATCCCTACGCTGCAATTAAGTAAAATGAAGTGGAAAACCGACGTTTGTAAGTTATGACTAGAGTTCAAGGCCCCTTTAGTATCCCAAGCCTCTCCTACCCTATTATAATTTTTTCCAGACAAATTCCTAGCAACTTCGTCACAGTGATATCTGTTTCCAGAGTAAAATTGGAGGGACTAAATATAGGCTCACTTAATAAAGGCAGGATGATCTAGATTTCAGAATTCGGTTCATTGCTCTGGCACTCACTCAGATGAAAACAGATGTCAACAATGCTCGTTATGTAGGGGTTAGATGTATGGCGACAGGAGTGTCAAAGACCCCGGCAACCCTCTTCGCTTGTGTCCTACTCACAATCAACTGGTTAATTTTAACATCACAAAAATATCGCGCTTACTACGAGCTGGTTGACAAGTTTTCTCTCATACCACTTTCTTGATTCTAAATCGAATCGAAACCGATTCAATAATGTAGTAAAATTGGTTTCCCCGAAGACTTACCATCTACAAGAATTCTTAACCTACAGACCGAATAATAAATCTCATGGCCTATGTGAGAGACTTTTGATGTAACCACATACCATTTCTACATTTGTAATAATAAGTATTGAGTGCGAAAATAAATAGGCTTAAAACTTTGTTCTGTGGTAATAAGGCTGGAATATAAAAATTAAAAATTAAATTCCTTTAGCTTGCTTAGGAATTGTCTATTACCACTGCGTAATTAAGTAATAATATAGGCAAATTTTAATACCTACAAGGTTCCTGTCAGCCCATCAAATTTATTATTTTCTGCGGTCGAAATCATGCTACTGAACCCATATGCTTGAGTTTTTCATTATTATTATTATTATTATTATTATTATTATTATTATTATTATTATTTTATTATTATTATTATTATTATTTTTTTTTTATTTATCATCACTTGTTTGTGAGTTCTTCTGTTGCATCGGCGTTTTTCGCAAGATGCAGCATTATATTGGTACACTGAGAAATGCTCTGACTATGGATGTTGTGCCTAGAATTACTGATTTTTGCATTAACGTAAGCTCTTTTTTTCCCCATCCTTAGTTTTTTTAGTCCTGTCATCGTCCATTTAGGTACAATTCCATTTGTAGACATTATTAATGGAATTGTTATTACCTCATATTGTCGCCATTATTATTATTATTATTATTATTATTATTATTATTTATATGGGGCCCAAATTAAACTTTGCAGGGGGGTCCTGTCTTTCTCCGTTAGCCACTGGAGAAGAGGATGAGAAATAAAAATAATCCTGACCTCAGAAAGGCTATTCAAGAAGTACAATACATAAATGAAGAGCTCATTATGCTACAACATGGAAACTAAGCAGTAATGAATCAATTAATATTTCACACTTGAGTTCAAGAATCTACGCACACAGTCCTGGCAGATTCACGAGACTAAGGAAGTAACTGAAATGGTAAGTCAATCCATCGATTTCCTGACATCTCCCCGGACATGCAAAGGCGGCCAGTTTATATAACACTAGGATGTGCCCGCGGCTTCGCCCACGATAATTAATTGAAAAATTAGAAGTTAATAGTATAGTAATTATTAAAGCATTATATTTATTAACACTTGCACGCGAATCATTGTTAAACTAAACCATTAATAATTAATGAAACAGCTAAAATTCCGACTTTAGAGTACATTCCACGATTAGAAATTGCCACCTGGGAAAACGATCTCAGATTCGATTATGCAGTTCCAAAGATAACTGTGAACCACTGCCTTCTAAACTGTACAGGCTAATTCTCGTGCGTAATTCTCGAGACGGCGGTGGATAATACGTATTGTTTTTCAACTGTTTGTTGACAGATGAATGAGATGTGAATTTTATTTGATAGATTCAGTGTAATTTTCAGAAATTATATAATTTTTCAAGAAAAGGAGTGATTGATTTGGATTATTATTATCAGCGATATTTCAAGAGTTAAATCATCAATATTTTACTGCTGGTGCCCCCGGCTTCGCCCGCCATTATTCATTGACTCCAGGATTTTTAAGAAATGTACACTGGTAGATTATTAAAAATGTTTGTGGTTCAGAGCTATGAAAATTGTAAGTAAAAATAAAATTAGAATATTTGTTCATTGTGTTCATTTCACTTAGGCCTTATATAATAAAGAAACGGTTTTCCTAATCTTGTAGTCGTCATGAAAGTTTAGACTGCGAAAGACGAACATCGCCGAGTATACCCGAGTATACCCGATGTCTCACGAAGCGGGCGAGCAAGCACGCTATTTAGGGCCGTTGAATTGTATAAGAGTAGATAGATGTATGACTAACATTGCATAGGTCAGAATTCCTTTTGAATGATGACCTTTAAAAAAAACTGGTATCCTCCATTTTAGTCCGAGGGCATAATACAGTCCCAAGATGGAAGTAGACAGGGTTAATAGGAAAAGAGGGCTGGTTTTAACAGGGATAATACAGTATCGTTAGTAACACAGCCGTCACCTTACATCATGAAACAAGATGGTGGATGTGCTTACAAAGACTATTTCGAATGTATGCTACATGGTTTTCAATTAAAACATTAATCTGTACTACACTCCTAATAGTTTTGTGAACAGTAGATCTCGCGACAATAAGTTTTAAAAAATGCGCTCTTCACCAGTTAAAACCAGCTCGAAACGGAATCAAAAAAATTAAAATCCTTACACAAACGTCTTTCGTAACGACATCAGATAATATAAATATCAAATTCAAAGAAAACCGAACGTGTAACAAAACATTTACAGAGAGACAGGTAAGTGATGGTGAACCATCAGAATTAAGTCAAAAACACTGTGAAGACAACACTGTTTACAAGGAGAACAGTTAAAACGGTCACCAACTTAAAACGGAAACAAAAAATAAAAATCCCTACATATACCGGTACGTCGTTTGTGATAACTTCAAGGAACATTCATGCCAAATTGGAAGAAAGTCGAACAACGCGGTTGGTCGTTAACTGCGAAACACACAAATTTACAAACAGACGAAATGCCGAACAGTCAGTTAAAACAGGTCTTTGTTTCACTCGATCAATTAAGCAATAAAAGGACTGAGAACATTATAAATATAAATAATTAAATTAAAACTTATCAATAAAAAGTAGTACTGTAATAAGACTAGATAATACATGGAACAGTATGGATATAGCCTATACGCATTAATAAACCACAGATTATTGTCTCTGTTGGACATTATATGAGAATATTATAGGAGAAAAATTCTTCTGTCATAGGAGAGAGGTTCCATCTGGCTCTGTGAAGTGAACTCTGGCTTAGCTCAGTTGGTAGAGCAGTGGCATGGATAGCCAAAAAGGTCCTGGGCTCAAATCCCAGTGTCACAGGAATTTTTCTCCTATAATATTCTCATGGAAGAGTAGCTTATGTTAATGCGATCAATAGACTGATAGGACACATTTTAGAAGTCTTAATTGCAACAGACTAATTTGTTTACTAATAGAGACCGTGAAGAAAATGCTAATACTTGGTAGAAGTAGTCTAATTCCCCACAATTAATCAAACTGAAAATATATTTCATTAGTTTCTTCATTAAGATAATCACTCTTCTATTTGATCTACAATCGTAAAATACATGAATTTTTCACACCAATATAAATTATTAAATGGGATAAACAGAATTTAAAAAAATAAGAAACAACAAATGGGGACATGGTTGTTTCAAACAAACCCTGACGTAATATTTTCCTAAAAACAAATGACTGACATTAACTAAGCGTTCCACTTAAATGCGGGCACATCTTCAACAAAATTGCGAATTTGCAAGAGTGCCGGAAATACTTGTCCTACATATTTATTCCTGGGGCGATTTTTAAAAAAGCTGTAGCAACAATTTAACAGAGTTATTTGGCACGTTCGCGAATTGTTATAAAATTACGCAAGGCTTATGTTTTGAAGATGTCAGTGATTTCTTTGAAGCTTCATTTTGCAAGCTGATTTTCATAAATTAATGTCATTTACTGGGCGACATTAGTTGCATCAGAAAGTTCATAATTTCTAAGATATCGAGAAGAATTGAATAAATTTGCTACTTCAAGTCCTTTGACCTAGATTATACATTTAAGACGTGCACTAAACCAGTAAGCCAAAGCAAAGAGCAAGTTTACTTTTAAACAATTCTACTAGGAAATAGTATTGTTCACATTTCCTTCTTAAAATACTCGTATAATTCTTCCTAATTTCTGTTTATTCTATTCAGCTGAAAAGCAATGGATTTATTCATTCATCCGTCCTTTCAATTCCTTTAATTAGGTTCCGAGAATGGTTCAGAGATCTCAAAATTACATACGATACAATGTGACACTAAACACTATCTACGTAATACAATTAAATTGTACAAAAAAAGTTTAATGTCCGGATTCTTCAATTTATGTTAATGCAGAACAATTGGTTCTGAAGTGGAGTAACCAATTTTAACAGATCGTTAACTTTAATATAGGCTATAGATTGGAGAAGCGGTCATAATACTCAGAAAGGAAAATAAATATTATAAAATTTGTGTAAATGCACTCGAAGAGTGCTAAACTTCAATATCCATGTTTAACAGTAGATGTTAACCTGTGTAGTTCGATAGTCTTCAATTCTCTAGAGAGGTCTCGCTAGCACTACATCTAGAAGGATTTATAAGGACGATAGCCTGCCAGGAATCTGTGGTGATACGACATATGGACCTTAAAGCAAAAGGAGACTAATCCATATCAGAAACGAAACACTCTACCAAAAGACTAAAAAACTCTCGGACACGATGAGGAAAAGAAGAATTGATTTTTATGGACACATCCTCAGAATGGACCCAAATAGACTGACCAAAAAAATCTTTGAATATTTTCGCAACAAAAAGACCAAACCAAATTGGTTTAAGGAAACGGAGAAGGACTTAAAATAACTCAAAATCACAGAGAAAATGCTCATAGATAAAGCTGAAAAAACCCCAAAGTCAAGAAAGTGAGGTTCCAAGTCAAAATCAAAACCAAACGAATGATTCAGATCAGTGAAGACGAGAGAAAAGCAAGATCAGAAAGAATGAAGCAATACTGGACTAAAATTAAAACACAAAACATTAAGTGATTGATTCAACGTACCCCAAAGTTGGGTGAAACGGAGAATAATAATAATAATAATAATAATAATAATAATAATAATAATAACAACAACAATTCAACTACCGTTATCTTACCATTTTCCAACATTGTAAGAGGGAAGATAGGGGCAGCCTGCATCGCATTGATTCGAGTACGTGCAGTACACCGATGTCTGAGAAGTTGCCTATACAACAAGGAGCGTTTGCTTCCCCTAATAAGAAAACAACGTTACGGAATTATGTCCACATCCACAGGTATTATTGCTACAACCCGGATTTGTATTTATTCCGTCGTATTTCGCAAAACTTCTTGGAAGCAATTTTATATTTAAATATACTTTTGTGCTTATTTGCTTCTTTATTTTGCTGTTTTATTTTGTTTACAAATCCGAGTTCTCATTATTACATACTTATCGGTCTCTGAATAAATATGTATTATTGTTCTACTGTGGAATAGAAGGGACACGAACGAAGCCAGACTTTTTTTTTCGGGCAAATTATTTTCTTTAAGCAGAATGCACCTTGATTTTGCAATACCGGTACTATCACAATAAATATTTATTTATTTATATTTATACAAAATATTTATACAAAACAAAACAAGACCACCCGAATGAGCATGCGCTCGTGCTCGGGCACAGTTCAGCCATTTACATTACAAAATACAAATTACAAATACATAAAGAAAATATAATATTAAATCAATACCTAAAAAATAATAATAAAAAAGAAAGAACAGAATAGTAAAATCGTTCCTTAATTGTCTACTAAGTACCGGTACAGAGTGAAGTAACTTTTGAACTATGAAATAAGATAAATGGAAGCAACTTTAAGGGGAGTCGGAAGAGCTTATCTTGTCAATGTTAAAATGAGAATTTTCCGATAGTCTACGATTAGCTGAAGAACCACTGAACACAATAATTTGAAATTTTTACTTCTTGTTCTACAACCTTTTTACAATGCATTAAATGTAAGAAATCTTATTTTGTAGTTAATAAGAAGCACATATGATTTTAAGATGAATTTAGCTTTTGGTGTTAATTTTTTTAATTTAAAAATTTCACATAACTTAGAAGAAGTAACTTCAAAAAATAATTCCTATACTAATGTGTTTATCAATGAACTTTCGGTGCGCTCAACTAAAAAACTACTGTAGCTACTGTGGAATTAAAACAATGTTGAAACTACTTTTTAAAGTTACTTCCAGTAACTTAAGTAAAAGTTTGTATTTAAAAAAAGAATCATTGAATATTTCGAGACACATATTTAAAATATCATACATGCTTGATCGTAACTCCAATAAAAGATCACTTATATTGAATGCATTAAAGCGTTATAGAACAAGTAAAAATTTTCAAAATGTGTGCAGTGGTTCTTGAGCTAAGCGTCCTGGAAAAAGTATCATTTTAATATTGGCGAGATAGGCTGTTCCGACTCCCATTAAACACATGTGATCCCATTATTAGTACATCGTGGATTTTCAAGTCAGGAAGGTTATAAAAGCATCTCAATTCATGCAGGCTATGTATTGGAAGTCACAGCCTCTCTGGGTTCACGACTTGTAGGTTCTTCCCTGTAGAATGTTATTGCAATCAATTACAATGAAGCAAACAATGAAATGCATTTTTAAATGTACTGAATTATCTTGTTTACATAAAGCTGATCCCGGATCAAAGAATTATCTGTGCATTGTGCTGCGGAATGTTTGAAAGATGATTGCATTATTATACAATAATCTCAATAATCCTTGAGCTTCTGGAGACTTCTAAATAAAATAGGTTTGAAAAATCCTACTGGTTATTCCCCTTTGGACTACTTTTACTTTTGCAAGATAAAATGTTATATTTTAATAATTTCGTATTATGACGATTATTATTGCGAAGTCTAAAACGGTATGGAGATATAAGAAGTATGACGGAGGAAGGGGCACCGAAAATCGTTTTGAATACTCTTGAAAGTAACACCTTAGTTTCCTCTAGATGTTCGTCGAGGCGGTAGGCTTAGCACCTGTCCCTCTGTACTCTATAGGAAAATAAGCGTAACTAAATTAGTATTTGGTAATGAACCCTTATCAGTACGCGAAAGGAGGTAAGTTCACCATCCAGAATATATGCATCAACAACGTCAAAATGGAGAAGACATAAATAATAAATAAATAAATAACTAAAGGAAAAGAAACAAACAAAAAACAAATATGGAAAAATATTATATAAGCATTCATGAACCACAGATTATTGTCTCTGTAGGACACTACATGTTTTCTCATGGAAAAATAAATTTGTAACTTCGCCTATAGGCCTATTATCTTACTGGATTTTGGTAGGTGCTTGAATCTTTTCTGTTGGCGAGTGAAAATTAACACAAGAGGAAAATAACCACGAATCACTGGCACCAAGAGATCGGGTAATTTATAAATTTCATTTTTCTAAAAAGAAAAATCTTGTAAATAGAGCGGAAAGAATGCATTTATACTTTAGACGTGTGGGAGGAGTATTGTTAACGCTTACACCTGAAAGCAGTTACAATACAATGGAGGTTTATGTTGGCTCACGTAGCGTAGTGGCTGACGCACTTTGCATTGTGTGAGAAGCAATGAACCGCAGGAAATCTCCTTGAAATCTGTTTTTCTTAATAGAAACTGCGTCTTAGCTTAGGAGTGTTGAACCTACTGGACGCATTTCAAACCTTTCGGCTGAATAATTTAATACTTGCTACTCGCCAGCCAAACAACGTTACACTTCTGACATTTGCAATCCTACATGTAGTTCACCAACCCTTCTCACTGTTTGCAAGAAATATACGATTATTTTTTACCTTAACGACTTGTCATGGATTACAATGTTAATTTTCATAATGCACTGTATGTAAGTTCAGTTTACCCTCTGTCAGCCCTAAATCCTTCCTTGTTCTATTTGTTACTTTCCAGGTTGGATCGACGTAGCTTTGTTTTAATTTTCACTATCACTGAGGATGGTCATAAGTTTGCCTAAATATATCTGATTTTTAACATTTTATATTGATAAGGTGGAGATTCCGCATTTTAAAGTCACGGTACTGTCAATTTGGCTCTATTTTATCAATATACTGTTTGTTCTGTTTATCTTTCAATTGCACAAATTATTTTAAATACATGACGATTCAGAACTTGTAGAAAATTAAATAACTGAATGTAGTGGAAAAGAGTATAAATTCAACACTTGACATCGGTTAAACGTATAATATGCGATCTATTATGAATTCAAATATTGTGCATTACAGATACCCTTAATGATACAAAAATATCGAAAAATTTATATTTCGGCCCCTATGAAGAATAGAGGGAAACTTTGAATAAATTAGAGTACTCCCTAAGGAGTTCACAGTGACACCAACGATTTTGGGGTTTTGGGGGTACGAGTGGGGGTGGGGGGATCGAAATTCGAAATTTTTGAAACCACGTCTTGTGGGGTATCGGTGAAAAGCTCTACAAATCAATAACTAGTTTCTCGATAGCTCTCATATAAGACGAGATTTGAATGTTTGAAAAAGTGCTCTTTCCTCTTTTTTGCAGTTATTATTGCGGGTTTGTCATGCCAAGGCTAAAGAAGAAGAGTGCTGCGCAGCGACAATAAATTAAACCAAAAGCACTTCGAAATTTACCTCAGCCTGTAGGCCTGCCTAAAGAGATTTTATTTAAATGCAGGCTTCTTGAAGGAAATACAGTAACCTACTTATAAGACTACTATTTTCTTTACATTTTTCATTATTCACTTGTACAGTACAAAATTATAAACTAAAAGGCACTTGCAACTGAATTTACAGCGTCTACAGTAGAAATACAGCTAACATGGATAAAATGTGGATTATTATTCGTTATTTACCTCTCTCAATTTGTGTTCATTAATGTTATGAGAGCTAGAATCAGGTGAAAGTATAAACGATACTCACAAGGTGACTACATCCGCAAAGAGAGATTGTTGTGAAATCGCCTTCTCCCATCACCGACACTCACAATATTAAGACCAGGAAACATTCCATTCATGTATACTAAATGACTGGACATGCGCCCGGGATTATTTCAGTCGATATCGGGAAATGCACCATAACAAACCCGGTTCCCACGAAGACCTATGTCACGTGTAGGCCTACTCGAGAAGGTCAAGTACGCATGTGTCTCCTCTTCAATTTGAGTCTACAAATAATGTGGTCGTAATGTTATGCTACAATAACAAGCAATTTCAAGGTCTCCTGTTACTCGTCCGTTAAAAAAAAAAAAAACACTCTGTGGATACGTTAATACCTTTTTTTTAATTTGTTTATTAACTGCATGTCCCATTGCAATGAGAGTAATACTACATGCACTAATTACTAATATTACATTTTAATGCATATAATATACTGTCTTTTATCTTCCATATTCTATGGCTGGTTACTGTGGAACTTATTCATTACCTTATTAAAACTAAATTTTCATACTATTCTTTACAATATTATTTAACATGTAGGTATACTCTATTTATATATTAGTTAATCTCCTGTATTTCTGATATATTAGTTAACTACTTGTATTACTACTTCATTCTTTTACAGCTTATCTAAATCTATCGAATTAATGAACGAGATTAGTTCTTGTGTATAATAGCGTTAATACCCTTTCTGTACAATGTTAAATCATGAGTGTGAAATGATCACTTTTCTCAGAAATTATCCACGATCACACATATGAATTTTTGAAGTGAAACTTCTTTAGGCGCGCTAGGAGTAAATCGAGAGCTAACCCAAAGTTGCGTTACGCTCTAGAGTTACGAACAAACTCGTCACGAAAGTAGTGGGGCTGTGACGGACTGCACAGAAAACAATCAACTCAATGATTAGGCTTATGGTGTAGTCCAAAATCTAAAAAAAATTAAAAAATACAAAATTAAAAAATTAAAAATTAAAAATCCGAAATTCCAAAATTTAAAAAAATTTAAAAGATCCAAAATTTAAAATATCCAAAACTAAAAAAGTCAAAAACCAAAAATTCTAACAATCCAAAATTTAAAAAATCCAAAATTGAAAAAAGTGACCATACATCTACACGGTAATCCGGTACACACAGTGTCCTCTTAAACTAGGGTGACCAGACGTCCCTTTTTTTCTATGTAAGTACAGTGTCGCGCGCGCACGCTGACATTACAGTGATCGACATTGATTTCAGTGATTATCTATTACCTTTAAAGTTAAGAACTGTTCATTTTATAGGTTTATATTAAAATATTCTTATTAAATAGAATATGTATAATATTTACCTAATTATGGGTTCTGTTTTCTCGATATAATCCGTATGAGCGCATGAATGTGTGTGTGTGTGTGTTTTTTTTTTTTTTTTTTAAATATGGTCACCTATTTTAAACATAAAAGACATAAAATAACACCTAATTCCAACAACCCTGACAGAAAATGCTACTAATAGATCATCAACATAATTACTTCCTTTCAAATATGCAGGGAATGACAAAAAGGAGAATGAACATTGTGTACACCTGAAATTAACGCAAGTTCTTATGTACATGTAAATATTGGTACATGTGTTCAGTGTAATTTACAGCCATTAACCTAAATTTCCACATATGAACAGTCAACAAGTCAAACGCCTTGGAAGAAAAGACACTTCCTAAGAGTTTAATATAAAAACAATTCTGACATGTATTTTCACAAAACTCACCATCCTCCGAGCAATAAACACAACGGAAAGGGAAGAAAAAATATCAAATGAACATTGCAGATTGCACAAGAGTAAGCACTGAAGACATGGGATAGCCGCTGCAGGAAGGGACCACTTTCATTTCGTATTACAGTATTTAAAACAGCTGATGACGTCGACAGACACTGAAACCCCGCCTTCAAGATGCGAAGAACGTCAATGATAAATTATTATGTTTATCCTTGACAGAAGTCGGCAGGCACTAGGCACTGGAAGGCTGGAGTTAGCCAAGCGTGTTTGCTTTTTATATGAAAGTAAATAGCAAAACTTGCCTTTGTGGACACAGCAGTCACGAGTTCTCAGCATGTGCCATCTTTCAGTGCGGCCAATTTAGTTAGCAGAAAACAGTACAGCCAACACTGCAAACCTACATAGTACAGGCGAATGGATCAGCTGATGACTAGCCAGTATGTAAATCTGGTCAATACGAGGGTGGATCGAAAAGTAACGCACAATATATATATTTTTTTACAAAAGTTTAATAGGTACAATTACAAACAAATGCACACATGAAGGGACATCTTTCGCCTACTTTTCTGTATAGTCGCCAAGTTTCTCAACACATTTCTCTCATCGTGATATCAGTTTCAAAATACCCTGTTCATAGATGTCCGTTCGGTTGGAGTATAGTCATCTGCGGACTGCTGTTTTCACTTCTGCATCTGACGCAAAGCGTTTACCGGCATGGAATTTCTTCATGGGACCAAACAAGGGAAAGTCCGACGGTGCCAGGTCTGGACTGTATAGAGAATGCTGGAGCACCTCCCAACCAACTTGATTGATTTTCTCACGAACAGCTGCAGCAACATGGGGGCGGGCATTGTCGTGAAGAAAATTGACACCACCAGCATGAATGTTACAACGTTTGTCACGAAGTTCGTCAGTTTAGCATGTAAGTGAACGATTCTCCACAATATCACGCTGATTTTAAAGAGAAACAACTTACTACTTTAACAGAGACCTATTCGGAGGGCTTAGAGGAGAATGAAGATTATAGCAAAAATAATACACCTAACTGCCTAAAGCGACCTACCTTCGATTGTATGATGTGATATTTAGATAGTAGACTATTTAATTATAATTCTGAACGTAGCTGTGAGTAAAAATACATAGTCTACGTATTTTTGTTTTCCAGTTAATGTAATCAGTAAGCCTACTCTTACAGATGTAATATTATCAACTTTTCCAAATAACTGCAACTCAGCAGCCTTCAAGCCAAAGCTGATTTCGGTAAGAAAGTTGTTTTTAAAATTTGCTTTCTTTTCTTGCTTGAATATTTTATTGGTGGCATGAGAGCGGGATACTTAAGTATGAAATGCGTCAAGAAGCTTGAAACTGCAGTTTTCGTGACAGCTTCGCGTGAAAGCCTTCCATCAAATTGCACCTCTAGAAAGACGGTTTCGCTTTAAGAGTTTAAAATATAAAAAGGCAATTTAACTCTAAATAGTAAATAGCATAAACGACTCCATGTGGTTTCTTTAAGGGCTAAACGGACCATTTATTCAGCATGGTACCGGTACGTTTACTCATGCTGTGCTGAAATATATGGTTAACAGTATGTACTCTGCAGTATGAATTAGTTACTTGTTCAAATAACAAGCTTAGTATTTTCCCACTTTATTTTGTATTGATTCCTTTTTTACCACGAACAGTATGCCCATATTTGCGTGTTATGTTCCAACAAAATGCGACACTTCGAGTGGTAACCATTCAATGGTAAATATATGTTGAACTTCGTGAGGTTTGTAATAAAATACAGATACTCTACCTCGTCTAAACGTAATTTTTTTAATGTCAACTGGGATATGTTATATTTCAACTGTCTTCTGGTTATCATCTCGTTAATTCAAAATTAAAATGAAACCATATCAACCAACCCTAGATAATAATTTATTTAAATAAAAATTAAACATGATAGCAGGATTATTTAAGCTCTGTTAAATTTTGGGTAGTTTTATTAGACCTATGTGCAACCTTAGGTGTGACGATACTGCCATGATCAGGACCAGCATGGTTATTCAACCAATAAACCAATAAAACCAACCGAAATGTTACACTTTCATATAGCCTTACATAACTTGCTATAATTTGAAACTTACTAAAAAATAATTTTATAGGGCTGGTTAATGTAGCATCAATGTAATTTTCAATTCATAGTCATCGTAACCACAAGATGGTGGAAATGTGTGTGTGTATATAGGACACAAAAGTAAATGTATCTGTTGAAACATCAGTACAGAAAACTTGGACAATTCCTGTGCGTTCTACGTCTCTGAACTAAGACGCTTTAATAAAATCTTATTTAATCCTGTTTAGAAACTCAATATCTTAAATGTTCTTCATAATTACAGTTTTAACTTAATATATTCTCACCACGCACTTACGCACTTGTAACATCTCACGTTAATCAACAAATCTAATACATTAAAATTACATCCCGTGGATTCACTTTGTCCTGCTTCAAAGAGACGAATCTTCGAGATAATATTTAATATATTTTAACATTGCTAAGGATTTATTGTAAAGTTAAGCTTAAACTGCGATAACGTAATATAACCGTAATAAAGTAATCCTATGGGATAAAAACAGTGAAAAGTCTTCATTATATTGTTACGATTTAGGAAGATCGTTAGAAGTCGCAGTCGCAAGAGAACAAGGACATCGTTTCTAAAATGGATACAATATTATTAAGACGCCCTCTTCCGTAAGGTCTATTATCCATGATGCAATGTTTAGAAGTAATATTACCAGGGCCCGCATTTTGATGACATGTCATCTTTTGACTGGAACATCATGGACGTTTGCCCACTAGTGCAGATATTCTGATCCTAGATGATAAAATGGCAATTTTTAAGGTCTTTTCCCCATTTTTTTAATTTTTAGGTAATTTTTAGTATGTCATTATTTCGTCTTTTTTGATTTTACAGTCTTTTTTCCACATTTCATAATTTAAGACAACTTAAAAAAATATAAAGTCATTATTTTCTAATTGTGTTGTTTCTCGCATTACATACTTTTTAAATATTAAATTAAACATTAAATATTAACGGAAATCTAAATAAGCATAAATAAATATATGTTCTTATAATTTTAATTTGGATACAGAAAGACGGTGTTTGCAGTTTTCATCTAACTGCATGTACCAATTAACAAATAACAAGCCTATAATTGGGTCAAAAACATGAATGTACTTATAGACAGGACACAAATCTGATGAATAAACTAGTATTTTCATACAAATTTTGAGTTTTTTTTTAAAGTTAAGGTTTTGGGTTAATTTTTTGTATTTTTGCAGTCATTTCATAGGACATCTTTTTTAAGTATTTTTAAGTCATCCAAATCCGGGCCCTGATTATTACTGATGATATTAGAAATTTCACTCCAGTGAATTCTGACTCACTAAACACAAATCTGATGAATAAACGAGTATTTTCATGCAAATTTTGAGTCTCTCTTTTTTTGGGTAATTTTTTTTGTATTTTTGCAGTCACTTTATAGATCATCTTTTAAGTATATTTAGGTCAACCAAATCCGGGCCCTGATTATTACTGATGATATTAGAAATTACACTCCAGTGAATTCTGACTCATTAAACGGCCAGGGGAGACCCAGGGAATTCAATTAAAACATTCCTGGAAGATCCTGGGATTTCCCAAACCTAGGATTGCAACGAAAAAAGCTTTATATTTAGGATTAGCGGAGCAGACACTGTTATGTCATTGACACGGCAGGGTTTTGGCAAATGACCCAGACCTTCTAACCTGCTACCGCTGGGTTATGTAAACTACGTTACCGAGAAAACGTGGGAGACTCTGTTTCAAGTGCCAATTGACTGAATTTTCAAGTACTTTCACTAATAATTGTTAAATAGATTAACTATCGGTAATCATTTAATCCATTTGTAGGTACACAAAACTTTATGACAATTATCCTGCCGCTTGAATTATATGGATGTGTCATGGTCGCTTACTCTTCGGGAAGAACATAATCTGAGTGTGTTCGAAAACAGGGTGCTTAGGAAAATATTTGGGCCTAAGAGAGATGAAAACGGGGACTGGATAAAACTGCATAACCTGTACTCGTCAACGGATAAAGTAAGGGCAACTAAATCACAGAGGATGAAATGGGCTGGACATGTTGCGCGCAAGGGAAGGCATATCTCGAAAGTATTGACTGGGAGACCCGAAGAGAAAAGACCACTTGGGAGATCCGAAGGGAAAAGACCACTTGGAAGACCTTTAGGCGTAGGAGGGTGGACAATATTAGGATTGATTTAAGGGAAGTAGGATTTGCGAGGGATGGTTTGAGTTAGCACAGAATAGGGTTGAATGGCGGGCCCAGGTAAGCGCTGCAATGGACCTTCAGGTTCCATAAAATAGATAATATTCCTTTAGCTTGTTCAGGAATTGTCTACTGCCATTGAGTAAGTAGGTACACAAAAGA
This sequence comes from Ectobius pallidus, assembly GCA_964059195.1. Lineage (NCBI taxonomy): Eukaryota > Metazoa > Arthropoda > Insecta > Blattodea > Ectobiidae > Ectobius > Ectobius pallidus. Next base: position 26,734,434 of record CAXKWD010000003.1, on the reverse strand, counting down.
AGCTGGCTTCGCCATGTACAGTATGCAAGACATCTGACGTAACGGTTTTGCGGCAGTCTTCTTGCACGGGAACAACTCGCAAGATCAGTTCATACGTAAACAAGGATATAATGAAGGCTGTTACAATGTTTTAAAATCTATAAAAAAAATCAAATAAACAGCCCCAAGCACAAGTTTCTTGCCTTACAACGTATAATCTGTTAATGTTCCGATAATCAAGCATCAAGTGGACAGATCTCCATACATATTATGTAAAAACTGGCCTATGAACTTCACAGAATTTCCCTTAAGTGTGGAAGTAGAGGTGAAGCCAAATAATTCTGCCGCGATGTGCGCGGGATGACTAGGAGGTGGAGCTATGCAGCGAAAGGTTACGGAGTTTGTCGATCGAATTTCAGTCTACTTAAGACATCCTACGGGCAAGGTTTCTTGGCACAATTTCCCTAACTTGACTATGAAGAGATTTAAACTCTAATTTACTTAGCACAGAGGGCATTTTGAACAAGGTGAGGCGCACTTAGAACTATCAACAATATAAGTTGTAAAAAAGCACAAACACTCATTCACTGGTGCCAACAAAAGAAACACCTTCACTCAATAAAGCTGCTTCCTTGTAGAACAAGTGAGATATCCCTAGTATGTAATTCTCCGTTGGAACACGTGGTAATATTCAATAAAAAGCGGGGAGGGAAGGTTGAAGAAGAATGACGTGTTGGGAAGGAGGCGTGACTTCACAGTCTTCACGTAAATTGGTTTGTGCGACGCGGCTGAATTATATGGCTAGCGCTCTATCAGCTAACGGTTCCGCTATTAGAAACGTATTAACACCACTATTAAAGACCATTTTGCCCTCCTCAACGATACCACAGGAAGAATTCCTGTCGGTATAACTTAACTGCAGAAAAAGCAAAACTATTTCTTAGCAATGTGCTTCAACTAACCACGCACCAGTTTTGTGGCACATTATTTATATGGGTTTGCGTTTTTATTAAGTGGATCCTTAGGATCATATTTAATATCTACTGAATACTCTGAAATAAGTTTTCTACTCACTCTAACTGGAACCATCATTAAAAAGATGCTTCACTTACCTAGAAAAGAAAAAAAAGACATTATTAGATACAGAGTAACAGGAAATTCTAAATTATTACTATTTTACTGGAATGTATTAATATGAAGGATGCTTGATTTATCACACTATAAAAGAAAACATTAAATAAATTGATTAAACTGAAAATAGGAAATTTAATATAGCCTATCTCACCATATTAAAGGAAAAAGGTTAAGTAAACTATTGTAATATCAAATATTAATATTATTATACATTATATTGTCAACATTTTACCTATACTGAAAAATGATTCTGGTATGTACACAAACGTTATTAACGTCTAAGTTATGTCTATGTCTATGTTATAAAGGCTTCATCTTGTACAAAAAGCAATCGAGGAAAGCAGGCACCATGTATTACCAAAATATCGAAGTCGTTCTACATTCTATGCCAGGCTCTAAATTTACAATAACAAGATGATTCAATATCATGCTAGTCAGAAAGACTTTATAATAAGCAGAAGTGGGTTTTTTCCAAGCAAAGCATACAACTCTACCACACATAGGAATTTCTTGTACGGAAAACTTCCAAAATATTTCGGAGCATTCATTTTTTCATTGGTCTTTTGTGCACAGGTTCCATAATAACCAAAGTGAATTCAATCTTGATAATATGCCATGGTTATGATAAAAGTCGACTTAAGCATAATGCTATCGTATTCAACTACCTCCGTGTATGTATGTATGTATAAATATTTATCAGCATTTCACACAATTGTCTATGACATCGTCATAAAAACAAGATCAGACATTTACTTATAAGATTCGTCAACATTGTTGACTTGTTGACTTGACACGTCTCTTAAATGCTTCGAGTGTTAGATTTCTGACATTATTAGAAAGGCTTTTATAGAGTTTCAGTGATGTAAAGTGAAAACTTTTCTGAGCTAAGGTATATTTACATTTATATATATAATTATTGCGTGTAGAATAAATATGTACCGAATCATAGGTTCTGAATTTATTTATTTCCTCTTAGCATGAAGAAAGTATACCTGACCGAACAAATAGTGGTTTACAATGTATCCCAGGCGAAGCACCATTTAACTTAATCTTAAGGCTCTCTTTTGTAAAGTAAAAAGGCGCAAACTTCTAGTATGGTTACCACTTAATAAAAGCCCATAGTTCAGGTAGCTGTGAACATTGATAAATTTCATATTTGCTTCAGAGGGAGGATTATTTGAACAGTATTTTCCACCTTGTACCCTCTGATATTAAAATAAACAGACAACACACTGTGACATTGATATTTATGTATAGAATAGGTAGCTGTGAACATTTCCAACACATAGCCTATAGTAATTAAGGATTTAATACTTATATTTTACCTAAGAACTCTTTAACATAAATAGGCTTTTACTAATTTTCTTTGCAACATAATTTATGTTTGTCATTCCAACCCTTCTTCGTGATTATTGTCAATCAAAAACTTTTTAAAACACTCATAAACTGGAAAAAGAAGTATGTGTATATATATTTTAATGTCCTTCCGACATTTGCTGGTGCTCGAGTGCTGTGGTTGGTGTTTATTACGGTTTATGAGAGTGGTTGAAGGTGCATTAGTAGCTAAGGAATGCAAAGTAATACATCAAAAGCATGACAGCAGCAGCTCATTATGTCATAGCTTCCAGCACCAACATTTGGTCTCAATAGGCTAGACGCCTCACTGCGTTAAGTACTAAAACATTCCTCTGCTAATACAGTCCTAAATTATGTTCTTAACGTTCATAATGAGATAAGACGAAAGCAATAATTCCTGTTGTATGCCTGAATGTCAAATTTTAAATTGTAGGCCTACGGTAATTCCAGGGCTGGCACTAGTAACAGTAAAAAGAGTGTGGGTGATTTTAAAAGAAGGTTTTGTTATATTATCATATCATCATCACCAATTATTATTATTATTACTATTATTATTATTATTATATTTAGCAATTTGAGTCTGCTTGCACTTCAGGATATATACACCTACAAACCTATCCCGTCACCTCAACTCTAAAAAGCTGCTCAGTTTCGTGGAAAAAAGTAACGGTAGCCTACTGAGCAGAGCTAATGTTGATTTTTTTTAATTTTTATTCTTGGGGTCAGCGTAGTCTTCTGTGTCTAAATAGTGTAAGGGTTTGTGACTTTTGCTAGGCCTAAGTTTAAGTGTCCAAATAATCGGAGTTACAAATGGCAGTGCACATGCCTTACCACCCATGTTTCCATTTTGTTTATTTGTTTGTATGTTTACTGTATATTCAGTAAATCTTTTAATTTGTTTATTTTTTAGTGTAATTTACTAAGAAACTACTTAAGATAAATGATTTTTTGGTAACTTAAACTAAAGCTCTTCAGAATATGCAGAATATTATCTTAAAATACCGAATTCAAGTAGTGAAAGCGTAGAATCACAGGTGTTATTTTTATAGAAAAAATTTAAGATACAGGAATTTTTCATATTAAGATTTGTAACTAACTACTTTATATTATGTGAATTCTGTTCTGCTCATTTTCTAAAAAATGACGTGTGAGGGAAGTTTTAAAAGTATGTAATTATTTTGAAGGCCTTACTGAACATTTTTACATCAGACTTTTGAGTACCAAGTTGGGACAAAGAATCATTACAGGCATATTTTAATTCGTCAAACTATGAGAATATGAATGAGAAAAACTGGTATTTCCATTCTCTAAGACAAATCGTCTCCGTAGATTATTCCCTTAAAATATCAAAGAAGTGTTATATCCATTTGATTCATAGTCATAAAGAGAGATGCATTATGGAACACTCATGCATGCATCATTATACAACAGATTCCATAGCTGAAGCGACCATCCACAGGGTTTTGGGAAAGACTATTTATCTGCCATAGATCTTCTTTAATCTTTACTGGCACATGACTCGGTTATGGGAAAAGACAGGTGTAGTGAAGACGAGGATGTAAGAAATTAAAAATACGATCCATTACGCAAGAGCTTTGCTAAGTTGCCAAGATGAGTGATGGGTAGTCATATGAACGACATGGGTTCAAGTTGAAGGCTAATTCGTGGGAGATGAAACCCGGCACGAAGCCAGCAGGTTCACACCTACAAGCACGTCACACCAAAACAAACACCTTCATCTTCTACGTAGAATCTTTGGAATGTCGTCTGGAAAATGTTGACAATTTTCTACGAAATACCTTTTTCATTAAATTATGTGCATATTAGTTTCACTATTCAACGGTTAATTGGAACTTATATCTTGTTTATGAGATACGAGTTTCAGCTTTCTGTAAGTTTCAGTTTATACTTCGATATTGTGCACAATATAATATAATTATTATACGCTCAGTTAAATTTCGGTTCGTTTTATATATATATAGACAATTTTATCCAAGTAAAATATATATTTTTTTTTAATTATAAAAAAATTTAGACACAAGGAATATAATGAAAACAGTAGATGGCATTTCAAAATTTGCGAATAAAATATATCCAAGTCAATAATATACAGTTTAATTTATGAAAGACAAGTCAAAGAAGTAGAAACTTTACAATGATGTTCTTATAAAACAAGTGGTTGAGATTTCGATCTGTAAAACTGAATTATATATTTTCTGCTATTTCAAGAATTTCTGAGTGATTATTATTTTCGTATATTTCTGTATTTTGTATTTATTTATGTCAAAGTATAAAAGACAGCCGTCCCCCCAGTGACAACTTATTACCAGTCGCAATTCTCGCCTTCCAACCGCAATTTTCTGATCAAACACTGTCATTTATTGGTTAGAAAAGCGACATCTTCATTCTCATTTTCCCAGACATTAAAAAAAAAAAGAAGTAAATTACAATATGGTATCTATTGTTTATGAAGAACCCACAAAACTAACAATCCCTTATTTTAAACTTTTTAATGGAATAAACCTAGTGCGTAATCATCGAAACCATCCCCATTTTTCTTTTAAAACCTTAATATATTTGCTTAAAAAATTAAAACACAAGCAATATTGTTCTGTCAAATTCCCAGAAGATTGCATTATCTATACATCCACTCCAGTATATAAATCCAAGTAAACGAGTATCATAACAGTGTAATAAATACTGTTATGAATGCAATTCTTAATTAACTTATTTATCGAGACTGACATCTGTCATTTTATATTAATAATAATAATATTTATTTTAACCATTAAGCATACAATGCAATAGGTTAAGTCAGCAAGTCATTAAATAAAATCTGTCTCCAAATATTCCTGTACAGTTTAAAAGTTTAGTTCATTGATAACATTTTTAACTCTGTATTTAAAATTATTCAAATTGTCAATTCGTCTTAAAACTAAAGGTAATTTATTATAAAGTTTTACATCAATATATAAGTAGGAATCCAGAGATTTCTGCAAGCGGAATTTTGGAGGTACAAAGTCATTTCTTCGCCGTGTATAGTGTGAGTGTATATCAGAGAAAAGCTCGTTTCTATTATACTGTCTTACTAAAAACTAAATATCACTTTGATTTCTCATGGCTATGCCTAGTATTATCAAATTAAACATGTATCACAGCTTTCAAAATATGTCATTTATTTTTTTGTTACAAAAGCAGAAACAGTTTGACAATCAGAGCAGTTTCGAATATACCGGCACAGGTGAAAAACATGTCTCCTACCACCATCTAGCGTCAGCTATAGTTATTTCTTCTCATAATTCATGCAAGTGTGCCACCTGCCGACAGAACCGTGAATTATTAGGTGCACGTTTATAGGCCGCATATAGAAGCTGTCAAGGCCATGCTTATTTGCAAAATTAAGTAAGAGTTCATTACACCAGAACACAAATAGCGTCGCCAACTTTAAACAAAGCCTTGCGCGTCCTTGGCATTGAAAATCTAATACAAGTTCAACAGTGTTTTGTCCTCAGACATTTGTATTTGCCAAAATGTCGGTATTTTTTGGCTCGACTTTTCATTTTGGCGCAGGTAGAGCAATTATTAGAAAGGACTAACTGGAAAACACCAGCTAATGATTGCGAAATGTTTCGCAGATACTTTTAAAAACTTTTTTCGCTGGTGAATTCCAAGAAACTCCCCGTACCTAGAAGAAATAATCCCAACTGAACAGTTCTAAGAAAATGTAGTAGGCTACTGCGCACAGAAATGAGTAACGAACAAAATATGAATCAAAAGTGTTTAAATCCTAATCTCAAATGTTGAAATAAGTTAGGTCTATGGCTCAATATAACATGTTTTTTATTTAAATACATATTTTGGGCAACTTGAAGCAAATGTTGTATTATGCCAACCTGATAAAAGTTATACCAATGCAATGCATTCTTTCGTCTTCATTCAAAGTTGCTGAGGAAAAGCACAAGTAGACCGAAAGAACTATGTCAGACTAAAATAATAGCAAGAAGATTATTATAATATTGTTGAAACGGCCTGGGCATTCGAATAGTGTAAATGCTTTTTGTTATCAAAGGCATTATTGTAGTATGTTTTGCAGTGCTTTAGTTGGGCCGGTACGCACCGGTACTGCGTACCGGTATAAAATTATTTTCCTTCTACCATACCGGGAAAAAGATGTGCTCCGGTACGTCGTACTGGCAGTACAGGAACGATATTGTCCTAAAATACTTATTAAATGTCCAATTCAATAAGAGACTGTATTTGTTAATAATGACAAACACTATTAAATTCGCAGTAGATATGCGTTCTAATGTTCACCTTCGTGCGCATTTCTACAATAATTACTTTCTCCTTAGATTACATGTTGGCTATCCTGATAAGGTGCTCGGTTTTCTAAAACTATTTTGTATGAGGCGATATGGAAAATTTTGAAGTAAGGTGAGTACCCCCATAAAATATTTTCCAACTAAAGCACTGATGTTTAGAGAAGAAACCTGTCAACTGCTGGGACCCAGAAGCTGCTAGAAATGTATTTTTCTATTTATTATATTTAGTAGAGTAAATTAATCAAACGTATCTTTCGTGTATTCTTTTTATTTTTATTATATTTTACAAATGAATTATATTTTTGTCATGGGCACTGTCATTGGGTTTTCTACCTGTAATGTTCATTATTATATAAATAAACAAAATAAATAAATAAAGAACGTTAACATAATATAATAATATCACGGGGGGTGTTCCTATTTGAATCAAAAAGATTACCGGTAAATACAGCAATTTTATTATTATATATTTTCTAATTTTAAAAGCACACACATGCCAAATAGTTCCAATGCACAAGTCCCAAGCATTGTCAATGGAGGTCAGATAATGACCATCTACTGTAGATGTACTGGAAGTGTTGCTATATTTCAGTAGGGGGGTGCAGAGTAGATTAACCTCCCAGCAGTGCACCCTACCCAACCTTTCTGGTAGTAAAGTGGTAGAAAAAAATCAGTCAAGCTATTATGGAAACTACAGAGGATTTAGAAGTTACGCCAATGATTCAACAGAGTTTTGAAAAAAAATGGAAAGTAATTCAACGAAGAGAACTATAAAATTATGTAAAAAAATTGCACATTATATTTAAATTCAATATGTGTGAAAGTAGGTGAAGATAAATGCTTTAAAATGCTGCCGGTCTCGCTTTAGGGCACAAGGCTACAAGAAACGCAAGTGGGCGTGTATTTGCCAAGGTTCATAACTTTTTGTTTAATGTTGCTAACTGTCCGTTTCTTTTGGATACCAACCAAATAAGAAGTTCCATAATATGCCTAAAATGGACTAGGATCTATTTTAATCACTTACCAGTTTTAAACGGGATCTTAACATTTTAGAACAATGGTTAGCGTCAAGTAAATTATAATTAAGAAATGCTCAAACGACAGTATTTCTTATAGGCTATTTAATAAACAAAACAAACATCCCTTTATGGCTAAGTCCAAAACCTTCTTTCCAAAACTAATAACTTTTCAAATAGAAAAACGCATGCCTTCACTGAAATAGTAGGCTACAACGTCTATCGTTAATCTACACACAATCGGTTCTCACGTCCCAATACGCTGATATAAAAGACATTGTAATACATCACTGCTCGAGTGATAAATGTCACTACTGAATGAACTGATTTATATAATTCGAGCTATTGTAATTTGTGACTTCTCGAGTAATACAATAACTTAATCTGAATTTCAATCTAAAATTTCTGGTAAATCTAAGACTACCTTTTAGATGTAACGGACATCAAAATTAGATTTTTAAGGTACCGGTATTCAAAATATGTGTAGGACCTAAGACTACCAAACGAACTCAAGGACACTTGTGAAAACGCATTTCAAGCTTTAAATCAGAATTAAGTCAAAGAAATAGCCTATTTCATGGGAAAATAACTTTATAATATTTCTATTTCTAAGAATCGATTGTTTTTCCACTCTCCACTTAGTCACTGCAGAAGAACCTTCCGAACATTATTAATATTCTCATATACATGAAACACTATGTCTATATACGCACACAAACATAAATGCATGACTATACGTAGTGTGTGAGCGTTATTTTAGATCAAATCGAACAAGATTTTAAACTGAGATGCCTATATAGAAATGCCATAATTACAAGCCAGAAACGGCAATTAAAAAAAATAATTTAATATTTGTTTTTGTCAGTGGAAAACAGCTTCGTCTCCTGATGACGTTTGTGAAGGGCATCATTATGTGTGACGTCAGGCAAGAACGCACGGCAGTGGGGATGAATAGAGTACGTTAGAGCTAAATGTTATACACTTAAGAGTATAAATTTCTATTGCCCACAATACTAATGGCCCTCTCTTTTCCCGTGTTCACTGGTGCCTACATTTCACACGTTCCTCGCAGAAGTTTACTGTGTGAAGCCAGAGTCGAGTGCGTGGACATCATAGAGCAACCATTTTGTCTTCGCCTGGTTTATAAAAACACATCTTACATGTAATATATTGGTCTGTATCAAATGCCTAATAATGTGAGGGAGCTAATGAATTTAGAACCTCTGATCCAGAATGGTGGTCAATTAAAAACAAATTCCGTTGAGTTCTTTACTTAAAAATCAATTTCATGTGCACACTTAATATAATATACTTTCTAGTAGGACTAAATGGATCCAGAAAGGAATAATGGATCGACTTGAATTACATGAAGCTTAAGTTAAAGCCTTACAATGCTTACGGACTGGGAAAGATTCTATTGATCGTAGACGGGGGTGTAGAGAAATGTCACCGGTCTTTATAGGGCTATAACAAGTGACTAATCTAATACAACCTTTATCCGAGCTCACTGCCTCGCGACCTTAAAAGTATTTTACAACTTTCCTACCTTCTAAATGAAAAATAGCTAATGGCAAGAGAGAAGCACATCCTAACTCCATCACGGATGATTGTGAAAAACCATTCTCTAAAGACACACAGGGCGTTTATGAAGCCTGTTACTCTGCAGCAGACATTTCATGCAGGCCGTGAAGAGACTAGCAGAAGTTTACGCTAGCATTGCGCTGTTTTCTCGCAAAATATGCATACATTCATTTATGTCACAACAAAAATATTTAAAGAGTTAAGCAACATCAAATCACACTTTTGATTTCTGTCAACAAATTTCTTTAGGGTTTATCGCCTCCGAGAACGGGTGCTTTGTCATTATGAGCAGTCACATTCTCTTAATTTACTTGATATTGCGATAAAAGCAATAGGCCTATGTTCCCATTCTTTCATGATTGAGTTCATGCATGTCTAGGGAATTTAAATTGGGTCATGAATCAATCTAAAATTAATAATCTGTTAACCATGTTTAGTTCAATTACTTCTAAATTGCTATTCATCAAAATCATCTTAATGTAGCCTACTACTAGAAGAGGCGAATTTTACAAGACTATATGTATCTAATGCAACAGTGACCAATCCAGCACAGCTATAAAAAATATGTGAAATTTTAACCAATCGCAAGTGTCAACCGTCCTACTTTTACCGTTTTATTTTTATCACTTTCAATGTATCGCCCCTAAGTGCTCTTGTTTTTCAGTAGGCCTAGATTAGTAGTTCGGAATATTATGAACACGAACCAAGATACGTAATTGTATTAGTATTATTTTCAAAACTTTATGTGGCCATTTCATTAAGTACATCCCCTTCTTGGTCATCTGGTCAGCGTTCCTGATTACGGATCTGTCTGAGTTAGATGTTTCTGAGGTAGAATGGTCTGGAATAAGGTCCACTCAGCCTCGTGACATAGCCTGAGGAGCTTCTTGATAAAGTTCAGTGAGCCATCGCCCATCAGAAACGGCCGTGGGAGTCGGTATGCTGACCATATGCCCCCCCCCCCCCAGTCTTGCCATCTGCCTCTGGTAGATGAAGCAGCGATCAGATGGCAGGGCGATCACCGAGCGTCACTTTTTTTTTTTTTTTTTTTCTTTCTTCCCTTTATCTAAATAATGAATTCATACGTTCATGATTACCGTGAGAGCTCACGAAGGTCAGATTTGTTTGCTTGGTGTATTGAATGTGTGCTTGTTAAATTGCTTGTTATTCGCCAATTGCTTCACGAATTGTTCGGGAAATGAAATTCGTAAGTATACAAAAAAACCACCAAGTTAAGTTACTTATTTCTCAGAAATACTACGTAGAAATGTTTGGAAGAACAGGCACCGGTGGTACACACTCGATAAAGCGGCTTTAATTGCCTGCACCACCAAGATTAATTAGCAATTGTTTTTACGTGGTCGGTTGGCCTGCGTGGCTGTAAATTGAATCGAAATATTCCTTATGTAAATCGAGACCTGGCCATAATGAAACGTATAGCCTATTGTGGGTGCCACTTCTTAAAGACTCTTTTTCCAAGAACTGCCTCTACCTGCTGCCACCCTAATCCTCTTCGACCTGGCAATCAGTAAATAGAATGGTAATTAGGCATATTCGCACTTGTCTGCAGTCCAACACAATGTTGTCAAATATGTACCACAGCAAGTTTACTTCACTTAAGAAGTAGTGAATGACAGCGGCAACACTAGGGAAATCCACGCGACTAGAAGAGCACCTATTCTTTGTCGGTTTCGATGTCGGTGCAGAGCTTCGGATTAGAGAACAATGCTTTATATTCTTTTGTAGATGCACGATGGTTTAAGATAAGGTCTTCTTAAAATGGCACCAACAGTACAAACTGAGTCCCCGAATACCTGTATCATCCCCCTGTTCCACATGTCAACATTCAAATGTTGGTTCCGATATTTTTAGCTCCGCGAAAGAACAATGAAACACAAATGGCACGTCTCCTTCTTTGTATTTCCTGCGCAGCTACGGAGTACAGTACTTAAAATAGATTCAAAACAATCAACAGAAAAAAAAAGGAACATTTCTTATAGGAACTAACAAGATTTCACTTACTTCAATTAGAATCGTTAAAATTCTTGTTTTTTTTTTTTTTTTAATATTTTTTTTTTTTTTTTTTTTTTTTTAATTTTTTTTTTTTTAAAGATGTGACAAAAGTAAATGATTTACGGCTCGTATTTTAGGGGAGTAGCCAGCAAAGTTCTTCTGGGAAATGTTGATATGTTGACTGCTGAATGTACAATGTCTTACACAAGATACATAGCACAGATATAGGCCCACTGTAGCACTTTCTGTCTCAAATCACATCATCTTCCAGGATTCAATCTCGTATTAGAAAAAGGGGCATAATTTACCATTTTAATCAGGCTCAGTGATTGGCATTGGTGACAAGGGATGTGAAAGCCCGGTATCGAACCCGCTATCTTCTCGGCATACCTACAATATAAGGGTCTCAAAAGGGGTTCACTCAGTCTTATGAGGATAAGTGTAGAGCACAGGTGAAAACAAGGAATGTTACAAAAACTGATATTTGAAAAAAGCAAAGTTTCAAGTGAAATGGAAATTCTTTCGTCTTGTGAGGATAAACGAAGAGGAAGAGGAAAAAAAACAAGACAAGTCACAAAAACCTGAAAGTTTGGGAAAACAAGATGTTTCAAAACTATTATCTCTGACGTAGACTTGTTTAAATCTTAAAAATAGTACTAGTAATAGAAGAATGTTTAATAATTCGCAATTTATGTAGAAAATTTTCGAACTATTTTCTTCCCAAGAATTCTCATTTTATAAACTAAGTTTGAACGTAAGAAAATTATTACTCTTGTGTTTCGCAACTCCTCTCCAGGAATAATAACAATTAATCTTCAGGTATATCTGTATGGCCTTCATAAAGAGCATAAAAACTAGAGTTGCGTCAGGAGATTCACTTCTTCATTCACGTGTGAGTTTAACCTGTTTGTGTTTCATAATGAAGGAAAACAATAGCAAAAACGTCAAGAAGACTGCCTTGACACCAGAAAACTAATATGTTCTCAATCATCAAAATGTTTAGCAGAATAAGATTTTTCACACCAAGGTTAACTCTTATCTTTCTATTTTAAATTCATTTGCCTTGTATAATGATAGTCTATACTGTTGGTTTTCGATATGTACGAAATGAACAAACGTCTATCGAATTTGGAATTTGCTATTTAATAGAATCTCTTTAATATCTCTACAATTTCATTAAACTTTCTTATTCTCGTCCAACCGTCTTGATATCGATGCCAGTACAAATCGATACATCGCATATTCCCTTTAACGTATTGGTATATTAATAAGTTAATGGTAAAAATATACAAAAAGTTACCTGCTGTTATCAATTACATCTGAACAATAAACAAACATGTTTTCCTCACAGAGAAATATTACGTAAGAGAAAAAACTGTGTTCCCAACATAAAAATATTCATGTTTTCTGTACGGTCTGAACTCTGGAGCTCTCACTTATAAGTTACTAGAAAATTAGCAATCGTACGTCTTGCTGATTAAAACGTACCACAGATTCACGAACTTTTTCCAAAACATGCATAAACAATTAAAACGATTGATATAATTAGAAAGCTAAAAACCCGGCTTCAAGGTGAATTTCACGATTAAAGTACGGCGCCCGGGGAAAAACCCTCAGATTCGAGTTCCCAAACCCAAAAAGACACCGCACAGTGAGTTTCGTCCAAACCATTCAAAGTTTTCCCATTTCGGCGAACATTCATGATCCCCTTCTGTCTACCTATGTAAAAAAAGATATATGCGAGTCGTAAACAAATGAATCAAGACAGCAACCGAGCAAGGCCGTCGTCAATTAGTTCACAATAAAACTGAATACAGTCTTGTTAATAGGTGGCGTTGGATGTTGCAAGGTCTCAGCCGGCAAGCTTTAATAGATGGCATACACTTTGCGAGTTATTTTATTGATTTCACTTCCTCTAGTTAGAGGTTGCCTTGCAACAAAGTATACAAAACATAAAAATTCAATATCAACATAATTTTAGCTTTCACCTGAAGTGTTATAAAACCAGATGTCCTGATGTCAGAAAACTGTCTTTTATTAGACTGGCGTCGATAAGATATCTGTAATCCTTGGACAGAGCAGGTACAACCTCTATGATTATTTTCTCTAGTAAAAATAATTCTTACCACCTTGGAGGAGAGTTGAAATTATTCAACCTAGCCACTGAACAAATCTTCCCAAAAATAATTTTTCCCACGAAGTGATCAAGCACTATTTTTTTTTCATTTTACTGAATATTTATCTATATTTTAGAGCTTACAGTTTATTCTCATTTAGTTCATTTCCGAACGACAGTACAGGCAATGTAGCCAATATAATTTAAACATACAGTGACGTTTCCAGTCGTGTTGTTAACGGATAGTTTTATCTCATCAGAAAGAAGCCCTCATGAGACAGTATAGACAGTATATAATAATAAGCTGACTTTCCTGTGCAGTATCTAATTAGAGGACTGCGTGTCGCAGAACGCTATGTGTGTCACTGTTGTCAAACACAAACACCAGTCTCATTATCTCAGCTCAAATAATGCTGTTTGCCAGACAAATAACCCCCAGTAAGCTTTCTGATTTCCTTTAAAATGGAGAACTTGTTCACTACAAACATGTTGACCGTATGAGTCAATTTCAAAAATTTTCCAATATAGACTTATTCATTGGATCAGTAGCCTGAGCCTTTTTATTTCATATACCTACAGGAAGTATTGATTGTATTCCATCTTTCATCTTATTATGGCAAAATAACTTTCTCTCACAACATCCAGATCTAGAAAATAAATATATGTCTTTCTTTCATTATCTTAGTTTTACCTCTCCCTTTTAGGATTTAAGCGACCCAAGCCGCCCGGGCCTTAAATCTATGTCCAAATTTAAAATTAGAATTAAAGAAATCTTCAGAATTAGTAACTCAAAATTTAATTATTAATAGTCCAAAATGTAGTAACTGTCATTAACTATGCTAATATTAGCATTACCATTTTTAGTACTTATATATTATTATTAGTTTTAGTATTTTAATCCTAAGCTCTTAATTTTTATATTGTTATGTAATTTATTTGCACGTTCAATTTTTTCTCCCAATTTTTATTGTTACTAACATCTACCTCCGATCACGAGTAATGGTCATTCGAAGGTAATAATTATAATATTAATTAATACAACTTCCTATTTAATAAAATGTAATTGTAACTTAGGAATAGCTTCATTAACTAACACTGATGTATTTTTATACAACACTGTAAACAAAAACCAGTATGCCTGTCTCACTCTAGCACATTACTCGTATGACTTAAGAGTGAGACCACATACTGGTTTTTGTTTAGTTCAGGCTCGTCTCGGGTTTAATTAAAAGCGATTCGTGATTCCATTACCCGAAATCATAATAAAGCAATAGACACATTCCTAAAGAATATAATGATAATACCGCTAATTTAAAACAGACAATTTTTGGTTAACGAATAGGCGACATATTTCCATCTTGCATGTTACTGTACAATAACAGTGGAAGCCCGGTCACAAAAATCGCTAGTGTGCCTCACAGTACTGCATATGACATAACTTGTCTTTCGGTGAGGTACACCATTAACGGTGATCAGCAGGGCCCGGATTTTGATGACCTAAAGATGTTTGAAAAATGACCTATAAAATTACCCCAAATTTTAAAGAAAATGACTTAATAATTATAAAAAATGACCTAAAAACTGATATTTTGTTTATAAAAAATTATTATTGTACACACAAAATTATAGACTAGTTTGTACATAATTGTAAAAATTGTAAATAACTGTAATGTTGTGAATGTTCTTTTCTTACAGAAATTTATACTGGCACTGAGGCACTGGCGAGTCAAAATTTGGCACATCCTTTTGTGGTCTGCCGGATTATATTATTGTTTATTGAGGTTAAACAGTAGTTTGCACTCTCAAATCCAAGCAGGTGGCAAACTCTGGTGCCAAGTCAATCTAATAACAATACTAATATAATACAAAATTTTTGCGTTTCTTTGATTCTCATTTCCGACTGAGACATGACAACACTTCAACGCCGAATTTTTCCTTCTTGCTTTAAATAAATAACACTTCAAAGACAGCACCGCTAGCGACGAAAAAAAGTTAATACACTCAATGTAAATACATTAAAATGACTAAATAAGGAAGCAAATGACATGAAAATGACAAAATAATGACCTAAAATTGAAATAAATGCCCTAAAAATATAAAATGGCAAAAAATGACAAAAAATGACAAAAAATGACCTAATAAAAATGCATTTCTATAATATAGAGCCCAAGATTAGGATTTATCTACATTTGGTAATGTCTATGCAGCATCAATAAAAAGATGACATGTCATTAGAATCCGGGCCCTGGTGATCAGTCATAGGAGAGAGATTCCATCTGGTTCAGTGAAGCGAACTCTGGCTAACTCAGTTGGTAGAGCAGCGGCACTAAAAGCCGATGGTCATGGGTTCGAATCCCATTGTCAGAGGAATTTTTCTGCTATAATAGTCTCATAATAACGGTAAGATATTTTAATGAATTGTTAAACCCATTTATTAGCATACGAGCAAGTTTCTTACAACTATGCCAGACACGTGGCACACACTCTACATTCTTCATGCAGATGCAAAAATGTTAGTAACATCGGCTGACCGCATACCACCCACGAAAATAACAGAATATATTTTTAGAAGTCAGGAATGCACAATATGCTATCCATCTGTGTACTCATTTATTACCTTCATATAGCAAAGACACTGCCCATTTATTCGATTGTTTAGAGCCTAGATAGATAACAAAGGACACAAGAAGATAGATATCAGTCGTAATTTCTAGGAAACCGTTGTGGTGTTAAGGCTAGCTTACATGATAACACTAGGATTCGTAATTGCTTTCATGAAAGAGGTTTCGTGGAACTAACAACAGTGAGGTGCCAACCTTTCAGGTGGGTTATCACAGTAATCCTATAAAGTGAAAACCCCTCCCCGGCCGGCTCTTCCATACATTCAGATTTAAAGTATATTAGGCCTAGTAGTCATCTGGACCACCATGAGCTACAGAAAAATCACACGAGCACACACTGCGGAACATGTAGGCCTACAGAACAAGTTATACATGAAAATCGAAGAAACGCATAACTAGCCAATATACGCATAATAAGTTGTAGTATGCATTTCACATTTTATGCATTAGGTTCTAATATCGATCGTTAAGGTTCCATTGGTCTTAACCTTTTCACTGCTACTGACGTATATATGCGTCACCTAAAATTGTACAAAAGCAGATGTACCTCAGAAGAATGTTTTATTGTAAAGCATATAGGATTTTTATCGGCATGTACCGATGCCGTTTTTACAAAATCCATTGATTTCAAACTTAAGAGCCCATTGACGATTTCACTTAATGATTGTTTACATTAATCCAAATACTTCATCTCAGAAAGGGTTCATAATCTATACTAATTCCTTTTTCTTCTTTCTATTCACTTGCCAGGGATACGGTAGTTGATTCCTTATTTTAAAAACACATGTTCTACCATTCTCATTAGCGTAGATTATCTACACGGAAAGTATTCAGGGCCAAGAAAGAATGAAGAAATGGAATCCACCCACTGCTTCGGGTGATTGTGACAAAAACACGGCGAAGTCCTTGATTCTTCTTGCACAACTGATATTGTAATTACCAAGTTATCTTTCAACCACACACCCGGAGGCCTCAAATAAAAATGTGATGGCACTGGGTTCTAAATACAGCCCTAGATATAACTGTGCATAGAATCACGTGTCTGTACGTAAGCTAGGAGGCGAGGCTTACAGCTTATGCTGTTTCCGCATCAATCGAATATTTCTACACTTTGTTCACTTTCTCAATATGCACAGTTGAGGATAGGGCAGGGAGGATATTAATAAAGAAGGGTCACTAACGGCGTGGAAGTGCCAGGTAAATTTGCTCTAGTTCAGGATATGGGGTTCTTTAACAAACTGAATCTACAGAGTAACAATGCTCACTTCCATTCCGAAAGACATGAATATAACCCCGATTGCTGTTGGTATCTGCTGAGAACTGATCGTGACACTCAAGCGATAATAAATACTGGGTGGAAGGATAGCCTATAACTGTGCAGAGTTAAGGGATAGGAGGAACATTAGAATAAACATAATACCTAATAGGGGTTTTGTCTTTAAGTTCAGGGTTTGTCTTCTCTTTTTCTTAATTTAACCTCTCCCGTTGTAGGGACGTTTAAATAGCCCACATCGTCCGAGCCTTACAGGACGGCTAGCTACCTGTTGGAAGACGGATTATCTTTTGGTCACATCCATAGGCTACTTTCTTTGACCAGATAAGGACATGGAGGGCCTCTCCGGATGGGTGACCAGCACAATGTCGAGGCCACCACCGAGACAACACGAACACATAGAACAATAGTCGAACACACACTAATGCTGGATGGAATGGAAATGACAATGTTGGCCAGATGATATCCGCGGACCACAAGTACCTAAAGTTACCGGACATTCGTCTCACATGCGAGGAAAATCAATCCTAGGTAACTTGTCCAGACCAGAAAAGTTATTTATTTATTTATTAAAGGTCCCAATGGGCCAAATGGCTCACATAAGGGGATAGTCAAGTTCATGGTTTAAGAGGTAATATTAGATATATAATGAGTCCCGCAAAATTGGAAAAGCGCACTGCCAGATCGCTGAACCGTAATCAACGACCTTGCTTGTCACTCGAGCAAAATATACACAAACACAAAAGGAATACACTTTCCTAGAGATTGCCAAACTGCGCCAAATATGTGGTTCACATAATAATCTTTGTATTTAATTTCCTTGAAAATTTCCAAATTTATTGAAAAACTGCAAAGGGTAAGTTTATTCCGTATTATTTTCACTGCTGATATGAAAAAATTGAACAGTGCGGATAGTACTTAGGTCTATTGAGCAAAGAACGGTTAAACAGCAGGAACATATTTGTTTTAAGTAACCGCTTGGGATAAATAAGGTACAAGAATTTTGTGTTTGTTTCTACCGAAGGAAGAAGCTGTTAAAATCTGCACAATTATAGACCTTCCACTCTGTACAATTAACCACTTTTAAATTTTTTATTAGTTATTTTCTTAATAGTATGTTCCTTTACAGTCTTAATACCATATGCTATAATATATTACATTCATTTACACTACCTTAATAATAGAGTGGATAATTATTGTTTGATGGCATAGAGTTTAAGCTTTTTGTCAGTTATACAATAATTTCACTGGAGTTCGTCGAAGTGTATTTTGTTTACGAACTGTATAATGTGTAAGTAGGTAGTAGCTAACTCAGTTTTTTGCACTGGCTATGATTTTCCTCTCTTCGAAATACAGTTTCTAAGCGTGTTTCTTTCTTCTTCCAAGATGTTGCATTCATACAAAAGATGGTCGACTGTTTGTTCCTCCTTCCAGCATGGGCACTCTAGACTCGCCAGTATTTTGAATCTGTGATAGTAGGCCTACTTCCTGAATTTGTCAAGTCCGATGACGAACAAGTGAAGTTTGTAAGTCACTGTGAAGGTTTTCAATTGGATTTCCACCGCTGGGTAGAATGTTTTTGTCGTACTTCCTTTTGTAGTCATCTCACATCTCTCCCATTTTATTTTGCTATCTGCTCGTAGCTAATTTCCAACTCTTTGTATTGTGCTGCTTATTTTGCTAGTCGGTCGGCCATTTTATTTCCGTAATGTCTGACGTGTGCTATGATCCAGCTAATTTCTATTGTCCAGTTGTCTTCTAGGAGAGTACTAATCACTTCCCTTTTATGCTCTAGTGAGAAGCCTGTGAGGGTCCCTCTGCCTCAGGTGACCTATCCAGCTTAAGTCCATATGATGCATTCTGGATAGCCGCAGGCCGGAAGTACTCATATAGAGTGCAGCAATGTAATTAATTCTCGCATTCTCCTACGAAGTAAACCTTACTGCTTGTTATACACTCGGAACACTATGCCAACAGTCGGGGTATACCACCGTTGACCTAACGTCTTGACTTCCATCCCGGAGACCTCCTAGTTTAATATTAAGTTGCTAACATCTGCAACAATACTGTGGCCTTATGTAAGGATGGCATAATAAGTAAATACTGCAGGCTACGGCTAGCCTACATACTTTAAACTTGCTTGTGAGGAGCCTCTTCAAGATTCATGTCAATTTGGCTACAAAAAACAAGAGGCACTTAACACTCGCAGCAGTAAACGAAGGGCTACATACATAGCTTTTACATAGCTGATAATTATATTATGTGTCCTTTCAGATAAACTGAATGGCTACTTACACAATGAATGGGTTTCAGAATTTTAAAACTTAAGTTTGTAAACCTGAATTCAATAGCTCCGAATTCAAGAGAAGGTTTATATTTAATTACCGGGTTAACACTCCTATGATGATGGCCACGATGTGGATTTCCAAAGCTTGGGATTAATACCTTTGAGCAGGTGCAAGCTCGAGACAGTCAAATTACGGTACAAATACGATACGGTACGCCGGAAAGTTTTCTGAATATTTATAAACAGTTAATTATCACTGTCTATGAATATATTATTACTCGCCAGTTTAGTGAACTTAGGAAGGTCGCAAACACCAATATCCCTCACAGCCTCACATTTAACGCTTAAATAAGATCAGAAATGTCATCAAGAGAATAGCAAATAATAATTTCAAAGTGAACAATTGTTACTCTAAGATAACAAGATGAAATTAGTACTTTTCACGTTCTAATTATGTGGTTCACGTATTGTACATATTTTCACTTTCTCTATACTTACCATAGGTTAATATTAAACTGTAAGTAAAGGATTTATTGTTTGAACCTGTAAGTCGATGTGGAATATTCACCACATTTCAAGACCCCATATTTCAAACTCATACAAATGTTTTCTTCAGAAACATCTTTTTGTGTAAAAAAGAACAAAACCAAATTGCTATAACTAGGATAAATATGTCCCATAAATGTGACTCGAAACTTATCCAAACATTTTCTCCTGCTCACAAGAGTTTGTACAAACGATAGCTGCCTTAATAATACCCTCCAGAGAATATTACGAAATAAATATTTGAAATAAAAGTTTTTAACTCATCGTATAAGCATATCGTAAACAAATTTTAAACCGAAAGGTTTGTTGCACAAGAACAGCCAGCCATAAAACCACACATAAAGACTAGATAAAAGCGAATGCCTTGAGAACTGTTATGGGATTAATCAGAGTATCTGTAGGTGAATACCGTACAGAACATCTTACTCATAAAGCTACTGACAAGTAACATACAAGTCTATGTGAAAAGCAGGTACCTTATTTAGAAAATCGGGTCGAGCTGCCTATAAAAACAATCTCACTAACTCTCAGAACAATCTGTCCGTTGTTTTTGTTACCGGTATTATTATTATTTTCCTTGGGGTCTTTCCAGCAATTAGTTGTGGTTTCCCTCAACCAAATAATACATAATAATATTAGAAATCCAATTTTAACTGATTTTGCTCCTCCGCTACCGTGTCCATCGTATCTTCATATTGTAGTCCCCTTGCTACCATGAGCCATTTTGCATCATCCAACCAGGCATCAGTTGACCTTCCTTTCCTTTGTGTTCCATCAGTTTCCCAGTTCATCACCACCACCTTGGGCAATCTTCCATCGTTCATTCTTTTCAGTTTTCACATGACCGTATCATCTTAATATTTTATTTTCAACAATTTCTACTTCATTATTCAGATTCATTAATTCTACAATAACTTCTCATCACCCATTCCCGAATTACTACAAAATAATGCGACTACAGACGATTAATTTTTCTCCGAGTTTGATTCTCGTCAGCGAAACAAACACTACACAGGAAAGTAGGCCTACTCGTAAACTAAACAGGTTACATCATTACTTATTATCTTTATTTCACGTAATTGTGAAGGAGAACAATATTTTTTTCACACATCAGCTCTACTTTGTGGTCATATCGCGTGAATGATGTCACACTAATTAAAAAACTTTGACTAAACAAAAGGAAACCGGTCCTACTTCCTTGTTGCACAAGTTTTTCTTGACAGAGTTACATCTCTGATGGGTTTTGTAGCAACATAAGACTACCGGACCTCAGGAAATCTGAATTACAAAACCGGGTTTTACTAATTTTACAGGGATGAAAAACAAAACAATGCTTTAAAACATTCAATGCATGCTAAGTATTAGAGTTGAGAGGCTATTACTGTCCTAACATAGGTTATTGTAAAGTTTTAATTTACTGTACTTTAAAGGGCGAGTCAAATGGACGTACTTGTTGCATAAAAATGTATAATAACTTATTTCCTTTTTTAAGGGTGAAAAATTATGAACTCATTTTTTTCTCAATAGGTTTACGAATTTGATGGTTGATTAGTGAATGATATCTAGCACCATAGTTTACTGGATAACAACTGCATTATTCACTAAAATCCACTTATCTGGTTAACTGTTATCCTATGAGGTAAAGAAAATAAAGAAAATTGGATGAGTGCCTTACTTACATTTTAGTTTGTCAGTAGCCTAAAACTTCGCAAGACACCACTAGGAAAATATTAGCACTAAGATATAAAACTTCATATAGGCCTAATCATAACGATTCCACGAATACATACATTATTATATTATTTATGTGGTATAAGAGGACACACAGTTCAACCTTCTTCGTCGATTTATGACCTGGTCGAAACTAAAACAACAGTTTCAACATAGTTTCTTAGATTTACAGTACTTGGGTAAACAAATTATTCAGTCTTAAGATGAACAAACAACTTACTTATGTCTCCAGGCAACGTAATGAAACGTGTTGAGGAAACTTGGAGCTCTTGTTCTGGGAATAGTATCGACTCCAGGGTTGTATCGCGACCACAAAATGCGTATTAATAATACAGAATTCGATTCAAAGTTCTTGTAGATAGAAATACTATAGCCTTTCGCAGTAACAGATGTGGACGCATGGATAAATGCTTTTAGACCAGTGAGTGGTCTTCAATCTTTAACTAAAGGGCCGTTTTCTTTTTGGTAAGAAACTAGCGGGTCGCTTTGATAATACAATATCATATAAGTTAATACAATATACAATACAATACAATATAAGTTATGTAAGATTATTTTACATTGTAGTCTACGTGTGGGTTATATATTTTGACTTTCACTTTGCAGTGTTAATGAATAACACAAACATTCTTGAATTTAATGTGAGATCTGACATTCCTTTGTCACTAAATTGTCGATATTGTTATTAAAATTAGAATTAGTTTGCGGGCCGCCAAAAATTACACCACGGTGTTCTAGAAAATGCTGGTAGGAATTTTGCTATTGAGAACTGCCTCATGAGGATTGTTATTAGGATATTATTATTATTATTATTATTAAAGAATTTCCCTTAATCGTAAAACCTATCCTCGTCTACCCTATATTCATCTTTTGGCAGAATTGCAACATGAATCTTTAATTAAAACAGCTTAAAATACATTTTAACTCCTCAGGAATCATTAAAAAATCATGCATTATAGCACAGTTTAAAAAAAAATTTACATTCTGCATTATAATGCAGATAATTCATTCTTTATTCTCCTTATTAGCCTTTACAGCAACGAATACGCCAAAATATATCAGTTATGTAGATAGTAGGGCAAGGCATTTAATGACCATAAAATAGTGAAAAAATGCATTTATGACCTAAAAATAGTGAAAAAAGACCCGAAATCTTAAAATAATGACTTATAAATTTACCATTATTACTTATAATAAGTTTTTCTTAAGCAATGAATTGCTAAATACAGTTTTTGACGATGCTTTATATATGAATTTACAATATAAAACACACATATTTTGTTACTAAAGAAATCAGTAAATTTATACTACAGTACTTGGACACCCTTAGCGAAAAATAAATTCTTTCTGAACTGGCATGCCCATCAAATTGCCCCTAGCAAATATGTGCCATTTAAAAAGAAAGAAAAAATATTTATTGCTAAAATGCCGAAAATGACCTAAAATGCCAAAAATGACATAAAATGCTGAAAATGACCTAAAAATGCCGAAAATGACCTAAAAATTTCCAAAAAATAACCTATCTCTTGAAAAATTACGAAATATGCAAAATAATGCAAAAACAAATTGCCCTTATTTAATTAATTATTTAATGATATACATTTATAACATTGGGGCTATCTTTTAACTTTCATATAAAAAAGATGCAAAATCATCAAATGCCTTGCCCTATAGATAAGCAAAAGATCAAATCTTTTTAAAAGGTTTATTTCCAGTCAGAGAAAATTTCTGAACATATTTCCATACCCAGTTTAGCCGGTAAAATTCTTAGCTATTACTACATTTTAACATGGAATAGGCATATATTTGAATTTTCTACGAAAATAGATAATAAAAATTTCGTTTAAATAACTTATGTGTTGTTGTCCTTAAGTAAATCTTTTCAAAAATGTAAAGGAACAAATTGTTATATGAACCTTCATACATAAGAAATACAGCACCACACACAAAAAATTGTAGGATACGATGGGTTTCATTTCACACTAAAGAAATATTTAAAAGTACGGTACGTTCGCTGTCAAAACTAATTTACCGCTTTATTAAGGTTTCTTTCAGAATCCTGAAAGCCATTTATGATTTCTCTGTTATCCTCAATTTCTAAATTAAAATTAATGAACAAAAACATGTTCGAAAGAGCAAACAGTTTACCAAGAAAAGATAGACAAGCAAATAACTGTAAGATGGGGAACTTTCAGGGGTCGGGACTTCTCATTGTATTTTTCATCTTGGCACTTTATTTTCAAAGATGCCACATGAACTTTACCTTATTTATTTGTTTAATAGTTGCAGTAGATACTAGAAAAATACTTTAGAAGCTTTGTGCGAGAGAAACGAAGGGCATAAAGACTACTTGGAATGACAAATATGAAACATCTTATAACAGGAACAAGTTGGTGTCCCAATTTATGCAGAACTCTCAATCTGTAGTGTAGCAATCCCATGGACCAGAGCCAAGCAACTGGCTAGGTGACTCATGGAGTACACCGGCAAGGACATCAAACATCTGTCAAGGAACTCCATTTTCAGAAGATGACGAGCCATAGTGACACGTTTTCTAAACTTTTAGTTTATCTCGAAAAATATACAATTTCAGTTTTAATTCTGAATACGCAATAACTTCATACTTAGTTTCTTTTGCTACACGTTGCTCTGCTTTGCTTGATGCTCCACTTTGAAATCACTCAATTGAATTGAAGGAACTGTAATCAAATGGGGCTAGCACATGAAAAGAAACACTAATTACAATTTGGTTGATGAATTTCATCTTTGCCATCAGCTAAAATGAGAAAAAAAAATCCACCTTATGCCCCTGTTAATATCATAGAATTTAAGTTCAACCTAAGAAGTCTAGGCCTAAGAGAGAAGGTACCTTCAAGTTATGAAATAAATTATATCTAAAACAAAGTTCACTTGAGGAAACTAAAATTGTATTATATAGGGCCTACTGACCTGCAGGTAAAATTTGATAATTTTTTAGAGACTATTGCAATGTAGGCCTACTCTGTGTCGATTAAATATGAATTAAATACAATCAAAATGAAAATTGGTACACAGCATCTATACATGTATCTGAATTAAAAGATATGTGAACTTGGCTTAATTTATAACTTTTCTTGAATAAAATTCACTCTTAATTATTATGTTCCAGTTTTAAACGAATCTCAATTGCCTAGACTCTATCTGCTTCCTAGGCTGACCCCGTTAGGGGATGCATTTCGGCACTAGTTAAGTCATTTTCAACCCTAGTATCACAGACTTTAGACGTTCGAATTTGTGTTTGATAGGTTCATTAATTTCTAAGAGGTAGTTATTGCGTTATATCCCTCAAAAGATCGGTTTACTCAAAACTCAAATGGGAAAGATGGAGTAACCACTAGTACTCTACAAAACGGCCTACTATGCAAACAAAAACCAGAGCTACGTATTTTTGTACTATCCCCACTGAGTGAGTGTTGACTTGCAATGAAACCGGATAATCAAGGGAGGATTTAGTAACCACTTCCCTAGCGGAACGGGAATTCCCACATAATTACGTGGAAAGGAGGCATCGAACTAGAACCATCCAACGGCTGCAAAAGCGTTGTTTTCGTCAATGTCAAGTTTTTTACAGTGAAACTTGTGTTATTAAGCCTAAACTATTGATTAAGAACATAGTTTTATGTTAAAGTCTCATATTTGGGCTTTACAGATTTTATCTTCAAGATGCAAATAAAGAAACTGATGTTGGAATGGGTATGTTGACATATTTATAAACGATGTAGAACGTAAAATCCTACAACTTTAAACAACATAGTACAGTTATGACCAAGGTTATTTATTTATGAGCACATGGGCCTAGGCCTGATTAATTTGGTATTTTCTATTTGTTCTACTGTTCGTGTCATGTTAAGAAAACCTCGTCTCAAACCACCGTCTATCTACAAAATAATATAAAAGCAATGTTGCCTAATCCGAAAATCTGCACCGATACCGACAAAGACAGGCACTCTTGTTGTCGCGTGCATTTTCCCCAGT
Organism: Ectobius pallidus; assembly: GCA_964059195.1. Taxonomy (NCBI): domain Eukaryota; kingdom Metazoa; phylum Arthropoda; class Insecta; order Blattodea; family Ectobiidae; genus Ectobius; species Ectobius pallidus. Next base: position 26,708,445 of record CAXKWD010000003.1, on the reverse strand, counting down.
GTTGCCGCTGTCATTTACCATTTCTCAAGTGAAGTAAATGTTCTGCGGTACGTATTTGGCAACAATGTACTGAACTACGGAAAAATGTGAATACATTTGAAAGTTGCATAGGTTAAATATGAATAATTAATACAATGCATGCAATATAGCCTAAGTAAAGACTCAATAAACCAAGTAAATGTTTTGATAGGCATTTCAGTGAAACAATTTAAGTGTAAAGAATGTTAAGAACAAACAAAAACATATTTAATCAATCTAAATTAAAAATTTTTATTATACAGGAGTTCTTGTAGAAATTTAATTTTGCCATATAGGAGATTTGAATTTTGAACTAAAACCCAATGATAGTGAATTTATTTTAAATTTTATTTCAACAAATTTTCGTAGGCCTATTTTGGTAGCCAGAAGTTAAATTGTTAAAATATACACAAAGAAAGACCTAACATTTCTTTTTTATTGTTTTATTTGCAGAAACATCCAATATTTTGCACCACAAGAGCCATAAGTTAATTGGTTTTAATGCGAAATAACATCACATGTTATTTTCTAGAAATAAAATCTAAATTTACCAAACTTTTGTACCGAAATTTTGCATTTTCTTCCACCGTAACATAGTGATAAGGTGATAATGAGAAGAAGGCTACAGCATTCACTGGGCCGACACATGCTAATGGACTGAGGAAATGCATTCCTTCTCTCAAGTGTCTGTACAAGCCGCTCCTACCAGTAATGATTAAATAAATCCAATCAGTAGACAATGCTACGACATCTTGCAGACAGGGGAACGCTTCACGTGATAGTAGTGGTTGTAAGAATAATTCTTCCTATGACTAGCTGTCTCGTTACTAAATACTGAATATTAGCCCCCGGGTATAATTTCACTTTCATTACCAAATGCAGAAGAAATAGAAGGAGCGTCCCCTCCCCTATATCAATGCCACAGTCACGGTCTAAGGAGTTTGTGAACAAGAAAAGCAGATGCTTCAGGTATTGCACGAACTGGAATTGGGAAGAACAGCAACTGTCATCTCATTAAACATACCGGAACAAATAAGAGGATGATGGTTTCATTTATTCATGAATACGAACTACAGTATAGCAAACATGCCTAATTTCGTAGTATCTTTTTATTTTATTTATTGCAAAATTGTGAACAGTAGTAGAAATATTTCATCTTATTCATCAAAGAGGGCATCTTCTCTTCTATTTTATACTTTTTTTTTTCATTACGGTTCCTGATTTTGCAGTAAATAAAATAAAAAGATACTGCGAAATTAGGAACGTTTGCCTTACTTTATTTTTAAGATTACTTATGGCATTTATATGCTAGTCATTTCCACACCAAGCTTTACAATATGTTCAAACCACTGCATATACAATGGAGGAATGAAATATTCCAACTTCATCTCATTTATTAGCATCTACAGGGTGTCCACCAAGTAATGCTGAAGAAATTCCCGGCTTATTCCCTGATTTTCATTGATCATTTCAGAAATTCCCGACCAAAATATGAAGCACTTTCTAGTAACTGTGTAAGAAAAATTATAGGATGATACATACCTTAAACAAGAAAAACTTTTAGTAACAAAAGTAATTGCAAACAATATAACAGATACAAAAATTAGGAAGAATAAAATAAATTAAATATACTTTCATATAGGCCTATTGTTGTCTAGAAGTCTTTTTGATCACAGTTGCAATTTTTCGAATTTTCCCGGATATTTTAACAAATTCATTGACTTTTCCCGGATTTTCCCGACCATACGAAATTCCCGGCCTTTTCCCGGATTTTCCCGACCAGTGGACACCCTGATCTAGCGCATTCTGTAGGTAGTACTTTCCTAAAAATTAGCACACATTAAGGATGTCCTCCGCCTGGTTGAGTTGGTTTTATTTCCAGGCGGATTAGGGATTTGTCAATAGTGAGCTGCAACTTAAGCCTGTGACCGTCACCGAAGTGGCAGGAGAGACTTTTACATGCCGAGAAATCTACAGACATGGGTCAAACACATTTTATACACATCAATGCCATTGACCTGGGCCGTGATCGAACCCGCTACCTTGGGCACAAAAAGCAAGCGCCGAAGCTGTAATAAGGATAGGTCAGAAACTGGCCCGACCCGAGAGTCTCCTCTGATACAACCCACTCTTGGAAATGTTGGGAGGGAAATTATGGAAAACATTTCAAACACTAAACACTTGTTCAGATTTACGGGGTATGTCATAACACCCCAGTTTTACAAGACAGTATTACTGACTGGTAGTCAAGATAAACATAATCTTTGTTGTTTTTTCCTGTAAAAATACACAGTTTAGATCCTTCTTTCTACAGCATAAGTGCAGGAGGAACCGGCTAGTGACGTCGTCTGAAGCAATTAGAGAGCGCTACCGAACCGTCCTACATAACACACACTGATTGACATAGTCTACAGTAGTCAATTGGTTGGACAAGAGCTTCTAGCTTATAAATCAATACAATTACTGTCAAGAAATAGGCTAACTTGCTTCAATTCTGCTTTGCATGCATAATTTTTGGCCACGTATGACGCCAAGTTATGGTTACAATGACTATTTCACTGTCCATGTTTTGACTTGGACCCACTTGGACCAACAACATATTATAAGCTTTTTTAAATCAGCTAATAACAATCCTGATTTTGATAGCATCAGTTACCTGTAAGTAATTACTACAACTTCCTTCCTTTTCACTGACAATGACATGTTGCAAAGGTATCCATCGCTTTAGAACAGTTGAGCCGTTGAAACTTATTTAACCACGTTATTACCAGTATATTATGAAATCATTTAAGTTATGGATAAAATGCACAACAGGGTATACCATTTGTAAACGATGTATTTGATATAGGACAGCTATGTCAAGGGAATAGTTCACGAATTATAATTAGAAATGACAACGTAATAAATGTTTCTGATTAAGAGTTATCTTCATTGAGACAACAATAATATTACCCAAAACATGTTGCTGGATAAGAAAATTACATTTTTAATCGATTTAGGTATTTCTAATAGCCACAAACTAAAGATCACAAAATTGAGAAAAACACAAATATGCAGTGTTTAAATTTCAAATTAAACGAATATGGAAGTTAAATAATAATAATAATAATAACAACAACAATAATAATAACAACAATAATAATAATAATAATAACAAAATGAGCCAAGGGACCCTGGTTCCTAAATTGACAAAGACCCTTCGAGAAATTCGGATCACATAAGAAGATATTCAGGAACATGTTCTTCTCCGAAGTACCGGTAACTTCGAGCATACCAGCGATTACCAGAAAAGCAAAAGATAAAAACTACCCAGAAGTGGACTGATGAAAGAAAGGAGACTCACAGAAAGCGAATGCGGGAATGCTGGGGAAGAATTAAGCTCAGGGGTGCAAACTGTTGAAATAACTTGGTCCATAACAGGCCAAAACGAAAGTTGTTTTTTTTTCCTCAATATGTATGTGGAGCTGGATGCAAAAGCAGGCCAAAACGAATGTTCCCCCCCCCCCTTAATATTTCTGTAGACCTGATCCGCTCACAATTGGTATTGCTGATACATAGATCAATCAACACGATAAGAGACTATACGAGTATTATAAATTTTGACCTATGTGAATTCTGTCAACATAATTGAACGAATCTAAACCCACAGCGGTTCCAGAGGGGTCAATTTTATGAGGCGAACTTGATTACATCACGATAGAATAGTGTTTGCTACAGAAAGCTTCTGTTATTCTTTCTTTGGGTAAAATTGTTAACATTTCTAAAAATATATTATAAAGCTCATCTCCCATAATATTCTTCATTCAAACATTAAAAAACAATTCATCATAAATAATAATGAAAATTAAATTAATTTCTTAGAAAATCATATACATTTAAGAAGGAATTACGTTTCACATCCCACATACTATTATAATATTTGTATTAAGGTCCAGCTACCACATTAGTTGATTGGTAGTAGGGCGACTATCAAATACACTTCTGACTGTGTTCAGGTTTTGCTAAGCCGCTGACCATAGATAACAAAAACCGTGACGTCAGAAGGACTATCTTACATAACGCATGATAATAAGACCCTAAGGTTCATAACCTCTCTTCTGTTCCCTCAAATCGACATTTCAGAAGATTTCACTTATTCATAAGAACTACTTTTCATATAAAGTACAAATTAAAAGGAAATTCTTGTTTTTGGATCTCGACTGTGGGTATTCTTATCAGCTGATAACTAGAGACACCTGTTTTTCGCAAAGTGCGAAATGCAAACATTTTTTCGTTTCACGAAAAATCACAAACTCGATTTAAAATGCTGAAACTATTCACCTTTCAGCAAAAACGCAAAACAATTGACTTAAATATGTGAATTATATTGGATGGAAGAAATCTGAGGGCAACATTTGCATCTAGCGAACGAAACCAGTTTGCACAAATTAAAATTAGTGTTGGCTGAAGCCTTTACTTCTAAAAATCTTAACAAAAATATCAAAACTGTTAACGAAATTAAGTAAAAATATTAAGGGTAAAAATACACCAAAAAGAATATAAAAATCTACGAAGTCTGGCAAAATTTTTCAGCAATAAAAGCTGCCCGTATGGTAATTATTAGAACTTCCAAGGAAAGCCTTCACACCTCCGAATCTGTGCCGAAATTTTGACGACAGATCCTATAAGCTATAAAAAGACCATCCACGCTAAAAGGTAGTGGCTTTTTCACCGAAAGATCCTGAAAACGAACCCTTCTGAATTACACATAAAAATTTACGTTAACATATTAATTTATATAACACACATATATGTAAGTTATTTATATATCTAAATAATGATAATAATAATAATAATAATAATAATAATAATAATAATAATAATAATAATAATAATAATAATAGATTAGATGGTTAAACGTCCTTCGTACGGTTAAAACAGTACTTTGCATGGTTCGTCGAGTTGCCAGAGAAACATCTCGAGGAAGTGACCGTACTTAAGAAATATTTTAAGATTCAGACCATTTAAATCATGGTACAGGCTTTCTTACCGAGATCCACATAAATACGCAATCTGCCGGATACAATTTTCTGGTATATTTATCAAGCTGACGTAGTACATGACGGTTAGATACTGCAGACAATAAAAATATATAGGTCTAAAGCAAAGTGTCTAAAAGAATCAATCATTAAACAAATTCCATTCACTGTAATTTCTGCCCCAATATTAACTAACATTTTAGGCAGATGACACGTTGATTATACAGAAACGGTAGTTTGGAATGCCCACTACACCGGGTCTCCGTGGAAAACAGGTGTGACGGGATGAAAACTACAAATTCCTATGCCACATCACTCAGCATTATCTTCATGTGGCTGCTAACAAGGCTTAACGTATTAAAAGGATACTGACCTCACACCTATGCGTATCTGTCTCTTTGATTTGTGAGTTGTACTCCTCCAAACCGTACGCGTGTTTAACCGTGGACAATGTCACGTATGAGCTTCTTCAGGAAGGGAAGAAAAGTATTATTTCGATTAGTCATTAAAACAATACAGTAATCGAGAATAGAACTATAGCCTAATTAGTAGCCTGAATATAATGGAGTTCTTACTTTATATGTTTTGTCCACGTAACTTTTGAAAAACGTTCAGATCACTGAACAGCGAAATCTTAATACAAGACTAGCGTATATTCCACTGGGATAAGAAATAAAAATAAGCGGATAAATGAAAGACGACTAAGGAAAGTAAAGAGTGGCACACGAGAATGAAAGGAGAAATGAATTAAAGGAACCTTTAAAGAATATTGGTTTAAAAATAAAAAAGGAAAAAGGATGATAGAAATTAAAAAGAATGACAGTAAGAAAGGAAGGAACACGAATGGTAGAAAGGAAGGGAAATAAAGGCTGAAAGGAAGAAAGAAAGAAATAAAGAGAGCTATAGACAAGAGGAAGGATCTAAATGGAGAAGAAATGAAAAAGTAATTACACAAAAGATTAATCTCTGTATCAAATAAAAATCGTAGGCACAACATTTATGTATGCCTTTCTCTACTCTACCATAAGGTCTTGTGATATTCTCGCTTCACATTCTGGCAAAGAATACGCGGCAAGAGTGTGCATTTTGCTGCCTCCTTTCATGTAGACTAACAAGGCTGACCAGCTTGCAAAGATTCGGTTTTGTGGACAAGACCGCTATCTTCCACTCTTCAGTTTCTAAGAGATAAAAATTACCCAAATCATTAGTTATGGATCTTAAACAAAATTAATTATTACACATTAAAAAAACTACAGTTATTAAAAAAAGTATCTAGGTAAAATGTTAGTGGAAGAGTCTAGTTCTAACAAAAATTATTTTCGCTTTCCAGTCCACAGGCACAGAGACGTATTATTTTCTTTTTATCTAAAGAGTTTATTTTAAAACAAGATATTTGGCATTCTCAGTGAAAACCGGAAATTCATAAACTACGGCACCATTGGTATTAATAGGAACGAGTAGTATTCCAAAGTGCTTTAACTGATGCTACAAAAATTCAAATTGTAAAATCATCTGATAACAAGTAAGGACAACTAAATACAAATTGCTCACTATTTGGAACAATGCGACAGAATCAGCAGGGATCCAGTATGCTTCAAAGTATGCTTCGCAGGTTATTAAGTAAACGAAATATTGATGACTAATGGTGTATTGTCAAGTTGCGTTACCTTACCAATTCAACAAATAAATAACTTATTAAATAGTACAAAGTTTATTTAGTAACAAGGTATAACAATTAATTTTAGTTTTTCACCTAGTAACCAGAGTTTCAGTTATTACTAATCTCTATATATATAAAAGGCTTTGTCCTGACTGACTGAATGAATGACTGACTGATTGACTGAATGACAGGAATCAACGTACAGCCTAAACTATAACAGGTAGAGACTTGGAATTTTGACAGTACCTTCGTTTCATAATGTAGGTGCTCACTAAGAAAGGATTTTGAAAAATTCTGATTCTAAATGCCAAAAATTAAATGTTTTTGAAAATACTTAATCCCTTTTTACATAGAATTATCAATTCCAAATCACAGAATATATTGTTGCCAAATGGTATCAGGTGGGCTTGGAAAAAACAATTGAAATGCACTTTTGACAAATAAGAGAAGTTATCAAAATAATTCATGTTATAAATAAATATTACAGAATGAAATCCACTAAAATAATGGAATAACATAACTTTCTCTACCCTGGACATAGAGAAAACAAAACGAGGTATGGTAATGTGTATATTATTATATTATATCGCAGGTTTTTGGAGAGAAAAGTATGAAAGTGATAATGCTTTATGGTAACATAAGAGTGGGAAATTTCCCGCCTCGATATTACAATTTTGTTACAGGAATTTCTGTTTCTTCTTATTTAAACCTCTACCAGGCTTGCTGTGCACTGTACAAGCGATGGGATGCAACATTCTAGATCCTCTATGAGCCATAAAAAACTATATCAAGCGTTTTCTGAGGGAATAGTTTGAGTGTAATAAGTCGTTCTTCCTATTTCAAATTATAAATGCCTATATAAGGACCTAGAATTTAAAATTGAAAATCCTTCATAAGCTAATTTCCAATTACAAAATGCAAAACCCGGGCGACGCCGGGTCTTTTAAGCTAGTATATAATATTATGCGTGATAACCTATATAGGTACAACAAACAGACCGCTATAAACAAATATGACTGAAAATGAAAGCATTCCAGTATATTTGAGACAGGTTTCACAGACTCATAGAATAATTTTTACCTACATACACTGGTTATTTCCCCTTTTTACTTTATTATACCAGTAAAAAGTAAAGTGTTCCCTATATAGACCCTGGAGGCCCAGTGGGTTCCAGAAGGTTGAGGCTCCCAAATTTTAGACATTGGGTACGTGAAGGTGGTAAGGTTAACAGCCTTACGCACCGGCCGCCTTTACCCTCAGGATTGCTCCTGGTACTAATTTATCTTAGAGGCTGAGTCGACCCCGCGGCCATAGTGCCACCCGAAGGATTAGGCCAATTGAAAAACTAGAATGACCTCATCGGGGAGCGAACACGCGTCCTTCCGGTTTGTAGCGCAGTGCCTCAACCACTACGCTACGGCGTACGCCTTATTATACTAGTAGTTCTATGAATTGTAGACCTCGCGTTAAAAATCTAAGATCTTCTCTTCATCGTAGTCTTTAAAAGTTTAGCTACTGTAATTAATTTGAAAACGTTGTTTCCAGGGACAACGGACATCATCATTAATTTTGTCTCTGTAGGAGGTATCCATCGTTGAAAGAAGCCGAACATGAATTAAACCATTTAAACGGCCATCTTCTTGGAAAGGAATAAAAAAATTAAAATCCTTACACGCAAGTCGTTTTTAATGACCTCAAAAGAACAATCATGCAAAATTGGGAGAAATTCGAATAACTTAATGCATAACTACAACAAACAAGTCTACAGGACGTTGCTTCTTTCGGTCAGTTATGATTTGGTTGGTCGGTTGATGGTTATTATTTTAAAGGCAGGATGTACTTTTCTAGGCACACAATAATTATTCTTATAGGCACATTCAGTTCTTAATCAAAGCCATGCCCATACGCAACTATAACATTTAGAAAGATAAATCATTTTCTACTTTTAAATTGCGTATTTCGTGTTAAGGAGGGACATACAGCTTTCAGTGAATTCATAGGTGAAAAATAGGGTAATTTCATTATTGTTTTCCTCAGCCATGAATTGCTCTACAATCTTGCAATATGACTTTCTCTTTACTGACTACTTCTAGAATTGCACACTATTTTCAAAATTATTGAAACTGTTACAGGTAATCTTCGTTTCAAAATGGCAGCCATGCATGCACTGAAATGCCGTTTCCTTGATAACTTCCACAAATATCAATATTTCTGAGTGATTATTTTTCCGTGTATTAGTTAATACCATATGAACAACACTATCTACAATCATTCATTTAACGTTAATAGTTTATTTTTTAAATATATGTATTTTATGAAAAAGAAAATTTTAAAAATTATTTTTTTTTTAAATACTTATACTGTAGAAATACCTATGATTGTAGATGATGTTGGCTAACACATATGCCAGAAAAAAGAATCACTCAAAAATATGCCATTTGTGCAAAATATCATGGAAACGGCATTATAGTGCACGAAACGTGGCTGCCTTTTTGTAATGACCCATAACTGTAACAGTTTGATTAATTTTGAAAATAGTACGCAATCGTAGAAGTTGTCAATGAAGATTATGTGAGATTTCAAGACTGTAGAGCAATTCATTGCTGAGGAAAAAATAATGAAATTTACCTATTTCTCAACTATGAATTTCACCGAAAGCTGTATGTCCCTCCTTAAGGAATTTTGATCCAGCCAACAAAGAGATATGTAACATTGTATTAACGATTTTCGGAATGTCTTTAGACTAAATGCTTCTTTGCAACACTGGAAACTAAAAATATCAAAGCAAACGCAAGTATTCACATCATCAGGTGAGAGCTGCTTTCCCAAACTCTTTCAGTCCTTTCCCAAGATAATGGAAGTGTTATTATTAAATAGGGCCTACTCTTTTTCGCTAGAAATCAATCGCATTTTAAACCATTTTAATTACATACAGACCTAGATGCACCGCGGAGAGATGTACTTTTGCAGATTAGATTAGATTAAAGAAGCACTGTCAAGAACATCTAGTCAGATTACAGCTTACAGACACTGTCCATGTAAAGTGTCAAAGACTACATTCTACATGAACTTAAGATATGAAGCTAAGATAAAAAGAATTAAAGTGACAACAGAATCATAAAATTTCTGAATATTATAAAAAGGGTTATTGACAAGCTACCTAGCCTATGTAAGGGGCAGATTTTCTCAGAGTATGACTACTTCGATTTAATGGTTTTCAAAATGGCGCGGTTACTGCAATCAGTGAGAATAAGATAAGAGATTTTTTACACTTCAAAAGTTCATAAACAGGTATGTGTACAGCTTGCTTTTTTTTAGTTCATACAACAGGATGTATACAGGTTACAATGATTGCAGTGAATATACAAAGTGACTAGTTCTCATCTAAAAATGTACGCTGGTATATTTATTACCTGGTATGTTTTAGCATTTTTAAGAAGTATAATGGAAAATCAAAACCTGCACATCACTTTCGATCATTCATTACACACATAGGGGTTTACCAACTGTGTTAATCTATTTAATTTAACAAAGTGAAACAAAAATAAAAATATATACAGAACAACTTACTAGTTTACCTGTATTTTTAGCTTCCTTTTTGTTAGTGTGTTTTCATCTTTGTAAGAGTATAAGGCAAAAGAATAAATCATTATTCCAATATCATACATGCCTTCGATCGATTAAGTGAATGATGTCCTGGCTTTTCAATTCTGAATTATGGCAACCTTATATTTATATCCTATCTGGAGCTTAGTTCATAGTGGGCCTCATGTTGAGGAGCCTTGTGAAATCTTATATATATATATATATATATATATATATATATGTATAAATGTTATTATTGATATTGTTAGATGTAGGAATGTTATACCGATTTCATTCCTCGTACAGTCTAAAACAGTCCTCAAATATAAGATATCGACAAACTATTTATCCTGCTGAAAGTCTATTTGAATGGTGTTGCTAGGGAAAGTGATAGCAACAAGGACGAGAGGTCTAAGCAGAAATCCTTGGAAGATATTACATTATATAACACTATAATATGCCATTTAAATTTCTCGGTGTTCTTTCCATTGATTCTGAATATTAACTTGCACTTTAGACTTTACTTGATACCAAGCTTAAATACTTACATGAAGTCACAACACATCGGAATTAAATAATGCTTTGCTATCACAATGTTATATTTACTAACACTTCATGTTTACGAAAGTACTGCTTTTTCAATTCCAGGCGTTCTATAAATTAACTTCGATAAAATATCAATGCCCTCATAAGCAGGGCTAGGATTTATATGTACTAAAAAATGTCAAAATATGTACATATATATGTACTTAAAAATGTCAAAATATGTACATATATATGTACTTAAAAATGTCAAAATATGTACATATATATATATATATGTACTAAAAATGTCAAAATACGTACATATATATGCAAATATATTTTGTAAAATATGGACATCAAAACCAATTTAACCACTAGACACCACATTTTGTTACTTTTAGAACCTATAAAAATACATTACAAATACTGGATTCATAAATTAAATTATTCAATTTTTTTCAGATCACTTACTTTATTTGTATTCATTCATTGATAATTTCTGCTACCATAACAGTATGCCACAAAATGTTGTTTTAAATTTTCAAAAGTGATTTGTATTGGCTGAAGCTTCGTTCTACTGCACATGAAGTGATTGGCGCGTGTTTAAAATGCTCTGATTCTAGTTTTACATTTGACGAGCTACTTAAGATTGCACTCATTTTACACATTTCTTCAAAGCCTGGATTTCTTGAAAACACATTGTCCACTTTACATTTGATAAGATCGGCTAAATGTCCACGTATACATTTGAGTTCATGAATCATGTTTTTCACAATGTCAATATTTCCAGGTAATGTCAGATTATTATTTTGTAGTTTCTGAATTATTTTTGTTATATTACAGAAATTTGATTCAATGTAACACAAATCATTTTTCACACATTAATTTCTGTACATAACTGTAAACTTATCCTGTGCTGCCATATATTCTGTCACTGAAAACGACAATTTTATATAGTTTTACTCTTAAGAATGAAATATGTACGAATATTGCATTAAAATCACTAAATATGGACAAATATTTATTTTACATATAAATATGTGCTATTGTTAGAAATATGGAAAAATATGTAAAATAAATTTGTTTAATTTGAATAGAGGACAACATAATAGATGGAGATAAGTGAAAAAAATGTGTCTATATGTGAAATTAAGAAATATGTAATTACATATAAATCCTAGCCCTGCTCATAAGGATACACTAGAACGTAAAATTACTTTAAAAAGTGCTGAAAATTGCATAAAACTTACAGGAATGTCTACTATTTCTATTTTATTTTTAACCCTTAATTTGGAGAGACTAAACTTCTCACATTACTATACCATTCTGAAGGAACTACTGCTAATAACCATTAAAAATTACCTCGATCTCAAAAATTGTTCCCTTTTTATGGAAATATTAGCTAATCCTTTCTACCATCATAAAATAAATTCGGTCAACAAATGGCATGGAAAAAGTATTTCTAGTACAGTGTGTATTTGTGCGGTTACCCTACAATACTGCCGAGTCAGTATTAATAGTCATAGCTACTATGGTATCATAGAAAATGCTGAACCTCACACGTAGTTTTCAGCTCGGAATAGAAAGTGGTACTATCTTCACTCAAGGAAAGACTGAGTTTAAAAATAGATGTGTGTTATATCTGAAAGTGGGTAAAGCAGTACAGTGAAATTTATAGTCCTATATGCAAACACGATAACATAACCATCAATTTTGGTAAGACAGAACTCGGTAGTTAACTCGTTCATAAAGCTTACATTTTCTGTATAATTTCACATTTTTATTATCTTGAGAGTTTATCACGGACATGACTTACTAACAAATAATTAATCCAGTAGGTATATTACCTTTTGCTTATTCAGCCGTTAAAGCTACAATTAGTTAAAATACTTCCAAAATATTTAGTTTAGTTTAATAATCTTTAGCAAATTGGTTGGTGCCATGCAAAAAAAATCTAACTACTGTTAATTATTTTAATAAGGGAACAGTTCAGTTACAGTGTGTTGTTATTTACTTATTTGAGTTTGCATGTTATTATTTTATGCTGTTATATTTTATATTGAAAGAACAAACCGTAGATGGGCAGTTCATCATAGTTTCCAAAAGGCTGTAATGTTAGCCTATATCTTATGTAAAAATAATGGCGGTTGAAATTCTTGGTTATGCTACTTCCTTTCGATCTGAAATTTATTATCCTATCTATATAGGGGAGAGTCGAGCAAAAATGGAAGTCCGTCCAATGCAGATCTCACATAGGAGGCATGCAAAGTCAAAGTACAAGATGCAGACGTGATCGCAAATAAAGGCTGTTACTACGTATCAGCTGACTGCTGTCACCACTTCAAGTATGCGTTGCGCATTTATAATGAGGCACATACAATGTAAACAAAGTCGACAGATTTCACTTGACTGTCATTACCAGGGCCCGGATTCTAGTAACATATCTGTTTATTGATGCTGCCTAGACATTGCCAATTTGTGGATAAATCCTAATCATGGCCTCTAGATTATAGAAATGCAATTTTATTAGGTCATCTTTTGTCATTTTATGCCATTTTGTATTTATAGGGCATTTCTTTCAATTTTACGCCATTTTTTGTCATTTTCGTGTCATTTGCTTCCTTATTTTGTCATTTTTATGCATTTACTTTAAATAAATGACTAGGTTACTATAATGCAACATTTTTGTAGAATATACTTTTAATTTTTTTTTCTTATTTTTCTTCTCAAATATTCCAATCAAGAACAAACGTTTTAGACCTACAATTTCCTTTCTACATCTACAGTTTTTAGAATCACCTACAAATTAGTCTATATATTTGCCTATATCTTTGTGTGCACAATAATGATTTTTATAACTAAAATATCAGTTTTTAAGTCATTCTTTGTAATTATTAAGTCATTCTCTTTAAAATTTAGGGTTATTTTATAGGTCATTTTTCAAGCAATTTTAGGTCATCAGACTCCGGGCCTGGTCATTACACTATGCGACCTGCCGATTTCATTCAGAAAATATCGCTTGCATCTTAGATGCCCATCTTATGTAATGAAGTTCAAAATATCCAACATCTAATTGAACTGAAAAAAAAAATTAAATACTGTAGATATACAGCTCTCATTAGATCAGAATGTAAACTAATTTAAAGAATATTCAATCAAGTATTCCAAAAATGAATTAAGGAGCCAGATAATCAAATAAGGCTTCGTTTCATTAATGCATTTTTAAAAGTATCCAAAAATCCTCTTCAACTTGTAAACATAGCAGGATGTCAAAACAGGCAGTTTATGTCTAATTTTTTTTTTTAATTCGATCTAAGATTTGTATTAAAACATTATTTGGCAAAGATCATTTCGAGTCAGATTTAAAACTTTGCCAACGCAAGAATATTTTACTTTTTGCTTATCTATTCTGCATATGACATTTTACTATTTCTGTAAAGTCATTCGAATCGTTGCACTTATTTTTAGAAACTAAGGAAATGATGGATGAAAATACTGGACAGTAATATTTGAAATTGCAAACCAGCAAGCAACCACCTGAGCCACCAAGAAGGACTTATCTCTCTTTTTATTACAATAAACATAAAAATAAAATGTTATCACAAAATCTATGCCCATAAAACTGATTTTTCTTGATAGCACTATTAAATCGAAAAGCACACCCAGGCTAATGAGTCCGTAAGGTAGCTTGGGAAAACTTAGGGATCACGTTACAGCATTTTACTTTCAGTATCTTTTAACTGTATTGCTGGAGTCTTACACAGTAACTTAAAAACTCATAGATTCTTAGAAGCGATAGAAAAACAGAATAAACTAAAATACTTCCTAAATGCCTGCATTATGAAATAGCATGGAACAGAAGCTTCAGAACTGTTCTTTGTCAAATTCAAAAGAAAACCATCAAACCGTGGTGAAATAGGAGTGAAAAACGATGTTTCGTCAGTCTTCCATCACAAAATAGATCAAGGAGCTTCTCGAGGTCTCAACGCAAATCTCAGCTGACGGCAACTGCTGAATTTATTGTTATTCTCTGTGCATCTGGTTGTTGAGAGCAACATATTGCACAATACTGAATACTGGGATGTTCAAAAAAGTTCTAAGCCCGCATTCCAATTAATGATCAAGATCCTGACAAACAAGAATATAGTTTTGTTTGTTATAGTATATTGCGATACAAGTGCCGTAAGCGATGCATACGGATCGAGGAAAGTGTTTGAAAAAACGAGGCGCTCGCACAGAGTTTTTTCAATTTTCCGAGATCCGTTATGCGCTTACGGCACGAGTATTGCATGCTATTTTTTGCACGATGATTATTTATATCAATTTAATTATATTAATTGAGATAGGTATTACCTGAAAATATTATGTATATACTTTATTGAAGATAGATGTTTATTTCAGAAAGTGATTCGCATGTGTTTGTTGTTATGGGAACCGAATATTTGTCCTGGGGGACCTTGTCCATAAAGGCTTGTATTATGATGTATGGCGTAAGTAAATTCTTACCGCATGGAAACTCTTACCGCACGGAAATTTGTTTTGTTTCCATAGCAAGAAGATTGCATGCAGGAATGTCAACTTACGATCCACGGCAACAATATTCGTAAGTACCACTATAATTAGTTAAGTCGTGCAAAAGATTATTCATGAAGGTTGTGCTGCAACTTAGACCTGTAACCATCGCCGGTGTGTAAACTTAGTAATTTTCTATTATAGGATTCATTTGCATGTATGTAAATTTATACACATAGAACTGTTGCATTTATGCACATTTAAATACCATTCCAGGCCGGGCGAGCTTGGTAATAGAAAGTCATTGCTTCAGTGACTATTCCACCCAGGCCGACTATTATATAGTTATTACATAAATAACGATAATAACCAGGGCCCGGATTCTAATGACATGTCATCTTTTTATTGACGCTGCATAGACATTGCCAACTTGTAGATAAATCCTAATCATGGCCTCTAGATTATAGAAATGCATTTTCATTAGGTCATTTTTTGTCATTTTATGCCATTTTATATTTTTAGGGCATTTATTTCAATATTAGGTCATTATTTTGTCATTTTCATGTATTTACATTGAGTGTATTAACTTTTTTTCGTCGCTAGCAGTGCTTATCTTTGAAGTGTTGTTTGTTTAATGCAAGAAGGAAAAATTCGGCGTTAAAGTGTTGTCATGTCTCAGTTGGAAATGAGAATCAAAGAAACGACAAAATTTTGTATTTAATTACTATTGTTATTAGATTGACTTGGCACCAGAGTCTGCCACCTGCTTGGATTTGAGAGTGCAAACTACTGTTTACCCTCAATAAACAACAATATAATCCGCAGGCCACAAAAGGAAATGCCAAATTTTGACTCGCCAGTGCCTCAGTGCCAGTATAAATTTCCGTGAGAAAAGAACATTCACAACATTACAGTTATTTACAATTTTTTGCAATTATATACAAACTAGTCTATAACTATGTGTGTACAATAATAATTTTGTATAAATAAAATATCAGTTTTAGGTCATTTTTTATAATTATTAAGTCATTTTCTTTAAAATTTATGGTTATTTTATAAGTCATTTTTCAAACAATTTTAGGTCATCAGAATCCGGACCCTGCTTATTACTGTATATAGTTGCCAGGGTAAGCGAAAATACGAAATATGACGAACCATTATCTTGAATGTATTATACCAGTACTGTATCCTTTTTATAAACAATCAGGGGAGCAAATTAAAGCAATGAGCTCTTTCTTACTGTTTAAGGACACAAAGTACCGCATTCCATCTCCAGGCACTTGAAAAATTACAACGTGCATATTACTCCGTTTGCCCCGATGCAATGGTGTCGGCAATAATATTACATTATATGCATCCTCAGATTCATCGCAGTCCATTTCGTCCATGTGCAGTCGATGAGCACAGTAGGGGAATGTTAAGAGTGTTGGGTTGGTTTTGTGGTTATTTAAAGACGGAGTATAGCCTACTGCAACTTAGGCTTGTGACCGTCGCCTGTGTGCCGGAATTTTCTCCTGCGGGAGTTATTTTACATTCAAATCTACAGACGCATATATGCACACATAAACTCCATCCACATCGGCCGGGATCAAACCCGCCACAGAAAGCGCCATATTCACTGCGCTACTGAGGCCGAAATTAGTGGTGTGTTTTAAGGATAATTTCCCCCAGGGCTAGGTATAATACCCGCAATTGCATTTTTGTCAAGACCCCTAAAACTTTTCTTTTAAATTAGTAGACTGCTACATTACTTGCTAACAAAAGCGGGATTCAGTGTGCAATTTACTTAGCCCTGTACACTTTTATGAGGACTTCCTGGAGAGACAATCCCAAAAATAAAAGAATGTCTGTTGAATATACAAATAATTATAACTTTTTTGGAAGTAACATTTTCTAACAATGTGTTGTTATGCACTCCACCTAGAATTTGGCACCAGTAAGTTATCTTGAGTAGGTTTTATGACATTTATTTCTGCTATAATATGAACAAATGTTCAAAGAAACATTCCTTGTACAAGAAATTTCAAATTAGGCAAATCATTTTTCATAACTTCATCGTTACACTTAAATAACTTTATATATATATTATTTGTACCACATGATATTATATTAATTTCTTAATATGGGATAATTGATTTAAAAAGTATTTAAAAAATCTAAACTACGAATATATAAAATTAACTTTGAAATTTGCGTATAAAATTGCAAGCCTATGGAACAAAAACAGTTGTGCAAGGAGCAAACGTGTTAAGTTTGGGGATAATCCTTGTTTACAGTATCCAAGTACTTACAACTACACATACCGTAAAATACTAAAAGCATATTTTTAGCGTGAACCCTCCGGAAAGAATTTTGAGTCATGCGTCCCAAGACTGAGATCACGATCAGATTTCTTAAGTCTACGTGGTCCCAAGATAAGCGTTGCTGACTATGGATACGGATCCCCGGGCTTGTTCCCTGGTATCTCCTTGGATTTTCGAAATAAGTCTAGGACTCTGTGTACTTAGCTTCATGAGGACAACTGAGTTACTAGTTGATAAAGAAGTAGCGACTACGTAAATAATTTTTTTCAATAAGGCCGTGGTATATGCATGCTGACTACATGCATGCCATCTGGTAACTCTGTCAAAAGAGGAAATATAAAAACAGCGGGGATTGGCCTTTTCCCTTCATGGGAATGGAGTTTATTCATTGCATTCTTTTAGTTTAAAAATCCTATTAGGCTAGCATCTTCGTGCACATATGTATGCATATACGGTTTCCGAGGATACGGCCTGTAAACAATGACCATTTTCCGATAAATTCATTGCTATGCGATAAACTTAGCTTTGATTTATGAAAAAACAATTTTGCGACATGAATGCGAACTTGTTTAAGATGTTAGGCGCCGGGGCCATTGCCCTAGGAGCTGGAATTTTAGGGTTCAATAGGGTTCTTAGGGGAAAAGGGACTAGGACCATTGCTCCTCTTAAGAACCCTCTTGAATATTGGGTTCCAGATGGTGTAGATCCGGAGAGCGACGTGAGAGACTGGATTCAGCAAGAGATAGAGGGGAGAATGAGATTTAGGGATTATGAGTGGGAACAAGAAGCGGATAGAGAGATAGGTACAGATACAACAGAGCATGACATTCATAGCGATAATTAGCAGGTTGCATCCTGATCTTCACCATCTGGAATCATAAGTCCCCCATAACATCTAGGGGGCAAGGTGTGTAAAGTAGGTTGCCTCCACGTGGTGCACACTGGGTAACGCTAAATAACCTACAAATCCAACATAAGCGACGTGTTTTAAATCACGTACCGTTTAAATATTTTGCTGCTGAAGCTGCTGCACGTTGCGATTTTGAGCATGTGCGATCACTTCCTCCATTCATTAGGAAGCCAGACGCAGTTGTTAGCAAGCGTCATTTTGTGTTTTAATATTGTTAGAGCGTTTCGAAATGTTCGAACCGCTGGTTACATTCTCTCCCAGGAATGCGATAATCAACACAGAGACGCCTGTTATGACCAGGGCCCGGATTCTAATGACATGTCATCTTTTTATTGATGCTGCATAGACATTGCCAACTTCTGGATAAATCTTAATAATGTCCTCTACATTATAGAAATGCTTTTTTATTAGGTCATTTTATGCAATTTCATATTTTTAGGGCATTTATTTCAATTTTACGTTATTATTTAGTCATTTTCGTGTCATTTGCTTCCTTATTTAGTCATTTTCATGTATTTACATTGAGTGTATTAACTTTTTTTTCGCCGCTAGCGGTGCTGTCTTTGAAGTGTTGTTTGTTTAATGCAAGAAGGAAAAATTCGGCGTTAAAGTGTTGACATGTCTCAGTCGGAAGTGAGAATCAAAGAAACGCCAAAATGTTGTATTATATTACTATTGATCATATACTGACTTGGCACCAGCCACCAGATTCTGTCATCTGCTTGGATTTGAGAGTGCAAACTATTGTTTACCCTCAATAAACAACAATATAATCCACAAAAGGATGTGCCGAATTTTGACTCACCAGTGTCTCAGTGCCAGTATAAATTTCCGTGAGAAAAGAACATTCATAACATTACAGGTATTTACAGTTTTTACAATTATGTACAAACTAGTCTATAACTTTGTGTGTACAATAATATTTTTTTATAAATAAAATATCAGTTTTAGGTCATTTTTTATAATTATTAGGTCACTTTCTTTAAAATTTAGGGTTATTTTATAATTATTAGGTCACTTTCTATAAAATTTAGGGTTATTTTATAGGTCATTTTTTCAAACAATTTTAGGTCATCAGAATCCTGGCCCTGATAATAACAATAGAAATAATAATAATAACAGAATCATTATTTTATCTATCCATATTATGTATACAATAATTATGTTTTCCGTTTGTCTATTCTTCGACTTAAAAGTGTCCATGTAATAATAACAGACATAGCCTATGTGACGTAGGAATTTTCCAGGCATATCCCACCAAGGTGGAAAGGTAATTTGATGGTGCCTTCACGTAGAGAAAATAAATAACCGAAGCGTTTACATACGATAAGGAAGAAACTAAAATGTCGTAAATTAGATCGCCTCATGCCGAACTCGACCGATAGCTTGTGGCGAACATAATAGTTCATCGACCTACATCAAGATTATTCGCGTGGTCTATGGACTTGCTTTTTGTCCCAATTTGCATATCATAAACATTCAAGAAGCAGCTTTGTTAACAATTCCACTAAACTTGTGTTATCTTATCAATATACATGTTGATAAATAACGGATATTTTTTCCCCTTTCGTTGGACCCATGCAACAAACATTACGAAATTTCTAGTGCCAATATCTTAAAATCCATTTTCAATTTAGTGTAATCTAGTTAGAAAAAACTTAAGGCTGCTAATTCACATTCCAGTCGAGTATGTTATTAAAACTATTCTACGGAATTTTATTTGTTAGTCACCTTAATCTTCCTTGTACCATTGAGGTCAATGACCCCATGATCTAAAGGCAATTTTTAAATAAGTACCTCAGCTGGTTTTAGAGCTATATTTTACAAATGTATGACTTTATCCCTTTCAGTCAAATGTATCCAATGAGGTTTTATTAATTGTTGTATTTTCAACATATTTATATGTGCAACGTTGAGTACCGTTTGGGGTCAATACGATCCCATTCAAAATTGACTTTATATCTCTGAATTTAACATAATGTAAAAATGCTTATATATGTAGTTGTCCTCTTTTTAATATAAAATATAATTATGTTTATATGCCAGTTTTCTATAAAACAATTGCAATACTACCAAAATATCTCATGCAAATACTTGGGGTCTTTATGATCCCAGTAGTACTCAGTGTAACAAAGGTAAAGATAACCTGGTAGCAGAATGGTTCAAGATAAAAATGTATATATAAACACTTGTCCTGTTTTTAAAATAAAAATGGGTGTTCTTACGCCAGTTAATTATAGCACATGTTCTGTCCTTACTGTAAATAATATTAACTCATACTTTTCTATGTTTTGTAAATCAATTTTTAGTCTAAATTACTTTATTGTGTCGAACTAAGCCGCCCCCGAGCACAAGCTCTGCTTCTTCGGGTGCGTTCGAAACCATATTTTTGTATACACTTATACTGTAATTTGTAGCAATAAATTGAAACATAGTATAAAGTAGACCTTTATCGGCTATGCATATGTGTTTTGTATGCATAATCAAGATCTCTATTTTGGAACCATTTGAAATGAATGGCCTATATATGCCAGGTTTCCATAGTTTTGTTCTTGTTACCAAAACTGTGAAATAAGTTTGGGCATGAAAGCTTTAACAGTGGCTTGGTTCTAAAAGGGGCAATGTCATTAAACTTGCTTTTGAGATAACTGACTTTAAAGCCTTTATAGAAGTAACGTTTCTTGCTGAGAACTTCCGAATTCTGTGGCTTGGTTCTAAAAGGGCCAATGTCATTAAACTTGCTTTTGAGATAACTGACTTTGAAGCCTTTAGAGAAGTAACGTTTTTTGCTGAGAACTTCCTAATAATTCCGGGGTGCGCGGGCAAAGAGAGTTAAGTCCACCATCCTAAAAAAATTGAGATATGTTCATAGAGTTATATATAAAAATGTTCTCTACATTTGTGTTAAGTCCAGTAAGTCATATTCAAAATTGTACGGTAGTTATGGATGTGTGCCTCATGAGATTATCCATCTCTAAAGCTTTGTTGGGCTGGTATAGTGTGTTAAGTCACTCTAATTCTCAGTAACAAGAAAGTGGACTTAACTCTCTTTGCCCGCACCCCGGAATTATTCTCGACACTTGCTTAAGTATAATGAAAGTATTACTGTATTTCCTCCAGTAGTTTGCTCTGCAATTTGTGCGATATTAATGATGAAGAATGTAGATGGCATGAAACACGACCTGTACAGGATGTGGACAAGGTCTCAGAGGATTCACTATTATATAAAATATATGCGAGAAGCTCATGCGACGCAAGCTTTCGATCGCACATGAACATACAGTACAGGTGAGTAACCAACAATGAATGCAATCCGTCAATTCGGAGAAAACATATTGACATCTCTCAGTGTTTGCTATTATAGGAACGCGAGTTTTCGCCCAACCCCAAATCCGTATCTTATCTAAAGTAAGTAAAATAGTAGTTTCGACCAGGCCCGTAGCCAGAATTCAAGATCAGAGTGGGCAATATGTTTCTCAGGATGGGCTAGCGATAAGTTATGGAAGAATATTGAATTTGGACGTGATGCATATAAAAAATCATTAATTTTACTGCAAAATACCATCCACAGTTATTGTCAACTGGGAGTTGTTTGTCCTATGGCACTCATGTAAGCACTGGTGAGTTATCTATTATACATCTAATAAAAGCACAAAAAGAATCCCTACACTTTACTTTAAAGCATTAGGTGTATAGCCAAATAAATTTAGTAGGCCTACAACTGAACACTTCTCTCCTTTAAAAGATTGACTAATTTTATATAGGGTAACAAAATAGCGCATGGGTTTCATTAATAAGTTAATAGTTTTTTAAATAAAATGTGACATGTCGTATGTGTGTGGTGAAAATGATTTTTTCTTAAATTTGAGACAAGCATCCAATATTTTTTTTGTAAAGATACAAAGAAACTAATTCAAATTCTAAATATGTCATTGGTCGTATTTTTAGAAATTCAAAGAAAAATTGTGACTTGTTTCATTTTGACATATGCACATTTTTCAATATGATTTCTGAATAACTGAAAAACGAATACATTGACACGAATGTAATTTCTTCACATTTTATTATACCATGAGGACGTGTAAAAAGCAACAGGTGTAACAAATACATAATATAAGTACCGTAGCTTTACAAATGAGGATAATAGAAGTTTTACCCTCTGTTCTCCTTAACAGAAATGATATATATTGTGGTAGTATTTGGACAGATTTGGATATATAAGTATATAAGCCTGTATTTATAAGCATGGTGCAAAATGAAACAGCGTTAATAAACGCTACTTTATTAACTCAAATAACAGTTATCAGAGAATCTGTAACATGATGAATGCTCTTGGGATGGGGCGGTTCCAGTCTCTGGAAGAAATAAATATAATAGAGGCTTTCAGATAAACGCTGCATGTCCAAGGAATTTATAGCCGAAGCTACTCGTATAATTAATTAATTTAATCTTCGAACTGGATGAAAAAAATCAGAAAAGACAAGTAGTACTAATTTACCTTGATTACACTGAAGAATTAACTTCCTACTACCAGGTTATTCTTGTAAAAACAAGCACCGCTGCGACCATAACGTCGCTTTAGGCCTACTGCCAGAAGGTTGTATTTCGAGTTTCCACTGAAAATGAGCTTATGTGCTCATTCACTTCAAACATATGAGTGTCGGTTCAAAACGCGTTAAGTCCACCTCCGATCGTAATGTAGTTTTTTTGCGGATTCGCATTCTGTGAGGTGTTCTGCATGACAGGCCTACTACATAACGTTTTTGTTCCAAATCGAAACCTTTCCCCGTTAAAATTGAGCCTGAAATATGAGGCTCGAAGCAAAACGCGTTCAGTCCAGAAGTTGGTTCGGTGCAAATTACGTTGAGTCCACATTTTAGACGTGATCACGAGCGAATCAGGTGGTGCGTTGAACTTTACGACGTCTATTTTTTGCAGGTGTTCTTCTAATGAAAGCGGTATTCACTAGACGCCGAAAAAGATGTCATTAGCGGTCAATAATAAAAGAAGAGAAGCATGGATTTTCCATGGTTTAACATGCTTAAAAAACAGAAATTGTTTAAATTTTGACAATTCGGTACTTCGGCAATAGTTCACTTTGTATTAGTGCAATCAGATGTGATTGTAATTCTTAAATAAAATACTAACTTTCATCTTTTTACATGATTATTATTATTATAGTGTTGGGTCAAATCGCGTTAAGTCCATTACTTTTGAAACTTTAACTTTTAATAAAAGATGTAAATGAAAAGAATGATTTGACACACCCAATACATTTAACTATATATTAATTACTGATTCTGAACAGAAAAAAATATTGCAAATTCGTTTGATAGTTTGGCCACAAACAGTTTTTCGTCATTCCTGAAAAATCATTATTTGTGGACTAAACGCGTTTTGAATCGATGCTTTCTTGTGCCAAAAGGTTGTGAGTTGAAAATCATTGTCTCTTAATGCAGATGTGTATTCCATATGGTTGTTTGACATTTTTTTGCAATAGTTCGAGAACCAAAAGGTCCCATGTTCCGTATACAACCTTCTGGCAGAAATGCACATACGACCATATGGCAGTAAAGCGACGAAAAAGACCCCAAGTCATTTACACGTGATATTTCTGTAGCATTGCAACTGTTTTAATGAAATGGCGAGAAATAAAAATTAAAAACAGGACAATTATGTATCTAAGCATTTTTATCCCAAGTATATTACATGGGATGTCTGTAATATCACAATTAGGCTAGCTTTATAAAAGTCTAAGTGCAAAAATAATTATTTTTCAGCAGATACATTTACATGGATCTATGTACATAATCATTAAACGTGAACTTAATAGGTCCCAATGCTCTATTTACTCGCGAATTTATCGATAAAATCCGGATCTTCCATTATATTAAACTACCCATGGTTAATTTGCTAGATAAGTATATAAGAACTGTTTGTTCTTGAATTATTACGTCAATTACTTATAAAGTTTAAGTGCTAAACTAATAAGAGGATGAAAGTGTTTAGGTCAACTCCCAGACACTTTAACAAATGAGTAGAAAGCCCCGTCGCATAGCAACGAAATGCCATCACAAATTTAGTTATCCGTAAACATAAAGGAATGTGAAACAACACAGAGAAGGAGAAATTAATAGATGTATCGATTACTATTTAAACGAACAAACAGGCAAGACAAAAGCTTAGGGAGATTGTGTGGCAAATACCTTGTCTTGCTCAAGTCCTACTTCCTTTGAAACAGAAAGACCTTCGCTTAGCTCAGTAACAATAATTATCTTTGCAGCTCCAATTTAGAGTTCCGCAAACAGCAACAAAATTACCTGTATTATTTAGCTCTCATTAAATAAATGAAATTAGAGTTTTTGGTATAAAGTTTTAATATTTATTGATAATGAAATATCCGGATAGTTGGATAAATCACGAAAAATTTCATTGTACATTACTGTACTTAAACGTATCCGTTTTGTTGACAAACTATCGATTTTATCGGGTAGCATTCTTGCTTTTTCGCAAATAACCGACCCTAAAGAGGGTTTCCCGATGCTCACTGCAGCAAAAACCACTTTAATATGGCCTCAAAGCGACCCGGATAATTGGCGATTCTGATAGCTGGAGTCCAGACAGCAAAAAATTCGATAAGCATATCAAAAATCTTATTTTATAGGTATAATTTACTTCACTCTGTAATTAGTAAATATTTTAGGATCTATTTTATTAGTTATACCTCAGGATTTCAATTTTGTTGTTCCCACTTTGTGTTTTTTCTGTTTTTTATTTTATTTTATTTTTTTCATTTCTTTTCTAGGTATAGATTTTAAGTTAAGAGTTATATTCTGTTTTATGTATTTGTATTTAATTGTGTATTAATTTTGTAATATAAATAACTGAACTGTACCCGAACACGAGCACCTGCTCACTGGGTAATCTTCTGATGTACCTCTTTGTTGATGTAAAATAAATAATTAAATTTTAAAAATGGTAGTTAATTATCATAAATAATAATTGTAGAGTATTAGGGATAAAGCGAATAAGTCAAAATACCAAAGTTTTAGGAGAGAAAAAAACAATTTATTTCCATAGCATTGTTATAATATTTAGATCAGTCTACCAGATATTTTTACACAGTATCTTACACCATGTAAAAATATGTGGGTGGGCTGATCTAAATAGTGTAATAATGCTGTTGAAATAAATTGCTTTTTGTCTTTTCTGATCTCTGGTATTTTGACTTGTGCGCTTTTTCTCTATCACTCTACAATCAAATGTATTGCAATGGTGGTATTCCGAAGAATTTCATTGGACACATAGGCGTACCGAGGGGGGGGGGTTTGAACCCCCCCCCATTGATTAAAAAAAGGAAAATAGTATAATTTTTTAAGTCTGCCCATAAATTACTTAATACAAGTATAAAGCGTGGGAAGCTTAAAACTCGTTATTTTGCGTCTTAATTTTTAAAATTTTCCGGGGGGGGGGACCCCCGGAAGCTTAAAACTCGTTATTTTGCATCTCAATTTTTAAAATTTTCCGGGGGAGGGCCCCCGGACCACCCTCTCCCGCGGAGAGGGGGGTCCGCGGATGTTATAACCCCCCCCCATATGGTCGGCCTGGTTACGCCTATGATTGGGCATACATTGTTTCCTCCATAATAGTAAAAATAATATATACTAAGCATGTAAAATTACAATACGAATGACTTGCTGCCTGCTGAGACAAAGAATTAATTCCACTAACATTTTAGTGCTGAATCCAATGTCCCCGTCAGAAGCAGATAAACAGAATAAAATTACATCTAGGGAATCGTATATCGCAGCAAACATGTTCAGCTACTGTACTGAAACTAATTTTAAAGGTCTGTACCATATAATAACACAATACAAGCCTGCATTTAAGATATAAAAACTACAGCGAATGCGGAGATTCCCCCGACTCAGACTCCATTACAGCAGATTACAGCGCGAGCGTGAGGTTTCTAATCACAGGGGGGCAAGGGATCTGGGGAAATTGAAGTAATGAGTTTATCCTGGCTGTTGGATTTCCTCAAATTGTTACAAAACAAAACAAAGAAATGGCCGGCTGCCAAAACAGAACTCTTCGACAAAGAAACAATCTACACAGCGCAATGCACTCGAACTCTTCCCAATGACATTATCCTGAAGGACGCGGAGGCGTAACCACGTTATTTCCCACAAATTACCGGCCTCTATTTGCGTGGTTTGTTCGAGGACATGCCTTTGTCTGAAAATATATTTTTATGCAGCAGAGAACCTGGCGCTTTGTTCATTTACACCTTGTGACTCTTTTTAAAGACAGATCGACCTTAAAAAATAATAATTTTGCGGATAGACTCATGGTTCCTAATAGTAATGAGTTAATACATTTCAAGGATAACTTACAATACCGATGTTTATACATGTCAAGTACCTATGCGTTAATGAAACTGCTTTCTTGAATTCCACTCAAAAGTATGTCAAACTCATTCAATTTAAAATGAGATAGGCGTACATGAAGAAAAATCTAGAAATGACTAAATAAGTAAGAGTATAAATATACTAGTATTAAATTAACAATAACTAATAATAGTAACAATAATAATTACAATAATAATATTCAATTGTGTAATTATTCCGGATTGGATACCCTAATTAAGGGATGACTGAAGTGCTGAGAGGGATTTTCTAAAGTCCTAGAAACTTTGAAATTCGCAAACTTCATTAAAACGTAAACAGAATACGAAGTTTAATATTTGATTTTAATACCTTCATTTGATTTTAATATATTAACTTAATTGATTCTTGAAATGAAAATTTAAATCTATCTCCTCTGACAGGTATTAAAATATGAATCTGATTGTTTTATGTCAGATTCTTTGATGCTTTACAAATTTAATTATGATTTTTTATAATATTTATGTTTTTTATCTGCAAAAATATTTTACCCGGAAAAATTAAAAGTTAAAAAAGCTTATGTATGATTATACTAAATGTGTTTTAATAGAACTAAGACCTATACAGAAAATCTGATTAGATATTAGTACAAAGAAAGGTTTTGAATGTTGCAAAATGACATCCAAGTTGAAACCGAGGGGATTTAAGTAGGCTATGCAGTATGAAGTAGACTATAAACCAAGACTTACGGAATATTTTTCAGTACGAAGAAACTATTCGAAGTTTCCATTATTTCGAATTCAACAGTAAAATTATCTAGAACTAAGCCGGCGTTATTATAAAGAAAAGATTGCAAATTAAATAAACCTTCAAAAATATATGTGAATTATGTCTAGCAAATTCAATACGAAGGCCTGATTTCCAAACAACGAAGACATTCAAGTGAAATCCCCGTCTATTCAATAGCAACAGTGCTTACCAAGTACGATAA
This sequence comes from Ectobius pallidus, assembly GCA_964059195.1. Lineage (NCBI taxonomy): Eukaryota > Metazoa > Arthropoda > Insecta > Blattodea > Ectobiidae > Ectobius > Ectobius pallidus. The sequence goes on along the minus strand of CAXKWD010000003.1, from coordinate 26,680,539 downwards.
AATTGGATATTTTGTTTCACTCGAAACCGGAACAAGCAGTAAGTCCTAAATTTATGAAAATATTGTCTAACTTATGATGATTTACTGACTGCATTCAGACATCATCCAGGAATCTAACATATGAAAAACAGAACCTTCCTATCGGTAGGACGACTGAACTTCATGGATTAAATTTAAAAATAAAATAAAAAATTTTAAAAAAGCTGTGACGAAGACATGACATAGTTTTATTTTTTATTTTCGTTCAACATTTTTTTAATAACAGAGGCAATGTAGAGTATGTTTTAAAGCTCGTGGGTTTTCTTAGATAAGAAAATGTTATTACCCATTATCGGACGACGACTTTCCAGTCGTTGAATCCAATAACCGTGACGATATACGCAGCAAGTGGCGATAAACAAAGAGTAACATTCGACCTTGCACTTGAGAGATCTAGAATGCCGTGACGGCGTGACGCACACTTTCATTATTAAATTGTTTCACCTTGCCCAGCCTCTGTTACATCAGATTCGGAAACAGCTGACTCGATATCACATGATCATTCTTTACTTTTCCTCTCAGAAGCAGGAACTCCATTATTAATTTCTGCAACGGAAACATAGGTAGGCCTACTAAACTATCCCTCCCGTTCAGACAGTCGAAAGCTACGTGAATTTTAGAGAGAAATCAGCGAACTAATGCGACATAATGTAATTTAAATGCGGTTGTTTTTTTCTCATCTTAATAACGACTTACTTTTCCTGATCGTTTTAGTAATTTAAAGCTGTTAAAAATTGTAATTTTCAGTGTTTTAGTAATTTTTTGAAGTGAAACTTCTTCAGCCGCGATAGGAGTAAATCGAGACCCAACTTGCGTTACGAATAAATCGGAATCGCACGAAATTGTAGGGCTGTGACGGAACGGACTGCAGAGAAAACAATCAACTCAATGATTAGGCTTATCCAAAATTTAAAAATTTAAAATCCAAAATTTAAAAATCTAAAAATAAAAAATTTAAAAAATCCAAAAAATAAAAAAATCAAAGATCCAAAATTTTAAAAATAAAAAATTCAAAAATTAAAAGATCAAAAAATTTAAAATTGAAAAAAGTCCAAAACCCCAATATTAAAAAAGTTCAACAATCCAAAAATTAAAACATGTTTCACTTCTGTCGCGTGGGCGCTCCACGCACACTTTTCTTTCTATAAATTGTATCTTAAGTTGCAATTGTTTAATTCTTTGAAATAATTACATCTTAAGAGTTTCTAAGTTTTCTTTCTGCAGTAATTTAGAGCCATTACATTAAAAACATATAGTGACTTTCAGCTCTTTTTAGTAGTTCTGAGAGTCGGTCTTAAATTTAAATAACAATGTTACACTTTAATACCCTTCAGTGTTTTTACCATTACAGTTAACTAATAGTAATTTTGTATGTATTATGTAGTCTAAAGTTGTAAATTTTTTATTAGTACAGTGGAAGAGAAAGCAACATGGCTTTAGTTCGGACAATATAAATAAATAAATAAATAAATAAATAGAATAAAGAACCATAGGCGGAGGAACGTTCTTGGACGGATTTTTCAGATGGTTTTTCCCACGACTATTATTCCCTCCAGTAATTTTCACCCAATAATAAACTGCACAAATGACAGAGCTAAAATGTTGTATGGACATCGTTTCTATGGCCGGAAAAACCTACAATTATAGCTGCTTCGAAATGTTTCACTACGATGAGCGTTTTAACGGTATGCGTTAACAGCCGGTATCTTTCTTGCCGTTATTTAGCGTTACTATGCTCCGGCCAAATCGTCCAAATCGATTGTTACTCCAAAATGGGCAGGAAAACGAGTAGTCATCTTTTAACAAAGTCTACAAAAGCCAAAGGAATGTCGTCTGTGCGAGAAAATGAGTCGAACAAGCCCGGAAACAAATAGAGATGATGCAAGACATGTTGCTCAGCGATCTATCGTCGAGATACCAGAAGAACAATCTGCATAAAAGCAATAGAGAGGGGGGAGAGAGAAACTGTAAACGTTGTATATAAATAAATTCTTTAGATTATGCTGTTCACAAGCTTTCCACAATTGGAAACTTCCTCGTTGTGTTTCTTGGGTTAAGCTAAATACCGTGCAAAATACTTTTTTACCAGATAGGCGTAGGCCTACGAATGACGGGTGACTAGCTAATATGAAATAATTATTAAATAGCTGCATTAAAATATCCCAGTAGTAATTAATTATTATGTCCCTACGATTCTTTCAAAATTATTTTCTTGCTCTCCAAATCAAATTAGAATTAAAATTACCCTGCATCCGAACAATGGAGTTGCTAGCCATATAACTAGGTCTGTGTTCCGTTCTCCATGGAGCTATAAAAAAATAAAAATAAAAAATAAATAAAAAAACACTTTAAAGCAGGAAATATTCTACTCATCCTACCCTTTATGACCTACTTCTAATCGGTGATGCCGGATTCATTTATCTGACCCTTGGAGAACTCCCTGTCTTAGAGCTGCCATTAGCAGGATAAAACAGTAATCCTCTATTCATAATTTAAATTTTAATGCAATACTCCATTGTTTAATTTATCTAACAGAGGAGGAATTCTGAACTTGAAACAAAAGCATCACTATTACGGAATTCAAACAAATGACTCTCAAGTGATCTTCAGTACTCTCTCTGTCATGCACGACCATAATGCTGAGGCCCTTTGGACTTTTGATAATGAAAACAATGTTTTCTGTTCTGTTGGTGTCCTAAAATGATACTTCACCTTTTAAAGGGCATACAGGGCACCGAATATATGGGAAGATCTAGACTACTTTTAGCGGAGTCATCAGTTTAAATTTTAAAAATATATTACTTTACAATTAATGTTATTTGAAATATAATACACACTAAGTTTGTATGCATTTCCGATTTTATAGCACCCGACAACCTCTGATGGTCAAACTACTAGCCTACACCTTCGCCAAGTCCACTATTGGCTGCTGTATTTTCGTTTTCAAGCGCATACAGAAATGGTGATCTTAAGCAAAAAATAATTCCTAAAATTTTAACATTCTTAATAAGAGTGGTCCTTATTTTTTGACGACTTCTTCCCATACCAACGTTTTTCTACACGATATTACAATAGCACTATTCCCAATGCTCAAAATCTGTACACCAAGTATGATTATGGGGTTACCACTTTACGGCTTAATATTACCGCTAGTTCTTTTCTTCGCGATTTCTGAAGTGAAGTACTTATAGTGAACCACAGAAATCAGTACACAGCAAGTTATTCCGTATTGTTGTCGGCTCTACACAACAACGACTTCTTTATGCTGTATTGTAATGGCACTTGCTCACAAAAGGACCCTTTTTCCATTCTGTGGTGAGGGTGTGGCGAAAAGTTTGTCACATAATTATCCGCTTGTTAATATGTCTGTCTTATATAGAGAAAGTGGACCACTAATTATAAAGCATAAGTTTCCTTCTGCAATATAACTTGAGGACGTGGCAACGTTATACAATACTACTTTAAGTTCGGCTGTCAGGCCAGAACCAAGAGCCATAAATATGTCAGTTATATTAATGCTTGAATCAAACAAATCGAAATGGAAACATGATGCCTGCGCCTGCTAAACACTAGAAGATGGCAAGTTTTTTTTCTGAAACTCAGGAAGTTAACATGTCTACTTAGGGCTAATTGATTGAAAGGACTAAAGGTAACATAGTAACATTTTCTTCTTCTAAATTGAATCCTATACGAATCTTCACAAACGTCATCTTTGAAGGTGGATATTTCGGAAAACATATACAAAGCTTCAGTCCCAATTAGCTTAAGAAAGTAATTAATAATAATTATGCAGCACTAAGTCGTTCTTTGTTATACAATACCAATAAATTAACTACGGGCCTAGTCATTGTGTTAACTGTTTTCTTCACAGTCCGACATGGATTAGTATAAAGTGTCGGAAATTGAGTCTCTTGAAAGGGCGCTAATTGTTAGTTGTTTAAAATCTGGGTCAACACAATTTGTTTTATTGGATTCACTGAGGGGTCTACTAACAAACCCAACAATCTCCATTTTGAAAAAACATCGAGATGCCATTGATTAATAAAAGTTTAATGCATTTCCTATTACATATCTGGTGTATATGTTGAAAATCTGAGTTCTTCCTTTATGCGGGACGTCAGATTTGCAACACATTCAGTAAGGAATAGGAATTGCATTAAACCTTCATTAGAAATTATCATCTCTGATATATTTTTAAATGGAGATTGCAGAGTTTGCTAATAGGCCCCTCAAGTGACAATTCGAAACCAACCATACAATATGAGAAGACAGGATCAGGACTATAGTGACAGAAAAAAGCTAAGAAATAAAAATAAAGAGAAGAAAAAGAAACGAGAAGAAAAGAAGATAATCAATATTAAAAAGTAGGAGAAGGAGGGAAGAGATAGAAAAAGGGACAGGAAAGACAAAGGATGGGAGAAAGAAATACAGAAGACAGCTAGCTCCTAGTTATGGGCCATTCAGATAGAAAATTAACCGTAAACGTAACGTAAACATAGAAGTTTGGGGCCATGTTTTTCAATGTGATCATTCACAATGCATCACGTAAACGTGAAACTTAAACGTAAAATTAAACGTAACGTAGAAGCTTGCAAACACCAAGCTTCTGCGTTACGTTTATGCGAAAAATAACGATACAACCAATCAGAGAACAGAACAGGAGACGGAAGTGGAAGTAGCCAAGAAGTATTCTATGAATGAGAAATAGATGCCATTTATGATAAATGGCATCCATTATATAAAGATGCGGCATTGAAGGAAAATATATGAAAATTAGTTCCCCAAGAAATGAACTACAGTATTAAATACAGCCCATATAATATTCTATTAATTTTTATGTGCCTGCATACGCTTGTATGATTTCAATTTTTAATGGCCTACATATGTTTAATAGAAACCTGAAAGTATTTTCGTCTGCTGCAGTCATTTTATCAGTTGTTCACGTTCTCGTTTGTGATTGGTTGTTACCTACGTTTATGTTTTCATTGCGAATGCTCAATGCCATGCTAAAGTTTGCGTTTAAGTTTACGTTCTTACGTTTACGGTTAAGTTTCTATCTGAATGGCCCATTAGATGTAATGATTTTAAAATTTTCTAACAGTATGAAGAAGAAAAAGCACACACAAATACGAACAATCCGTGTAAAACTTAAAATAATATAAATCATAAGGAAACTCGGCTTCGAGTAACGTTGACTTTCAATGTACACAAACGCATGACATCACGTATGTGCAATATGACTTGCGCTTTGAGTAGGCCTATCAATTTTAACAGTAAAATTTTCCTCAGGTCTGCCATTATAAGAAAATACAAAAGCACAACTTGCAAATAGTTACGTGGTAATAAAGTAGTTAATGAATATAAGTACTACTGTTATTACCATTTACTAATTTACACATTGAAGTCTTACTCGGAATCTTACAATCTTGTTAGAACATGCCGTATCTGAAATTCCTGCGACTACAAATTATGAACGTTATATAGCAAATTCACAACGAAATATATATGTCCATCCTAAGAGAAAATAAAGATGCTGTTAATGAGAAGAATTTTTATATTTCAATTAGCTCACGTTTATAGAACAATTTAATTTAAAAATTATTATTACATCAGAGTAATATCTCCACATAAGATGCGGGAATTCTGTTACCCTGTATACTTGCGACTGAACAAAACAATGTTGTAAAAAATCTGAAGTAGGCCTATGGTAGACTACATACGAATGTCATTTAAAAACCTTTAAAAAAACTACTCTAATGATTCTTGTTGCAAGTACAACTGCCTCTCCGGCTTCTATGAGACATGACTTTGCCTACAACCTAGATTCAAATGTAGCTTCCGATGAGAAGAAGAAGAAAAATATATATATCTTCAGACAAAATAAACTGCGGAAGTGCTTCTGCCTTCCACTCCAGCAACCCAATTTGATTCCCGGGAGGGTTCAGGCTTTTCCAGTAGCAAGAAACCCTTCCTAGGTTTAGGACTAATCAATGTGTTGCGTTTGTCTGTGTGTGTTGTCTAGAGAAAGACTCTGCGTGGAGTTGATTCTATATGTTCTGTCTAATGTTGACCTAGAATCACTCCCCTCCCCTACAGTCAATGACAGGGAAGTTAACATGGATTAAGACAAAAATTAACTGATTATCACTGTTAGCATAAATCCAATACACTGATAACCAAACTTAGTATAGATCTGATAAACAAAGGGCTTGGGGAGAATATAGTCATAATTAGGGATGGGTCGATACCAGATTTTCTCGATACTCGATACCGATACATGATTTTTTCCTCGATACTCGATACCGTCAACATTTCCAGTTTCAATAAATAGGTACATTACAAATTAAAAGTTGAGAGAACTGTGTAACACCAACTAAATTAATTAAGTGTGCATATTTATTGAGGCAAAATTTAATATCATCAGTAGCCTATAATTATTTTTAAACTCTACATTAAAACTAAAATTAGTTTTTGGAACTTACAAGTTTTTGTTCAAAAATTACAACGGGGTTTGGACAGTCAGCTTGTTTGTTGGTTGTTATTGAAACGTTTGACAGGAAACGAAACAATTAAGAATCTCTTCTGTTTGGATTTTAAAAGTCGGAAAGTCTTTATTTATGACTAGACAAAAGTCACAGAGTGGTTTTCTCCATTTCAAGGAGAAACTATTATTTAGTAGACTACTAAAAGCAGAAAGAGATACCGCATTTCCTTAAATTGCAGTTACCAAAGTATCGAAAAAGTATCGAGCGAGTTTTCTGAAGTATCGCTCGATGCCGATACCATGCAAGTATCGAGAGTATCGAGGTATCGAAAGTATCGAGGACCCATCCCTAGTCATAATATATCCTTATTTAGCTTTCTTCTTCTTCTTCTTCTTCATCGTTTTTGTTTATAGACGCTGCTGCCTCTTGATAAATTAATGTTACAATTTCTATAAAACTGCATAAGAAATTTGAAAATATGATCTGTGTTTACTAAAGTATGTTTACCAACATACTGAAGTATAATTTGACTAAAGAAATCACTACAGTTTTGTTAGGACATTTAATAATAATAATAATAATAATAATAATAATTCATCATACTTTAATTTCTCAAAATTAAATAAGTGTGGCTTATGACTATCTTTCCACGTCCTTCAAATGATAATTGGGAAATGACAGTCACATCATCACTTCAGAAGTAAGATTTTGAACAAATTCATGAATACAAAGAGTTACAAAGGATGGTATCTGAAATTATAGACTGTAAGCTTTTGGCTGCATCATAAGATAATTGTTAAAACACGTTGAAAATGAGTAATGAATTCCATGACATCAGCTTTGAAAACAGCATCTGACTCCACGACATTCAATGTATCCACCGCATATTACAGAACTGCGAGAGAGAACTAAGAAAAGAGGTCACAATACAACACATGTAAACAAAAAGTAGATTGCAGTTTCATTACGGACCAGAGAGGTTTACGTGAAATGCTTAAAATAAACATTAACCTTTCATATCATACTTAGGCTTGTTTTTGTATACTTTTCATAATTTCGCAGACGATAGCCTGAATATTTGGCCACACGGTGGGTTTTCTCCTTTCACCGTAACAATTTCTTCCTTACATGGCTACAACTGGCAAGCAAGTTCAACTCTTGATTCTACTCGGAAGGCTCTCTGTTCGAAGTCCAAAAGAATATGGCACTTGTTCGCAATAATCCTGCACGTGGATACCACAAGAAAACGCAGTTATAAATTCTGCAACAGGAGTTTCACAAGAAAGCTACCAACACTACGTTGAATTTAATTCCAGCTGTGAAGCAAGAAATCACTGCAATCAAGTAACTTTACAAGTGCATTTCAAACAATTTAATGAGCGAATAAATTATATTTCTTGAAGCTAATTAAATTTAATAGCTGAGAGTAAATTAAGATAATTGAGTGTCTGAGCTGGAATATTAAAAGCTATAAAAAAAAACTGCTATGGATTGCAAAAGTCACAAGGCTGTACAATGCTCCAGGCATTAAGCCTATTAAAAATTTTGGCAAGGTATGAATAGGAAAATTCTTTAAAACATATTAGAACATTTTCAAATTTACAAAAATAAGAACAATATCCTCAACGAAAACATAACTGATCGCAATAATCTGTTTAAACTCACTAAGAAAGGATTATTATTTATGCTTGAGGGTTGCGAGTCAGTTCTTCAGGCAAGGGTGATAGTTCTTCACGCGTAAAATTTTTCAGCATTGGCTCGGAGTCTCAGATTCCGAGCTTGATAAAATAAACCCAGCCTAAAGTAGTACCTCTAAGCAAAATCTCTGTAATCCCTCAAAAACTTCAGTTCCTAATCAAGTAGCCTATGTAACAGAACCACAACCACTTCATATAAGAACAAAGGCGGCATATCACCAGGCCTAAAATACAGATGACGGTATGAGGATTTCATCAATCCTTTAGAAAAGATTAGTAGACTGTAGCTATATTTCATACTTAGTTACATTTATACGATATAGCAAAAAGATAGAATAGGAAATAGGTTATCGCTAAAGGGTTTAATATTATTTACATTAATAAAATTTAACAGAACTGAAGAAGGCATATCATATCGAAATGCATTATAGGCTATCCGAAACATCTGGGCCCCATCTTAGAAGAAAAACAGAACTCACGAAGGTAAGACGGTAGGACTGTACCTACCTGCACAGGTTATAGGGCAACGGATTTCATTTTTTGCAAACTTAATTATAATCTGGATAATATTCCGAAAGCATTACGAACATGAAAAAATATTTGAAACTAGAACACAGCCCTTCCACGGAAAGTGAGCCTAAAGTGTCCAGACCGTGTGGTAGCATCCTTTTAAAATTAATTAAAAATATGTACAGGGCTGTACCGATTAATCGATTAAACATTTAATCGTCGATCAATTACATTTTCCGATTAATCGGTTTAGTCGAATTCTGAAAAACGTTTTTCGAGAAAAAGGTTAAATGACCAAACTCCTTTCTCTCGCTTCTCCGGCCTTGGCACATTATGTGTCATTCAGTCTATTGTGTCCAAACAATTCCCTTTATTCAGAAACCTGAAGGGTAGTTTAGTCAACAAACTCGTGTGTCTCAAGTCTTGGCTGAAAAAGTAACCGGAAATGTAAGTTTTGTATATATTTTTTCACTAGGTACCTAATAATGGTATTCATTAAATAAAATAAATAAATAAAAATAGCCTTCAATCCCTAAAGGGCAATGGCCTCTCCTAAAAAATTCAGGGTTTCTTCTGATTATCTGTAGTGTAATAGTTATTAAAGTATAAAACAATATTAAATGTACACTTTGGTTTCGTTTAAAATACCGACCTGTTTGTCGATTAATCAGTCGATTAATCGATTAAAGTCAAACGTTAACTCGATTAGAAATTTTAATCGATATTCAGCCCTAAAAATATGTCATCATTAAAAAATTATGAAATCTATTTTCAGTACTATTCTACTAAAGAACTAATTCTGAAAAGTAATTTCAAAATTTTGCTATGATGACATATTTTTTAATTTTATATTAAAAGGCTGTTACGGTCTGGACACTTCGGCTCACTTTCCGTGGAATGGCTGAACACCTTTATGTTCTTTTAGAAGTTTTAAGAAGACAGAGACCTATTTTAAGGGAAAAAATCATTTATGACTCAGGCAGAAACTGGTGAAGTAATATTCAGGATTAAATATTTATTAGTTACCAATAAAACTTGATTATATGCAGATTTCCGGGCACACGTGTATTGATCACTGCAGTAAAAGTGGCACGAGAGCCAGCATGCCTATGCCTGGTTACACACATGGCGTTTTTTTTCCGTCGCGGAGAATTTGCCGTCGCCGCCCAAAGACAGTAGTACATTGAAGTGAATTAGAGCTTGCACACGAGGCGGAAAAAAAACGATCGTTAAAATTTCCGTCGGCGGCAGTTTTGCAACCGCCTGGTGCCACTGGAGCCCGACGGAAATTTTGCCGTCGCTTTGAAACATGCACCTGCATAAACAAACTTACGAAAATAAACAAGGGTCTTCTCGCAGTGGGAGATGCCAGATCAGCATTATGAAGAGGAAGACAATTAATTATTTCTGCTCTCTCTGAAGGGACTGCATAGAATGGTCAAAGAAGTCCATAACATTAATGAAAATTCATTATAACATAATTGCAACATTTAATATAATTAGTATTTTTAAAATGTGATATGAAACATTCATATAACTCCCTCTACTCTTAATATAGCCTATTCTAGTGTAGAGTACACGGCTGTATTGCAGTAGTGTGCATTCACTTGTATCTGCCTCGTTTCCAAGTCGCATTATTCGCGAGGCAAGACCAAAAAATCCAAGTCTATATTGTATAAAATGAATGGCTTATAACTAGCCTTCAGAGAATTTCTTGGGAGAAGTTTTTCAAATAGTACTTATTACAATATATTATAGTAGGCCTACATAATAAGCCTATAAAATTGTTAAAACTATTTCGAGAAAATTAAGAAAAATTAAATTTTCGTCAAATAAAGTGCTTGTAAAAATGAAAAGAAAGTCGTTGCCGTACCTCGTGCCGCATCCCTTAAGGATACACAATCCAAATAAAATCTTAATAAATGCACTCGAATACTTTTGTATAACCTAGGCGTGGCAGTACACCTTTCTTCAAATTCTAATATAGAATAAGAGGCCGTGTTGCAGAGTATAGGTATTCAGTTGTATTAGCCTGATGCAAAGCTTTACCGTTCACCAGATAAGATTGAGTTTCTGTGAACGATGCCTGCCTTGTAACTACCCGCCAGAAATATTTTTTCGAAAAAAATTAGTTTCGAAAATTTTTTCGAAAAAAAATATTTCAAATAAAAGTTTAGCTCTTAGCATAAGCACCTCAATTACAAAATTTGAACACAATTTTTAAACCCCTAGTACCTAGTACTGACAGACGGATTAAAACTAAAAATTTGTAGTTTTCATTCTTTCTGGAATGTCCATATATTCCACGCGAATCATCCGAAAAGCATGCTGTGAGAGAAGTGAGTGTGCTGTTTTGGTAGCTCACAAATCTCCTACTTAATACTCCCGCCGTTCGGTCTTACTGCATGCGGAATTGAAGCGGGCACTAAGCGACAGAGTACAAAGAGCGCCATGTCACGTGGGAGCAGTGGGTGGGGGAGTCCCCAGGCTTTTTATGCATACGACTGCAAGTGCAAACTTGAAATCTGCCAGTAAGAACTTCATACTCTTTTTTTTTTAGAATATCCCCCAATAACTGCCGTAGGAGTCGGCATGCTGACCACATGCCCCAATCCTGCGATCTGGCTATTCAAAATGTGACACTTCATTGTTACGCTCATATTATTGGTAAATAATAATAAATAAAATAATATTTGGAAGAAAGCAGATCGTTCGTTGAAAATGTCACTGTTCGAAATAGTACCCACTGGTGTTTAGAATTGTATCTACATTTCCAAACGTTATTCTGGAAAGATTGATTGCCCTGACAAATTTTACAGCTGTTTACAGCTCATATTTTTGTGAAGGGTCGACTACATTTCCAACTTTGTGATTACAATACAATTAAATTTTTCTTATGTTTATTGTGTTCATAAAATAAGAATATTTGTTAAGTGTTCGAAAATGTACCACCTTACCCTATATCGAGGTTTGACTGAAGTATATATGTTTCTCAGAATTAAATTAACGGATATCATTTCACGACGGAATATCAATAACGCTAGAAGCTGCTCCCTGTTCATTTCAAACTACACTGCAATCAACAATTTGAATAACACAGTTAAACTGATGTGAATTGATCTGAAGTTGAAACTATACTGCATAAACCAGCATGATCATACGACGGCGACGGAAATTTTTCCGCCCCGTGTGTAAACGTTTCATTTCTTTGGGCGGCGACGGCAAATTCTCCGCGACGGAAAAAAAACGCCATGTGTGTAACCAGGCTATAAATGGTGGTTCACCCGCACTTAACACGCCGTCCTCGACCTACCATGGAATCCTGCATTCAGATCGGGTCACTGTCTTACTCACATCTCTATAAACACGACCTTCGATTAAAGCATTTTCAAGCGAGGACCTCTTGTAATAGCTAAATGATTTTATGATTAAAAAACAAACTTCTGACCGCCGGTGTGGTCTTGTGGTTAGCTGACTACAGATCCGTAGGCCCGGGTTCGATCCCCGGTACCTCCTCGGACTTCTGAGGTAGGGAGGTCTGGTAGGGGTGCACTCAGCCTCGTGATTCAAATTGAGGAGCTACTTGATAGAGAAAAAGCGGCTCCGGTCATGGAAACCGCCATTAACAGCCGTGGGTGTCGGCATGCTGACCACATGTCCCCCAATCCTGCCATCTGCCTATGGTAGATGACGCAGCCATCGGGTGGTAGGCCTTGTCCCTTCAAGGATATAGCGCCATGGAGTTTAGTTTAAAACAAACTTCTGAACACAAATGCGCGTGTCAGAAAGTAACTTGGTTTCATACTAAGAAATCTAGTCTAGTCCTGGGAGAAAGGTAAAAGTATAAGATATCTCAACTATTTACACACTTTGGGGGGGGGGGATTTCGTTGCATAATAAATAATTTATATGTAAGTCGGAGGCATTTAGAGACGATCCGTAACAAGAGTGATTATACATATTCCCTCTCTAACTCCAAGCAGGCCCATCGCCTAAGAAAGAATAAATTTCATATTGGCCTAACGTCATTTCAACGGACCTACATGAAAAACTTGAATATATACCGTATAAATTAGCTGGACACATTTAATTCAGTGTTATTTTATATTAACTCCAACTATAGTTTGTCAAATACTTGTAGCCTAATAGCGTAACTAACTACTTTTCTAATCGTAGAGATAGTATACTTTATCTTAAGATTAGGATACTACATTAGTGTTACTGACTTTACATAAGTTAATCAATTAATTGTAAATATTGCATATTATAATAGATGCAGTTTGTTTCTTAGAATTCTCAGAGTGTTGTAATTGATTTTTCTTCTTTCCTTATTCATAATATATAGGGCTGTAAGGAGAGAAAAATATTTTTCACACATGCCTCAGTAAGCCCTTAGGAGATGAAAGACCGCTTGGGCGAGAAACCAGTGCGCAAGTACCACGTAGGAGGGTAATACCTTAATTTTAAGTCTTATCTTCATATGACCTTCGTACTCACCCAAATCTAAGACCAGAGAAAAAAGTTTAATTCTTGTCAAATTTAATGGAAAAAGGAAATTCGTAAGCTTTCTCAGAGGACTGTTTACACTCATAAACTGAACCTACACATGTGCATGATTTTCTAGACTTCCTTTTCGGAATGCTTACCGATATTTTCCATTTAGTTATAATAGCAACAGTTCCATTACCTGGGATTTTTTTTCCGTATTGACAGAGAAATGGACGAAAATAAGCTCTAGTGCACTTCGAAAAGAAGTCTGTAACATTTCTCCCTACATATAATGTATTAAGGGAATATATGAACCATACGGTGCCATGCTGGCATGTCATGATCAACCACGTGCTCCATCCAACTAACACTATTATGGACTATTCTTTGGTTAACCTGTTCTCAGAAATGTAATTGTAACAAGATATTAACGATATCAAGTAGTTATCTCATAAGGCCAACAGAAGTAAACAGGGATATGGATGTTTTGACAAATAGCCTATAGATGTATCGACCGTGACGTCAAGTCTCAGCATGAATAATTGAGCCTGCTTCACGTATACTGAATTTCCTTGGAAAAGTACATTGCCTTAGGAAAAATCCAAAGCATGCTATTTTTATCCCCAAATGTCATGCGGCCCACACGATGAAATCCGGGACTTCATTAACGAACAGAATGTAATTTTGGGACTGACAATACTTTTTCCAGCCAATGTTATAATGATCCTTCACCTAGTAGTCTACCACCAGATGACAACTTCTTTCTGCTCCAGCGAATGAAGTCGATCCCCCCCACTAATGGTTTAGGGTTCCAATCCCGATCAATTCTCTGTGATTTTTCCTGACTCGTAACCCTCCTTAATTCCTGACAACCCCATCGAAGTTCCGAGTCGAGTTAACTGAGGGGTCCCGGTACTGGAATAACAACTGCAATCATTAACCTTTTCACTGCTACTGACATATAAATACGTAATCTAATTGTTTCAGCAGATATATTAGATTATGGAGGATTCTTTTATGTATAATGTCAAATTTTGTTCTTCTTGTTATGGATGTCATTCTAAATACCAGCACTTCCACTAAAATAAATTACATAAAAATTTAATCATTTATATTAATAATAATAGCCTAATAATAGATAAGGAACTCGAACAACTGCTGTCTTGTGAGATGACACAAGGCATCTAGAACATAAGTATTATTCACCTTGCAATTTACAATCCTCCGACTGAAATAGGTCGAGTACATAAGAGCCTTTTTTTTTCAATTAAATTTGAATGTCATTTTATTAGGTAGCCTAATTATTTCTGGCGAATAAAAAAAGCCAAATCAACATAAAAGAAAAACCAGGGGGGCACCTTGGATCCGCCATTGAATGAAACACAAATAACCTACTAAAGTTTCATCAGGGGGAAGAACACCTGAGGTGCAAATCTCTGTTAGGTCTAAATATATTTGCAATGGATAGTTCACAATTATTATAATCGTTTCCTCCGATTGAAATCCTTTTCATGCAGTCATAATTCTGCCATTTTATCCTCAGAGGACCTAAAGAGCTCCAAACGCTTACTGAGACGCAAAACTTTATGATAATACAGATGATTGCATTATTATGTAATAAATAAATTAATGCCGCATAGGCTAGTTTAAGGCGTTCTAACGTGAAAATCAATAGACGAACAAAGGTCTTAATTCCATAAAAAGAAGGAATAATATGCAACAGACGTAGCCTCATAAATTCATCTCAGCAATGAAATGTTTAGTGCTAAGGTGCCCCTGAACTGTTAGCTAACTCAGGTGCCCTCATAGTAAAAAATATAGTTAAAAGGGTCATAAATCCATTTAAAAATGCTCTTCGGAATACTTTATCACTTCCTGCACATAATCTATGTCGTTTACAGAATAATAATTAAAAATAATAGCCTAGTTCCCTCAATAATCTTGTATTTGTTAGAAGATGCAAATACTGTACTCTTAAGGTGACAATTTAGCCTCCACTGCGCGTCTTTCTTCGCAATCATAATCAATATTACTTTATTGGTATAATATTTATATTAATACATGATCAGCCTAACCAGGTCTCATATTAATGTTTATAATTAGACTTATTCAATTTATTAAGAGCCAGAATGGTACTTTATGAAATTGTTTGCGGGACGGGAAAATGTCCGTCCGTGTGTCTGTAAGCGCGATAACTCAAATACGCTTTATCGGATTTTCATGAAACTTGGTATACGCATTTATAACTTCAATGGGAAGAACCCTATTGATATTGGACCAAATCGATTGACCGGTACCGGAGTAAAGCCCAATTTAGTGCCTATTTTATGGTAATATGTTAGAACGACCGTTAAACCGAGCGAGGTGGCCGAGATGGTAATGTATTGGACTCGAATTCTGGAGGTCCATGGTTCAAATCTCGTAGTCGGCCAATTTGATAATTGTAACCCAACCCAACACTTACTCTTAGGCCTATATTTGAAGGAAGAACAAATCCGCTAATCTATTTATAGGCCTATACCTCTACATTTATTCCCTTGTGTTTCTCGAAAATATGAATACAATTGCCAAAGTTACGAAACCAGCATGACTTGAAATTATTAAATCGCTATATAGTTTGCATTATTCAGTTAAATATTCATAGATATAAGAGAGAGGTGAAAGAAATACTGTGGAAGAAGTTTGAGATTGAGAATTGTTAATGAGGTCTGTTTCAAGATTGGTTATATTTTTGTTGTGTACTACTTTCTTTGTGTGAGACTATGCTATGTAAATTCTGTTTCAATTTCTTGTTTGTGTCTATGTTTTGTATTGACTATGGTAATTTGTTGTCGCCATTGTATTCTAATCTTTTCTGTCCCAATATGAGCATGTTGCTCAGGGATTGTAACAGTTTAATAAATAAATAAAACCCAAAGAAACCAGCATTAAAGCAGCATGCGGCGAATCTACAGTATTTCTTAGCAGAGTAAAATATAGTATATTCGATAGTTCATGTATGGTAGAAGAACATACCGGCCCCAGTGTTAAACAAGCATAACATGCAAACCTGCTAGTCTACTCGAAAAAATGATCTAGATTACATACATGTAGCGGTAGTATGAGAACTGTCTTCTTTTTATATCAAGATTTCCTGAGTTAAAATTCTTCAAGAGCAGTGATTGGGAACAGAGATTATAGCGTCAGAACAATCAAACATGTCCACAACTAAGTGTCGAAACGTGGAGTGTTTCCGTTAATCTGTGTGAAGTTGTTTTTCATTCCAGGAAACGGGAAACAGCATCAGACTTCTTGCAATGTAGTCAACTCGGAAAATGTTGCTGCGAGATACATTTGTTTACCTTTCGATTTTTGGGACGAATTATCACACGAAAGTCTGAATATTTTACTTGTACCATATTGAAAAATGTGCCCGAATATTTGTTTTGTATAACTTAAAAAAAGAACAGGTAATGACGGGGGAAATTTATGTTCTAGATACACTGAAAATTGTCATGGGTAGAAAAAGTCTACATTTCAAAAAATTAAAATATGATGGAGGTGAGAAAACAAGCTGAATTTTTGGTCACATGATTAACATATATGTACGTGTAGGAAAAAATTCTTTACTGTGGGTAGTTGCCCACATAGTGAATTTGTCAGTCAAAGATTGGTCTAAAAGCGCATTTCTTTTGCACCGGAGCCCTTTTACTCCTAAAGTAAGACTTTGGTATAGTCAAGAAACCTTCTGCAGATGGCCACATCCTCAAACAAAAGGAATCCAGTAAGAATAGCCTGTTGTGAGTCATTAAAGTATGACAGCTGCCTCGCGAAAATTGAAATTTTCATTTCCGTACAAAAAAAGATCACTACTTTGGAGGCCAGTAGCTCAGAAACTAGAAGATGGCAGATTCTGAAAGCCTGTGTTCAAATTGCCCAGTATAGCAAATTTTAGGCAGATATCGTATTCCATTCCAGAAATATTGGCATCCAAAGGTATGTGCACAGGAACATGTGCAATTTGCTAGTGTCAAAAATGGACAACAGACCTTTTTTAAAGCGCCACAGTACATAAACCCTTAGGAATTTGGCAACCGTTCATTATATATGTAAAGGTACCAGCACAATTTTTTTTTAAATTCAAATCTGAGTTGGTCACCAGGGGACCTCTGGTTGAATTCATATGGAATGACCCTTAGGTCTCTTCTGGGGATGTGGCACGAAGATTGGCGACAACTCTCTTTTACTTTTAATTCACTTTTCATGAAGAAAGATTCGTTTTTCTAAAAAACAGCTCTAACGACTTGGTTTAAATTGTGTACATGAGGCACTAAAAGCTAACACTTTTGACACTTTTTCCGCAAAAGATGCCTGGTAAAAATAAAGCTTTGCCTCAAGTTGAAACAACTAAATATGCACTCTAAGCAACGTGGCCTCGTATTCTTCATCAGAATGCGAAGTGAGAAAAGTGTATTGTTCACGCTTAGGGTATAGAAAGTTACGTGAGTGCATTAATTCGATTTTATTTGGGTTTTATGCGATATAGCAACGACATTCTCCACATTTTTACAATCAATTTACATTCAGATGGCATGCATGACGTATTACACTAAGATGCAACATTTTATTTAGGCAGAGGAAGTTATGATTTTTCTTTTAGGGTAGGCTATATTATGTATATAACAAGTAAAAAGTGGTCATCAAAATAATAGGCCACACTTAACTGAGAATGGGTGGGAACAGTTCTCACTTGAATACAATCTCTTGGTTGCTTGTCTTTCACAACAACAATCTTTATCAAAGGACGGATGTCATAATAACCCGAATTCCCTCGCAGCCAAGAATACATAAGTTAATCTAAACTCGTAATTTTTTGTGAAATTCGCCACTCGACTTCCAAAATAACATTAGTTAGAAACGCATTTAGAACAACCTCAATATTTGTTGCTGCTGTTTGCACCAACTGCCAAAGAAATGCCAAGCGCCGACAGATTTATTCAAGACCTCTAGTAACCCCGATATGAATTAAAAATTTAAATTAAATGCTGTGACAAACAAACAATAACCCTACACATCCGCAGCAATAGCTAGTCCCATATCACGTATCGCCTGTTATTTCCACACAGCGCTCGCTTTTTCTATCAGGACTAATAGTTTGCGTTCTGAACCTTTATTAGGTTCCATAACTTTGTGAACCACTGAATGCCATGCAAAATACACCCCTACTTTACAATTTATTACATTAATTATGATTTTTATTCAAACTAGTTTTTTTTTTTTTAATTCAGCACCACACGATACAAATATTAGCATGTTATTAATAAATTATTATTATTATTATTATTATTATTATTATATTTTATTATATCGGAATGTTGGATTGGAAATTATTAATACAGAAAAAATAGTATATGGTCATGAAACAAGAATGTGCAACAAAATATTAGAATAGCCGGTAAAGCATTCGAATAAGTGGAAAAATTCAAATATCTGGGAGCAATAATCACATATGCAAATGATATTAAGGCAGAAGTTAAATGTCGACTAAAATCATGAAATGCTTGTTTTTATGAAATTCAGAAACTTTCATCTTGTCCTCTGTACATAAATCCAAAAAATAAACATTTATAAAACGATTATCCTGCCAGGTATATTTTATCGATGTGAGGCATAGTCCCTTACTCTTCGGGAAAAACAATCTGAGAGTGTTCTAAAACAGGGTGCTTGGGAAAATATTCGGACCTAAGAGAAAAGAAAAAGGGGACTGGAGAAAACTGCTTAATGACAAGCTTCATAACCTGTACTATTAACCGAATATAATAAGGGTACTAGGATTTGTGAGGGCAAGTTGGATGATGTTTAGGTGGCCAAGTTTTGCACGGGACAGTGCACTACTAGCTAGTAATATATAGGGACCGGATTTTTAGGTTTTTAAAAACACTGTTTTAGGTTTTCCAATAGGTGAAATAGTTTTTTTAGGTTTTTTGTCCAAAATATCGTTTTTGGGTAGAATAATTGGTTTAATGAGTTTGAATGCGCTACATAGGATTCAATACATAATTAACACGTCTTCTTAAAACTCACAATGTCACCACTCAGTATGAATAACAGGGAAGTACTAAAGGCAAACAAGCGCTTTAAAACACAGAAATCTATATCCTTGTTCATACACGGCAACAATGGTTGTTCGTACGAATATTTTAAAAGGAATACGCAGGTACTCTTACACTTCCTCTCTTGATACTGTCCATCCTAGACGACAATGGGTTGAACGAAACGCTGGTGGTATTAATTTCAATCCGACAAAAATTATTGTCTCTCCGCAAAATATCGATTTCGCAACTGAGAAACAAAAAAGACAAAAAAAGTAGCCTAAATTAAATATTTTAGGTTTTATATCCCGTTTAGGTATATTTAGGTTTTTATACCCCATATAGGTATATTTAGGTACCACAGAATTAATGTGGGTGAATCCTATGGACATGATTCGAAAAAGTGTATGAGCGGTTTTTGTTTTGGAAGTAAGGAAAAAAATAGGTAAAAACCTAAGAATCCGGTCCCTAGTTATATAGCAACTTATTCGGGACATTTAACGCTTAACGAGACGATCCTACGTTTAATTAATGATCAGCTGCAGTGTCTCAAGAACGTAGGCCAATGATCAGAAATTAACACATGTATGGAAACAATGCACCTAGCAAACAAAATGCTTTGTGAGGCGTCACAAATGTGACTTGACTGTGACTGTGACTGGTAACAGAGCTATCTTGCATGATTAAAGTTCAATGAGACCTAACTTTTTATCATTCGGTTATCACAAGAAACATACACAAACTAACCTATGTGCATTACTGGTTTCGAAAGTTATCATATGGCTTGGCCTTTCGTTTGTACGAATACGCCTAGGGAATAAAATTAATATAGGTAAAAGTCCAAAATAATTCATTACGAATGATACCGTTTCGACACATGTAACAAGCATAAATTATAGTATTATAGTATAGTCGAACAAAACCATACTAGCGTTTAGATTAGGCTAGACCAGCATTTCTCAGCCTTTTTGAACCCGAGGACCTCTAAAATGTCTAAAAAAAATTTACGGACCCCTAATTTGACATCCCATTTTTAAAAGAAGGCCTATATTCTTAATATTTGAAGTTTTAAGTATAGGTCATTATAATGAAATATGTGAAAAAAAAGTACTTCTTTACTATCCACTTGCTTTATGATATTTTTAAATTGTCTGAGGACCATCTGCACCATCTTCGCGGACCACCAGTGGTCCCCGGACCATAGGTTGAGAAACGCTGGGCTAGACTATTCCATTCATATGCCGCGTATTCGATACTGATCAATAACGTTTAGCAATGCCTCGGGTATCGACCAATCATGGTCGTTTATCTTACAAAATCCCTGCAAGATTCGCAAGGTTGCGATTTTATCTGATAAAACGTCAGCTCGTTACTGAAACGTCAGATTATCGCCAATGCAGTGATTACTAGACCACGTCACTTATTGTCGGCGATAAAATGAAAATAAAAACAGCAAGCTAAAGTTTGGTAATTTATGTTATCATAAAGGAAGCTAAACCACATAATAATGAAAGAAGTACTGTTCATTCGTTTAGTACGCCACGATCTGACACTTATTTTAAACAAACCAGAAATAAATATTTATATTAGAATATAATATTATTTACATAATCCGCTACATTTTATTCATGGAATAGTCTTAATAAATCTAACTAGAGATTACCTATGATAATTATAGAAACAATGGAACCGGGATATCGAGTTCCATATCTATAGACTATTGTAATACCAAAGTCATTCTGAAAGGGGATTGAGTGAATGCCCTAGTTATACGAAACTACCCCTAAAAGCGAAATTGCCAAATCCACAGAAAATCACAGTAAGTAAAATATCCAAAAGGTAGTGACTAAGGAGTCTTCTAAATTTTAGTGAAAAAATGTAGAGGGGTTGCATCAAACTTGAAAGCAAAACTAATGGCTGGAAAAAAGAAGAAAATTCCACCGAACACGCATTCGTTACATCTAGAAAATATATTGAATTTCGCTCAAGAAAAATTAATATGGAGATTGATAAATTAGTGGAATTAAGTTGTATAGGGTTTCTAGCCAGATAAGGATCGTTTCTGTTCGAAGCAGCATAACCTAAAAAGGCACCAAGCATACACTCGAGATCATATAAATCTCCTGCTTGCTACTTTCAAGTTCTAATGACTTATATCAGATATAGCCTATACTACAAACAGCCAACATCTGGTGTAGAACTCGGCACTTTTACACCTCATTGCATATTGAAAATACTTGTATTGCACATTTGCACATCTAATGCTTTATTATGACATACAAGGATGAATTATTTACCAACGTCAATTTATGGCAGCGAAACGACCTATATTTGTACTATGTCAGAATAAATTTATTTAGCCTATATTCATATCTAAAACATACGAATCACAATAATGTTGAAGGAAACTTTTTCATTCTTTCGTTATCTTATCGGAAATAGGCTACCTCCCCCCCAGCTTTGTGATAGTGCAGAGCAATTTTAAAGGTAGGATGTCTATTCTAGTAGGTGAACATGTTGTTGCTAATTTTGAAATAGTCTCACTGTATTTTGCGATTTCGCACACATGTGGAACCAGGGGCGAATTCACGGGGGGGGGGGGGATGGGGGAAATTCCCCACCCAAAAAAAAATATTTGTAACATTAAGCACTAATTATTCAAAATTTATTATCTTAATAAATTGTCTAAAGACAACAAAACCCAAATACTTAAATTAAAACGACATTCATTATTTTGAAATACATTTGTAATGAAATGCTGAAATGTTCATTTTGATTTCAATTGTGTACTGGGAATAATTAATTTTTGTGAGTAAAAACTTCCCTCTTTACTTTGGTCCCCCCCCCCCCCAATGTCTCTCTGGATCCGCCCCTGAGTGGAAAGCAAAATCTCCGCTACTGGTAGAACTTTTTTCAAACTAGAGAAGATACACAAGACTTAAGGTACTTCATTACCTGAAAACAAAGGGCCCTACACCAAATTACAAGACGTTTCAAGTGTAACTTCTCCTAGAAAATTATAACAGACCTAAACTCATCTCTTAACACATGGATCTGAAAGAAATCCTGATGCAAAGAGATCTCTCAAAAGAGCAATAGCTTGAAATCGTATCTCACATAGGTATTTCATATAGGGATATTAGCGGTCAATATGTTAAATTGTGCTTTTTACTTTCCTGGGGACATACCTACACTATTAGTATTACCGTTTACAATATAAAGAAATACTAATTGGCATTCGAACTCTTGTTGTAAGATCCCCATGTCCATATACCCGCACCATACGAAATTCAGAAACTTAAATATATCATTACACTTCAGATCTTCTCTGTGTGTGTTTTCATTCCTACTAATTATTGCCAAGGA
This sequence comes from Ectobius pallidus, assembly GCA_964059195.1. Classification (NCBI taxonomy): domain Eukaryota; kingdom Metazoa; phylum Arthropoda; class Insecta; order Blattodea; family Ectobiidae; genus Ectobius; species Ectobius pallidus. The sequence goes on along the minus strand of CAXKWD010000003.1, from coordinate 26,657,883 downwards.
CTGAATATTGCAAAGGTAGGCCTGAGTCTTAAAACTTTTGTGGTGTGTATAAAATAAAATTTCTTTGTTGGCCTTAAGATTGAAATCTTGGAATTGGACACAGAACTTCAATATGTCAGCAAGAGGACAGAATTGGGAAACACAGTTCCATAAATAAATAAACAGATGCTGTGAAGATTTCACAATCAATAAGATATGCTGTCAGTACAGTATCAGAATGACTTGACCTATTGGCCTATTTCTCAGCCAATGAAAGCTGAGGTCTGCATCAACACTTTTGTTTGTCTAACTCTGGACAAATAAAGTCAGGCAAATACCCCATGGCACTAACTGCTCTCATGGGAAAACCCCACTCTCAAGAATTACCTATTAATAGTTGTACCCTCAAAGTACCGGTAATGAAACTGTTCAAAAATACCTATCTTGTTTGATGATATAATACATTATCACACCCCATATCTAAACAGTAAGACAACTAACAATTTAGAAAACTTAGTCCATGTGCCAGACCCCCAAAATCGACCATGTCATTATAATTTGGGGGGACTGAATGAAACTTATACCACACGTTCCTGGGGTCATGTGGAGCAAAAAAGTCGGGGGGGGGGGCCATCATGAGGAGGTAGCTTTCAAAAATGGCGGCCATTCAAAATGGTGGACGCTTGTGAATCTTTAAATTCAAATATCTCGGGACTGGGTTCATCAATCTTGAATTTTGTTTTTTCAAAATGTAGGTTATTCTTCTGGCTACATGATTGTTCTACATGTCTGTGGCCAAAAAACAAGTATTTATTGGTCAAAACTCTAAACATAGGAAAAATAGATTTTTTGACATTTACGTTTTGCGGTTTATTACTCTAACCGTTGGGTATATCGAAAAAGTGTCTGAAACAAAAGTTGTAGAGACACATCTCACCTTTAAAACGCAAAAATGAAATCGAAGATCGGATCAATAGAATCCGAGATATCCAGATTCAAAGAGGGCGGAGCGGGGTTGAGCGTGTTGACCGAGCGCTCGGTGCAGCCTAGTGAGAGGCGAGACTTGGCATAAAATCCTGCGCTTTATTTGTTTTCAGCCTCAGTAATTGCTTTATTACTAGATAAATTTACATTACCTACTAATGTGCACTATTTTTAACATGATTATTAAACACTTACTCATAAATACAATTAACAATTATATCATTTATCTGGGAAATGGACATCAACAGTTACCAACTCATATAATATACTGTCAAGGCTTTTATCTTCGATTTTTAAGATGAAATCGTTAAAGGAACTTCAAATAGTCGAAATAATTAAAAAAAGGAAAAAAGTATAATTTAGGTATGTATCGGAGACTTTTAACAATACTTTCAGAAATGAACACAGGACGTAAGCAACTAAGAAATAAAAATTCCTATAAAATGCCTTATAGCCTATAATATCATGAACAATCGTGAAATAAGTCTTCTTCACAAGAATCACTGTAATCACCTGATAACTGTACAATAACAGTGGGAGTCCAGTCACAAAAACCACTAATTAGTGTACATCTTAGCAAATCCCAGAACTTCATGGTGGTACCTGGTACTCATTTCTGTTAGAGGCTGGCCTCAGGGCCAAGGTACCACCTGAAAGATTAGACCATTTGAAAAACTCAATGACCTCACTGGGGATGGAACCAATGACTTTCAGGTTTGTAGCAGACTACATTACCTAACTACACCATGCTCTACCCCTTTCTAGCAGATAATAGGCATTAAAATGCACTACACAAGTAAATAGGTTAAATAATCTTTGATGTGAAGGCCCTACTCAACCGTTAGATTCATTCCAAAGAATGACTGCTGCCAGCAGATATATCCTGATCAATATTTTCCATTATTCAGAAATTTTAGAACAGGGTGCGTAAAGAGTACTCAATTGAATTAATAGTATGATTTTTTTTTTTACATTTAAATCCTGTAGTTCCCAGAGGAGCAAAAAGCCTCAACACTCCACCATTTTGTCCGGTTCTTGGATTCCTTCTTTAACTCCAACTCTTGGATTCCTTTAACTTTAGATGTCTTCCCATCTTCTTTATGTCTCAATGCCATAACTCCACCAGGTTCCTTTGGCCATCCCCTCTTCCTCACTCCCGCAGGATTCCAGGCTTTGCTGTGTCCAGATCTGACTTTCTCAGTGTGTCCCCAATCTTCTTCCATGGTCTCCGTAAGATGGTTACATTGACAGGCTCTTGATCTGTTAAGGATTCTTCTCGGGCATTTGTAGATGAACGTCTGTAACTTACTGGTACCGCAGTCTTTTTGTTCATCATTCACTTCTCACCTCCAACAGCATGCCTGACTTAACATTTGAGTTGAAATTTTATATTTTGTAATTGTGGAGATTTTGCTAGACCTGCAGATCTTCAAAAGGGTCTGAAATGCTTGCCAGGTCTTGTTGATCCTAGACTCGACGTCAGTGAGAGCCACACCATCTACAGACACTACACCAGTGGAGCCAACTTAAATGGGCCCGTGGGACTTAAGTCCAGCCAATATTTTTCCATGTATTATTATCAGAATTATTCCTTGTTATTATTAAAAATTGTATAGAAAGAATGAATTAAGAAACATTGGTTAAATCAGTAAGAGACAATAAACCAGAGGGTAGGAGCTTTTGCTTATAATGGGATTGTAGAGCAACACCTCGTGGACAAAAGCGACTTGAACGTTTGCTGTGGGGTTATTTTTAGCAGATTGCTAGACTTTCAACAAAACACCTGTTTTCACATTTCAGCAATTTTCTAAAAAAGTTAAAAATAGGCTATTTTTGGTTAAAATTTTTACCAGAGGCAGGTGTTATGGATTGCCTATCCCTATGTACAAGGGAAGGGCCTCCTACTATTGGTAAGAGTAGCTCAACTCTACAGAGTGAGCCAAGTCATGTGAAAAATTTACACTCTTAGTATAAAAAATACTGTGAAAGAACTAAACTGTTAAAAATAGTTACTTCTAAAATGAAAAGTATTGTTCTTACAGTAGCCCTACTCGCCCTCAAACTGAAGACATGGACGATGTCACACAGGCAGCAGGAATTCGAATGCAAGCAACATGTGCAGAGATGAAAACATTGACGGTATCATGCTAGTATCCACATGGTTTAAAACTAGGGCTGAAAATCGATTAAAATTCTTAATCGAGTTAACGCTTGACTTTAATCGATTAATTGACCGATTAGGTAGGTAGGTATTTTAAACGAAACCAAAGGGTACATTTAATATTGTACGGTATTACACGTTTAATAACTACTACACTACAGATAATCAGAAGAAATCCTGAATTAATGAATACCATTATAAGTTAACTAGTGAAAAAATATATACAAAACTTACATTTCCGGTTACTTTTTCAGCCAAGACTTGAGACACACGAGTTTGTTGACATTTGAATGTTCAAGACACGATCGTAGCTTGTTTACAATAATACCGGCAGCACTAAAAACTCTCTCACTTGGCAATGAGAAAGGAGTTTGGTCATTTGACCCATTTCTCGAAACACTTTTTTTCAGAATTCGACTAAACCAATTAATCGGAAAATGTAATTGATCAACGATTAAATATTTAATTGATTAATGGGTACAGCCCTATTTAAAACTAAAGCGCATGGAGCCGTGGACTATTTTTTCATGGTGGACTTCAGCATTCCACACATGCACAATGCCAATGACATGTTCAAATTTTAATGGTCGCGAAGCTTTCAGATTCCAGGCAAGAAGTGTGCTATTAGGATTTAAGGTTCATTACATGTTTGTACAAGAGCCCAAAACTTAGAATCCACTCAAGTAAGAAAAAAGTAAAAAGGTCTACAAATACACAGCCTCACCCAAGTATGGATGGCAAAAACTGATGTTTGCATGTCACAACTTGCCAAAAGTTTTTAAGATAATAGGCCTATCTAAGTTAGTTATTTCAATCTAGCAGGAACTGAAGAACAGGGGCTATTCCACGTACTGGGTTCAGTCACTTAGTAGCCTACATCACTGAACTTAATTACTGGTACCGGTAGCCATTTAAAATACAAGTCCTCTTTAGTTCGAATTAAACACATCGCCTATGTGTAGTGGTAATTACAGCTCTAGGGGATGGTTTTGATGATTACACACTATTTTATTCATATAGGCCTACCAAAAAATTGAAAATCTGTGAATTTTAGATTGTGTTTTTCACAAACCATATAAACCATAGTAGTTTACCTTTTGTGTAAAGTCTGGAAATATGGAATGAATTCTACGCCACAGAAGCTATGACAAACCGCTCCTGGACACAAGCAAATAGGAAAGACAAGACATGTTGTATAAGTTAATTGATCCAACTCAAGTTTGATCCTGTTCAAAACAAAGAGGCGTGGCTGTCATAGTCAGCACATGAGAACATGTAATTCTAATGCATGCAAACATTCATTTGATAGTAGCTTAGGAACTAGTCAAGTTAAAAAACATGATTTTTGGACGCACGCACATGTGCAGAAATATGCCCTCTTTCACCCTAACTGAGTCCCTGAAGTGAAACCACAATATTTCCATGCAGCGTAAGTTGTATTTCAAAGTCTGAATTCTCTGTGCACGGAGTGGAGCCTGACACAGCGGGAATACAGTTTGGCAACATTGCACAACTGTGTTCGGACTGCATATCTAAGCAGGAGAAGGGCAAATTGCTTGTCATTTGCAAAACACTGTAGTAAGCCTACCTCTTACATAGTAAGCATAATTATAGGCCTACACAAATTTCACAGGTAATATTGTACCAGTATTTGCAACACTAAAAGAACCTCTTTCCCTACAAAGTTATTTGAGCGCTAACTTTCTCAGCTGAGTGATTATGCACGGCAGAGGGACTCTGAGGCTTGTGGCTAATAACTTAAAACATTCTGTACGGTAGGCCTATTAGAGCATGTAGCCTACAGATCCCTAGCCTAGAGCAAGTGCTACAATGAACTACAAGATACTCGTTATCTCCTAATCTTCTACAACATGCACAAAGAGACAAAACCTCTAGGGTATGTCTACAAATACATTCCAGTTGAAATCCTACCTCCTGCGTAAGCTCTGCCCCCTCCGATGAACTTTCCTCATCTGGGAAGACAATATATTCCTCTGCAGTTGATGTTCCTGCACTACTGCTGGAAGATGGAATGGCAATATCCTGAGAAGATCCAAGTTCGGAAGTTTCTGACTGTCTTGGTATTGAAGCCTCTGATTGTCTATCACTATTTGGTTCCACTGAGGAATCCGTTGCACTACCACACAAAGGAGTACTCGGTCCTGAACTATCAACGTTTAATAAATAAGCAGTCACATCGGAATTGTGTGCTTGTATCCTATTGTATCGACCTAACGCATTGAGATCTTCAAAAACTTCTCGTTCATAATTGAGAAGAACAGAGTCTAAATTTTTAGGATGCACAAACACACGTCTAGGTATTATAGTTTGAGCATGAGCCCAACTTGTACCACTAGTTAAGTCATGGATTCCAACACCTACAGGTGAGATGTCATAACCAAGGTAAGAATCTGGGTCCACTCGCAGGAGGCTTAAAATTAGAGCCAACTGGAGTAGTTCATCGCGATATATTTTCTTGAGACACACCATCATTGTCAATGATTTCTTCAGACTTAACGTTTAATTTGTATCTTCATATGCCCTCAAGGGGCCAAAGGAAAAGATGCAGTTGTTAACAAGCCATACCGGTAAGTACAATTAGATAGGACTACCGTGGAACCTAAAAACAAAAAATTTCATTACACATATTCACATACGGTATTAAACGCCCATGTCTCCTAGTTTTATTAATCCTTATGTTAGTATGTGAGTACCGAACTCGATAAAATGGGTGGTAGCATAAAATCGATTATCAGTTGAGATAAGATTTATTCTTGTTCTGTATAATGCTATAGATCAATCAGTAAAAATAAAAACAAAATTTCGGCTATAGAATGATTATCCCGAAATTAGCTAATGTTCTTCGAAATGCTCGTAGTTTAATTCAATTGTTGTGCAAAATAAACTAGTAGGCCTAGCCTAGCCTAACCTAACCTTAAAGAACAAGATGACAATATATTACGATTAACACGAATAAGCCAGTGTATATCACAATTCACTTTTGAAGAACTTATAAGCTTGTAATGTGAAGTAATGTCCTTCATTTTTCTAGGACCAAGTAACCGTACGATTACCCATTACAATAAGAAATGTCATGTCATTATTTCAATAGCAATTAGAACACTAGATTGCGAACGTGATCGAGTCTGACGGAACCGGCAAATCTATCATTTGATATCCACACTGTTTCGAACATCCACTTTAGTTCACAAACGGGGTGTGTAAATCGTTTCACACTTCGCAGTTCTATTGAAATTAATATATCGACAACAATAACGAACTAAGGTTCATCAGCATAAACAGCAGTACACTCCTCCTCGCACCAACACGCTTGACATCACCTTTTCATATGACTCAGCACAGTTGGGCAACACTGTGCGCTCCACTGGTGCCACTACAGGGAAGTATATGCAGAGCACAATGCATTATGGGAGAATGACGGAATCTCTTATTTGTTCTAACCAAGTAAACAGAAGAGTAAATTAATTTATGAATTTTAAAAATGTTTAGCACCTTTCTTTAAAAGTATAATTCCTTACACGAAATGCATATTTTTTTATGTCACTGTATTTATCATCATCAGATGTTATCACTGTTACGAGGAAAAATCATATGGCGGTGACAGCGTTGCCACAACTAAAAATAGTCCCATAAAATATGAAAGATTACTTACGTGTTGAATGTTACTCTTGGGCGGTGATAATGGTAATCCGGGTGACAAACTTTTCATTTGCGACATCTCCTCCACCCCCATCATCTTGGATCGGGTATTTTCTGTAAAAAGATCGCAGTATTACAATCCAGGAAATAACACGGCACATACCTCTGGTATATCCGCGTATTATTTTCACATATTTGTTAATATTTTCAAAATGATCCTTTGATATGAAGCTCGGGTTATTTTCTTGGTGCACTTATTTGTATTTTGGAACACTGTCAACACATATCACACTTTAATTCTTTAAAAAAAAATTTGAAAACATACTTTGACTTCTCTGCCAACCTTCTCACTTGCTTCCAGTCAAGGTTATAATTACGTCATTCAAATCATGTATCACGAATTCCGAACGGACGTATCGCATGTATTCATCCGCCTCAGATAACTATAGTATTGTTGAACACGTGCTCATCACGTTCATACTTAATTGTTGGAAAAATTCTTTAAAAAATTTAAATCTCGACTAAGATACCATATTGTTACTTCTCTATTCAAGACTGATAAAATAAAATAAATAATTATTACGCAATATTTGAGATAGGCAGACAAAGAAATTCATATCAATTGTATTAATTTGCGCATCGAAATATTCGGAATATTTATGGCAATGATAAAAATGACCCATCTTTAGCTACTGTAGTAAAGTAGTAATTTTTTTAAAATGTATTCATAAATCAATTGTTCTATGCCTGATTACGTTCTTGCTTTGCCCGTTACATCACAGTACAATAAAAAGGTCACCTTACGGTTGATAAAACATTTCAAGATTATTAATGGGCTTTACGGCTAAACTGGTGGTTACGGAAAATAGATGTAGAAAAATTGCATTAGAACAATTTGGAATTTTGTATCTTTGGGAGACACTAATAAAAGTTATTAATATTACAGCATTTTTTTACACTTTTAATTAATAATAAGCAAAACTCAATAAACTAATATAATAACCACTTTGTGAATTTTGACTAGTTTTGCTGATTACGTAGGTCTGGGTTCGATCACAGGTATCGCTGATGATATTTCTGAGGTAGGGAAGTCTGGAAGACTATTTGTAGGCCTAATCCTTCAAGGGATGTCACTCTACACAGTTAATTTCAATCTATCAGTTATAATATTTTTGATACAATAGTAAGTTGTATAACATTTCATCTTGATACAGATATTAAACAATTAATTATTATTACTACTATATATCACATATTATTATTATTATTATTATTATTATTATTATTATTATTATTATTATAATTATTATCCCCCCTAGCGATTTTGCACCCTGGCGTTTTTCAAACCATATAAAATCAAGGGAATCACATTGCGCTAACCAAGGTATTCAGCTTCGGTTGTCATGACTGACGAGAGGGAAGATTGCTTGTGCTCCCACCAATGAATACTCTTTCCCTTGCATGCATTCACCACAGGCGCAGCTCGTGGCTGGGAAGTTAGGTGAAGAGCTAGAGAGCGGTCTAACTAGGAAGACGCCTGACACCGGTAAGGGTAGATTGCATGGAATGGAAGTCTACCAATGCATTGCATTGCACCGTATGAAGAGCGCATGCATAGTTCACAGTTCTTTATTGCATCTTTCAGTCAAGAGGGTACATTGTATCCTCGGACATCAGAATTAGGTGAAGTAGCACTTCACCTACTTCCCCTGAATAACCGCCACTGATTCACCAGTGTCAGGAACAAAAAAATTAATGTGCCAGTACCTAATTCATTAATATTTCTGGAAATATTCAAGAAATAATGAATTTTAGACAGTTTTGTCATTTGTGGTTTTATAAAATAAAAAAACTGATCTAGTATAACTTATTATGGATCACTATATCTTTGCTAAGTTAATGTGAATAAGAATACCATGTAGTGATCACCATATCAATTTCACAAATGTTTGAGAAAGATTATGATTTATTGTAAATGGGAGATATTCTTCTCCAGTTCCAATAATGAGTGCAGTTCAATTCATGTTCTTAAAAACCTTGTCAACCACTGATCCAGATTTAACTTTCAAATCCCAAACCATGTGACAATTCCTCCTCACCCAAGCAACTTTTATGATTGACCTCTCTCTTTGTTCACAATAAAGGTTATATTAATTATTCATTCGCCTATTAACGTGGAGCGACGCTTCCTACCTAAGCGACCACTACTTCAGTCTATGAAATAAACTAAAATCACAATCAAGAAATTAAAGGGTCGGCAACACTGGCTATGCAATTTTATTATTACAGTAGAGTTAAAAACATTGAGCTGTTGAATTCTACGGAACCTTTACCTGGAGATGCAGATTAAAATTCTAAGGCATTTTTATTTTCCTATATGAAAAGCACATGGTTTCATATATTATGGAAAGCTCTGGGCGAAAAAATTCCCTAATGCACAGGAGGAAAGGTAAAACTATATAGATTTTAATAACATATTTCTTTGGTGGAAACAAACAATTCAAATACCATTTTTGTCCCAAATGAGTTCTCAGAAGAAAAAAGAAAAATGTTAGCTACAAATTTTAAAGTCCTTTACTTGATAATTATATCTGTTCTAATTTGTTTCATATCAGCAGAAGAAAACAGTAAGAAAAAAATTCCCCATTGAATCTGTTTCCAGTTTGCAATTTTAGTTTACATTAAATAAAAATAATTATTACATGGACCACAAATAAGGCTAATATTGAACTAACACTAATATTAGCAACCTTTGTACTGAAATTTAACATTTTTATTCATCATAAAATGGGATCCCTATTCTTAATGAATCAATTTGCATGCCTGGTAGAATCTGGGAAAAAACATCGAAAAGTTTTACAGAAACAAATCATCAAATGTTTATTTCATAACATTTTGTTACAACAAATCAAGGCCATAGAATGTACAGAAACACAAAGTAACTGGTTGCCTCCACATCAAGTGTAACACATGTGAACATTCAATCAGTGTGTTGCATGTGAGACGAGAAGTGGCCACAACCATTTCCATGCATCTAAAGTATCTGTGTCTCTACATATGGCAAATATAAAAATAGGCCACAGAAATATAGCCAGAGCTTAATGAATTAAAGATTTTATGGTTACTTTTGCTTTTATCATGCAAACAGGTTCTACAAGACGGAAGTTTGGCAGTTGGACGTAACCAACTATGATAGGGAGGTCCTATTGAAAACCGTTTACTAGTAAGTAATAAATAATAATGAGTGGTCTCCAACATATTATGTATTAATACTGTCCGACTTCATTGTGTCTCCACATCCCAAGTGAATTTATTCATAAACAACACTTATTCATCTCTTATACTAGTTGTTATTGTAATGTATTTTCTACGTGAATCAATTAAAAAGGTGATAATTGACTATAATATTTGGTATCATAAAATGAAAAATAAATATATACCAGCATATAAATTTATGGGTCCCCCCCCAACGAAAAAAATTCAAGTTTCTGCACTGAGAACCTTGTTGTTTTTGCTGGAGTAATAAGACAGGATGCACACGTGTGGAGAACAGAATATTGCAAGAAAATTATAGGAATCCAATAACAGAAGAAGAAGAAGAAAGAAAAAAAAAAGACTGAGAAATTATTCATTAAAATGCTTGGTTGGGGTATTTACTATATCTCACTCAGCCAAGGAAGTATTAAACTTACATTTTTGGACAGGGGTGCCCACCCCCCCAAAACTTCATGACTCACCCCCCCAAAACTTCATGACTCACCCCCCCAACTTCATCGCTCCCCCCCCCCAACCTGATTGGTTGTCGACAAGGGCGCCCATATGTTATTTTCTAGTGGGGCAATTTTTTAAATTAATTAATTTTTTTCTCTTTAACTTCTTGGGCCACTTTGGAACATTATATTAATAATATAACAAGTGCAACAATGACGTAACCAGAAAATAATTGCGGGGAGGGTCGAAAGTGCCGGGGGGTGGGGGGTCCATCCCCAGAAAATTTTTAAATATTGAACTAATGAAAATCACATGTTATGCTATTTTAGCACAGAAAAACTTGTTACGAAATTTGCTCTAAGACATGCCAATGTAAATAAGAAATCATTAGGCCTGCCTAAGTGGGGGGTTTATCCCCGGAAAATTTTTAAATACTGACTAATGAAAATCACATTTTACGCTATTTTAGCACTCAAAAACTAATTAGGAAATTTGTTTACCATACTCTAAGACATACCAATGTAAACAAGAAATTGTTACTTAAGTCGGGTGTCCACCCCCGGGAAATTTTTAAATATGGAACCAATGAAAATCACATTTTATGCTATTTAGGACTCAAAAACTAGATAGCTTGGCAGTTTTTAATTTTAGTATATAAAACGCTAATTTTGCAACAATCTTCAACCCCCCCAGAAAATTAATAAAACGCTAATATTTTGCCCCCCCCCAGAAATTTCAATGACACTGTCTGCATCTTAACCCCCCCCCCGGGGGCACCCCTGTTTTTGGACTTCATAATCTTTTTTATAAGCTGCTAGACCTGATGTATCTGGGTCTAACTAGCTTACTACTATAGACAGGTCTAAAACTTATACTAGACTTAACTTTATTGTAATACATTGATTTTTAGTCTGTAAGATAATCATCACAATGCCAGAAACTTGTAAAAAAAATCTATAGACTGCAGATAATAATAATAATTATTATTATTTTGCTGGTACGGTAAAAGCAGACTTTTATTTATGCCAGTATGATGTAAATCCTTACAGTGGCTCAACTACAACACAAGTTTGAGTGAAAATGAACTCTACTTTTTTACCCAGGGAGTGTCTCTCAGTAAAGATATAGGGTTCTTTTTAACCTGCCATAAGACCGGATCCAGTCTCTATGTGCACTCTATTTTGATGATAAAATCTTACAACATAAAAAGTCAATGAAGGGAATAATTAACCAATATTAACTTATTAAATTGCTCCAAAAAATTTTACCCGCTTTTGAACTTACAAATTACTGAGTATTCAAATACTGTAGAGTCCTGTTAACTCTGACCCCGCTAGACTGGACATCCAGTTAATCTGGACTTTTTTTTTGTACTGATGAATCACTAAATTTGTTATTTTAATCACAAAGATGTTTTGCTTTGTTCATCAGTTCCTAAGTTAAAACTTAGGTCTATGTATAAAGTAGTATTAAAACTAAAATTATGTTGTAGGAGAAGTTATATTTATGATAAAAAGAACATCAATTTTTATAGTTTTACCCATCTAAAACTTGTATTAAAGTACAGTACAAGCAATTTAAGGCAAATTCCATTTAATCTGGACTTCAGTGACCTCAATAGGGCCCGGTCCCATTTAGTCCAGATTAGCAGGACTGTAATGTAATACATTTAGCTAAGGATATAATATAAACTAACAAATTACCGCCCAAAGCAAGTAGCCCAGTGGTCTCAGTCTACTCCCAATTAATACAAAATATAGAGAAGAGAGGAGAAAAGTACAAAAATGTACATACGGTAGTTAATAATTGTGTACAATTTGGCAGGATTTGTGCAGGACTGATAGAACTATGCTGTCCCTCAAGAAACCTGGTAGGTAAACTTCCTTCCTGCAGTTCTAAAAATATTTTGGAATATCTCCATGGACACCAGTCAGAAGTCCATACACCTTAAGGTCCAGCAGATGATATTTAACTGTGACACAAACGATACTTTTCCGATTAAAATCTTAAAGTACTTCAAGCTCTGACTAACAATTTGTTTACAGTTAACACAAGACAACATCAACATAATGAACACAATTCTAGCATCAACATTAAAAACAGAGCATGTAGTATATATGTATATAAAAATTAACGTTTCTAAGTTTTCAATCCCTATCTTTCATTTTTTTAAATATTATTTTGTATATTACTTTTTATTATAAAAGTAGAACTAATATCTGATATCATAATCTTGTTGCACTATAAGGACTTGAGTTTACTTATTCATAGCTTCTGTACAGCAAAATTAATTCACCAGTCTCCAGTAACCTCCCAATGCTAGAATAACAATATTACTTCTTACATTAAAAGTGGCATATTAGAGACAAATAGGTAATTAAAATATAAAAATGAATAATGAAATATTGTACAAAAGGTCACCTCTTTTCACATTTATGGTAATTCACAGAAAGTGACTGAGGTTTAGAGAACTCTCATATATTTTGTTACCTCTACAAAACGTGTGGGGTTTGCTGTGGTGCAGTTGGTTGAGGCACTGCGCTGCAAACAGGAAGGTACTCATCTGGGAGGGTTCATTGGGATTGTTCAGTTGGTTCAGTTCTGGTGACCAGTGGTATTGTTTAGAGTATATGCAGGTATACACCATATACCCTCAGTGTAACCTTACTTCTTAACGCATATCTTCTGTTTTATTGCATGTATCAACTGCTTTAATTATGTTTTATTCACTTATTAATTTGAGAGAAATAGGGACATAAAATATACTGTGTATGTGTGTGTGTGTGTGCACATGCTCATAAATATGTGTGTATGTAATTTTGTTAATAACATTTACGATTCCAGTTGACATGTCTGATAATGGAATATGATCTATAGACAGTAAATTATCTGGAAATGCATAACATTAATATCTCAAAAACATTTCTAAATTTTCTTTCGGGGGTAAAAAGTTTTTTAAAAATTGAACTTTTTGGAATTTTTCCATCGGTTACAGACTAAAGTCTGCTAAATTGAAGTAAAGAGAAATATATATTATTAAAATAATATTCATCGAGCTTATTTGAAATTTCTTCCATTGACTTGACAGATCAATACAAGAATAGCATGTGTACAAAAAGCTGTGAAAACCTGTCAAAATAGGTTCTGTGGAGTGTTTTTTATTACATAATTGGAACTAAATCATGAACATTTTATGTTTGAATCAAAACAGTGTGATGTTCAAACTAATTTCTCTTGCATAGAAATGTGATCAATAAAATATATTTTATCTTTTGAAATCCCAAAAACATGCCTATTTTATGGCAAATTATGGGTGCATTTACATAACTACTGCCTCATTTTGAAATCAGTAAAATATTTTGCATTTTTGTAAAAGTGAATAATTTTGTTAATACTGTCTCGTATTAATTGCTCTATATAGTTCAAGAATCCAATTAAAATATATTAAAAAACTAAACTCCGTGGCGCTACATCCCCGGAAGGACTTGGCCTACCACCCGACCGCTGCATCATCTCCCGTAGGCAGATGGCAGGATTGGGGGGTATGTGGTCAGCATGCCGACACCCACGGCCGTTAATGGTGGTTTTCTGGACCGGATTAAAATATATAACTTCCACCAAAATTTCCTTGAAACTTTAGAGTACACCCTGTGACAATTTTGGGAATACAGCACTGCTGCTGATACTATGGCTCTGGAATCAATTCTGTCTTTGATAGGAATATTTGTTAATTAATTTAGTTCAACCTTTACAATGACCCTCACTACTACTTTCAGTAATGCGAAATAGTTTCAACTGCATGTGGCAGCCATCTTATGCAACTGACTCCCATGTTGTCAAAGTTGTGGTTATGATTTTGTCGTACAGTGTAGCTGTTCATTTCAGATGTTTGTGTTGTCTTTCGATGTCTGTATTAAACAACAGATATGGAAATTCTACAAAATACCACGAAGGTCAAACTTGAAGATTATATTGTATAACACAACACAAATAAATCTAACGAATTCAGATTAAATACGCTGAATGACAAAATTGTACACAAACTGAATAACAAATTGTCGCATAAGAAATTTTACTATTAGCTCTTATAAATCTTCATTTAGAGGAAACTTTTTGGTAATAGTATGAAAGTTCTTTTTCACTTTATGTTTTCCCTTTTCCATCAATAAACTATTCATTATTCATTTTTAAAATGTAGCCTAACATTTCTTATGGCTTCGCTTATTCTCTTAAAAAGGTTAATCTCAAAATCATGGACATAGCGAGTGATAGATAGAAATATAAAAAAAAGTAAAAAGACTATAACAAAATAATAAATACATACCATACACAACAGTCATACCACAATTTCACATGTACAACATCCTGTTTTAAAATAGAGAATATATTTCAAACATATCATTTATCCTAAGTGCTTTCTCATAATCTGGTTTTACCAGACTGTGAGAAGTATAAAGTCAATGCATTATTTAACTAACTCTTAGGCCCGGTATTATAAACAAAGTTGATCTTTAGATTAGGTTAAACCTAATCTAAAGTTTAACTCTAGCTGCCGTTTCATAATGTTCTGGTTAAGTTAAACCGTAGTGCAATGGTGTTGGTAGACCTGTTGGCTGAAAAAAGACGACGAATTGGCCTTGGAAATAAAAGAAAAACAATAAGATGTGCTAATTCGCTTGTATTTGTTTGTTTGTATGAAGAGAAGTTGAAGCTAGAAATTTTATTATTAAAGAAACGGTTAAATGAAAATTGAATTCAGTTTTGCTTAGTGTAAGTTTATTTCAATCACAGCTAAAATAAATAGCTATTCATTGCTCATAAAAATGATATCGTATTAGCATTTGTTTCACAATACAACATTCTATTTTCTTTCCTTTTCGGAAAGTAAACAAATATAATTACTTTGAGTTTTGTCTCATCTTCTCATAGCATGTTGTATCCGAAATTGAGCCATAATACTGTCTTAAATCGTGTTTTTATAGCCATTTTCATTAAAATAATTATTAAGTCTTAAACTGTAGGTTAAACGGTAGAAATGGTCCAGTTAGGTTAAACTTAAGATTAACTTGTAGTTATCGTTTATAATACGCATAAATCTGAAAAACTAAAGTTTAAACTAAAACTGGAGGTTAAACCATGATTATAATACCGGCCCTAAATATAGCTATGTTACAAAATCATTTATCCCACACTAGAACCATACCAGTTCTAGGTAATTGGAGGGTAAGCAAAATCTGGACATATGTAAATATATGATATATAAAATCATAACCAAAACTATTCTGATATGAAGTTCTGAGTTTCTTCTCCTACCCAATAGCACAAGTCATTTGTAAACCTAGTGGTTAAAAGTATTAATACAGTAACTTTCTTTATAAGGGTAATCATAAAATCACCACAGTATTGCCAGCTTGATGACTGAAATAAATTATATGATTTAAGGGAGCATTCACACCGAAGTAGCATAGCAAGCAAGTCACAAAAGTTTGATACTCATTTAAAATCCCAAATAAACAAGTTCAAGTCTTCATATCGAAGTAGCTTGGCAATAATGTATCTCGCAAAGTGTGACATTAATTTCTTCAGATAGATCTGGACTTATTTCATGCGACGCTACTCAGGATGACGCATGCGTGCAGTTGCCTTTTCAGCTGTTTTCTAATTGTTAAGAAAATTCAACACATATTTGCTTGTGTAGCGGTAGATTATGGCAAAGATGTCATGAAAGGTGCTGGAAAGAGAGCTACAATTTGTACATCGTGTAGGCTATACGATATGGCAATTTAAACTAGTAGGAAAAAAAGCCTGGATTAAAATTGCTGAAACTATATCCTCTTTAGGTAAATTACATTATTTTAAATGGGTTTCTCAATAGTTCAAATGAAAATATATAATTTATGTTAAACTGCAGATCGCATTTGCTACTTCGGTTTGAATTCAAAACTGTGAATCATGCAACTCGATGTGCAGCCTGCATCCAGGTAGTGCGATTCGCATGCTACACTACTATGGTGTGAATGCTCACTAAGACTTTCTCCCCCATTGATTTATGCAGTTCAGCTGCTAGTTTTGGCCCAAAGCCTTTGTACATTGCTACCCAGGAAATCAGTTTATACATAACTTTTTCTCTACTAACAAGTTTGCTTCTCTGTCCACCAGATGTCCTCCAGGTTGTATGAATTTTGAAACTAGATCACTCTTCTTAAGGCCTTTTCACTCTGGGACAATTGTGACGGTCACCAGTAGAGATTTATTAGTTTGAAATGGAGTTTTCATACTGAAGCAAAATGGTAACCCACACAGTCACAAGTGATGCTGCAGTGTCGACTCTGAACACATGTGACGATCACTGCCAGAGAAGCATTGCTTTTAATTGAAGTGTTCAGACTGGGACACAAGTGACGGTCACAGCATTTTCAGATTGCCAACACAGCAAAGTTGTATATATATTAGGGATGGGTCGATACCAGATTTTCTTGATACTCGATACTGATACATGATTTTTTCCTCGATACTCAATACTTCAATACTCGATATCTTCAACATTTCCAGTTTCAATAAATAGGTACATTGAAAATTAAAAGCTGAGAGAACTGTGTAATAGGTACCAACAAAATTACTTGTGCATATTTAATGAGACAAAATTTAATATCATCAGTA
This sequence comes from Ectobius pallidus, assembly GCA_964059195.1. Lineage (NCBI taxonomy): Eukaryota > Metazoa > Arthropoda > Insecta > Blattodea > Ectobiidae > Ectobius > Ectobius pallidus. The sequence continues at coordinate 26,640,728 of CAXKWD010000003.1, read as the reverse complement.
GCCTTTATTTTTAAACTCTACATTAAAACTAACATTAGTTTTTTAAACAGTCCACTTACAAGTTTTTGTTAAAAAAATACTAGCATTCTCACTTAATTGCAGAATTGCAGAATTACAAGAGTATCAAAAAAGTATCGAGAGAGTTTTCTGAAGAATTGTTCGATGCCGATACCATGCAAGTATTGAGAGTATCGAGGTATCGAAAGTATCGAGGACCCATCCCTAATATATATAATTATATATACATACAAAGTATAGTCAGTGAATTATAATAGTGAGCTCAGCGAAACTAGTTATCCATCCATGGGTTTAGATTTGGTTAATACTGAAGATTTTATAAGTGAAGTGGAATGTCGACCTGCCATTTGGGATGTCAAAAGCGATGACCAATTGTTTTATCATGTAGCTACTATTGACAATACTAGCGGTGACCGTCACAAGTGACTGTGTGTTCACTGCAAAAATCGATGACCATCACAAGGAACAGTCACTTGTGTCCCAGTGTGAAAAGGCCCTTAGGGATGTCAAAATTTAAGTCTTATCCTTGTTTTTTTGGATGCACACTTTTTTCCAAACAGTTAAATCAAGTGTTTCTGAACTCATTTCAGTAATTTTGCCTCACAACTGAAATCATGACGTGTACACCAGAAATGATGAGCCACTGGACATTTTTCTGTTTGTCGGTATTTAATATTTCTTATGTGCTTTTTGTACCTTAAATTTAAATTGCTCTTTGTTTTGCTAGTGTATTAATAAAATGTGGTAAACTGTCAATACTGAGGTAAATTTAATAAGACCATAAATTTTAAGTCTACAGTGTCAGACAACTGTTGCGCTAGGTTACTATAAATGTGAGGAAAATTGAGCTAGGAATGATAAACATTTTTTCCTTCTGAATATTACAGCTTTATGATGAAAATACACTGTTTTATGACTATTAAATTTTGTGAAATGTGGCAAAAATTTTCACCGGAAATGAGTGCTTCTAGAAATTAATAAAGCACAGAAAATAACCATTACTCAACACAGTTCAGCTACCTAGCACCCCCTACTGTGGCACATATTCTGCAATTTAATTTAGTTTTGAAGAAAGTTCAAGTGTAAATTGAAAGTGATAGGTTTTAAACTGGAAATGATATAAAGTAGAAGGTGTGATAATCAGAGGTGTACATATTCTGATTTTAGCTTGCTTGCCCCTTTGAAATTCTGCAACCAGCCACAGCTTTTAACTTGCTTGACAAGAGAGCAAGCCAGATTGCAACGATGAAAAGAAATACTGTCGCTATGAGTCACAAGCTTTTCATAACCTGGTGGGTTTCACGGGGCCTAAAGAAACTGCAGGGCCTGATGGAAAGAATATGAAACTGGGTATATCAGTGCACTGGTAAGTCGTGCAGTTACGTAGCTGAGGAGCTTCAGATGTGTTTAGAGTGTAAGTAAAAGGAGAATGAATAATTTTACCCTGAAGGAAGCCGAGGAGAAACTAAAATGTGGAGAGTCTGAATTATCAATGAACATAGGTACTAGTCCAGCATGGGAAATATTTTCAAACATTTTCGAGAAAACTTCAAAAAAATCAATAATAACAATAACAATAATAAAAATAATAAATGTGTTAAGACACTAAAACGATTTTTAATACTTTATCCACCTTTTATTTATCTGCATGATGAATTTCTTCTACCAGCAAGTAGAAAAGCAAGAAAGTATTACCTACACTTAGCAACTACAGTTGTTTAGCTGATAGGAATGTCACAAGCTTATTCAGACTTGCATGGGTTAAGTTCAGCCCGACCCATCTAAGTCGTAAAGAAACCTGCCTGCTTGCTAGCTGCGACGCTGGCAACTTGCTTGCCTGGCGTGCAAGCGGGTATGGGCAAGCTAAAATCGAGGTTTGTACACCTCTAGTGATAATACCTCAGAAATAAAAGGAATACCAGTAACAGAAGTTCATCGAAACAAAGCACTCAGATAGAGTGATTCCAAACAAATTCTCATACGTTATTGGTCCAAATCTAAAGAGGAATATATAAGTGAAAATGTCAACAGTATTACCTGGCACTGCAGCGAATTTTTAAATTTGAACTATGTTTATATGCTGCTTCATGGATATGCCATGAATATCTAGAGACAGAGGTAATGTTGGATATAAAATTGGCATTAATTGTTATGGCACCTAGAAACAGACTTCTTAATTAACTTACATCTTACCCACTATGGTAACACCTGACTTTAGTGGTACAGCCTATAGGTAGTCCTAAGGTGATCAACATTTAACTTTAATTGGCTTGGAATAAACAAAAAAAATGTTTCCATCTAATTTTGGAACTTATTTTCCCATAGGCTGTGCCAGTTCACTGATACAAACATAATATTCATGTTGCCTTCTCTTAGGCAGATATAATTCATACAAATTCATCTAATGTCTGGTCCATCAGTACACAAGTGTCTGGAAATTCAGTTTTCAGGGGTGGAACAGTTCTTTAAACAAAAAGAGCATTTTTGTTCAACAGAATGAACGGAAGAAATCTTGCATGTTTTCTGCCACTAAAACTGAAGTAAAATCCCAATACAGTAGAGTCTCGGTCATTCAAAGTCAATGGGACGGAGCCTACCTTGAACTATAAAAACTCGTACTTATAAAATCACATAAAAAAGCCTGTGTACACAAAAAAATTTACTTACATTACAACACAGTAGATTGGGAAACAAAAACATACAGATTGCCTTACATTAGAATGAGAATATGATAGGAGAAAAATTCCTCTGATACTGGGACTTGAACCCAGGACCTTTGGCTATTCGTGCAAATGCTCTACCAACTGAGCTACGCTGGAGTTCAATTCACAGTGCCAGATGGAACCTCTCTCCTATGTCCAACATAGACAATAATCTGTGGTTCATGAATGCTTATATATCTATCATACATTAGAAGGTGTTCTAAAGTGTTTTTTGGAATTAAAAAACTACTTAAATTAAACTATTATAGTGCCTGTTTCATTAGTGATGAAAAGAAAAACACACAAATCGTTACATTTTAAGAAATTGTCAAGCATCATTTGTTTCAACAAACTGCACCATTTCTGAGCCATGCATGCTACTGTCCAAACAGTGGGTTGATCATCAGGGTTGCAGCTGTTCGATACAACACATAGTTGCCTTTAGTCAGCATGCCTCTTGCTATGGCTCATCAGCAGTACAGTACCTGTCACATCCTTGTCAATGTTTGGCCTCGTATAAGGCACTTACACACTAAAAACTGACAATTTAATACTTCTTTAATTCAAATATTTCAGCTGTGATTTATGGGAATGTTAAAGCATCAAGACTCAGAATACCAAGGCTCTACTGAAATCCTAATTAATGCAGATCTGTTTAGATCAGAAGATTATTAAATTAATTCAAAATCCACAGCAATACAGCATACTGATACAGATATTGATGAAAGGTAAAACTGTATATACTCGAATACTACCCGCATATTTTTTTCCAAAAATCTCTTATTAAAAACTGGGATGCGGGTATTATTTGAATACTGGCCTCCTCTCATTTGAATTTTGACATTTTATACAATGTCGGCTCAATATAACATGATGCTTTATAGTAGCATCACAGTAGCAAAGATGTAATGAAAGGAAAACGCATCTTTTGAGAGTTAGGTGCGATACTACCAATCCAGTGGCTGAAAGCAGAATGACTGCAATATTTTGGCTGGCTGTTACCATGTACATTATTTTTATAATTACAATTTAGCCTACCATATTTTTTTTTATATATAATGTTAATTATAACTGTTTAACATTAAAACTGGCACAATAATTTTATATATGGGCCTATAGATTTCCTTTTATTTCAAATTTCCTTCCCAAACATTTGCATGTGTGTATTAGTCGGAGCGGGTAGTATTTGAGTATATATGGTACTTTACAATAAACATGAAGTTTATTTCTTTTTATTGCAGTGGATCCCAATCAGAAATCTCTCAAAGTCTGTGGGAATGATGGATGGGGTCCATGAAGAATCTTTCTTTCTCAAAGGTTTTCTTAATAACTTGCAAGTAACTACATTAGCTGAGCACAACAGTAACTTCTATAGACAGTACAGACATGCTTTCTGTTCATCCTTTGCCTTATTCCCATTTTTCTTTCAGCAATAAAAGATGGGAAATGTTACTTTTTATGTTCCATGTGTTGTGTTTTGTCGTTACATTCCTGTATCTTTCAGTGGATTGTGATTTTCCAAATTATTGTGTATATGGATCAATGGTTAAAATTGTGTTCAAGCTGTTTCCCAACAGACTACACAGCTTCTAATGTCATTTGTTTCCACAAACTTTTAAAAATCCAGATTTTCATCCGACGTATTCATTAAGAACGAATTTCTTGGAGAAGGAGGCAGGAATTGCATTAAACTCTCCGTGGCGCTACATCCCTGGAGGGACTTGGCCTACCACCCGACCGCTGCGTCATCTCCCGTAGGCAGATGGCAGGATTGGGGGGCATGTGGTCAGCATGCCGACACCCACGGCCGTTAATGGTGGTTTTCTTGACCGGAGCCGCTACTTTTCTATCAAGTAGCTCCTCAATTTTGAATCACGAGGCTGAGTGCACCCCTACCAGACCTCCCTACCTCAGAAAAATCCGAGGAGGAACCGGGAATCGAACCCGGACCGACGGATCTGTAGTCAGCAACGCTAACCACAAGACCACGCCGGCGGACGGAATTGCATTAAAGATAGTCTAAATTCTCAACGAAGTTTTAGGGAATGAACTTCGGCCTGTAAGTTTGTAGTCAGCAATATTAACTACCGGTACTAGAGAAGGGAGTTCAGTTTACTGCTAAACTGTACAACACAAAACATTATCATACAGCAAGATTGATAACCGTATATTTCCGCAGATAAGACCTTCAGATAAGACGAGGCATAAATTTGTGTCAAAATTTTATAGTTTTAGCATATATCTGTCCTATAAGACAACCCCCAAACTATCATTGGTGAACGGCCTATGAAATTATGTTTATGAAACAACTTCAAAAAGTTGCCAACTATTGTAGGCTACTGTTGGCTACCGTTAAAGAAACAAACCTTCCTCAATCTTCTTTTTTTCAAAATTGCATCACATGAGCACAGTCACACCACAATGGAATAGAACGATTTGTGCATTGTGCGTGAGCCATGTACACCTACCAGCATACAGGGAAAAATGAAAAAAATACCAAAAGTAGGTTTTATTTTGTGGATTATTGGCGTTTGTGGTTTTATTTACAAAAAAAAAACACGTTATTTCATGACTTACATTTGCCCACAAATAGTACTTAACATCTTAATATATCAAGGTAAATAACCTTGAAATCAGAATACATCTCTATATACTGTATATAAAAGGCTTTGTCCTGCCTGACTGACTGACTGACTGACTGACTGACTGACTGACTGACTGACAGGGATCAACGTAGAGCCTAAATTATAACAGGTAGAGACTTGGAATTTTGACAGTACCTTCGTTTTATAATGTAGGTGCTCACTAAGAAAGGATTTTGAAAAATTCTGATTTTAAATGCCAAAAATCAAATGTTTTTGAGAATACTTAATCCCTTTTTACAGAGAATTATCGAATCCGAATCACATTTGACATTAAAACATATTGTTGCCAGTGGGTTTCAGATGGGTTTGGAATTAAATTAAATGGAAGTTTGACAATTACTGTTGGCTTTGTCTATTTTTGTCATACCTTGGAAATGAAACTTTTGCGATCGCTTGAATGTTGTAAGCCCTAATATGGTCAAACATTGTTTTATTTGGACGAAACTCACTATACAGGGGATTTCTGGACCAAGGAACTCGAATCTGAGGTCGCTTTTACCAGGCGACGCTATCTAATCGTGGTATGTAGTCCACGTGATTTAGGTGTTAATAAATATAATGATTTAACTATTATGCTCTTAATTTTTAATTTTTGAAATAATTATCGTGGGCGAAGCCGCGTGCACATGCTAGTCATTTTATAATGGTTTTAATTTACACAAATTTAAGTCTAATTTCTTTTGTATCTGTCCTATAAGACGACCCCGGACTTTGGGGGCCTGTTTTATGATTCAATTATAATCTTATCTGCGGAAATACACAGTAGGCCTACTAACTTCACCATTAGGTATTTACCCAGAACAATTATTTCAACAGGCACTCCCATCATCATCAGCTGATTCTGATCTTACTATAGATTTCAACATTTCACTGAGCTATTTCTGTAATAACATTAATATGGACAAAACTAATATTTCCTGGATCATCAATGGCTTTAATTATTAATCACTAAAATGTTTTCCACCCCTGTTATTTAGATTTCTAAAGGTAAACCAACCACCAATGTGGAAAATGGCAGATATTTGATCATACAAAATAACAATCCATCCAGTTGTTTATGTAGTTGTTAGCATTAATAAAGGCAGTATTTTGTGCAAACAATGCCAAAATATTTACAAATTTTCAGTCTAGTTAGCATATTATGCAAATTTAAAAAGTGAATATCATCAAGACAGCAACATTTCAAAACACACACATACCATCATGTATACAGATTAATATCTCCTTACCATACAGAGATAATAAAAATAATGTAATTAGCAGGGTTAGGATTTTTAGGTGCAATCTTCACATGGAAAAAGGAAGGGAAAAGTGCAAAAAATAACCAAAATAGGGGACAAAAAGGTGAGAGTAATCTCGTTATATCAAAAGATTACATTGACAGAAACCAGGCTACTGACTAGGAAAACTAAAATCCTCCTATACAAAACTATGATCCAACCAGTACTAATGTACGGATGTGAGACTTGAACCTTTTCCCAGAAGGGTGCAGAAATGATATATCTTTTTGAGAGAAAGGTACTACGAAGAATATACGGACCCATCAATGAAAACGGAACGTGGAGAATAAGAAATAATACTGAACTTAAACAACTGTATGGAACACCAATAGACATTGCAATTTGTCTTAAGAGGCTACAATGGGCCGGGCATGTGCACAGAATGCCAGAACAAAGGATACCGAAAAGGATAATGAAGGCTTCATTTGATGGGAAGAGGTCCCAAGGACGACCAAAAAATAGATGGGAGGATGCCGTTAGAAAGGATGCTGAACAGCTGCTAGGAATCAGAAACTGGAAATCGGCGGCGGTGGATAGAGAAGTCTGGAGGAGAAAGATTGGGGAGGCCAGGGCTCGATATGGGCTGTAGTGCCATATGATGATGATGAGGCTACTGACTAACTCCAGCGAAATTAAAAAGACAAATTACAGTAGAATATGCAAATAAGTGTTTTCATTCTTAAGGCTCGTGTCCACATGAGAGCTGAGAATGCGAGAAACTCTCGAGAGTACTCTCAGATGGTGTGTCCACTTGAGAGCGCTAGTCGAATCCTGAGAGTAGCTGAGAGCAAAACTCGCGACATTACTCTCAGAACCGTATCCACTTGAAACAAAATCGCGCGAGTTTTCGTCTCGCATTTACAAACAAGATGAACGCACAACAATGTATTATTCGTTGTTAATATTAATGTAAGCATTTTATGAGGGCTTGCTGAATGCTTTTAAGTGAGTACATTCATTTAATTATTAAGCGTTTAGAAGAATTTGACAATCTAATATTGTCAGAATATCATCAGAACATCATGAAGTATTGGTGAATTCGATAGGCCCACAAATTAACTAAAAAGACATTGAAATGTGATATGAGATTCTTGTTAAATATAAACTATAATTGTGACTTTGTGCTTTTCCGGAATCAAGCATGTGATTTTTAATTTATAGCATGTCAGTTATTCGAGTGGAGTGATCCTATCAAACTGTGAATCTAAACTCCGTGCATCTACATGAATGGATAGGTCTACTATTTATCCTCTGCGTCCACGAAGACCAAGAGCCAAAAAGTGTTCCTTGTTGATTGGTCCTTTAGCACTAGAGCAAAAGCATTTTGTGCGTCGCTGTTACATGTCTACTTTTATACGCAATAGACTCATGTACGTCGTCTTGGTCCCCTCAAAAGAATACAAAGACAAGACTGATTACGCTATAGGCGCCGTGTTTCTAAACTCCGATTTGCAGAATATTTGGAATCGTATGTAGTCTACACTAATATTGTGTTTGTTTATTTTATTACTTAATGATTGCAACTTAGGCATATGACGGTCACCGCTGTTCCGGAATTTTGTCCCGCAGGAGATCCCTACATGCCTCTAATCTACAGACATGAGGGTTACTGCACCCGTTACAGCATTCTTCGCCTCAGAATATTCTGTAGAGGAATCGATGATCGCCGTAGTGAACCATGGAGATTATCAGTGTTTCATTATGTTTCATAAATGAATGTAATGTAAAATTTTTATTATTGTTCAGTAATTCCCTTATGAACTTACTACATTATTTCATGATGAACATATGAACAATAAACGATATCGTATTATAATCTATTATCATTGAGTATTATTGGATTTAGATTTAGTTTTTAGAAAATATAAATAAATATTGAAGGCAAGTTAAATAATTTTATCATATGGCTTGTTGGGCATAATAGGCACACATTATCCACTCTCAGAGAACTCTCAGCTATACGAAACAGATTGGTATAGTGCGAGCTGCTCTCGGAGATTGATTGCAAAGGCGTGTCCACCTGCGAGTTGACTCTCTGAATGCCACTCTCAGCTACCTCTCAGGCAGTGCTCTCAGACGCGTGTCCACATACCGAAATGGAACTCTCGAGAGTTTCTCGCACTCTCAGCTCTCATGTGGACACGAGCCTTTACAGGTGTGAAGACTATTGGTTCTGGTAAAATCAAAACACATAATTATTTGTGTGTTTACATTAAATATGTGTTTGACTGCACATAATTGAAAAAGGTGTGCCCGCAGTTATGTGCTGAAAGCAGACTCCCACGTTCAGTGGAAGCTGATGAAAAGTTAATTTAAAGTTCTTTAAGATTTCAGAAATTGTAACAAAACTAAGATAATTATAACATAATAATAGAGCAATATAGGCTATAAAAATTAATGTGCTTTAGAATATTACTAAAAATTTGCATTGAAATACACAAAAGGGTGAGAAAAGGGGATTATGGGCACAGTGGAGAAAAGAAAGGGATAAAGGTCAACTAAAGATGGTATACTACACTGGTTTCTTTCACAGGAGCTCTACTTTACCCTATGAAAAAGGTGCACACCTAAAAATCCTAACCCTGATAGTAATATGAACTACTTAAACAAATATGAAGATAATTAAAAAATAAGTGTCTATTATACAAAGGTACCAATTAAGCAATTATATAAAAATTAGCATATATTTATTACATTCCTTTAGTTGTATCTACTTTTTATTTCATTACTAAGTGCCAGAATGTTACTTTATGAGATTGTGGACGGGAAATGTCTGTCCGCCCATGTATCTGTATGTGCGATAACTCAATCGGATTTTCATGAAACTTGGTATATGCATTTATAACGTACATGGGACGAATCCTATTGATTTTGTGCCAAATTGGTTGACTGGTGCCGGAGTAATGCCCAATTTAGTGCCTATGTTATGGTAATATATTAGAACTTATCGAATGCAAATCAGTTCTCATAACAACATATTGTTCCATAAGCCCTGCTTAATGAATCAATCTGAAGCTTAACTCTGAAATTGATTACAAAAATAACGTATTTTCTGTATATCATAATTGCAATTATCACTGATTAAACAAAAGCATTCTGGCACTGTTACATTACCTGATTTTATTTATTTTTCAATTATTTTTAAAAATGAGTTATTAACTATAAAAATGAAAAACTTTTAAGACTTACTAAATACTGTATCCTAACTCATGCACTACAAGCTCGTTTTGTCACTTGAATTCAAGTAATGTCATGGCATTAGCATGACTTTGCTATATACATCACAGCTTTGCAAACCCTAGTAAAGTTATCTACATCATAAACACTGGGGTTCATCGTTTTCTGCCATTTTCCAGATATAGGCTTATTACATTTAACATACCAGCATAACAACATTTCTTCCAATTTTGCTGGCCATGACTCTTTATTAGCTAATATTTGGGAGATGGGAGACCTAAGAAAACTAAATACATTCCACTCTATAAAGTTAATTTGCTTTGCTCCTTGGGACTCTGCCTCAACCCCCCCCCCCCCACTGAGGTTCTCGGGAAAGGTTTTTTTTATGAACTGACACCGGATCGCAGATGAGTTCATGTATTTAGACACCTATTACGATTACTGTTTAGCCATAATAAACTTAAAGAAGTGCAAGAAGACTTTAGGATTTGTTTGGGGTAAAAAAATAAAAATTTGAAATTTTTTGAATTTTTCCATTGGTTACAAGCTAAAAGGTATAAGTCTGCCAAATCTAAGGGTACCAGCTCTTACCTGGAAGTGGGTAAACATTAATGGTGTATTCGATGAAGTAAATTTCAACTGATATTAAAGAAGCGAGGATGGTTCATGGTATGTAAATATCAAATTTGGCATTTGCCTTTACGGCTGGGGAAATCATGTAAAAACCTATTTCAAATTGGCCGGCTATGGGATTTGTACCTGGGACCTCCCAAGTGTGAGTCCAAGACGTTACCATCTCGGCCATCTTACTCAGTTTATGGAAAGTGTTTCTATGAGAACTGAACACTGACTTTAAAGTGAACTAAAAATTAAAAAGTTGAACTTTTTGGAATTTTCCCGTCAGGCTAAGAGCCAATTTCAAGTTTCTAGCTCATCTGGAATTGGGAAAACAATGTCAGTGAGTCAGCCATGTGGCTTTATGTTATAGGGATTTTAATATTTTTATAAATAGGGACTAGTAGATGTGGTTTTAGTCTTAAGGAATTGTATTTTTTAAATTTCACTGTTTCTATTGTTGACCGAGTCAAATATCGCACCACTTTTATGTCATCCTACTTGAATGATAAATTATACTGCATATTTTAAACTTATTAATGGTAAAACAATAACCACCTATGAGGTCTTATGATTAGCATCGCTGCTACGGTTCCATAGGTTTGGGTTCGATCTCCTGTACTTTCTCAGATTTTTACGAGATTGGGAGGTCTGAAACGGGGTATGCTCAGCCACATCATTCAAAGTGAGGAGCTTGTTGATTAAGAAGTACCAGCTCCAGTCATGGAAACTATCATGAAAGTACGTGGGTATCGGCATGCTGACTACAAGGCCCCTCTAATCCTGTCCTCTGCCTATGTTAAATGATGCAGCAGTCAGACGGTTGGCTTAGTTCCTTCAGGCATGCAGCACCACAGAGTTTAGTTTATTAATAATGGTAAAATGATCCAAATATTGGGAGAAGGGGAATGACATGATACATTCATCATCTTGTCCTATGCTAATGGTGCTTATGGTGCGGTAAATGTATTCATCTTCCTGCTCTCGACATTTTCCTACTGCGTGAAAACTGTTTTCATGACCAATAACTTCAGTCTGATTTGCGATTCTGAAGTTCTGAATGCTCCTGTTCGGCTTGGATCAAAATAAAATTTAAATAAAGTGTCCCAGAATTTTTACACTAACTCTGCATTTTTGTACTCTATGGACAAATCTGAGGCAGGAATTTAGAAATAAATAATTCACTGTGTGCCATCATTCTCAAGTTAACAAATATAGTCCACCCAAATTCCAGATGGATATACAGAGCTTCGATCCCGGGTCCAAGTAGTGAAGGCGAGTGGTCTAACCACTCAGCTATGGGGATAACATAGTGACTAGCTTAAAACATATAACATGAAAAGTATCATACATAGAACATAGTGTTTGATATTATTTGTACGAAGTATCTACACATTATGGCTTGATTTTAATACTAGTTCCACACCAACCCGTAACCAGACAAAATTAAAGTTATTTTTTTCCCTGCGTGATAAGTTTCTCCTCGATATCTATTCTCTACAGAGGTATTTCCTTTCAACAATATCTTTTCTACTTTCCTCCTACATTTCTGCTATTTTTCTGACCATGCCCATTTTTCTTTACCTTATACAGATACTTCCCTAACGTCTTAATTTGTATTCTATTCTCAAAGATCTTTCTACATCTATTTCAATATTTTGTTTTAAGCATTTCTGTTTCAGCAAAGTAATTCTCCATTGATCCTTACCTGAATAGTCAAATAGTATATGCGTAATATTTTCTCCATTCCCACAGATAAACATTGCCCCTGATCCAGGCTTCCCCAGAGTTCTTTCAGTCTCCATACTCCTAACATACCTCTCTTTCTTTGTTCCAACTATCAATGTTCCATTCTTTTTCAGGCTCCATTTTATCAGACACTCAAGTGAATACTTTTCTCTCATTTCAGGATACGTAACTTCTAATCTACATCTTAATCTCTTTCAGAATCACTTTAGAAAATGGTTCCGCATAGAAGGTAAGTTATTTTTGACATTTATTTCTCAGATTTACCAGTAAAATGCAGAATTAGCGTGCAAATTCTGGGATGCTGTGTATGAAATGAGAAATACTAAAATGAATATTTAAAAAAACTGCAATATTCCTTAAATATTTAGAAACTTTGACTACTACATAAATCCAATTTATAGAAGATTTTACTATTTTAAAAATTTTGTTTTATATTGTCTTTCTTATGAAATGTTTGCCCCGCCTACTAAAATGTTTCTATACAAAATAAATCTTTCTCATCTTAAAAAAACTCATTATTCTGTATTTTTCTTGCGAACACAATATTAGTCCTGAATCTTCCTCCTGAGAAAATTAGAGGTTTCCAAACCCGTGACCTACTTTCTGATCCCTCCTAAAACAGGAAACAATGTTTATAAGAGTCATGGCAGCAGTGGTCATGTGCTTTCCAGACACTGTGTGTTATGTACCTTGCACTTTAATACTTTGACTCCTTCTCAGATACTCCAATAGTACTTTGTGCTGTAGTATTATCTGCCAAGATAGTCATTCATCCATGTATTGATAACATCTTGATTCTCCTGCACCCAGTGAATGTTCAGCCGAATCATTTCCAGAGTCTGCTTAAGAGAACGATTCCCTGAACCTACATAACTAGGTTTGAAGAACTGTGCCACCTGAAACAAGAAAAGAAATGATCCATCTCCTCTTAGAAGTTAAAAGCAACTCAGTCACAAAGGGTGTTACCATACATTTTTGTGCATTGTGTGCAAAAGCTACAACCTACCATATTTTACGGACCGTAAGACGCACTTTTTACCTCGAAAACAGAACCTTAAAAGTTGGGTGCGTTTAATGGTCCAAAGTACACTAAAAATATTAAAATTATGGTAAATATTGCCGGCATACCACAGTTAAACACAAGGTGTTGTAAACGATAAGACAATTACAAATTTTAACACAGACTGTACTTCACTGCACTTGTCACAATCGTAAAATGAGAGTAGTTGGAAGCCAGGTAGGCTATACATTACGAAAAGAAAAGAATGTTGAGTTCTTTTATACAAAAGGAATTGTCTTCGCTGGGTGGTTTAAATGAATGCAATGACCTCTAAAGAGGCTTGTTCCGTTACACTTGCCGTGTGCTGAATTGAGGGTTAGAGGGTATACAAATATTTTCAGTCTTTCATGAAAAATCATTTCAGTTGTTAAAATTTACCCAATGTCACCTGTACAGAAGAGAATTACATGCTATGCAGATTTTAAGTTAGAAGTGGTTGCCACCGATTCCATTGTACAAGGATATAATTTATGTAATGAAGTATATGTTTCCCTTCTAATGTTTTGTTTAGAATCACATTAAATTTCTTTTCCTTTAAATTTCCATCCTAAAATTAAGATGCGTCTTATGGTCCGTAAAATACGGTAATTTTAACAATATTAATTAAATTTAATATTCCAAAATTTCATATTACAAAAATCCAGGTTAAAAATTTTCTACTATGGAAAAAAAGGTAGATAAAACACGAAAAATTACAATTTTTGATACATAATATAATTCATTCTTGTGTCCGACTTTAGCGCTGTGTACAAATATTTGAATAAGAACACTTTCTTAACGCACTTTATTTTACCTTGGTAAACTTCCGGACGGCCGTTTCGCAGGTGGTGTTCCTGCATCATCACCACCTGCGAAACGGCCGTCCGGAAGTTTACTAAGGTAAAATAAAGTGCGTTAAGAAAATGTTTTTATTCAAACATAATATAATACAAATTTATCAGCAGAAGTGATTCTCATTGACCTCTCATCTAGATTTCTGTGGGCTTGACCACTAAATGGAATATTTAGATGGAAATGTTGCGCATCTTCCTTTCTCGGTTTCATTGTTCACATTTTCAAAATTCTTTGACTGAGACTGTAATACTGTATATGTGTACTTTTTATTATTATGTATCACAAACCTAATAGTTCAATCATCTATGTGTATGTATATATGTATATATTTATGAAACTAAAGAACAACATATAGCCCTAGCATACCTACACTTGGTGAAATAGGACTCCTTTGTAAAGGAAAATAATAATAATACTAATAATAAATATATTATTAAGAAATACAGCCAAATAAGCAAGGTTGCTTGTGCTCGGAGTACAAGTCCAAAGAGAGCGGAATGAAAAAGGAGGAGGGACGAAGAGCAGAAAGAAAAAAAGGGGGGGAAAAAGTGATATAACTTATGCAAAATACGACAATATTTTAAGAATAAAGACTTAATAGAAAAACAAAACATAAATACCTAGGAGATAGCTAGCAATAAGTTGCTGATACAGAAAATAAGAATTTTCTGAAAATCTAAGAACTGGGCCAAAACACAGCTTTTTCGTTTATAGTCAGCATGCAAATGTTTAGACAGGGGGATGGGTAGGTCTTGTTCGGTCTGAAACCGGCCCTAAGTAAAGAAGTATGTCTATCTCACTCTTAAGTAGATATGAGAAATGTGTTAGAGTAAGACAGGGCCAGTTCTAGAGCAGACAGTACTATCTAAAACATTTGCGCGCAACTACAGAGAGTGGTGCTATAGTGCTGACTATGCATACTGTCTCCACTAGCTGTTATGACTTCGTTGTTGTACCATAACTTATGGCTAATTTTATAAATGTGGTGCAGAAGAAGATTAAAATTAGAAGTACAGTATACACACTCTTCTTTTAAAACTGATTGCGATATTTTCTTACCTCTTGATAGTCATACTCAGTAGTGAAATGTGATGCCACAGCTGAGATGAAAGTGCCCATGGCATATGTTGAGTTGCCAAACATGGATTGCAGATAATGCCAATGTGCTTTCAGATGCCTCCACGCCAGCAGCTGTCCCTCAGGGTTCACTGCCACTCCTGCTAGCACCACTTTCACATCCTGTGGCTTCACCATGTTTCTATCTAATGTTGTTAACAAATACCTGTAGACGCCAAGGAGCCAATTAGAATATATTTCTTGGTCTCATGAGGAAAATTGTATGTTTTTAAACTCATATAGCTATAAAACCAGTGCTTATTTTCGGGGGAATGCTCCAGTATGCATACTATTAAACTTTTATACTGACCTGAAAAATAGTAAATGTAAACTAAAACAAATAAGAAAAAGATCAAAAAAATACTGGGAAAACCTTACTGCTAAAATGGCTCTACAGTGCATGCTGCTTATTGTGATTACTTCGGGATGCAGCTAATCTGATAATATTGATAACAGATTGATAACAGTAGCTGAAAGAATTAATCGAAGGTTATTTATTATATATAAGATAATACATTACAAAACAGAATTAAAAGCTATTTATTCATATAATAATAGTTTAATAATAATAACAGTTTTTAATTGTTTTTATTTTCCTTCAGGAGTCCATTAACCAATACTGCACACCCAGTTACGAGTTACAAGTATTTTTGAAAATCTATACTGATCTGTGGAGAACACCGTGTAGCATAACATCTGACGCCTGTAAGTAAAAGTTTTTTTCATTTTACACTAGCCAACAATGCATGCCAACACTGATCACCATAAATCAAAAGCTGAAGCTTAACTAAGGGGTGAAACATGTTTTATAGCTTAAAAGAAAGTTAGGTAATGCCACCCCCTCAAACTGGTCATCCTGTGAGCTGGGAACAATACTGCTCCTTCCAGTACAACACAATACAGTTGAGTTAGAAACAAAACCTTAAAAACAAAATTTTGAGTGACATACAGTAGCCTACTTGGAAATAAAGTTGTAAAATGGTAAATGTGATAACATAAACCAAATCTTTGATCACAAAAAAGCATTTTTCAATGTATCAGTGTTAATCCGTACAGGACTTCATGAAAATGATAACATTACCTGGTTAATAACATTATCAGTGATTACATTAAGTGGCGTTCACTATATTCGTTTTTCTGTAAAAATTACTGATAGGATAGTTTACTCATGTTCATTATTTATTTTTTTAGTATGCTTTTGGAGGGGAGAGGTGTTTTAACACAAGAAATGTTGGTCATTTTTAAAAAATAAACCGACATATTATACTTAAAAGCACAGAAACTTAAATTTATTAAACCCTAATTGTATGCATAGGCCCCTACTGTAAAAAAATCTGCTCAAAAGCATTTTCTTGCTGAATTTAGTTTTTTTCTCGGCCATTTACAGATTATTCATGGTTTTCAATTATCCATTGATTTTTGGCTTTCAATTAACATGGAAAATCAAGAATCTACTATACTGAATTTTAATTTTGTTCATTACAGTAATTCAAAATTATATTTTAAAGACATTATGGTACCAGTTCATCTTAAACACTGAAATTATTAATTACACACACAGACACACATGCTGGTATTTATGCAAATGTTTTAGATAATACTTCACTATTCCCCATGACACAATGCCACTGAGTTAGTTATTGTCGAAATGAATCTCAAGATACATTACCTCTGCAATATCCATGGGTCAGAAGCAACCCCTAATGCTTTGAGGAAAAGTCTCTTCTCACTTGGAACATTAGTGCTCATATATTTTGACCAACAGTATTGCCAATCCTTCACATCACCATACTTTATACCTGTAAAGTATAACAAATGTGCATCAGAAGCTTTCATTTTCATTAATAATCATTTACTCCCAAAAATATTCATTCTTTTGAATGAGCTATTTGTTCATACACACTGTTTGTGCAACAGTGATTTACCCTAAAAGCCAATTGGTGTATAATATTCCATACTACAGTGTGAATCATTCTCTGAAGAAGGACACGATAGGATGTCCAAAACGTTAGACGCTAAAAACACGACGCAGTCCAACCTGAATAATCAGTACAATCAGTTTATGTTTGACACCGGCTGTGGAAGCCTACGAACTAATTTTATGAGTTGGATAGTTGCGTAAAGATTTGACAGCGAGCAATCTGATTAATTATCTATGCAACTGAAATCATTAACAGAGTAACGATTCAGATTCTCACAATTACGGTTGCAACTACAATTGACTCATTAGAAGAGATGTTGGAAATGTCCTCCACTCCTCCAACACTGGCACCTTTTTAGGAAATTTTCTTTCTCGTTATAAGTTCAGCTTCCGAAATAGAGTTGACTTCTCTTCTGATCTTGTCTTTAAGTTCTTATAATGTGTGGGGGTTTGATCTGTAGGCTACACTTTATTTTTCAATTTCCCAGCAGATGAATTTTGAAATATCTGTGGATGACAATCTCAAAACATCCATCAGGAGTTGCTGCTGTTGTCCAACAGTCAGAAGGATTATAGCTGAGGATGATTCATGACGCATGCTCGAAACATTTCAGATTAGTTCGTGATTCCTATCTTAAGCCTTAGTATATATTTATTAACTTCACTATATAAACTTCCTATAAAGTTTTAGAGTTTGAGTACATGAAGAAATTCACTTATATAGAGTGCACAAAGAAATTCACTTATATAGAATTTATATTCAGAAAGAAAAAAACAGTAAAGAAAAATGTTATTGTATTTACCTGCCATGTAGACCACTTCTCTAAGGTTTGGAGGGATTCGAACACCACTGTCCATCCAGTCCCGGAACTTTTTGCGGGCTTGCTTCACAGTGCTTTGTACATCACACAACACAGCTGATGCCAAGATGTCTGATCTCATAAGTCTGAAAGTATGGTTTTAATAAATGTTTAGTTTTGATTAAGTTAATTGGGAAAATATTGTGAAGTGCCATTATTGTAGGCTATAAGAGGATGGTTCGAAAAGTAACACACAATTTTTTTTACAAAAAGTATAATAGGTACAATTACAAACAAATGCACATATGAAGGGACATCTTTGTCTAGTTTTCTATATAGTCGCCAAGTTTCTCAACACATTTCTCCCCTCATGATACCAGTTTCAGAACACCCTGCTCATAGAAGTCCGTTCGGTTGAAGTACAGTCATCTGCAGACTGCTGTTTTCACTTCTGCATCTAATGCAAAGTATTTACTGGCCAGGAATTTCTTCATGGGCCCAAACAAATGAAAGTATGGAGGATGCTGGAGCACCTCCCAACCAAATTTGATTTTCTCACAAACAGCTGTTGTGAAGAAGTTTGACACCATCAGCATGAAATTTACAGATTAGACCGGGGACTGTCGGACTTTCATTTATTTGGCCCCACAAAGAAATTCCTGGCTGGTAAATGCTTTGTGTCAGATGCAGAAATGAAGAAAGAAGTCTGCAGATGGCTATACTCCAACCGAACGGACTTCTATGAACAGGGTATTTTGAAACTGGTATCACGATGGGAGAAATGTGTTGAGAAACTTGGCAACTATATAGAAAAATAGACAAAAGATGTCGCATCAAGTGTGCATTTGTTTGTAACTGTACCTATTAAACTTTTCATAAAAAAAATGATTGTGTGTTACTTTTCGTTCCACCCTCAAATTAAACTTTAAAGCATTCACCTTCACATAATTATTGTAGGTAAAAACTTATTAAATTAGATGTTTCATCATCTGAGACCTACTAGAACAATGGTAAACTTCTGGATAGCCATTTCGTGGGTGGAGTTGACACTCTGCTGAAGATGCAAAAACACCACCCGCGAAACAGTCATTCAGAAGTTTACCATAATAAATTGCAGTGTGATACGAAAATATTTCTAATTCAGTGATTTTAATGCACAGCACTAAAGTCTGATGCAAGAACAATTTAATAAATTAATTTAATAGGGAACCTTACTTCTGTAGATGTGTTCCTGAGTCATCCCACCCAACATGCTTTGCAGCGGGTTCCAGAAGCTTCCTCATATATTCCAAGAACTGCTTGTAGGCTGCAGATTCTGACAGCAGCTTACTCCAGCTCTGAAAATGTTCCAAGGCTGTGGCCCACGGAACAAAGTCCTGTTCATGTAGGAGATACAGTGACAAATTCAGTGGAACTGTGGCATTCAATACACCAGCCCTGAAAAACAAATGATCAATCAATATTTAACGAGAGATAATTTCAAATGGTTATCTAGAAACTCTGTAAAATAGCAAAAGACCACGAACATATGGACCACAATCTGTACCCAAAAACTTAAGTTTTATGAATTTAATGAATATTTTGAAAAATCTAATTTAAATAATCACCTTCAGAGAGCATATTTTTTATACAAGAAATTTTCTTACAACTAACAGTATTTTAAAAAATGCATAAAATTTAGTTTATAATTGTGAAAAACAAGGATGTGAATTATGTACAGGTATGGAAAAAAGCAGACCGGCTCTCGTAGCTGATTTCAGAGCCTTGTTCACACCAGTGTCCATGCCTATTCCTTAGACCTGTGTAGCTGGACAACAGGCACGCAGCTGGTTACTGCTTTCGTCTTAGTTGAAGAGCTCAGGTGCTTGGGGCGCATGACCTTCATGCGAAAGGTTGCAGGTTCGATTCCTGGGTATGTAAGTTTTTTTTAAGCATATCATAGAAATATTAATTGTCACAGTTTGTGGACCTACTTACATTTGAATTTAGCAAACAAATGTGGGCTATTATTTGGCAAAAAAAAAAAAATATATATATATATATATTTATCTGGAAGGTGCATCTCTTCTTCCTGTACCAAAACCAAAATATATGTCAGTAAAACTGAAAAATAAAAAATAAATAAAAATCAAACAGGTTACTGAACTGCCTGGTCGGTCCAATGACGTTTTTGGGTCCTTTTATTTTGTCCAATAGCCTTCAACTTCTCTGACAGCTGCTATCCTGTGAATGCCGCTAGGCATGCGCAGTGGCTGATATCTAGCTGTGCTGTAGGGAAGAACAAAGTCTCCATAGGCCTCATCTGAAGATTTTTTTAGTCTAAAGCAGAATTTTAAAGCTGCATATTGCTCGTCGCGTGTCACCTCCATTGCAGCCGTAGGCGATATTGAACATGTCTGCACTTGCAAGTGTCTCACAGACAGGAACCTCGAGACATGATGTTGAAACTTACACCATGCGTGCATGACGCATCAAGCTAACACATATAAGGAAAACGTTTAGCGTGATAAACTATGAACGTAAAAAAATTATGATCATTCTTTATTGAACAGCCCTCGTATCTATCTTTATCTTTTAATCTATAACTGATGGCAAGATTCCAAAATGTTCAAAATTTTAATTTTTCACCTCCAGAATAAACTTTGAAATTTTTTTACTGTATTGTTGTACGGTTTCAGATGTTTGACCAAAATAAAGAAATAGGCCGATTGTTGATGTGAGGAATTTGTTGTAAATTTAGTCTGTTAATTTTCTAGTTATCCTACTTACTCCTTCAAGTATGCTTTCAAACTTTCTCAAGAAACCGTGGTCTAAAACTCAATAGTTTCTCAAATATGGCCTATTAACTCCATCATGTTATATCAGTTTACCTGATTTTATTTCCTGACTAAATGTCCTGCTTTATGACGTACATTAACCCTTGCTCTGGTTCATTTTTTTTACAAACCTGCATAAAGTGAAGGCATCATCAATGAGGCTGGCTCGGTCTGCTGGACTGAATACTGAGTGGTTGTTTTGTAAAGCTGCGATGATGGCTTCCCACATTTCTTCTGTATACATAACACGGTAGAATCCAGACTGATTTACATTCACTTTGATCCAAGTTGTGTCTGCCGGAATTTCAAATGTCACTGAAAAATAAGATATTGCACTAATTTAAAATTAATCAAGAATAGAAACATTTGTTGCTATTAGTGGCTTAGATATTTGTGAGCTAGTTAAAATCAATTTAACAAACATTTTTGTTTGGGGGGCAAAGATTTATACTTTTTATTTAAAGAGCTGGTTGAAAATGTTTGATTCCAAATTAATAGCAGGTGGTTAGCTGGTTAGTACGTGGTTATTTAATGATGGGGATGTACTTGCAACTTAGGCTGTCGCCGGTGTGCTGGAATTTTGTCCCGCAGGAGTTCTTTTACATGCCAGTAAATCTACTGACATGGGCCTGTCATATTTATGCACACATGATTGCCATCGACCTGGGCTGGGATCGAACCCGCAACCATGGGCACAGAAAGCCAGCACGGTACTAACTGCGCCAAACAGGTTGGCAATAGCACGTGGTAGTGGTGTATCATCTTTTGAAGCTTTATGGGGTTAGCCATTAAAGATTATCCTGAATTCGCTGAACAGAAGAACATGGAAACAGAGTTTCCATTCAAGTAGAAGCAAGGTCAGTATGGGCACTAAAGGTGAATTTCTTATTTGTATTATTAAAATATATAATTTTAATTTTTTAATTATTCCAGACACATTTTAGGTCATCCTACACCACTGGCAGGTGTAAGTAGCAGAAAATTGAGGTGTACAACATATAATAAAAAAATATATAAAAAAATTAAAAAATTTGTTCAACTTAACATTTTTTAGATATAGAATCTCCTTATAATTTGTAAGCCTATACCAGGGTAAGAAAATATAAGCATGAGTGTGTGTGTGTATGAGAATAAATGCAGATGTGAGTAATACTTTGCATGTAAGTTCTGACTTGTCCAACATCATTTGTACACTGTTCATGTATATGATATAATGGATTAATAAAAATTATTATTATTATTATAATTATTTCTGTTGTTTTTTACGGGTATTTTAACAAGAGTTTTGTACAACAACATAGGCCTGTAACTGTTTCTGTGCGCCAGAATTTTGGCCCACAGGAGCTCTTTCAAATTCCTGTAAATTTTTTTAGATTAAGCATTTAAGTGCAGATGAATTCCATCAACCTATTATTATTACTATTCATAAACCATGACATTCGACATAAGAAATAATTACTTTTACATAAGGTACTTAACAACAAAATAGTCTTCAAAAGTATACCTATATATCTAAATGGAAAAATACATTAATTATAATAAACGAATATTGTAACTGGGATTCACAGTGAAGTAATCAAATACACACAATTAATACTGTTTTTCACTCAACTTCACTAATATAAGTAATGACTTACACAGTAATGACTTAATATAAGTCATTACTTATATTAGTGAAGTTGAGTGAAAAACAGTATTAATTGTGTGTACATTAATTATGTTAACAAAAACTGAATCATAGAAAGCCAAAGCTTTATGAATAACTTAACTCATGTTCCTGCCATCATCTTAACTCCCAACTTCCAAACATTAAGGCTAGTTTACCCGATGAAATTAGGTTTCGTAACTAACTTTCACTGCTTTTTACTTGAATGCGCAAGTGCGAGATGTACTGGTGACAATGAGATACGACACTGCGCAGTTTCAGCTGATTCAAACTTTTTACGAAACTATTATAGTAATTTTGAGATTATAAGCGTATTTAGCTTGTTCGCGTTTTGTAAAATGGAGTGGGAGAGAGAGAAAATTGTGAAATGCCTGGATTCATTATGTGTTTCAAATGTTCATATGGAATTTTAACAACTAGAACTTCAGAAATACGGTGAAATGTGCAGTTGCAATGGAATTATTTTTTAAGAAAATAGGTGTAAATAGTTTAATTAAATCACTTTCATGAAAGTAGGTACAAAACCCAGTGTAATCATGTAAACTAGCCTTTACTGTATGGTCAAACCAACAAATGAGGTAATTTTTATAGGGCAGCAGTAAAATGCTAGGATGACAACATGGCATAGGTTAACAGTAAACTCACCATCACTCATATTCATCCATATGTGACGCACATTGTGAGCATCCTGGTTACTGTAGTAGCTCAGTGGCACATACCATTTGTAGTTAAAAGGGGATATCGACTCATTATTGTGATCTGTATCATTTAAGCCGTTTGCTGACATGAGAAATCTCTTCTGAGTAGCAGTGATAGTGTTCCCTTGACGTGAGACTGTGATCAGAGGGAATCCCATCTGTCGAGTCCAAGTATCCATCACAGACTGCAACACAAATTATTTCTGGAGTATAAGATCTACAAAAAAGATATTCTTAGAGTACTCAACCATGACAAACATGATTTAACCAGACCATTTACAATAAAATCTCTCATTTAAGTTAAAAAAAAATTAACATTTTGTGAGTCCATGCCTGAGCTATATTCACGGTGCTGAAATTTGCAATTCATGTTTATTTTACCATTCTAGGCCAAATAACAATATTAAAAAGTGGGATGACTCAGGTGCTAGCACCTAGGACTCTCATAAGGGAGCTCAAACCCTGTTGCCGGCCAATTTGACTTTTTTTTCCCCCCCATGATTTCCCCAGTTATAAGGCTACTCATCTCTGCTATTTCATCCAATATCATAATCAGTGGCAGCTCATGTATAGGCACTGCGGAACTGCAGCACCCCCTATTTCCACTTTATATTATCGATAACATTTAATATAACGAGTCCTTTCTTTCTTTATAACATCGTGAATAAATAAAAATAGAGTCCACACTTTCCACTGAATTAGAATGTCTACTGTCCAAAATTAAAGTTATTACACACAGTGGATAAATTAATAAAGAGACAGGGAGATGTATCAGGACTAGACTCCGAGAACATGATAAAGACATAGTGTGCGGTAGAGGTGCAACCGGATTGAGTCAACATATGATCGATAACCAACACTGTATTGGTGATGTAAAGGTAGTAAGAGTGGAAAGGGATAAGACAAAAAGAATGGTGTTTAAAGCATGGAACATCGTGGGCAGAGAGGGTGTTTCTCTGAATAGGTACAACAGAGATTAAGGGGAGGATTGGTTAGAGTTGATTCGAAAGATGAAAAGGACACATCAGAAGGTATAAATCCCTCCTCCACATAACAAATGCATGGAGGAAGTAGAGTATAACATACCTGAGACATGGAAGAAATAATTTCATCAAAACATGATATTTAGGATCGATCATGACATATCGAGAGAGCAAGTCGAGGACTGCTTTCATCTGACCCAGTTAACTACAGCGTGCAGCCTGATGAAGACTAGTGGGAATAGTTGAAACGTCGCACCATTTTATTAATTTATCCACTGTGTGTAATAACTTTAATTTTGGACAATAGACTTTCTTTATACTTGTACAATATATAACCCATAAGCTTAATGCCAGTAGCCATCCTCCAGTTTATTAAAAAGAGAACTGTGCGCTTCACAGTTCCAGGGGGATGGTGTTTGACTGTTGTGCGCATGCCCACATAGGAAGATGCATGCTGCAGATGCAAGGGAGAAAGTGCACTGTTGCTTCCACAGTGCCGACTGCAGCATACTTACACTACCAACCATGATCGCCAAAACGCCAGCCAAGGATGGGAATAACACTCCCAAAACTAGTCCAATTTGATTGGAGTTAAAGTGTTTTTATTTTTTACTTTTCTTAAGATTCAGCAAGCTCACATCACTTTGTTTTAATTTTTTTTAAAATATTTATTAAGTTCACTATATTAACTTCCTACAAATTTTAGGATGTAGTCTAAACAATTTGTTGCCCCCAAAACCCTGCCACCGTTGAGACAGACCAGGGATCCAAAGATATGTCCCTCATGTGACAGTAGGCTATATACTAAATGAAAAGTACCTTGACATCGAGTGACTGATTGGCATGCTTGCTGAAAACATTCCACAAATCCTTGGTTTCAGCATTGCTATACTTGTGGATGTTCAAGTAGTCACTGAGGCCTTTGCGAAGATTGTTCTGGTTCAGAAACTTCTCTAGCATATACAATATAGCTGCACCCTGTAATAAAACACAGTGGTTCAAGTGTTAAAATAATTAATTGAAGTACTATAAACAGTAGAGCATGTTGTAAAACTTGAACAGAGTCAACATTTATTTAATACTAGCTGAAAAGGCCCGGCGTCGCCCGGGCTTTGTATTTTTTAATTTGAAATTAACTTATGAAGGACTTTATGTATGTAGAACTTGAAATGAAGAAAACGATTTATCACACTCAAACTATTCCATCAGAAAACGCTGGATATAAATTTTTATGGCTCATAGAGGATGTGGAATGCTGCATTCCGTTGCTTCTACACATCATGCTTGGGAGGGGTTGAAATAAGAAGAAACACAAATTACATAAGATTGTACTGACTTGACGGAAAATAATATTTCTCATTCTCATGTTACTATACAATCGTTTCGGAGCTGAAATAAAATAGAAATGCAGTATCACTTTCATACTTTCCTCCCCTAGAACCAGAGACATAATATACTGCGAGTCAAAATGTTCCATCCCATGCTTAGGGCCTATGATAAACATCCCTATTTCTCAACTAATACAAAGCCTACAGGTATGGATAACTTATCAGCGGAAAGGATTATTTACAGACTTTTGATATAGCATACTCACACACTTAAGTTGTCCCTCTTATTCTACATCAAAATGTGAAGTGAGTAAATATTTCTTATGTCGAGGGTAGAGAAAGTTACGTGACTACATCACACTGTGCTTTATTTTCGTGGATTTCATTTTCAGTAATTATTTTCGCCAAGATACTCGTATTACATTAAATTCCAGCATTAGGCTATATACTTGCCAAGGCCCTATGTAATCATAGTAAACAATTCATTGTTGCCACGTGAACTAAACAGCATTTCTTTTTTCTTTCAGTATAAAATTCTCAGAAATTATATAATTTTCAAGGGAAGGACTGATTTATTTCAATTTTAATGTTGACCGCGTAACTTCCCGGGCTTAACTGGGTATGTGTGCAAAATTTCGTACAAATTGGTGAAGAAATGTGGATTTGTATAAGGAACAAACATACATACATACCCACAAACACACATTCGACTTTATATATTAGATTTACACTTCTTGCTCCAAGAATTAATATTAATATTAATATTAAATAAATGTTGACTCTGTTCAAGTTTTAAAACACAGTGGTTTTTAACACTCAACTAAAGTTCTAAAGTCCATGGATACCAGCAGTTCTAATATTAACCACCCCTTTATGAGGATTGAAGGAACATCTCTTTTAGTTCCTCCTAAACTTAAGTTACTTCACAAGTAGCCTATCTTTAAGTAATTAAACAGTACAAAAACAGCTTTATTGGTGCTATAGAAACTGATATTGGGAAGATCACAGTTAAGTCATAATATTATATTATGGTTTAAAAAACACACTTAAACTTCACTAAATTCATACCTTGGTAGGACTACGTAGTTTCAATCACCATTGTGATTATCCTCGGCTCTGGATAATCACAATGGTGATTGAAACTACGTAGTCCTACCAAGGTATGAATTTAGTGAAGTATAAGTGTGTTTTTTAAACCATAATATAAATTTATTGGTGCTGTTTATATACACTGTACCCATGGATCTCACGACCAAGTTTGTGTACGTGATGAGGTACAAACACAAACTTATAGCAGCAAGTGTGGGACTTTTTTTATTTGAAAACTGATCATCCACTTTAAAAGGAAGTTTTGAAACCTTCATTGCCAAAATGTTGTCATTGTGCAACTTGATGCAGTTTTTTCTTTTTATACAGTGTAAACAAAAAAGTACAAAATTCAAGCACACGTATCTTCAAAATAAAACAAATAAAAACTATTAAATAAAATGACAACTAAAAGAATGGATTTTGCCATGAATGAGACAATGAGATAAAGACAAAGACATGATAATTGAGACAAACAAACAAAAGGTATGAAGTTGTCTCCTTAAAAATGGTTTGATGTAAGGAGAGATGTAGCTTTTTATTTTATTCTTACCTTACTGTATGATATAAGATCAAATATAGATTCTATTTCTACTGGATCGTGCACTGGCACTGAAATTGGATGGCTGTTCTGCAGAGCATCCAGACTCAATGCAGGATGTGTCTTTTCCAAGATGAACTGATCCATCATCTTCCAGCTTGGCATGATGTGATCTACTCCCAGGTACTCAAGGTAGCTGGCAAAGCCTTCATTCAGCCAGAGATCGTTCCACCATTTCATTGTCACGAGATTTCCAAACCACTGCAAAAAAGAAATTGCTCACTTTCCATTGGCGGTTTTCATGAAAGTAAAAATCTGATCTGAAACACTTTATTTTTACTCTCTACTCTACATTGCAATATTTCCACTTCACACTCTGATATGAAATAAGTATCCATATTTGTGGAGTTTGTGATTGAAATAGCTTGTAACTACCAGTATTCTTCAGAGAATTATATTTTAGCTTTCTATCTTAGTTAAAGCTCATTACTGCGATGTTACAATAAAGGCAATAAGATCTAGTAGATCTTGGCAATTAACAAAGAGAAAAATTAACCTCGGTTACCAAGTGATTTTTATGTCACTCCTTTTCACTTTCTCTGTCTGTATCATAGGTACTATAGGTAGAGGAAGTATTGTTTTCGAGCGCCAAATTTGAAGTTTAGTTTTTATCATAAATACACGTTTGAGGTCCCCTGAATCCAAAAATACTATTTTCAGAAACAGGTCTGTGTGTGTGTGTGTGGATGTCTGTGAGCAACCTAGCTACAGAACAGAAAATCATATGAAAACAAAGTTTTGTATTGGGGTCAGGTACCATCTGAAGATGTGAGACGAGGATTGACGACAAGTTTCTCTTATTTTTAAGGGATGAAGAAATTTAATTTTTTGGGATTTTCTCTAAAATGGCTTTTACAATTTTCTTTAAATTTTGCACGTGGATTGCTTACACTAAGAGCTAAAAATTTAATGTGAAAAATTTTTTCGAAAAAATTATCTGAACGGTAGTTATAAGTCACCCACTTTGAATGTGCGCTCTTTGCAGTAGGCTATGTCCTCTTGTTCTATATCAGAAGGAGGAAGTGATAAAAATGCATTGGCCATGCTTAAAGTAAAGAAAGTTACGTGACTACATTAATCAGATTTTATTTGGGTTATGTATCATTCGGGAATGCGATGTGATGTAACGAAATTTTCTTCATTCTTTACAACCAATTTACATGAAGAGAATGTCATGCATAATAATTATATTACACTAAGAGGCTAACATTTATCTGGGCAGAATGTAAATGTGAATTTCACATCAGATTTTTTTTATGGCTTTGCCCTTTAATTATTGATTAATTGCTTCTTAATGTTCTATACCTACCAATGAGAGGAAATTCCAGGACTTAAAAAACAAGATAATCATAAAACACTTAAACAACTGGGTAAGAAGATATAGAAATAAAGTAAAAGGATTACAAAATAATAAATGTTTCTACCTGATGAGCTAATTCATGAGCCACCACAATAGCCACTCCCTGATGATCAGCTGATGATGTTTCATCCACATCGTACATGATGGATGTTTCTCTGTACGTTATCAA
Source organism: Ectobius pallidus (assembly GCA_964059195.1). Lineage (NCBI taxonomy): Eukaryota > Metazoa > Arthropoda > Insecta > Blattodea > Ectobiidae > Ectobius > Ectobius pallidus. The sequence continues at coordinate 26,612,104 of CAXKWD010000003.1, read as the reverse complement.
TCCCCAGTTCTCCATTGCTCCAGCTCCAAAATCAGGGATGGCAATCAGATCTGCAATTACATAATTACAACAGCAGGTAATTATAATAGCCTAGGACATTAACGTTGACTTATATTGTCGGTTAACATGAGAGATCTCTTATCTCTAAAATGACTACTTTTTAGGAGACCATGGTCTTTTCAGAAAACCATATGAGACCCCGAAACATTAAGTAACGCTAATATGTTGCACATAAGGACATTTTAATTGACAAATAGTAGACAGTTTAATTGCACATCCTGACTCATGAAATGTGTGAAGTAGAAATGCCGTTACTGCTTTGTCTAAGTAGGCCTATATAAAAAATTCAGCCTAAAATCGAATTTTTACCTGAAATTTGTAAAATATGCTCCGGAAAAATGAAGTATGCTCTATCATAAAAGTAAATTTAATACTATAGGCTACTAGACGTTCTGTTGTTGGCTGAATTACAAATGAATTTTTTAAAAATAGTATAAGATTGATGCTGATCTACCAACCCAGCTCACACATTACTATTGGAATGCCCGAAGGAGAATGGAGGAAATCCAAGTTCCTGAGCATTAGCAAACAACAACAACAACATATTTTAATACTTTATTTTGGACTTAATTTTTTTTACATATAATTCTGTATAACTGCGTGAAATGGCCAAGTCGATCAAGTTGCAAGAAGGTTGATGTTCAAATTCCATAGCCAGTTCAACTGAGTATGGGTTTATCAGGAATTTCCTCATTGCCAAAGGTGAATGTGTCAGATTGGCATTTACATAACACTACTAAATTCTGTCAGTGGGTAGCTGACCTTGATATTGAAGCCTACAGAGAAACTCTGTGATGTGTGCGAGTACTCATTCAGGTACATAGTAGGCCTACCCAGATTCTCTGCTAAGTTTTCTCATTGTGATATGATTAAAAAATGAATGGGTGTCTCTACGAAACATGGAGCTTATGACTAGTCTGATATTAGATTTTCCAGTTTTCAATGTCACCACACTATGTGCCTAGCAACAAGTTTTTTTCTCTCTTTTTCACTCCCTCACTGTTCTCTCTGGATGACCTGACAGTAAATCAATTACACATCTAGCCAGTCTGCTTACATAATCACCTGATCAATAGCACCGCTCCAGTAACTGGAGGTATTTTAAGAAGCAACAGAATCCTTATTTTACTAGTTTCAAATACCATAGAAAAAAGTTCACAATTACTTCCAAGTTAATGTTCTCGGAATTATGATAGTATTAAGATATTTAAAATTTTTGCTTATCCTGTAACTTAGATATATAACAAAAATTCTGTAGATAGCAATATTTAAAAGTGGATAAGTTTGATAACTGAAAATTTTCAGAAAGCTGGCTTGATATCAAAATGTAAAAACATCATTCTATCAGCTATTATTAATACCGTATCAAATACATTTTACAAATTAAATCTCAGATTTATAAACTGAAACAATATAGGTTTGATCCCCAAAAGAAATCATTAGGCCTAGTACAGTGAGTCCTACGCAAGAGTTGGCCAATGACGTGGGTTTCTGCGGCGGAGACCGTTCCAACTCCCGGGCATTCAGGTGAAATATCTATGCTAATAAAGCCGCGATTGGTGTAATGATTCAGGTTCTCACATTTACAGTTAAATTTACAATGAAAATAATCATGTACCTCATCACAAGAGATGTTTTAAATGTTCTCCTCTTGCATCCACACAATATTGGCACGTTTTTAGGAAATTTTCTTTCACACGCATAACTTCAGCTTCTGAGATCACAATGGCCACCATAATTCTGTCCATTCATGCCTGACATCATGTATCTATACCCTTGCAAAATCCTTCCCTTAGCTGGCAGTGATTTATCAAACTACAGCAGACCCCTAGGAGTCTTGCAGCTAGGTGTGGGTGTATTGCCATACCTCACAGGCCTTTACAGATTCCGCTCTTAATCTGCTCTCCAAGAAACTGAAGACAAGATCTAAGCATATTATATTATTGTTTAGAGAATTGAGTGTGTTGTACCTTGCTTTGGAAGAGGATAGGGGACTCCAAAGAACTCTTCATAGTAATCCATAGCATCAGAAGCTGTAGTCAGTGCAAACCTTGCCTGCGATATCATGCCCTCAGGAGCATATACAGACACAGACACTTTCTTCTGAGTCTGCCGAGTGATGCGCTTATAGTCACACACTACAAACGCCACCAAGTATGTACTCATCTCCACAGATTCTTGAAATTCGTCTCGTAGCTGTAACAATCAGAATTTAACATTTTTTTCATTCTGTAACTACAATTCATATACTCCACTTAATGCCAACCTTCATACTGCAAAGATAACTTTTTTATCTACTTCATTATTTTTGTTATCTAGAATGTACAGGTAGGAAAAAAAGCGGACCTACTAAAATATATAAGTTGCCGATATGAGCCACTGCGCATGCCTAGCGGCATTCACAGGATAGCAGGTAATGTATTGAAATTTATTCTAGTGTCAACTGTTGACTTAGCCCATTTCGAATAAGGAATACGCAAGGACACTGGTGTGAACAGGGCTCTGAAATCAGAGTCTGTCCACTTTTTTTTCCCTACCTGTACAGGTGCCAGAATTTATGAAAAATGTGAAACTACCGCTTGTGTGAGACTAACATTTTTAATACTTTCATTTTAAATTATCATATTCGAGATAAGATGTTTCATCCATTTTAAGGAGTGTAGAAACAGCTTTCATGAAGAAAGTTTGAGGGCCCTATTGCCTTCATCGTTAGTAGTGTACAATAATATTTTAGAGTGATATATATTATAGAGTGATATATATTATAGAGTGATATATATCTATATATACAGTGCTTTTACTGTACGACTTGGCCGGCAATCGCACGGGCCGCTCCACCATCACAGATAAACCGCATGCGGGGCCAGGAGCGTGTCATATCACGGTACTCCCGGCGAATCGTATATATTTCCGTAATTGTAATCACAATAAAATATGAAAATATGAAATATAAAATTAAAATATAAATTTACCTTATCACAGGAGATGTTGGAAATGCCGTCCTTCTGCATCAATACATCTACGGCACCTTTTGAGGAAATTGTTATTCACACGCAGTAGTTCAGCATCTGAAATGGCGTTAATTTCTGTCCTGATATTTTGTTTCAAATCTTCTAGTGTCCGGGGATTAGTTTTGTACACTTTGTTTTTCAAATTACCCCATAAATAGAAATCGCATACCGTAAGATCAGGGGACCGAGCGGGCCATAACCCCTTACTGATTATTCGATCCTCAAAAATTCCCTCAATAAACTTGATTGAATCGTCAGCTGTGTGCGCGGTAGCAGAATCTTGCTGAAAATACCCAGACCGACATTCAATGTCCGTCAGCTGTTCGAAAAATGGTGCCAGTATTTCATTCCTGTACCGCTCTGCATTTATGGTGTTTTCATAAAATATAGGCCCTATTATTCGGTATGCATTAACTGCGCACCATACTCCGATTTTCTGGTCATGCAAGGGAGTTTCATGAACAAAATTAGGTTTTTCTGTAGCATAATATCTGTTGTTCTGAGACTCAACATGACCATGTAAATGGAACCATGCTTCATCACTGAAAAATATTACTCGTGGATCAATTGTATTGTCATTAACACGCCTCAAAATCCAGTTACAGAAATTTACTCGACTCTGGTTATCACGAGGGAGCAATTCCTGGACAACAGTAACCTTGTATGGTTTTAGTTTCAGAAGTTTCGTAGCTTTCCATGCTGAACTCATCGAAACATTAGTTTCCTGTGCAAGGCGCCTAAGCGATTTTTGGGGCGTGTGTTCTAACCTTTCTCCAATTTCATCTAATTTTTCCTCTGTAAGCACATGTCTTTTGACGTTTCTTTTCTTGTCAAGAATTGATCCTGTCTCCCTTAATTTAGTTACAAGCAATCGCACGGTCTCTCTATGTGGAACACGCACACCTGGGAATTTAATTCAAAATTGCCTTACAACTTCTCTGCAAGAATTTGAAACAACATACGAATCGTACATAAACATTCTTTGTTCTAATGTATAATTATGTCGTGGCATTTTTAAAACACTTAAAACACTTCAAGCAAAACTAAAAACTACTTTAACCATAAAAAAAACACAAACACTGCTGTAATAATTATTCACGTGTGAACGCAATCACATCACATGCTAGACTTCAGCGACGAGACGAGGCATCACTTGGGCGCTTGATGCATGAGTCACAGATAGTCGGCCCACGCGATTGCCGGCCAAGTCGTACAGTAAAAGCACTGTATTATAGAGTGATATGTATATATCTATTTTCTGTGAATATTTTGCCACATTTCATAAACTTTTTATAGTCATATTTTTTCTATTATTAATTTTTTTCATAAAAACTTCACAATTTTTGTTATGTTTTTAAGGAATAAAACCTTCAGCAAACTATTTCAACCTATGCAACTGGCTTCATTTTAAAAATGTAAATATATATATATATAGCCTATATCTAGTCAAAATATCTGAAGTAGGATTAGATACGAGTATATCATCCCTTTAATTATTATTGTCACATTTCCCAATCAATGATTGAATCGCAACTGACGCCATCTAAGGTTTACTACCTTCAAATTACTTCTAATGTAATTCTCATACTTTCATCAATTATCTTGTAATTTTGCTAGGTGAATCATTTCTGCATTTGTACTTCAATTTGTGATTTTTTTTTTAATTTCACATTTCTTGCTTTGCAGAAAACAGGTCCCTCTAATTACAGAGAATGAATTTTTCCTCTATTATAATTTGAAAGCGTTGTGCCAGTGTTATATTATTTGTACGGGTTAGTTCCAGTTCTAATCTCCTGTATCAGAGAGAAAACTGAAGACAACAAGCAATATCCTTTCATATCTGAACACATAAATGTTTTTTAAGTAAGATTAATGATTTTGTTAAATTTCTTTCATTAGTTTTACGTGAAAATAAAACATATAAGATAGTGATTTGATGGTATACATCTTGCAAGTTTGTGTTTCTGTACAAAAGTGTGTTTTTAATCAATGTACATTTATATTATATCAATTTCCAAACATTAATGTTGTAATTAAGTGGAAGGAAAGGAAATAGACATTAAATCCATGTCTGGGATATTAATACAAGTAAGAATCAGCTTGAAAAATTTCATGTCACAACCGGGATTTGAACACGGATCTTCAGCTTAACGCGCTGATGCTCTACCATTGAGCTACCATGACAACATGCCAGTCTGACATCAAATTCCTCAACTGATTCAGAAGACAAGGCAAACCACGGGAGGTTTCTCTCCATTGAGAACACACATCCAAATGGTGTCCTACCCTTGTAGGCTTCAAAGTACCTACAAGGGTAGGACGCCATTTGGATGTGTGTTCTCAATGGAGAGAAACCTCCCGTGGTTTGCCTTGTCTTCTGAATCAGTTGAGGAATTTGATGTCAGACTGGCATGTTGTCATGGTAGCTCAATGGTAGAGCATCAGCGCGTTAAGCTGAAGATCCGTGTTCAAATCCCGGTTGTGACATGACATTTTTCAAGCTGATTCTTACTTGTATTTATGTTGTATAAAACAATGTGTTTTTATTCTGTTGAATGGCAGCATGTGACACATTAATCATCACATGTTGATGCCTTATGTGTCCAGTAACGAGCTGATAATTATCAGATAAAATTGCATCCTTGTGATCTGAGGAAGGATATTATAAAATGAACGATTGTGATTGGTCTATATCCGAGGAACTGCTAAACATTATTGGTCAATATCAAATATGCGGAATATGAGTGGAATAGTCTATTAAAAACACAATGCTAAATATATGAATTCTTCTTATAAGAATTATCTATGGGGGATACTTTGTTTAGACAGGTATTGGATTAAGACATGAATTTTGTCATGGTTTTACTTGGCGTGCCATTGTGTGATGGTATACTGTGAAAGTTTGTGAATAGCGTATGCATACTGTACATTTCCGCGTAGTCCATACACAATTGAGATAAATATCTTGAACTTCAAACTTTGGTGCTTATTTGTGATTGGATAATTTTGCTGCTGAGTGTAATCGGGGTTTGAATTAGACATTTTGACGAAGGGGGAAATTAAATGTGGGTAAACATTTATCAAAGTTATTAAGCAGAACATCCACTCCCTGTAAAAGACATACTTGACAGACTACCATGGAACACCCATCACTACTGCACTCATTGTCATAGCAAACATTCTTCAGCCATATTGCTGCCGGAAAAAAGAAACCAACATAAAGCAGTAATATAAATTATCATGCTCTGTTACACTGTGCACATGCTTATTAGATAAATCTTGTAGCTACACATTGTGCTGGTGATACCATTATGCTAAAGAATGGCATTATTAAGAAACATAAATGCATGTTTCCAGTAATTGCATTTCAATTTTAACCCTTTGCGGGGAGAAACCCATATATGGCATGCCTGTCCGCAGCCTTGAAGGCAAAAACCCATATATGGGTTCTCTGACCAACTCATAATGTGACCGGCTCTTCTCATGCACAAAGTACATAAAATCTTCAACAGATGGCAGGAGAATGTTCTCTTTACTACTCTGATTTGGGAATTCCACTACACATTTAAAAAAAAAAAAATTATTTAGATTTAGATGTGCCTAGGGCCATGCATATCTAGTGAATATCGTGCTCTTTTTTGTTCTGTGTTTTCCCCTTATTTTTAATAAAATGGCAGGAAGAGAGTGTCTTCCAGGTTCTGAAACTGAAGAATTAATTATTCAAAGAAATAGTGAAGTGTCAGAATTATCATTTAGCGAGATTGCTACCGGCAGCGTTAGTGAGAACGAGAGCAATGTAAGTGACACCGGTGGCAATAGTGCATCCAGCTGAATGGAAGTGAGTAATTTCGATGCAGGCCCATCATCTACTATTACAATATACAATATCCAGCAAGGGCCAGATCTGCCTTCTGACGATAGGGGGAATTCCACCCATCCCCCGTTAATTCAAACGGCACAAGTCTCACTGAGTGCATTATAAATTAATAGACAGTAGGCTATGATTTTCAATTACAGTAGATAAGTTTTTAAATTGATAAATTAAAGGAAACCTGAAAAAGTGTATGGGATTTCATCAAAGTGATGTATGATATTAATGCGTTAGGCCATGTGATTTGTTACATCCATTGCAAATGCATTGCCACAAACTGAAATCAAACTAGACAACAATAAAGATTATAAAGTAAGTAAACTAGAAATATCTACACTACGTACGTACACAGATAGTCTAATTAGACATGCACACAATCTATGAACCTAACCAGACCAGTCCCCATGTAGAAACCAGCGTCTTCGGTGCTAGTGATCGGCATGTTGAAGAGTGCGATGTGAAACCGATCTCTGGTTATGGACATCTTAAATTTTGCTTTGAGCTGTGGTTCATCAAAACAGGGGAAAGCTGATCTAGCATACGTTGGTTCAAAGTGCGTTGTTGCTAGATACCTGCAAATTGGATTTAATATTTCAATTAATATTTATTGTGTAAGAGCAACAATATAGTGAGTCATGACTTAATAATATAAAATGATGATCAGTCTGTTTTGTCAGTCATTGACATCATATCTTAAGATTCATACTTTTAAAACATTATAGACTTTATTAATGAATTTTCAGAGAGGGCTAAAATAGTTAGAAAATTGAAAGAGTGTCCACCTTAAACCCTTGTCGTAGCACTTATCTGGGGCCACTTATATAAAAATATAAAATAACACAGAAGATACAAGCACTCATTACAAAACAATGTTCTCACAGTATTAATGAAGGACGCATCTGGGACCAATAAGAAGATTTTAAAACTGTGACAACATTGTTTTTAACGAGTGCTTGTATCTTCTGTGCTATTTTATATTTTTATATAAGTGGCCCCAGATAAGTGCTACGACAAGGGTTTAAGGTGGACACTTTCAATTTTCTAACATTATAGACTTTAAAAACAAATCTGCTAATCTGATGCTCTTGTACAAGAAAATATAGTATTAGTTATGACAATAACCTTTGTAAAATTGTAGTCAAATTAAATGTCATAAATACATTTTGGTTATTTAATGAAAAAGATTAAGTATTACTTCACTACTGTACTTTACTAGTGCACTAATTAAATTGTCGCAGTAAAATACAGTGCAAAGCAGAACACAAGAACGGTTATTATTAATGGTACTTCTTTGAAAGCACCCATATTAGGTTCCTCCAAACAGACATTTTAACATAACTTTTTTAACATATTTATTTTACATATATCATAAAAGGTAACTAATAATAGTTTCTTGAACATGAATGTGTGACAAAACTTACCTATGGAACATGAAATTGTAATATGATATAACAAGTCTATTTTGTGACAAGATGAAAATATATGAAGCATGAAGCTTCTTTTATAACTGCTTATTCTTGGATGCATTGATGTCAGGAGTTTGTCAATACTAACAGACAAGACTACAATACACTTTTCTATAACTAATTTAAAAGATTTGTTAGGTATTTTATTACATAACTAGCTTAAAAGGCCCGACGTCGCTCGGGTTTTGTATTTTGTAAATGCGAAAATAACTTATGAAGGACTTTCGATTTTCAAACTCTAGTCTTTAAGGTCTTTATATAGGTATTTAGAATTTGAAATGAGGAAGAACGACTTATCACACACAAACAATTCCCTCAGAAAACGCTAGTTAGGCTATATCTTTTTATAGCTTATAGCAGATCCCCGCGGCTTCGCCCACAATAATTAATCGGAAGATTATAAATTAAGAGCAATATAATTAAACTATTATATTTATTAACACTTTGCACATGAAACATTCATAGGTCTAAACTAAACAATTGATAGGCCTAATTAATGAAACAGCAGTAAATCCGGCTTTGAAGTGAATTCCACGATTAGAAAAATAACCTCAGATTAGAGTTCCCTGGCCTATAAAAACCTGCATAATGTTTGTCCATTTAGGGCTATATTCATTATTCTTCTTCAGTCTAGGGTGAAAATTTCATCTGTGTGCGTGCCTTGACATTACAATAACCTGAGATATCCATTGCCTTCCAAAGCGATCGCGATTCTATTGTTTCCAAAGTATGACAAAACTAGACAAAGCCTTCTGCAATTGATTTGACATCTGAAATGAATAACTGAAAACTGATGCTTCGAAAGCGTAAAAAATGCACGTTTTCTTGCCGTTTTTCACTCATAACTCGCGAACGAAGGCTAAAATTAAAAATTTAGTATGACAGAAACCTTCCCGGGAATGTATCAAACAACTTCCCAAAGTTTCATGGCGATCGGATGAATGGTGTAGCAACGCATAAAGGACACACACACACACACACACATACATTCATTTTTATATATATAGATATAGCAAGTGTCTGCTCTGTACAGGGCAGGGCCATTTCTTTCAAATAGGCTACAGTAGGCAGCAGTCTAAAGCAACAAATTTTGAGGGGCGACAGTTTATATTTCCAAAATTAAGGGACATATGATAAATTGAACGAATATATATCTGACAACAGAATGCTCCCTTCTTTCTTATGCTATCTTTCCGTTAAGAGGCATTTGATGGGAAAGAAAATAATGTTCTTGGGAATCTTGGGAAATATATAGGCCCTACTATTTACTTGCTACATTATTTCCTGGAAACACATTTTCCGGCAATACCATATTGGCCAAGAAATATTGTGGAAACTTGCTTGGAAATGTAGAGCAACTAATAATAAATTAACTGGTGGAAACAAAGGAAGAGGCATCTTGAGGATACGATCACATCATTGTCCCAACGTGAATTCAGAAATCCTTTGTGTTCATCAGAAAAACTGACAGGATGCAGTTCGTGGTGAGCACTTCATGCTCAAAACGCCATCCCAATCTTGCAATCTTTAAACTTGCGAACGGTTTGGCTGGCAAATGTTTAAAGTCTAATTCAAATTTATTCACTGTAGATTCTATACAGAATTTTAATTTCATCCGTACAAAATACTGTAATATAGAAACAGAAATATAACAAATGGTGTATAGATAACATTACAGTAGCACTTTACAGTTATTTAAAATAAAATATCGCTCATTTAAAAATAATTTTTAGCAATCATCAAGATCTACATTTATGAATAATGATTTTTTTAAGTACAGTAGAACCCCGATAATTCGAGCTAATTGGGGCTGAGGCTACCTCGAATTACAAAAAACTCTGATTATACGGAAATTTCACTAAATCAATGGGTAAATCGCAAATAAATGTTTAATGAGCACAATAATGGTTTAAATAATAAATAAATAAACAATATAATAGGCCTACATTCCTGTGTTAAGCCTCTATGTATATATTGTCAAACATTTCCACTTTGCTTCATCGGCATCCTTTAAGGATTAAGTCATTGTCTGACCCTTAATGGAGTAGAACGGAAAAGCTATGCTACTAGTAAAACACTTTTAATTACCATTGTAGAGATTACTGTAACAATACAGTATTCTTTTCTGAAAGGATGGGGAAATATGCACTGTACAATTGATTGACACGAGGTCCCGACAAAGAAAAATCGAACCCAACGGTTTTTGTCAATCTGTAATAGAAATGCATTAGCAGTCTGAAGCCAAGGTTATTTCTGTGTATTATGAACAAAACCCCTAAGTGGGACAGTTTTACCTGCATTTTTGTACATGGAAAAATTGAAAGAAAGCTCAAAATGTAACACATTCGGAAGTGCTTAAAACTTACTTGCGGACACTGTATAAAAACGGGATTTTACTCTAGTTTTATGGACAATTTTAATTTTCTTAAGACCAGCTCGAATTACACGGAACCTCGAAATACCGGGGCTCGAATTACCGAGGCTCTACTGTATATGCATCTTAAGCCCAGAACCTACGAAGAAGAAGCCACATTCATCTAGTATATAAGTTAGTAATATTTACTATTATAGAATAATTTAGAGGGACAGCAGATACATGAGATCCTATAGGCGGGAAGTTTCCAAAAACAGCCCTGGTACAGGACATCAATATAGTACATTAGTTTCATATTGCACCATCAATTTTGAAACATAAAGAAAAGGCTTTTACAAGAAGGAAGAACTAAAGAGAAAAGTTTAAAATTCCCATGGGAAATTGGAGATTAGATAAAAACAATAATATACTGTGAATGCAAGATGTTATCATTAATACAGTAGAAAGAAACTCATTTATGTATTATTTTAAACAATAATAGAATGGCAGTAATCTAGATAACCAGGTTGACGAAGAAAATTAAAATTCACAGGGAATCACAAAATCAAAAGATCTTACTTGGTTTCACCCTCAGGCGTGTGATAACTGCTGACATAGAAGCCTTCCAGTTCATGTGTGAGATGGTACTGGAACTTCAACTTCAGGATGTAGTGGGCTTTACGTCTGAACTTCTCTCTCACTTGAAGATACACCTGCTGAGCAGGGGGATACTCCAGCAACTTCGTCACATTCAGTTGAAATCCTTTCCCATTTACAACAGACTGAAATCATACATATAATTTATACTTGCAGGTGCTTGCCGCTTCATCCACATTATTAATTCAATCGCTAGATTTTTGAATAATTTATTTAAGAGCAGAATAATTAAAATATAAATTTATTAATACTTACATGCAAATTATTAATAAACTGAACTTGATTAAGAACTCAACTGGTTTGGGGGTGTATTTCACAATTAAAGAGCACTGCCTAAGGAAAAAACAACCTCACATTTGAGATGCCTGACCCAAAATATTTCTGCATATTGCGTTCCATCCAAATCAATAAATGTTTGCCCATTTAGGCCTAATTCATTATCCCTTTTCCGTCTATGTTGAAAATTTCTGCATGCCTTGACATTATAAACAAATAAATCAACCAGTGTGGCTTACCAAATTTAAACAATTGAGAATTCCATGCGATATGTTGAAAAAATCCCAATGCTCTTATTTCCAAGTTCTTATGAAAAAGCCAACCCATCTGCAATTAATTTTACAACTGAAATGTATTAGTGAAAACTGATGCTTTAATTGCACAAAAGATCACGTTTCCTGCCAGTTTTTCGCTCATAACTTGAAAAACTAAACATGGAAATTAAAAATCTGGTTTTGAGGTGCATTCAGCCACCCTTCAGTCCATCTATGTTGAACATTTCAGATCTCTGCATGCAGTAGATTTGGCTAGGCATTGCACACAGACAGGCAAGCAGATAAACACTTCCTCTCATTATATATATATATATATATATATATATATATATATAGATTCAATGGAAGATTCTTTAAATTGCTATTAACCTGTGATGCCACACTGATCAGCTTTTAAATTACTTTGTAATTCTAGAAATAGACTAGCATTATTACCTTCGACGTTATTGTCAAGTTTTTACTGTGGAAGACAATGAAGTTGGTATCTTTATCAACCTGAAACTCTATGGTCACACCACCTGAAAACAAAGTTCACTCTGAGTATCATATATGTTATTTCAATAGTAATAACCCTTTAGCGGGTCTCACACCCAACTGATTTCAACAAATGTGGTCAAAAGAAAGAGAATTTCTGGAGCAGTGACAAACTGCTCTTCAACTTTACAAATGTTTTCTGTACCCTATATAATACACATACCTCTGACTTCCAGTGTTGTAAGGTTCGGATGGATGCTAATGTTGTATCGGGTGGGTTTGATAAAAGGTGGCAATCTAACATTATTCCATGGGAACTCTTCACCATTCGTTGCAATAGGAACTGGGCGTGCTGTGAGGTTCGATGATCCCTCTTCTTCCAAACCATCAGGCTTTTCTCCAGCACATGGACACTCTGAAAAATTAAAAGTCACAATTAATTATATTATTAAAAGAAGCCTCCCTTTCAGGATACAGCTGGATGTTAATAACCTCTTCGGGATATTTTCCTATTTTATTTTCAGATGAATGATGAATGATATGTCTGGTATGTTCATTTATTTTAGTCTGTAGTTTAGTGAATGAAGCAGAGGATGAAAAAGAAGAACTACTCACTTATTTTTATTGGTAGTTAAGTGAAAAGTCATTGAAAATACTTGTGAAAAAATTTAATATACATGCTGAACTTCTCTATAGATACTAAAAAACTAAACTCCATGGCTGTACATCCCTGAAGGCACTAGGCCTACCACCCAAGCAATGCATCATCTACCATAGGCAGATGGCAGGATTGGGAAGCATATGTCAGCCATTATGGTGGTTTCCGTGACCAGAGCTGCTACTTCTCTATCAAGCAGCTTCTCATCTTGTATCATGAGGGTGAGTGCACCCCATTCCAGAACATCCTACCTCAGAAAAGTCCGAGAAGGTATCAGGGATCAAAGCTGGTCTTGCGGATCTGTAGAAAGTGATGCTAACCACAAGACTGCGTTGTCTCTCTTTAGATACACAAAGTAGTAAATTCCACGGAATGTGAGCCTGAAGCGTCCATAATTTAAAATAGGGTATATGCCATCACTGAAAAATTATGAAATTAATTTTGAGAATTAGTTCTTCAGTAAACAAGTACTAAAAATTAATTTCATAATTTTTCAATGATTACATATAGCCTATTTTTAATTAATATTAAAAGGTTATTACGGTCTGGACACTTCAGGTTCACTTTCCGTGGAATGGCTGAACTTTGTTAATATATGGACAGTCCTACATATAACTTGAAAAGTGAATTGTACAATAGATAAACAATCAGGGCAACAAAAATCAATACCGGATTGTTAGAAAACATAAAGTAATGCCATTTTTCTAAAGTAAACACCTTTCTGTTGCGATTGTGACATGGTGTTGCATTTATGGCAAGTTAGTGTGTTTATACCACAGTTCTTTAATTACTGCTTAACTATATCTGTAACATAAACTAATCTTTGAACATCATGCGCCCACGAAGATTAAGTGTTTCTGGTACTGGCCTATTAGGCCTACCTGATTTTCAAAATCAATATTGTACTGCTTTAGAATATTTAAAATGTAATAAACAAATTTTTATGGATGAATTGTGTTGTCACTCCACATTACGAAAAATTCATTTCATATTCCTTTTAGTTTTCTGATTGGGAAGCTGTGTTTTTTCCTGGACTTTCATTGTATGCTGACATTTGCTTTCTTGAGATAAAACTAAAGGCACCATTAAAACTACTACCCCTTTTTTAAGCTAAATATGGCTTTTATTTTTATTTGACCGCAAATACATATGAATATCAGAGTGAAAATAGCCCAGTCTCTCAATTCATGTATCCTTCTACACGAACTGGTATTCTATGAAAGTGATATCACTGCACTACGTGTTCCCAGATAACTTGTTATAATACACTAAAGCATGGCTTAAAAATGGGTACCAGTAGTAGTAATTTGTAAAACATAGTAGTCCTGTATCTATTAACTTTACATATTGGATCCTTTGTAGTCTACATTATTCTATTTTGAAAGACTCAAAATTAAATTGTTGTAGCCTAAGTGGCTACTTGAGTGCCTAAATTTTCATTATAATTCACTGCATTAGTGCCTAATGGTTTCTGATAGTAAAATTCATAATTTCACAAAAGCTGCATACTACTAAATTGAAAATGTTCAGGTAGGGGGAAAAAAAAAGCGGACCTATTAAAATATATCTACATTGCCGATATGAGCCACTGTGCTTGCCTAGTGGGTCTAGGCATGTGCAGTGGCTCATATTGCCAACTTATATTTGTCTTTAGCCATGATAAGGTCGACAGAGAATATAAAACAATTGAATATTAAATATTAGGTATGAAATAAATAAATTACATTTCTCTCTCTCTCTCTCCCCTTGGCTTCGAATGTTAGTTCAAAAGTGCCTTAAGTACTACTGACAAAATTGTCCAAACATGATTACAAGTGACATAAAACTAGAAAAACTTCATAGGAGAGGCAAGTACATGCTCAGGGAGAGGAAAATATAGAAATTATTTACCCTAGTTATTACATGCAAAGTGGACTGTAAAAAAATTAAAATTCTTAAGATCCAATTATTAATGGCAGTATTTTTGTAACTTACCATTTTGAGGTCCTGCATAAGCGATTATAAGTGATATGATGAACAATGTTGCAAATGCTACCGCCGCGATGAACATCGCCCTTTTTTGAGAGCAGACTGCCACCCCATTATGCTCATAGAGACTCCTCTTGTTGATACCGGTTTGACTATCACCTGCAATAATAACAATGGACACTTCATTAGCAGACAACAATAATACCAACAATGCAGTCGAGCCCCTGATCGGACAGGGTCGTTTTACCTGTCAAGAAGGCAACATCATCTACGTCTTGATCACTCATTACTATATCCCGTCTTCTCCAGACAACAGCTTCAATATCCCGTGCGCTGGATACTACCGAGATTTTAATAAGAGGATCCCTTTTCACACTAGCCACTATACAAAATATTTATTATGCCGGTAAAAATTCTGTTCACAAACACCGATTAATGGAAGACTGATATTATTTCTCACCCCGTACGTAACTATCGTTCACCCGTATTCTAATGGACGTAAACACTTTCTAATATTATATACAAATACAATTATCACACTTCACAAGGATCGAAATGCCTGTAACAATTCATTTACGTTTTTAAACATCGTCTGCTAATGATCATTTGACATTTCAATGACAGAAGAGAGACCGGATTCGTTAAAAATGAGTATGTGTTGCCCTCTATGAATAATAAAGAATACCGTTCGAAGAAGAAGAGCGCAATGCGCATGTTACTCTTTACGTCACAAGATGGCGACCGCTCTTGATGCGTCGATACATTTTGGCGGGTAGTTTAATGCGTTAAACGCAACATAGTTAAAGCATTATTTACTCTGTTTGGTATTATTACATGTCTGAATAGAGACGGATATGGATTTTTTTTTCGGTTCTCTTACGACTACAGTAGGAAAATAGTATTTCCGACTTTTATAGCCCATGTTTATGGGGCTAATATGCCTATTATTTTATGCTAAATCATGAGAAATAAGTGATGATTTTTTAAACACTTATTGAAGATTCTGGAAAATATTAGTGTTTGTTAAATTTTAACTGTATAAGATCTAATGTGGTTTCCTGACATAATAAGGATTTCTGCATAATGAACTTGCATCGGGAAAGTGTAGACAAGGTGCTTTTCCCGCCTCAACTTTGCAAGCAATTATCCAGAAAACTACTCGTACATCACATCTTTAGAAAACTAAGGTAGGCCTGCAGCTTTCTAATAACGGAGACTTGATGACATATATTATTTATGTTGTCATTATCCATACCTAGTCATAGTTACATCTAAGACTGATTACTAGGGGGTGGTTTTCTACGACATGTCATATTTTCCCCCTTTGCATTATTTCAGGTCTCCGACTAATTTAAACCAGATTCCAAGCATCCTGATGAAAATGGAACGGCTTTTATTGTGCATATAACTGCATATTTAGGAAATTCTCAACTATTGTAGCATATTTAGTATGAATATGCATATTTCTTTTTGCATATGTGTGTGCATATTAAATAAATTTTGAAGTTTCATATCATATTTTGTAAACTTTGCATTATAATGATACTTTTTGAGAATTTGAATATTTTAAATAATTAACACTATAATTTAATAAAATGAATTGGTAATGAAACTTAAAAAATATATACACATTGTGTAAGTAATAAAGTCATATTTTAAATGTTATAGGTCATATTTTAATGTTCTTTAGGTCATAAATGCATGCATATATCGTATTTCTTAGGTAATAGAAATCCGCCCCCTACTGATTATATAGTGCCAAATCTTAAGAGTAGTGACTATCAAATATGCACTTTCGAAAGGAAGAGACGAAATAGATCAAAATTGTATGGACCAGCTCACCACATGAGGACATTGAACGAGCTCTCCCTTAGATAGGAGGCCATTGCCCTTCATGGGATCTTATCGGCTAAATTAATTAATTCATTCATTCATTCATTCATTCATTCATTATCCATGTTTTGAAGCGGAAATTGTGTCAATACGCATGAATGAGGTAGGCCTATCAATCGAAAGAATGTTTTCATTCCGGTTGACATTATTTACATACTGTTGTGTTTTAATAAATAATTGTCTATAAAGTTTAATGAAAATTCTAGCTTCCGAAACTCAGCCCGATGTTATATTATTAATTATTATTATTATTATTATTATTATTATTATTATTATTATTGCACATGTTGAATATTTTTAAATATCTAGCGTCTAATATACAAAAGGGTGCAAAAACAAATTTAGAGCTTCAAAAAAGAATAAGGGATGGGAAGAGAATTACAGGAATGCTAAATTCAATCTTATGAAGTAAAAATATTTTACATAGAACTAAAAAATTTTTATATCAGGCATTATTCCAAAGTACAACATTATATGACGCTATATACAGCTGGTACCAAAAGTTTAAGGCCACCCGCATATTTGAAAGAAATGCGTATTGGCTTTATACTTTTGGGCTGTATTAACTGATTTTTGTTTGTTTATTGTGATTTTATGAGATGCTTGGAAATGAAAATAAAATGGAATTACTACTACTTTCTTCACTTTTACGATTTTTAAAAAAAATATATCAATAATTTAAAATTACTACATTTTATAACGTTTCAGGGCATGGTAATTCTATAATAATACAAATAACGGGTTACTTTTTTGTATGATGGTGTATGTATAGTTACACAACAAATTGATGCTTAAGGGCACTATCTGGATGTGTTTTTGTAAAAATTAACACAGGTGAAACTGTTTTTAATATTCCAGAAAAAGTTACTACGATTAGGCCTAACACATTTGAAAGAGTGAATGTCGAGTATTCTCAATTGAGCTATTGGGAGCGTAACAATGCCGGATACTACACCATTTCAACCTCAATTTCGGAAAAAGTAATTTCAATTTCGGAAAAAGTAATTTCAAATTCGGAAAAGGTAATTTCAATTTCGGAAAAAGTAATCTCAATTTCGGAAAAAGTAACTTCAATTTCGGAAATACGAGGGCTATTTTTTAAAACATTCGATGGGGCATAAAATGAAAACCACAGTGAAAATCAAAACTGTTTTATTTGGAACTCTTAGGTACACCTTCTAGCTACTTCTCTACATAATCTCGCTCCGATTGAGTCATTTGTCCTAGCGTGGTACCAACTTTACTATACCCTCTTCATAGCCCTCGTATTTCCGAAATTGAAGTTACTTTTTCCGAAATTGAAATTACCTTTTCCGAAATTCAAATTACTTTTTCCGAAATTGGAATTACTTTTTCCGAAATTGAAATTACATTTTCCGAAATTGAGGTTGAAAAGGTGTAGTCTGGAGCTACTCAGGAGAGTGCAGCATGGTCCACATTTAAAATTATTCATTTCCTGTACTCCTGTAAGTAGGCAACAAGCAAACAAATTAATGGTATTAGAAATGGATTTTTGGAGGCGTTCAGCAAGAAAATCCAGGAAAAGAAAAAATTCGGAATAATAGAATAAGGGAAGTAATGCAAGTTGAAAAGAATATTTTGGAAATTGTAGAAGAAAAACGCTTGAGATGATATGGACATGTACTCAGAATGATAGAGGATAGAATACCCAAGAAAATTTTGGATTGGAAAGTAGAAGGAAAAATAAGAAGAGCGAAGCCCAAAGAGTGCTGGATGGATGAGGTGAAAAGGAGTATGGTGAGAAAAGGATTAAGTGAAGAAGATGCTATGGACAGGGACTTATGGAGACATGAGATTGTTGTGGGATGACGGAAAACCATTGTATTGTGAAATATTCCTTAATAAAACAAATTATTATTATTTCGCCTGTGTTTATACTCCTTTTAGCTGCGAGGCCATATCAGGCGTTCGGAATCTGAGTCTATACAGTAGGGTTAGGCTATGGAACTATTGTTTGTCAAGTGTTTCAATTGTTGGTATATTTAATGGAGTAAATTTCAACTGATATTAATTTAAATGGATAAGCAAAAGGATGAAATGGTGAGGGTGAATGGGATGTAAATATCAAATATCAAATATCAAAATGGTAAATATCATATGGTATGTAAATATCAAATTCGGCATTTTGCTTTTACGACTGGGGAAACCATGAAAATAACCCATGTCAAATTGACCGGCCACGGGATTTGAACCAGGGACCTCTCGAATACAAGCCCAAGACGTTACCATATCGGCCACCTCTCTCGGTGATATAATATAATAAGTTAAAATTTCGATCACATTTGAATCACATTGCCAACAAAGCCAGTAAACTACTTCTTAACTTATCTAAAGCATCCAGACCTAGTTGGGGATTTAATTACTCCATACTGAAAATTATTTATCGCGGAGCGATTGAGCCTCTTCTTTTATATTGTGTTGCTGCCTATGAAGATATTTTACATAAAAAATGGGCTCAGAAAAAATTACAACAAATACAAAGAGGATTTCTTCTACGAATGATAAGAGGTTATCGTACAATTTCTACTGATGCTGCACAAATTATAGCTGCCATAGAGCCCCTATATTTGAATGGTCTCTTCTTGGCTAGTATAAATAATACTAAGAGAGGTCGAAAGATCCCCAATATTGTCTCCCATTTACAACTACAAACACCGGTGCATTGGAGTTGACTCGGCCATCCAGCACATTATAACACCAGTTTCATGCAATTGTGCTCTGAACTTATAGACCAACATTCTTCCTACATTTATACAGATGGGTCACGTTACATTGATTGTGAAACTGAAGAAGTTATGGTGGGATGTGCTTTTGTGGCTTATGATAATAGTGTTTCTGAAATTTATTCTGCTTTGTATAAACTATCGTCACACTGTTCTGTGTTTCAAGCGGAATTGTTCGCCATAAAAGAAGCTGTTAAATGGTGTACTGATGGTAGCAATAGTGCTTGCATAAACAGTGACTCACAATCGGCTTTACAAGCCATAGATGATAAATATAATAAGGATGCACTAGCCACAGACATTAGACATGCACTAAATACAAGCACAATTCATATTTG
This sequence comes from Ectobius pallidus, assembly GCA_964059195.1. NCBI lineage: Eukaryota > Metazoa > Arthropoda > Insecta > Blattodea > Ectobiidae > Ectobius > Ectobius pallidus. Next base: position 26,592,060 of record CAXKWD010000003.1, on the reverse strand, counting down.
TTTAACCTGGGTCCGAGGTCACATGGGAAATTTAGGAAATGAGAAAGCAGATGAATTAGCTAAGCTAGGTGCTTCTTCAAATGTTAAAACTTCTTATAGTTTATGCCCTATATCCTTCATTAAGAAAACATTAAGAGAACATATGCACAGCCAATGGGATCGGATTTGGCAAGAAACGAATAACGGCAGCACAACGAAAGATTTGTTTTTCCCAAGAGTGCAAGATAGAATAGCTTGTACACTTTTGATTCCGGATTATATTGTGACTCAATTCTTAAAAGGGCATGGGAAATTTAGTGAATACTTACATAGATTTAAAATTTCTACCTCTGCAAATTGTAAATGTAAAGAGGAAAGCCAATCTGTTCGGCACCATTATTTACGCATGAACGTTATCAGTTAATATTATATTTAAATTTTCTAAATTTTGACTTTACTACACCAATCTACCGTCTCTTCTTAAATAAGCAAAGTTATAAAGTTGTTTTAAGTTTCATGAATAGTGTTTTTGCAAAATTGTAATATATATATATATATATATATATATATATATATATATATATATATATATGCAGTTTACTGTATACTCTGTATATACGTTTAATCTATAACCCTAATATGCCATCTGGTAAAATAGGGTTCTGTATTTTTGGGAATTCAATAATAATAATAATAATAATAATAATAATATAATAAACAAATGAAGAAGCTTAATGAAAACGGTTTAGCGGGTTATAAGTCGAGTCAAGGGTCTAAAATATCCAAGCTTTCGGCCGTTGTCATCTCTGCGGCCTTCCTCAGGGAAATTTTCCCCACAGATGACAGCGGCCGAAAGCTTGGATATTTTAGATATCTTAACTCGGCTTATAGCCTGCGAAACCGATAGCTATTAATAATCAGCGCCGAGAAAGCCTCAAGTCTTAATTAAATGACGAAGCTGTTAAGAAAAATTACAAAATCTTACTTTCATAACGGAAAGAAATTAGCAGAAATATTAACCCTATTCCTATATGATAGGCTATAGGCTTATTAAACACAATTAACACTGCACGGTTGCATAGAATAGTTCACGTCATATGCACAGTTAAATCATGACATGGAAGATTGTAAGCGCAGTACAGATTTCCCATAAATTGTTTCGTATATAATTAAATTTAACGGTTTGGTTTTATGGTTATTTAACGACGGGGGTGTACTGCAATTTAGGATTGTGACCGTCGCCGGTATGCCAGAATTTTGTCCCGCAGGAGTTATTTTACATGCCTCTATATATACCGGTATATATATATATAGCAGGTAAGGATGATTTATTCGAGTAGTATTGTAGCTTAGAATTTTTTCTGGTTTTACACTCTCTAAGTGAATTTAAAAATATCTATGTGCTGAATATCTAAACCGTTAGACACGTTGTCGTAAAAGGTCTTTTCAAATAGCTTTACTTTTAGGTGGACAAACGATCGATCCATATTAAGAGTAATTTGTATGGCGATACATTTCCCCACTTTACTGTTAGAGCTATAGATATTTCGGTCCGGGTCTTCATGGGAATGGACCTCTTAACTCGAGAGTCACGTCGACTCTCCCTCCCGTAATTCCATCACCAGAAGGGGGGCACGATTTATTGGCAGAACCCTTTTAAAGGGAGACTAGTGAAGTACATAGGATGCAACACAAGCGAGTGTATATTCCAGCCTTAAACCCTTAAATACTTAATGTATCCTATAGGATGCAGTAATTTGAATTATATTTGTAAATAAAATAACGGTAAATGACTCGAAAGAAAACTTAAAATACATGTAAAATTTATAGAATACGGTACAATAAGTAAATTATGAGCTTAATCATTGTGCTGACAGTTTTCTTTTCAGTACGGCACAGGATTATAATTAACGTGAAAAACTGTCTCTCGCGTTTAAGTTTTAAGGTAGATGGGTCACTTCTTTTTGTGGATACACCTATAATAATGATATGACTTCAATAAAGTATTTCTTTCTCTTTATGATTCTAGGGCAAGGCATTTGATGGCTTGGCACGTTTTTCATAAGGTTGAAAGATAGCCCGAATAGGCTATATACAAATTTGTATAATGAATTGATTGATTAAATAAGGGCAATTTGTTTTGGCATTATTTTGCATATTTCGTCATTTTCAGCATTTTTACAAATTTCTTGTTATTATTTATTATTTCTGTTTTTAATGCTCGTTTATTATAACATTATAAGAAAATAACGTCCACAGGAAACAAAAGTAGACTTGCAGCATAACTGGAAGGAATGTGCATTTTGAACTCTTACGTTTCCAAGAAAACCTCCCGTGAAGGTACAAATCATTACTTTCGGACAATAGACAATCATTTTCATTTGATATCAAGTTAGCGGAGTTGTCTTAATGAAAGTTAAGTGTGCCCAGTTCTAGATTTCCCTACCTTAATAAAAGACGAAATACGGAAGATCGAATTTGGATCTTCGGATCTGTAGTCACCAACGATATCCACACGCAGTTTGGTGATATAAAGGGGCCATAAGTATGATGCTACACAAGATGAGATATTGCTATTAATATCGTATAATTATATAGATACAGAATAAATTAATGATTTGCCGAATTAAGATAATATATACGCTATGCTTCTAGTATGGTACAACTGACGTTACCGCCGCGATTTGGCGGACACTTCTCTGACACGACAGTGATACGTGCAACCTAATTTGGTTGTTGCAGGCGCAATCAACGAGTGTGGTTTCTGCGTTTATTCAAAAAATCTCTCTACCGCTACAAATTAGAAATAATCCACCACAAATCTATATCCTCATCAGATTACTACCCACCTTTTCGAATCTTCTCCATACTACTTATGTTCTGAAGTATTTAATTCACTCCCCTCTCACATCACATCACAAAAAACGGAAATTTCATTTAAGAAAATGCTCAAATCCTTTCTTTTATCAAACTGTTTTTATAATACAAGTGATCTTTATTCTTTGTAAGTGTGTATATACTGCATTCTTAAATTTATCATTCAATTTGTATAATTCAGTTTCCAAGTAATGTAAAACTAGAGTTAGAAATAATATTAAAATGTACAATATAGTGCTAAGGAAACATAAGTAAAATGTAGTATGTTAAAAAATAATGTAATATTCATTCTATTGTACATGTATTGTATGTAAATGATTAATTTGTAAACGTATATGTGTTAAATTATTACAAAATGTAGTTTATAAGTATATGCAAACTTATGGGTATAGGATAATGAAAAATACTGTACTGTGTAAGAAAATAAACTAACTGACTAACTAACACCGAATCTTTTACACAACGAATAGAAAAGAAAGGAAAGATATTGACGCAGTCATTCCAAATTCATGAGTTGGGTTCGGATGTTAATGACCTAAAAAAGTGAAAAAAATATGACTGCAAATATGACCTTAAAATTACTAAATATGACCCAAAAATGTTAAATATAACCTCATAAATGAATGTATTTTTTTTAAATTTAAAAGGGTTAATGACACTAAATTATTACAGCACATAAAATCTATCAGATAGGCCTAATCACTATTTAAAAATTTTACAGGTGATTTACACTTTTACTTGAAGAACTTCTAATCTGTTAATGTTTCCAGATACCACTGCAAATGTGTTAAAAACATGTCTATTGGAAGTTGTTAACAACAAGGTGGAAGAGGTAATTGTGCTATTACTTGTTACTGTCCCTTCACATTTCGATTACAGTAAAACCAAAATATCCGTGACTCTTTTTCGGAATCCACGAATATCAAATTTATACCGAGACATTAATTAACCGTTCATATCCTTCTATTAAGTGTACAATAAGTCCTTTTAATATATAAAATAATCCAACGTAATTGCAACTTCGCACTTTTGGTGCAAGGAAAAGGAAATACAAAGTAGTTTGTTAAGGGGGTACATACAGTTTTCGGTGAAATTCAAAGGCGAGAAATAGGTGAATTTCATTATGTTTTCCTCAGCAATGAATTGCTCTACAACCTTTCAATCTGACATACTTTTTATTGACTACTTCTAAAATTGCATACTATTTTAAAAATTAATCAAACTGTTCCAGTTACAGGTAATTATAGTTTCAAAATGGCAGCTATGTTCATGTACTGAAATGCCATTTCCTTGATAACTTCCGCAAGTATTAATATTTCTGAGTGATTATTTTTCTGAATATTTGTTAATGTCATACGAAGAACACCATCCACAATCATTCATTTAATATTAATGGTTTACTTAAAATGTGTATATGTATATGTATATGTATACGTATATATATATAGCCTATATACATATTAATATTAATGAAAGAGAAAATAAAATAAATGATTTTTTAAAAATACTTATACTGTAGACATTCCAAAGTTTGTAGATGATGTTCATATGATGTTTGCATATAGATAGAAAAAATAATCACTAAAAAATATGCCATTTGTGGAAATTATCACGGAAACGGCATTTTAGTGCACGAAACGTGGCGATAATTACCCATAACTGTAACAGTTTAATTAATTATGAAAATAATATGTCATTATAGAGGTAGTCAATAAAGAGAATCTTAGATTACAACATTGTAGAACAATTCATCGCTGAGCAGAAAAGAAAATAATGAAATTCACCTATTTCTCACCTTTCAATTTCATTGAAAGCTGTTTATCCCCCCGTAAATTACTATGTTAAAGACGCAGCACTTTTTAAAAGGAAAGTTCTGTTTACAGAATGACCCTTAAACATTTTATTCTCAATAAAAGAAATTTGCATGAGGTGATAGTGGAGATGACCTTCGTATAAACTCATTTTAGACGTTCACTGTAGAGTGGAAATATTTAATTCTTTAGTGGGAACTACTACAGCAAATGTATATCTACTGTAATTCCATACAAAAAAAATGAATTCGTTAAATTATTATGTTAACAATAAAAGTACTTTAGTTTTCTTGTTAAAGATTAAAAATGATAGTAAGTTCAAGATTAGGAAACTTTACAACAGTTCTAGAACATTTTTGGCAGGAATTCATAAGACTATTTCACCCTCACACATTTTTAACCTGGAACTATAACATATAAGAATTTGTTCGAAGTCAACAAAACATAGAGCTCTATTTCTGGTAACATACTATGCCTGAGCTATCATACCTTCCCTATTACGATCACGGTTGTAAACATATCACGCGATTCGCAGCATAAAACATTAAACTTTTAATAATAAAACATGTGAATTATGATTTGAATTTAAACAAATGTATCCATAATCGTTAAGTGAGGTGGAAAGAAAATCTTTGATTCCCATTTAATGTTCATGCTTCTATGTGAAAAAAATAACAGGAAGGTATTGCTCCTAAACGTACTGAAGCGATATCTATTGGTTGAAATAGACTTTAACACAAAATACGAATCTTGCCGGAAATGCTATGCTATGATATAAAAATAAGTACTTATATACTTTATATGGTTTTCTTTTTTAATTAATTTGCATTTTATTCGTGAAATAGTAATTAGAAATGCAAGCTGTAGTTTTGAACTTCCTTTCCTTTCGAAAAATTTCAAAATTACTTAATATAAATTGATAAATTACTACTAACTTTCGTATTATCGATACTATTAATATATTATTTACTTTACTACAACTACAACTCATTGTTGTATCGATTCTCGATCTGTTATATCTAGTTTTATTGCGTAGTTCTGAGATGCTCTTGAAAAGGACCTTGTGGTTTTGGCCGGAAGTACAAATTCGCTAATCTTATTACAGTCTCTTCTCTGTCTCTCTTTGGTTTCCTTCCAAGAAATAAAACATAAAGATGCGGCAACAAAACAGATCGTTTCTGTCACACTTCTTGTGTTTTAGTGGTTTGTTTGTACAGATATTCTACGCTCAGTTTGTTTAATGAACACTGAATATTCAAAGTCTCGGATATTCTACACGTTGTTAACCTTTAAGTGACAAAACCACTTAGCAAGTCTTCATATAAAAGCGTTCTCGGAAAATGTCGCTTTTATGTCTGATTTCCATAGGACAGCTTTCAAATTAGATTGGATTCACTCGATATGAAAGCAAAATGGTGGAACATAAACACACTGTTAGTAAGAGTACAGAAATAACTGTTCAACGAGCCAAACATTCAACTGAGTAAAGAAATTACTGCCCCTGCCTGCACCACAAGTAGCATACACAGGTAGGTTTAGGTAGAGGAAATTCGTTGTCAAGTTTTCAGCATAAATACATGTGTTGAGGGGCCCTGAATAAAAAAAAAAAATAAAAAAAAATATAAATATATGTAGATTATACATATATTTTCAGAAACATGTTTTCGCATGTGCGTGTGCGTGTGTGTCTGTGTGTGTGTTTGTGTGTGAACCGCATAGTAAGTAAGTAAGTAAGTAAGTAAGTAAGTAAGTAAGTAAGTAAGTAAGCAAGTAATTTATTGTCACAAACACTTAGAAAATCGCTTAAAAGCTGATAAACTGGTGACTCGTCAAAAAAAGAAAAAGAAGAAGAAAATACAATGGTATAATACTAGTGCTATATACAAATACAGATTTTGAAAAATGTAAAATATGAGGTGAAATATTTTTAAAAAATAACCATATAAATTATACCTTTTTGTCCTGAAAAATTCACTTATTGAATAGTAAGCTTCCTCCATAATTATTTTTTTTAAGTTTTGCTTTAAATTGTTTATCATTCAATTGTTTTGTTTCTTCTGACAAATGATTGCATGGTTTCATGCCCATGAATCTAGGACATCTTTCAAATATAGCTAATCTATGTACTGGAAATTGTAATAAATTTTTATGTCTGGTATCATGTTCATGTTTATACTGGGTAGTATGTTGATAAAAATGTGTATGCACATAAGTTTAAAGTTCTAACAAATATATTGACGGAAAAGTTAATATTTTTAGTTTTCTAAATAGCTCGAGAATGAAAAACAATTAAAAACACAAATGTTATATTTGTGTCAAATATCTTCTGGGAATGTGAGACGACTGAGAACGACTTTTCTCTCACTTTTAATGCCGCTTTACATGAAGGAATTTTCATTTTTTGAGCTTTCTCTAATGATTTTGTTTAAATCTCGTACACTATATGCATAATATGCACAATATATATAGTGTATTATAATGTATGGTATTATATGTATTTTAGTATAATATATAAAAAATATTTGATTCTCATAGCTTCCCAAATAAAAAGTTTTCTCTCCCAGAAGATGGCTGCAGAGCTACTAGCATCCGAAAGCTCGGACATCAACATTTTCACCCGGTTGGAGTCCCGAGAAACCATAATAAATATCATTCCATTAACTACAGTAGAACCCCGATAATTCGAGCTAATTGGGGCTGAGGCTACCTCGAATTACAAAAAACTCTGATTATACGGAAATTTCACTAAATCAATGGGTAAATCGCAAATAAATGTTTAATGCGCACAATAATGGTTTAAATATTAAATAAATAAACAATATAGTAGGCCTACATACCTGTGTTACGCCTGTATGTATATATTGTCAAACATTCCCAATTTGCTACATCGGCATCCTTTAAGGATTAAGTCATTGTCTGACCCTTAATGGAGTGGAACGGGAAAGCGATGCTACTAGGAAAACACTTAATTACCATTGTAGGGTTTACTGTAACAATACAGTATTCTTTTCTGAAAGGATGGGGAAATATGCACTGTACAATTGATTGACACGAGGTCCCGACAAAGAAAAATCGAACCTAACGGTTTCTGTCAATCTGTAATAGAAATGCATTAAGCTTGTTTCACATTGGCGAACGGCGCCGTTAGGTGCCGAAATGGTAGTTCCGTAAGCAGCATTCATATTCGTCGTCAAGCGTCTGAAGGTTATAAATTTTAATCCTACCCTCGTCAATGTCAAATTTCCTTCAACCCCCATCCCACTACTCCTGGCAATCAGCTATTTTTCTCAGCTGCGTTTGTGTAGGAGTGACCTCCAGAAGAGACACTTCGTTTGTTGTATCCGTGTTAATTGCAGTATGAGTGATTCAGATGAAGATATCGTGATGATTGCGCTTGTGTGTATGGAAATGGAACAGAAAAAGAAGAGGAAAAGAAGAAAATGGGTCCATCCCATAAATCTCCGAAGACTTGAATTTGGAGAATTTCACCACTTGTTTGCAGAACTAATTGCCGATCCAGCCAAGTTCTTCCAGTACTTCAGGATGTCACATGAAAAATTCAATGTCCTACTGGAGTTACTGAGGCCAGCTATCACGCTTCGACGTTCCAACTTCCGACAACCCATTGAACCAACAGAGAGATTGGCGGTCTGCCTAAGGTAATAATCTGAGTTATAAGTTCCAATATACACATGTGCTACCATAAAATTAACAATAGATTAAGAATTAACTAGTGTAATATATGAAATAACTAGAACCGCCTCAGAAACCACTATGAAAAATAACAGAAAAGGAATAAGCAGCTTAAAACGAATTTCTAAAATATTAATTCAATGCCAATCGGGATTGTAATTTATTCATAATACAAAAAATAATACAAAAAATAAATTAAAAGAGTTTCCTAAAACAGTCACAATATTCTATAATTATATCCAAATTATAGCCGGTATTAATTTGATTATTAGGTAGTACTACTCAAATTATAGAAAGTAATATTTACAATAATGGTCTCCATGATGCAAGCAATAATTGTAATAATAATATTAATACTAATAATAATAATACTTTATTGTCAAAGAGCAGCTTGTTCCTGCTATTGTCAGTGTACATTAAAATAAATACTTCCATGAAAGTTTTAAAGCAAGTATTTTTCTAAATGTTTAGAAACTGTAAATAAATATGCCACGGATTTGTCTGTTCTATTTACAGTCTCTAGAAATTCCTTGGCGATTCAATGCCAATATTGCTGAATGTGTAAATATAAAATGTATAACTGTGCTAAGTATAATATTATAGTAATGCAAATAAAAGATTTGTTAATATACATACTCCGGAGTTCAACTATCAGTTTAGTTGTCCTAGGTCGAGGAAGTCTAAAATAAACGAAATCAATATAATATATAACTTTAATTGTTATAGAAAACATGTAGCCTCAATAAGATAAAACTGAAATTAAACAATAAATTTGAGCTATATGTCGTCTGTGTCTTTATACTACAGTACCTATAGTATGTGTCATTAAGGTCTGTTAACAGAATTAAATAAATGTCATAAGTTACAATGTTTTTAACACGTGTTCGTTGACCAGAATAAATTTATAAGAACTCTTCTTTTAAGCGTGGTTTATTACAGATTTTCTCTACTGAACTTTTAATGAGATTAATCACGATAGGTTTGAGTGTCCATTCTTGATTGCTTTAACAAAAGTTTAGTTTTAAATTTAAAAAATGTAAAAAAAAAAAAAAAAATTAAAACTAAAATTAATCACGAGTATAAAACTCTCATCTTTAAGAAATTGTATTTTAATTTGTTGAAAGAAGTGTGTATAATTATATGTAATTGTATTATTGAACTACTGTTTTTAATGATGTTGTTTACTGGTGCGTGACAATAGCGAATATTTGTAAGTGGTTAGAGAAAATAGTTTCTGTCTTGTTGTATGACAAGGGCCTTTATGCGAAGAACGCCGCTCTACCTGCTTTTCTACCTGGCTCTACGGAGTTGTCTGAAAGAATCTTGCCTCGAGAACTTCCAAACAGCAGTTTTTGGAGTAGGTCAGGTAATAAAATTTTGGCCCGATCGCGTCTGAAGCAATGTGAAACCTTTCTTTGTATGAATTGTTTTTATTCTTTACGTTAATCCCTTTCGGAAATGCTGTTCGGTGCCGTTCGCCAATGTGAAACAAGCTTTAGCAGGCTGAAGCCAAGGTTATTTCTGTGTATTATGAACGAAACCCCTAAGTGGGACAGTTTTACCTGCATTTTTGTACATGGAAAAATTGAAAGAAAGCTCAAAATGTAACACATTTGGAAGTGCGTAAAACTTACTTGCGGATAACGTATAAAAACGGGATTTTACTCTAGTTTTATGGACAATTTTAATTTTCTTAAGACCAGCTCGAATTACACGGAACCTCGAAATACCGGGGCTCGAATTACCGAGGCTCTATTGTATTTATATATGTGTATACATATAAAGGTCAATGTTAGTATGTTTCTCCTTTATTAACTAAAAAACTACTGGACCGATTTACGTGCGGTTTTTTCGTCTTCAAAAGGTTCCGCGTTGTCCGGAGAAGGTTTAGAGCTGTTGAAATCCTCTATGTGATCAGTAAAAAGAAAGTTAGGGGCCTAAGTGTTTTATTTAAATATTACACTGAATACATCAAATGCAGTTCAGTTCCCATGACAACAATATTGTTTGCCGTGTTCACATAGGGCTTTCGCAGTTGCACTCAACTGGAATTTGGCAAGTAATTATGATTAGAGAGTCTATCGGTATAATTCGTTTCTGTAAATCAATAATGGAGTAATTAAATATCGGATGTGATGCATCAAATAGCTTTCTCTACCTTAGGCATGTGGAATACAATTTTCTTACATCATATATTGCTTTAGAATAAAAGGGCGATGAGGGGATAGTTTTTGTTGTCTCAGCCTGCGTTTATGCTATATCAGAAGTTTGTAAACAATTCTGTCCGCTGATACTTTATTCATTGCTGTAGGCTTTGTATTAGCTGAGAAATAGGGACATTTATTGGAAGCATTTAAAAAGAGACAAAAGTAGGATGGAACATTTTTAGTCCTATGTGCGTACTAACTTCTTGTGTACCAGATTTTTAGGAAAGAATGTATGAAAGTGACATTGATTTTCTTTTTACTTTAGTCCTGAAATGGTTGTACGGAAATATGAAAGGGGAAATAGAAAATCCCTTAAAGACAGTAAAAATATGTTATCGGATTTGTTGTTTCTTATTATTTATTTAATCTATTCCTCAGGCTGTTGAAAAATTGTCATTAGCCTTCTGGCTTCCCAATACAGCTGTCCATTCGATTTGTCCCAATATTGCTGAAAAGCAGAGCACGTTCTAAGGTGTTCCGAGTTTTGAATGGCATCTTCTTGACACTGCATGCATTTCGGTGAGGCGAATATATATAAAAAAGGTAAAGTGATCCCTATACAAGCCATGGAGGCCCAGAGGGTTCCAGGATGTTGAGGCTCCCAGAATTTTTGACGTTCGGCACACAAATGTGGTAAGGTTGTCAGCCTTACGCACCGGCCGCCTTTACCCCCAGGATTGCTCCTGGTATTCATTTCTATTAGAGACTGAGTCGACCCCAGGGCCATAGTGCCACCAGAAGGATTAGGTCAATTGAAAAACCTCAACGACCTCATCGGGAATCGAACAAGCGACCTTCCAGTTTGTAACGCAGCGCCTCACCCACTACGCTACGGCGTACTCCCGGTGAAGCAAAAATTTCAACCTCATTTTCAACCTTCTTATTTCAACCTTATTTGTCCTGTATGAGGATAAAAGCCATAAAAAAAAATACCTAGCAATTTCTAAGGGAATACTCCGAGTGTGATAAGTCGTTCTTCTTCGCTTTAAACTCTAGATTCCTATGTAAGGGCTTACAGCTTGGAAATCAAGTGTCCTCCATAATTTAATATTTAATTACATGCAAAATACAAAACCCGGGCGACGCCGGGCCTTTTAAACTGATATTTTATAAAAATAACATTACTCATAAACCATTCGGTCGCAACAACAAAACAACATAAGCCTGGAGTAACGACTGTATTATTGATTATCAGGAATGAAGTGTCGCAACTACTGGCGTTAACATTGTGAAGTATTGTATGTACTATGTCCCTATCACACGACTTAACTTTACACAGTAGGATTTAAAAAAATATACAATACCATATTAATATACCATGAATGGATTTCATGTTCAAAATTGATTAACTATTTCCTAGAAATTTATTTGAAAGGTTACTCGTTATACCCCTTTATAAGACAAGGAGTAACCTTTCAGATAAATTCTATATATTCACCCCTTTAGATCAAAATGAAGTTTATCAAATATTTCCTAGAACTACAGTCATTCATTTAATTTTCTCGCAGTTTCTTGACATATAGAGTGTATCCTACTAAAAATGTATCCTGAAAACGCCCGGAATAATAAGTTGATAAAAGCTTTAATAATTTCGACATGGCCATAACCAGAGATTCCATAAAATGACTTCCTGAGAGCTCCTTGACTAACACGATTTCAAGAATGTAAGGTATGTATGTTTTGATGCACCACCATAATATTTTCCAGAACGGATTAGTAAGCAGAAAATGATCTTGTAACAGGATGATTTAGTTTAAATTATTAAACATTTTCTTGGACATAAGGGGTAAAATGTCCTGTACATTATTAATTTAGTTTAAGGGGGGGCATACAGGTTTCAGTTAAATTCATAGGTGAGAAATAGGTGAATTTAATTATTTTTTCCCTCAGCAATGAATTGATCTACAATCTGGCAATCTGACGAACTCTTTATTGACTACTTCTACAATTGCGTACTATTTTCAAAATTAACTAAACTGTTACAGTTATGGGTAATTATCGACAAGATGGCAGCCACGTTTCGTGCACTAAAATGCCGTTTCCGTGATCATCATCATCATCATCATCATCATCATCATCATCATCATCATCATCATCATCCTATCATGTATTAGGCCTAGGGGCCCGTTTCCGTGATAATTTCTACAAATGGTAATATTTTTGAGTGACTCTCTTTTCTATCTATTTGTAAACATCATATGAACAACATCTACAATCTTTGGAGAGTATAAATATTTTAAAAATCAATTTTTAAAAATTTTGGTTTTCATTAAAATATATATATTTTTAAATAAATTATCAATGTTAAATGAATGATTGTATATAGTAAATGTAAATTAGTAAATAGTAAATGTAAAAATACACAGAAATAATCACTCAGAAATATTGATATTTGTGGAAGTTATCAAGGAAACGGCATTTCAGTGCATGAAACGTGGCTGCCATTTTGAAACGATAATTACCTGTAACTATAACAGTTTGATTAACTTTAAAATAGTATGAAATTGTAGAAGTAGTAAATAAAGAGTACGTCAGATTTGCAGATTGTAAAGCAATTATTTGCTGAGGAAAAAAAAAAAAAAAACGAAATTCACCTATTTCTCACCTATGAATTTCACCGAAAGCTGTATGTCCCCCCTTAAAATCGTCAAATTTTAAAAGCAAAAAATTATAAAATTGATATCTCGTACACATTGAAAATTCTTATCTCGTACATAATACAATCGTATTGTATGCAATACTATTTGTTCAAGGTCTGTTAGTGACTGAAGAAGTGGTGGAACAGCTGAAGCGAAAACACTTAGGGATTACATGTTGGTAGGAAACTTTGTATTTTAAAATGTTAATTAAAATCAATATTTCTTCTAAAAATTCCCAATTTGCAGTTATAAATTGACTTCGGACTTTTAGGTCGCTAAAAATGCTGTTTTAGGTACATAAAATAGGCTCTAAAAATTGGAAAATAGGTTCTAAAAATCGTAAAATAGTCTGTTATTAAATCGTTAGGCTGTCAATTTTCTGAAATATCTCAATTGCAATGCAGAATATTATATTTATTGAAGTCACCATTAATCAATAACCATGATAAAACACAGATATAGGCCTATTGTTCACAGAATTATATAGACCTATTATTAGGACCTGTATTAATACCATACAGTGAAAACTTAATTAATCCCTTCGCCCAGAAGGTACGCAGGCTAGCATATTCAACCCCTTGTATCCCTAAGTGATTCAGAGAACTACTTTTTGTTGTTGTTGTTTTGTTACTGGATATGGGAGTCGGGAGAAAAACACTACATTTTCTTGGGAATTCCAAGGAATTTTTCTACTGTAGACGAAACATTCCTTACTATTTAACCAAGTCACAAATGTGTCATGTACTGCACATTCAGAGCTAAAAATGTAATACGAACTGAAAATAAATGCTAGAATTTATAACAAAAAATAACTTATTTTGAACTTTAGAGGAAAAACAAGCAAAAAGGCAATATTAGGCTCTAACGTAAAAATAGGCTGTTTTAGGTTCTATAAAAGTAACAGTTTTAGGCATAGTCACTTATGAAACATGCATACACAAGATTTCGTCCGTATATCACTTATGGATTAAAATAGGTTTTTACCTAAAATCCGAAGTCTAGTTATAACGCCCCTAAAACAACACAAGCATATCAGAGTTTAATCTTACCTGTGGTTTTGTTCGTAGAGTTCCTCCTAGTGGAAAGTTCGTTACTGATTTTTACCCAATTAGGTCTTCCGCTCATGGTGGTAAACTTACTGCGACTGTTGCATGTTTCCACAGGGCACGTTTAGTAATTATCAATCACGTTGACAGATGGCGTGATCGACACCAGGCACGCGGTTAGTATACAAGGCTTATACTGTGTAGTGTTGAGTGAAAACATACTTGCCCAAGGTAATCGATAGCCCTGTGATTCCCTATGTGTTTCATAAGGTTTCCTTTCCGTCAAAGCTTTGTTTCAATTGAGCTGTTCGTTCTTCAAATTACCTACATTAAAATGGCGAAAGGTATTTTTGTTCTAAGAAGAATTAAGAATTGCATTTCACTCGAAATTTTAAGGACTGTGTATTTTGCTCTTTTACAAAGCCATATTGTTTATGGAATATATCTCTGGGGTCATTCCAGGGAAACAGATTCGATTTTACTTTTCAAAAAAAAAAGGCCCTGAGGATAATGGAAAACAAAAGTCAGAGAGAAAGCTGTAGACCTCTTTTTACTGAAATGAATATTATGACAGTTTTTAACTTATATGTATTTTATTGTATCTTATTTGTCAAGAATAATCTAGAGAGTTTTACTAATATAGAAATGCATAATTATAATAAAAGACATAGGGCTGATTTAAATTTACCGAAGTGTCGTTCAAATAGTTCTTATAACTTGTTTTTATAATGGAATTAATTTATTCAACAAACTGCCTTGAAGCGTGCGTTGCTTACCCATAAATAGTTTTAAAAATTATGTACATGCATGGCTAATAAGGAGACCATTTTACTCTGTACACGAATTCCTTACTGTTGACTTTGTCTTATAAGAACTGTTATTATATATATTGACGATGCCTCACCTGTATGGACATAGGCTAATAATAATAATAATAATAATAATAATAATAATAATAATAATAATAATAATTATTATTATTATTATTATTATTATTATTATTATTATTATTAGTTACATGCTGTACATTCTATGAACTTGTTTGGACAAATAACAATTTTTTAAAACCTGGATTCGCAAAAAATATAGGCTACCACCTATGCTCAGAAAATATCTAGATCATTTTCTTAACCCTTGATGACTTAGCCATAGAAATTTACAGTAAGAATTCTATCTGTATCTGGTACCCTATGATCCCCAGGTGGGGCGAAGGGGCCTCCAAGTGGAGGTTTCATTACCTATACTAATTTTGATATGCTTATTTTCCGAGAGAGGGTAGAGGGACAGGTGACAGTAAGAATTAGGGAACTTAAATTTTTTAAAAAATTGTATTGCTTATGAAAACCCACCAATTTTTAACAGCCTACCTCCATTAGAAAGGTAAAGGGGCTAGAAAGTGTAAGAATACTATTATATATATAACAGATGGGAAAAATGTGCCCAATGATTTAAAGTCTGGGAGCCTCAACCTCCTGGAACCGTAAAGGCTTGCACGGCCTGCATAGGTACCAAATTATTTTACTTTATAATTATACCTATATTGAGAAAATTTCCCAAAACAGTGTTTACTTATGTTCATACAATACAGTTTACTAATACTGTATATGTTATTACCATTTAATATTAGTTACAAAAATCAAAAGTATTAAAGAATTTAAGATGTTACTTTTTAAATAAGAAGGCGCGAGTTGTTCTTCATTTCGTCAAGATGTGCGCTGTCGCTGTGTTGGTGCAAGCGAACTTAAGCAAAGGGAGAGGAGGTTATCTGTGGTGTTAACTTATTTATGTATTTATGACAGCAATCAAACTTAATTTGGGCTGTCAGTCACTCCTATTGTGCCTTGTTTTTAATGAGATAATGACTCTATTTGCTAATCTTCACAAACAAAAAAATTGTCTGTTCCAGGAATCTCTGAAGAGGTCAAGTAAGAACATGATTAGAACATGTTTATAAATAAGTTTACAGAGCCATATTGGTCACAAAATATAGTTCGTGCACTCTTTTAATCCTCCTGAATAGACGAATAATTATTTTCCATTTCATGAATTGTATTTTGCCCTAACGTAGCATATTTTAAGGGTGTTATTAGTAATAACAAGACATCCATAATTGTTTTACGAGACACGTCCACAAAGTAAGTTTCCCTGGGACCGTTTACAGAAAAACACAATTTCATGAAAATATTGACTGGAACAGACACAGCATATGTTCAGCTATTTTTTAACATATTCGCCACTGGAATTGAGACATTTGCCATATAGTGTTACCAAATTTTTAAAGCTTGTGGCGTAGAAGTCTGCCTCCTGGGATTTGAACCACTGTGTGACAACCACCTCAGCCAACCATTCTCTGTCATTTATTGAGGTGTAGGAAAAGATGAAAATAACCGGGAACTAGATTCAGGCTGTACAGTGGATTTTTAAATACCTCCCAGCAAGTCTCCCGCAGAAGTTCGGCTGGAAAGAGTTTAAACATCCACCCTACACCCGGACCTCGCTCCCAGTGATATCCATCTTTTCCTACACCTGAAGAAATGACAGGGAATGACAGGGAATGACAGAGAAGAGGAAATGGTTGTCACACTGTGGTTCAAATCGCAAGCGGCAGACTACGACACAGGTATTCAAAAGTTGGTCGAATGGTATAACAAACATCAATTCCGATGGCGAATTTATTAAAAATTTCTGAACACTTGCTGTATATGTTGCAATAAATATTTTCACGTAATTGTGTTTTGTTTCTGTAAACGATCCCAGGGAAACTTACTTTCTGGACGCGCCTCGTATTTTTAACGAAAATTATTTTTAAAATTTCAATATTTCGGTGTTATTACTAATCTGGAGGAGTTATTTTTAAAATATTATCTATATATGCAAGTTTTATAATGTATAATTTTATACATATTTTAGGTGTATTTTAATTATGTTGTGATAAGGTGAAAGGTGTATGGCTTTAATTTTCTTTTATAGTATTATACTATGTTTTGTACTCTTTGACGTTGTCCATTGCAGAATTTGCCTAACGGCAATAAATTGATACTTATTTATAAATCATATTAATTTGTTCAGTTTTTTATTAATAATTTAAATAGGATACAGCCCAAGCAGCGGAAGTGTTTATTGTAGGAAATATTTAAAATTTTCTTAAGTTCATGGTAAATGCTCGTAATTGGGAATCTATCCCTGCAAGAATTTAGGAAGAAAATATTTAAAAAATATAATTAAATATTTCACCATACCAAAAGAAAAGAAGTTTGGGAAGCCTTTGAACTTAGAATTTATGGAGCAGACTATCATAGTTCGTGTTCTGTGCTAGAACATGGCTGCACATTGAGCAGCAAGCAGTTCATTTGGAGCAAAAATTGGAACCATGGAGGAATATCTTTTGGCAACTTGGCCAATTCATTTCTTTGATGTTAATATCACGAGGAAATAGTAAACGTTTTCCTTAAAAATGGATTTTTGTTCAATTTTGTCCAAATAACACAATACCATAAAATAAGCTTAGGCTCTATGGAGTTAAAGGCATTAAAAATAATACAGTAGGCCTAAAACTTAATAATAGAAGATAAATAGAGGCATCTGGTAAACATTTATTTAAAAACTGTGATTATGTGATTCTTATAGGAATTCGAGAATCATATGTGTGTTTTATTTTTGGTATCATGGGAAGTTGTAAAGGAGAAGTTTGTTATCGCGTATCGTGAATTTCACGGATCTCTATAGTTATTACTGTTGCCCTTGCTGGCATCCGAGCCCGAATGTCGCGTGTTCAGACCGTTCAAGAACGATAAATTTATCGGGGTGAAACACGTCAGCACGGATCCTCTGAAAAGGACTGCCATGGGCCGCGAGTCAAGAGTCTCAAGCCTGAATAAGAGCTTTGCGTTTCTCGAACCAGTAGTATCTTAGTTCGTATCAAAATTACTTACGAGGAGACAGCCTTTCCGCTGACACATTGGCAGGCCTATGAAATTAACCCATTGGCTGAACTAGATCGATATAATATCAGAAAGATTTAGATGGTAAAAGAAGTCTTAGCTAGATAAACTGCGTAGTATTACGTTCAGGTATTGATGTATTTTGAATGTATTTCGGATGAAAACCGTTAGTTGCGTACTTTAACTAAATCTGAACTTCTAAGATTAGGCAATTATCTTGACCTGAATTTATAAAAATGGGCAAGAAAAAATTAAAATTAGATACCGGTAGCTAAAATCAATATGATTACATTAAAATATAGTATTCATTTTTAAAGTACCATTAAATTAATATTTTTCTCAAACTGATTTCGCGGGCCACCTGTTGAAAACTACTAGTATAGACTATAATTAAAGGGAAGCCCAATGAACTATGAACCGGCTGCGCGGTGTTTTTCCAGTTTGCGCCTTGCCGTCTGCGGCTAACATAGAGTATCGCTGACGCAACCATATCTCTTCATTAGAAGAAATATTTTATTTCTGATGTAAAACATAAAACTGTATTATAGACATGTACAGGTGTAGAATATTGTATTAAAATTACTTCTCTGTGGCTTGGTTCTAAAAGGGCCAATGCCATTAAACTTGCTTTTGTGATAACTGACTTTGTAGAAGTAAGACTTTTTGCTGAGAACTTCCGACATTCACTCCTAAGGTTTGTGTATGATGTCTATTAATACAACAGACATTGGCACTTTTATTATACGAAAGATAAAGACTAGATGAGCTCAATAATGCTTAGACCTCATTTTGCAAGAAATCGACATTGGCCCTTTTAGAACCAAGCCACAGATATAACAACTTCCTTAACTACGTTTGAAGGCTTTACATATCGTTTGAAGGGAGGTGCCGAAACAGGCCACCGCAGTTGTCCATAGATTTTTGGCTCCTTTTT
This sequence comes from Ectobius pallidus, assembly GCA_964059195.1. NCBI lineage: Eukaryota > Metazoa > Arthropoda > Insecta > Blattodea > Ectobiidae > Ectobius > Ectobius pallidus. The sequence goes on along the minus strand of CAXKWD010000003.1, from coordinate 26,572,933 downwards.
AAGAAACCAACCATCAATTGCCGTATTTCACGTTGCGAAAAGAAGGCAACTTCCTGGCGGATATTTTTTATAATTCTTCCAGGGTGTGTGGGTTTATCTTGTATAAATTGTGTTTTAATTCACACAGATTCACACTGAACTACACCGCATCACGGTCAACGCAATAGTGCAGAGCAGAGCAAAGCCAGCGACAGTAGCGTGGCTTTGATTTTTAGGAGCGGCGGGATGCACATATTCACACGCCCAGTGAGAAAACCCCGCGCTTAAGTTAATTTACGAGGGTCATTTCAAAAGTTCTGCACACTGTAAGATAGAATGGAAGAAAATAATTTATTTTGCAAAATACCTTTACAGGCCTTCAATGTAATCTTCATTCTTGCTTATGACAGCTTCCCAACGTTTTGGCAAATTTCTTGTTATGGATAGGGCACCTTCATTGTTGAGCTGTCTCATTACTCAGGTCACCTCAATGGAAGTTTCATCAATTGTAACAAAACGTTTTCCAAGTCTATGGATGGGAAAGACTTCTCCACCCATCATACAGTCCTGACTTGAGCCCACCAGACTTGATTTGTTTCCCAAATTGAAGGAACCACTCTGTGGAAAACGTTTTGTTACAATTTATGAAGCTTCCATTGAGGTGACCTGAGTAATCAGACAGATCAACAATGAAGGTGCCCCATCTGGAATACAGAATCTGCCAAAACGTTGGGAAGCTGTCATAAGCAAGAATGAAGATTATATTGAAGGCCTGTAAAGGTATTTTGTAAAATAAATTATTTTCTTTAATTTTATCTTACGGTGTGCAGAACTTTTGAAATGACCCTCGTAGCATTATATATGAACAATATTTTTTATGCTGTTGTACATATAGAAAACGAATAGGCCTACAGTATTAAGTCAAGACTACTGTACTGTATTATGAACTCTGGCAAATGAAAAATGTCAGGATCTGGAAATTCACTTTTTGTTGCGATCTCCGTCAAAAACAGAAATGAGAGGAATCTAATAAATGACTTCCCTCCACTCTTCTCCCTATTAGCGTCACCCTTGTTTCATGCAGAGGGGTGCCTGCCATTCCGCCGTCGCTCGCTTTCAGCATGGGAGGAGTATGAGCAGTTCTGCCAAAGCCACTAGAAAACCAATATTTGATGGGAAGGTACATTTTGCAACAGAAACTAAGCCTCAACATACAGTTTAACATTATACTTATTGAATACTTCCTACTTTGCCAGGATATTTTCAACTATAGCCTACTATGTAGATATTTATTCAAAGAATCCACAGAATATTGTTTCTGTTGAGTAATAAGTGAATATATTTTAGGGGAAAAGACGAACTTCATAACCTGTACTAGTCACCGGATACAGTAAGGATAACTAAATCACTGAGGATGAAATGGGCTGTACATGTTGCGCGCATGGGGAAGGAAAGACATATCTAAAAAATATTGATGGGGAGATCCGAAGGGAAAAGACCACTTGGAAGATGTTGACGTAGGTGGGAGGACAATATTAGGATAGATTTAAAGGAAGTAGCATTTGCGAGGGATGGTTGGATGGAGTTAGCATAGAATAGGGATGAATGGCGGGCTCAGGTAAGCGGGGCAATGAACCTCCGGATTCCATAAAATATATAATATTCCTTTAGCTTACTTAGGAATTGTCTATTGTCATTGACAGTAAGTTCCTCTGGCAACGAGTTTCGAACCCCCTGATATTCAGTTTCCCGTGCCAGTCACAAAATTGCTAAATTAGTGTGGATCACGATACCGTATATGATGGAAATGTCCTTAAGTGAGATCGGCAATTAAGGATAATCAAAAGAAAGAGATTCCATCTGGCGCAGTGATTCGAACTCTGGTTCATTTCAGTTGCATCTGCATAGAAATCTGAAGACAACCGGTTGGAATCCCGATGTCAGAGGGATTTTTCTCCTAAAATTATTTCATCATCTATAATGCCGAATTTCCTACATAGCTGGAAACATTTACGTTAATAAAGAAAACAATATTTTTGAAGTAAAACTTCTTTAGTGGCGGTAGAGGGTAAATCTGGAAAGTCAGTCACACTAAAACCGTCACGAAATCAGTCACAATCAGTCACGAAATCAGTCACACTCTTACTTGTTTCGGTGCGGACTGCAAAATTTAAAAACAAAAAATTTAAAAAACAAAAAATAAACAATTCAAAGATCGAAAATTTAAAAAATCCAAAACTAAAAATTCAAAGATCCAAAATTAAAAAGTCCAAAATTTATAAAGTCCAAAAACCCAATATTAAAAAGTCCAATAATGCAAAATTGAAAAAAATCCAATAATAAAAAATTGAAAAAGTAAAAAAATAAAATAAAGTTTTACTTCTGTCGCGTGGTGTTCCACGCACTCTTTTTTTTATTATGAATAATATTTACTGGTTTTTCATTTTCAGAAATTTAGTAATGAACTATGAAATCTTTTTTCTAAAATCATAAAGAGCATTAATTTATTCTACTCTCGTAATAAATATTGAAAGCAGGAATAATTTCATTATCACCACATTTCTGATGAACTAAGTTAATAATTTAACTATTTTACCTTAATAATAATAAAATAGTAATAATAATAATAATAATAATAATAATAATAATAATAATAATAATAATAATAATAATAATAATAATAATAATAATAATAATAATAATTAATTTGCCATAACCAAAAACTGCTTCTATTGGGCTCACAGATCTAACTGATTTCCACATGCAATTGATATCTTTTGAGCCCCAATATTTTTACATTTCATTCCATATGGTTCCAAATGATGGAAAGTACGCCGGTCGCGTAATGAAGAACCAGATAGAAGAGTAAGAAATGTTTATGAATCGGTTTATAATTCTGATAAACTTTTTCATGATAGAATCAATTAAATTTCTTTTCGAAACCCATTAATCATATTGCAGAAATTTTTGCAGCACAGAACTAATTGCTTTAATTCCCTACCTAAAGAAGACATACTGCGTGTTGCAACAACTAGTAGCTTGTCAAATTTGCTATGTTTTTAGCATTCAGTTAACTTTCCGAAAGTCAACAAAATTAGTAGCTTGTTATGAACATGAGTGATGCATTGATGACTTTATTCCTATTTTATGAGCGGTTATGGATTTATAACCCGTCCACAGGATGAGTTGTTTCCACCTCTTTTAATCTGATTCAATAAATATTTTGTTGGCAGCTAAAGTAATTTTATTACCGACCTAAAATAATAAACAAAGCTGCCCCACAGTTAAATTTATTTGCTGATGGGAAAAATGTGGCGAGTAACCTTGCAAACAGATTTTTAAGGAGGGAAATTTGATCGGAAGTAAATTGGTGCTGTGGAGACCGAACTAGACGACAAAAAACGTTGGCAGCAATTTCCAGCTGTGTTAAAAACTCACTCGATTAAGCCAGCAAATCAACCCGCTGTTTTTTCTCTCTTCCCCTAGAACGACACAATTTAATTTGGGTGGTGGTTTGTGGCAGGTATGGATATTACCTGATGCATGCAGAAAGGGCTCAATGCAGTTTTTTATCTTCCAGATTTTCACTTTCGTAAACCCTCTAAAGCAGCGATCCTCAAAAATTTTAGTCCTATTACCCCAAAAACGTACTAAATAAAATCAGGTAAACTGATTAACAAAGTGCCTTATTTCAGAAACTACTGAGTTTTAAACCACGGTTTCTTGAGCAAGTTTGATAAGCATAGTGAAGGAATAAGTATTAGCAGAACGAAGTTACAACAAAATCCTCACGTGAATATAAGTCTTTTCCTTTGTCAAAACATCTGAAGCCGTAAAAATACGCAGTAAAATTTAAAAAAATCAAACTTTGTTTTGGAGTGTTAAAAATAAAATAAAAATATTTTTTTTAAATTTTCCCATCGGTTTTAGGCTAAAAGCTATAATTTTGCAAAATTTAATTTTTTAGCTCACCAGGAAATGAGTCAACATCAATGTTACTAAGTAGATGATTTGACTGGCGTAGATGGGGATGACGTGAGTTTTTCCATACCTATGGGACAGCTGGAAACACCAAATTTTGCGGGAATATGCCAATATATAAGTGTGCAAAAATAAATAATGTGCGGAAAATACATAAAAAATACTTAGATTCAAAAATCTAACTCTAAAATATAACCGATGGACATACGACAAAAAGTCATAGGATCAAACTTTTAGATCTCTCAATCTGCTGGTGAAATCTTGTTTTTGATACGACTTACCCGTTCAGATACTACAAACAAGGTCTACACGGACCTTCAAGTTGCATCCGCCATTTTGAATGTTTTTCTGTGGTAAAGGAAAAAATCGAAACTTTTATGAATATTTCTGTCAGCTACAGGCTATATGCTATAAGCAAGCCAAATTTCAAGTTTCTGGCTCATCCCATGGACGTTATAAGTGCGCATAGGCGTACCGAGGGGGGGTTTTGGGGGTTTGAACCCCCCCCCCCAATTGATTATAAAAAGGAAAATTGTATAATTTTTTTAAGTCTGCCCATAAATTACTTAATACAAGTATAAAGCGTGGGAAGCTTAAAACTCGTTATTTTGCGTCTTAATTTTTAAAATTTTCCGGGGGAGGACCCCCTGAAGCTTAAAACTCCCCCTCTCCCTGGGAGGTATTCCTTTATAACCCCCCCATATGGTCGGCCTGGTTACGCCTATGTAAGTGCGTATACCATTCTGGCACTTAAATAAATAATATTAATACTGAACAGTAAACATAAGAATCTTTCTTGTGGCTTGAAAATAGTCGGGTAGGCTGTATCGGGAACGCATCCGCAGGGCACGTCAAACATCTTGTGCCTAAATCTAACGGCCTCCGTATGTTACGATACATTTTCACACTTGCAGTAAATAGAAAAAGGCAGTAGGCCTATGTATACTTGCTTCCCTTGTGTTATACTCAACTATAGTTCATATTTTAAAATGAATATACGGTAACTATAATTTTACACGCCTTTTTTCTGTTAAATTTGTAGAGGCAGATTGTAGACTCGCTTGTCGTATGTATACTATTTAGGTAATATTTCAAGATTAATTTATCTATAATTTAACACAAACTGCGTGTTAAATTTGTACATCTAAAGCAAGGCTTCGCACAATAGATCTACAAACATCTGAGTGCATTGTGGCCAAGCCCCTCTCTATTCAATATCAAGGCCTACCGAGGCCATGATTTCCACATTAATTTATGCAGTCTTGACGTTCCGATATATCTATTTGCGTTACATGTTGTTTTAGCAAATTATCACCATAAGATCAATTTTAAATATGTGTACACTTCAAATTGTTCGCCGGGAAAGTTTCATAGAGAGTCAGAGAAACGACTAGATTTTATTAATTAACTAGCTGACCCATCAATGCTTCGCATTGTTAGATTTATGTATATATAGGTTAAGTGAACACAATTTAAAGTCGATGCGATGTACTTCTATAAATCATCAGCCGTCCAGCCAACACGGTGGACGTATTTATATTCCACATAACTTACTCCTTCACCCGTAGTTTACTCTGATTAAGTCTTAAAAAATATAATCTTTCTGTTTCAATTTTGGCAAACATACAGTAAATAGTTGGGTGTAGGGGATGCGTTCGCTCGTCTCACGCAGCGGGCTCCGATTCGAATACTGGTCGGGACAAGTTACCTAGGTAGAGCTTTTCCCGGGATTTTTCCTCACCTGTGAGACAAATGTCTGGTAACTTTAGGCCCTAGTGGTCTCCGGATATCATCTGGCAGCCATTATTATCCTCATCCCATCCTCGCCTTGTTCAGAGTGAGTGTGAATGATGTATCTCGTCCTATATGTTTGTGTTGTCTCAGAGGTGGCCCCAGCATTTGGCTGATAACTCATCCGGGAGGCCCTCCATGTCCTTGTCTGGTCAAGAAAGTATGTATGTGAGCCATAGATAATCCCTCTCCAGACAGGTTGCGGCCCTGTAAAGCCCGGGCAACATGGGTCGCTTAAATGACCCCAAAAGTTTGGGTAAAAACTAAGGTAAAAGATAGATAGATAATATGGTAAATAGAAATTAATCAGGAAATTATATCTTTTGATATTGTATGAACTACCTGGGGGTAAAGGCGGCCGGTGCGTACCGCTGACAACCTTACCAACTTCACGCCCGATTGTCTAAAAATCCGGGAGCCTCAACTTCTTGGAACCCTCTGGGCCCCCATGGCCTGTAATAGGGAACGCTTTACTTACTATCTTTTGCAATGCAGTCCTAGGCTAGCTATAAGAAAAGAGTTCAACTCTTAAGAATAGAATCCAGGACCTTCTAAATTTACTTCGTGTCAAAAAATAGTTAATAATAATTTATAGGAATTCTATTGATAGCCTTTCTCATAATTTTATATCTATTAGGTCTACATGAAATCCCAGTGTCATGCCAAGCCACCTGTGTAGTTTAAAAAAAAATTATGTTGTCATGGGGATTGTATACATGCAGTATGAATTCCTTTTGGTTAATTTCATAACTTTACAACCCTATTTTGGCCCTTATAGGCCAAAGATTTTGAAATCCTTTCTTAGTGCGCATCTAGAGCCTAGTAGCAACATGTGTACCAAGTTTCACGTTCCTAGGCTGTGTGGTTTTTGAGAAACTGTGATCAGTCAGTGAGTGAGTGAGTGAGTGAGTGGGTTTTGGCTTTTATATATAGAGATTATTGAAGATGAAAATATAAGATGCATCAACTCGACAACCTGCTTTTCTATAATAACTGAAATCCGCTCAGACTTTTCTTTGCTCAGAGTAAAACAAGCATAAAATTGAGAGAGTCCTCCCTCGTTCTTCGTATTTCCAGACCTTTGTGAAGGAGCATTGGTTAATCAAAGGGGCTATTTCACAAGCTTAGAGTCGGTCATGCTTTAGTTTCTCACAAAACGGCCAGGGCCACATGTAAGCTTCACAGGCTCACAGGACCCTGGTATAACAAACGCTCAAACATGGCTACCTTACAAAATTCACTACAGAGTTTCACCACGGCCTCCATTGTACTTTTAACGTCAGAAGATTGAGGTGTAGCAACTGTGTTGTGTGCTGCTAATCTAATATTTGAAATTGTGTTTCGGTGTAGATCCAACGCCACCTATTAACGAGGCAGTGTTCAATTGTGAAATTAATTGAAAATGGCCTTCCTCGGTTTGCCATAGCAACCGGGAAAAAATAGAATAGTTGAAAACGATTTTTTGCAATATAACACATCAATTTGTCGATCGCTTCGATTTTATTACATTCATTTGTATATACTACGAGGGAGAATCAAATGAAAACCGCGATTAATTTTTTCTCACTATTTTACTGCAGGAAGAATGTTTGCTTGTACACTATTTTTCCTCATAGTCCCCTCCTAGTTCAACGCATTTAAGCCATAGGATAGAAAGTGCTTCGATACTGCGTGAGAAAATTATTTTGGTTGACGCTGTAGCCACTCGTGCACCGCCGATTGGACGTCTTCATCAGACTTGAACTTCTGCCCTCCAAGGTGATCCTTTAATGGGCCAAAGATGTAAGAATCTGATAGTGCCAAAGCGAAGGAGATTGTTGAGTGCAGGTGTTTTGCTTCAACATGATAACGCCCGTCCTCATGCTCCTCGTGCAACAATGACGACGACATCCGCCATGATCGCCAGATTTGGGACCATCAGATTTCCACATCTTTGGTTCGTTAAATGATCATCTTGCAGGGCAGAAGTTCAAGTCTGATGAAGACGTCCAATCGGCGGTGCACGAGTGGCTACAACGCCAACTAAAATAATTTTTCTCACGCGGTATCGAAGCACTTCTTACCCGAAGGCTTAAGTGCGTTGAACTAGGAGGGAACTAAGTAGAAAAATAATGTACAAGCAAACATTCTTCCTGCAGTAAAATAGTGGATGCACTTCGAAGCCGGCCGGGTTTTTAGCTTTTAATTAATAATAGTTTTAATTGCTTATTCATGATTTGGGTAAGGTTCATGATTCTGTGGTTCGTTTTAAACGTTTAATTTCGAATCTGTAAGCCCACATGACAGCACAAGATTAGTTTTTTAGTTTAATTAATTTATATTTACTACATAAAGCAATATAATTGAGAATAAAATTTATTCGTGCAATTTTTGTTAAAACTACGTCAATGTTAATAAATATATTGTTTTAATTATTTTTCTGTGAAATAAATTATTTAAATAAAACTGTTGAGTAAATAATCGCGGATGAAACCGCGGGCACCTGCTAGTAGCTAATATACGAGATTGTACAGGTAGGGGGAAAAAAGCGGACGGACTAAAACATCTAAAATGCCGATGAGCCACTGCGCATGCCTAGCGGCATTCACAGGATAGCAGGGAATGTATTGAAATGAACATTGCTTGAATTGAGAAATAATTTCACGTAATTTGTATTATTTGTGAAAACAAACGTTTCCGTTACATCTCTTATATTTATTTACGTATCACAAGGCTCTGAAATCAGCTACAAGAGTCGGTCCACTTTTTTCCCCCTACCTGTACATAGCTTATAAAATATACGTCAAACAAATAATCTCTACATATTCTTACACATGACATTTGAAGTGCATCAGTAATAAGGTACTTTCGGAAAATTCATTATTTGCATCTATAGACAAAGTTGCTAATACTGTGTATCAGAATAAACGACAGCATAGTATGTTACACGTTCGGTTATTTGTTAGTGCTTACCACACTACTGATGACTGTCAAGAGACAATTACAATGTTTCAGATAGAATATGAGTCAAAGCTGGGAGTTATCACTATTATCTATAGAGGCAGCAAATTTATGGACGGGTGAATTATTGTCATGACATTTTTTCAAGACTCGGCCTGTACGGATGACAGAATATCATTTACTGACAACTCAATATTTCACCGGTGGCGATGAATCTCTTAAAGCAGATGACACTTGGAATTTCGAAACTTTGCTCAGACCTTCTCGTTAGCATCCATACTGCGATATTTTTTTCAGTTACCAGTGTAATTATTACATATTAGGCTTTTGTTTCAAACATTTATAGTGTATATAATTACTAGGGCAAGACATTTGATGATTTTGCACCTTTTTAGTATAAAGGTTATAAGAAAGCTCAAATATATATATATATATATATATATATATATACATATGTGTGTGTTTATCACGAAATAACTGATTAAATAAGGGCAATATTTTTATGCATTTTAGCTTTATTTTGTATTTTCGTCATTTTCAAGAGATAGGTTATTTTTTTGAAATTTTTAGTTTTTTCGGCATTTTTAGGTAATATTTCAGTGGTGGAAGAAAGGAGCTTTTCAATGTACAAATCGTTACTTTCAGACAACAGACAATCGTTTTTATTCAAGAATCTCCGCCAAGTGTTCATAGTTCATTTTAATTCAGATTTTTTGTAAACCCTATAGCAGTTTGTCTTGTAGCAATATTTTTTGTCTTTCTTTTTAAATGGCACATATTTTCTAGGGGCAATTTGACTGTTCAGAAAGAATTTTTTTCGCTAAGGGTGTCCAAGTAGTATAAATTTTCTTACTTCTTTAGTAACAAAATAAGTGTTTTATATGGTAAATTCATATATAACACATCGTCATCCATAATATTGCTTTTAGGAACTCATTACGTAAAGAAACTAATTATAAATAGTATTGGTAAATTTACTGGCCATTTTTTTTTAATCCCATGTCATTTTTTTCACTATTTTTAAATCGTAAATGCATTTATTTTGTATTTTTTCACTATTTTATGACCATTAAATGCCTTGCCCTAATAATTACATAAGAGGGAATTATTACATTCTAATTATAGGTTCAACCAACTGTGATTAATTCTTGTATTAGGCCTACCTAATACAACGATGATTTAAAATTCTCCGTTACTTAATGAAAATTTGTATAATGCAAGAGTTGAACCTGTGACAATATTCATATCAGGCGGCTGATTGACGATGCTACATCTAGCTTCCAATCTGAATAAAGAAGGCCGTGGTTTCGCTCATCAACTGACTATAATCTAGACATGCGAAGATGCGAATCCCTTGGATGATGCTGTATCTATGCCCCTGGCCCTTTTCAGGCCATCTTGCTTACGCTCTCAAGTTTCAGAGTCGCTAATAAGTAATTAACGCTGACAGCAAACTTATTACCTATAACAAAGTCAGCTTATATCAGCTAATAACATCGTCCTGGAAAACTTTTAGTGTTCTTTACTAATAGCTGATTTTTAGTCTTTTTTTTCAGATCGGTATAGGAACTAGGGAAGGGTATAAACTAACAACACAAACTAAAATATGATAGATTAACTGTTTTCGTTCTTCGCATGGTTACTTTGGATGTGGACTGAGCTATATTTGGGTTAAATTCGTTAATTTATAATTAGACCTGGGATTTTAAGGCAAATACCCATTTTATTCCTTATGAAATAACATGAAAATTTTGAAATATGTGGACGTGTCATGATAAATCACTTACATTTGTAGAGTTTTATAGTGCCCTAAAATGCCTATTTGGGCCTTCAGAGCCCATTTTACTATTTTAGTGCCTAAAATTCCTATATTGTACATTTAAAATAAAATTCAACTTCTGTAATTTTTACAATCTTATAAAGGACATCCCTCAATGAAAAGCAGAACAGCAGAGGTGGGTTTTTCGCAGAAACATTATTATTCCAGACAATTGTCGCTAAAGGAATGCTGACTGACGGTGGAGGGGGAGGATTAAGGGGGAAGGACTACTGTGTCAAATCACCAGTGAAAGAACATCTGTTTAAGTGAATATAGTTCGTGATGCCTAATTTTGCAGTTAATGCTGTTAAGAATAGTTATATCACGTTTCTTGCAGTAAAAAAATACCATGTTACAGTTTAAATGTATATTGTAATATTTTAAAGTCTATTTTCTGTCTATCTACATATTTTTAAAGCATATTTTAAGTGCCTATTTTCTCTTTTAAAGACCTATTTACTTGTTTTAAAAGCCTATTTTAAGTGCCTAAAACTAATTTTTTTAGAGCCTAAAATCCCAGGTCTACTTATAACATATGTATCCTAGGGTTATATTTTTACAAAAGAAGACTTTACGAATTGTTCAAGGGTGTTATCCAAAAGCGCATTGCAAACCTGTTTTTACAGAATTTTACAGAAGTTTCTGTAGTGTATTCTCTTACATATGAATGAATAATCTTCAATTAATTCTTTCGGCTGCTGTTATCAATCGGTTAATATTACCAGATTAGCTGTGTCCCGAAGTGACCACAATAAGCGGCGTGCACTGTAGGCCTATATGAAGAGAAATAACTTGATGTGAAATCCATAGCCTATAAATGTTGTCATTACTCTATCAGGGGAAATGGAGACAGAATAGTAGTATAATTGAATAGGGTGCATGCATAACGGTTGCTAATGGTAACATTAAACTTGCATATTGGAGTTAAGTCCGGTGTTGCGCGGCATTTCCTCTTGATTAATTGCGCTGTAATTCTAGAGCAGGGTCGTTTGAGTTATCTTTCCACTTAACGGTTTCAGGGTGTGGCAGTAATATTGCTATGATTTAGGGCGGTATTTGCAGAACCATGAAGCTGAGTAGTTCGAGGGGAATACGAAACGCGATTTCCGCACTTCAGTCCATAAGTTAGTGCAGAAGCAACCTCAAGCTGGCGGTGAGAGTATGTTTTGAATCGTCTATTCCAGAAGGCTTGATATACTCCTTGGATGCGTCACTCTACGTTTACGCTGCAAATTTAAGGGGGGACATACAGCTTTCGGTGAGATTCATGGGTGAGAAATAGATGAATTTCATTGTTTTTTCCTCAGCAATGAATTGCTCTACAATCTTGCAGTCTGACATACTGTTTATTGACTATTTCTACAATTGCGTACTATTTTCAAAATTAATCAAACTGTTACAGTTACGGGTAATTATCGTTTCAAAATGGCAGCCACGTTTCATGCACTGAAATGCTTAACTCGGATGTAGATTACAAAAATATCTTATTTTCTGCATATCATAATTGCAATTATCACTGATTAATCAAAATCCTTCTGATACTTTGTTATATCAGTTTATTTGATTTTATTTCCTTAAGGAAACTCTCAACAGCCAAAATATTGCTTACTATTGCATACTGCAGTTATAGAGCCACAAAGACATAGCTCCCCATATGTTAAACTAAATTTCAACCATACTCGTAAGCAGGCAGCAGGAAACATTTATTGCAAAGAGCTAGGAAAGCCTGGCAGAAGTTTATTAACTACATCCGACGGAAAATACAAAACACGCCTATATCTCTTCTCTATATATATATAAGAGGCTTTGTCCTGACTGACTGACTTAATGACAGAGAATCAACGCAGAGCCTAAACTATAATAGGTAGGGACTTGGAATTTTGACAGTACCTTCGTTTAATAAGGATTTTGCAAAATTTTGATTTTAAATGCCAAAAATTAAATGTTTTTGAGAATACTTAATCCCTTTTTACACAGAATTATCAAATTCAAAACACAGTTCACATGACAACATATTGTTGCCAGTGGTCTAGGATGGGTTTGGAAATAAATGAAATGAGAGTTTGAGAAATGAGAGAACCTGTCAATATAATTCGTGTTATAAATAAATATTAAAGAATGAAATCCACGAAAATAATGCATTCACATAACTTTCTCTACCCTGGACATAGAGAAAACAATACGAGGTATGGTATATGTATATTATTATATCGCAGGTTTTTGGAGAGGGAAGTATGAAAGTGATATTGCATTTCCGTTTAATTTCATCCCCAAAAGGGTTTTATGGTAACATGAGAGTGAGAAATAAAATATTCCGCAAAGACAATACAATTTTATGTTACCAGAATTTCTGTTTCTTCTTATTTGAACCCCTACCAGGCTTGCTGTGTACAAGCGATGGGATGCAAAATTCTACATCCTCTATGAGCCAAGAAAAGCTATAACAAGCGTTTTCTGAGGGAATAGTTTGAGTGTGATAAGTCGTTCGTATTTAAAATTCTAAATACCAATATAATTACTTATAATTAAAAAATCGTAAGTCCTTCATAAGATAATTTTCAATTACAAAATAAAAAAAACCCGGGCGACGCCGGGCATTTAAAGCTAGTATTTTATAGAGAAATTCAACAATTACGACAGCAGTGAAAGTATGTGATAAGGTGTTATGAATTCATGCCATTTGCCTTTTTCAGAGCGATGTACAGTGATGGTGAAATACAGAAACGTGAGCATGCTTGATTCGAAACGAGTGAAATTACATTTGCATTCCATTCAGCGTTCCATCCGCACAAATCTCCGATAATGCATTGCTCCCGCTCGATGGATTGTTAAACCGTTCAGTCGGCTCAAGTACATCTATTATCAGCACAAACAAATATGCTATTCTAAAGGTCATGGGTTCATTCTCTACTTCATCATACCGTGCAGGTAATAATTTCAATGCTATGAGCCAGGGCCGTATTTCTAAATAGGCTAAGTAGGCTAAGTAGGCTGCAGCCTAGAGCGGCAAATTTTCAGGGGCGGCAGTGTGGCAATTTATTCAAAAGTTAAAATGAAATATTTAAGAAATCTCGTAAGAAAGCTAGTCTGTTCTTTAGAGAAGTTTGTATATTTTCCAACAAATAAACCAGTAATTAACTACATTTTGTGTAATTTAATTTCACCGTGTAGGACAACTTAATTCAAATTGAACACAGTTCTTCAATTACGCAAAAGATAATCATTAGCATTAAAATATAAAAATGTTTAAAATAGTGATCACTGATCTCCAAGAACAAATTAATTAAATTCGAAACCCATTTCATTTTTAACGAATCTTAAAAGAAGTAAGTAAAAAAAAACAAGTAGATAATTAATTTGATTATATAATTTACTAGCTTAAAAGGCCCGGCGACGCCCGGGTTTTTATTTTGTAATTTGAAATTAACTTATGAAGGACTTTCTATTTGTAGGCCTACATAGAACTCGAAATGAGGAAGAACGACTTATCACACTTAAACTATTTCCTCAGAAAACGCTAGATATAGCCACTACATGCTTGATTTGCTTTTGCCACATTTCTGACGTCACCATCAATACTGCTCTGTCAAACCGTTTCCTAACATCGCATAATTTAAAAGTTTTGTTATTTCTGGCCACAAACCCTTTGATAAAACTCCATACCAGTTCAATTGGATTCAAATTGCTATGATAAGGGGGCAACCTCAGTACTTGATGGCCCGCTTTATTTTCCATATCATCAACCACATATTTATTTTCATCTTTGTCCGCGAATTCCTGTGTTAAGATCACTACCTCTGCCTTAACACTTTTATCATTACATGTTACATTCTTTTCTTGCAGGCATTCCACAATATCTTGTTTACGCCAAGAAGTATTTGGACGCCGATAGAGTTTCACACTGTGGTATGATGCATTGTCCATAACTGTTAAACTGTTGGGTTCAAGTTTCGGCAAAACATTAGCAAACCAGTTACGGAATACCTCTCCATTCATGTATCCGTGGTACTCACCTGTTTTCTTTGACTCAAAAATGAGCAAACCCCCATCTACGAAGCCTGTTTCACTACCTATATGCGTAACTATTAGGCGTTTCCCCTTACCCATAGGATTTTTTAAACCTTGACTTAATCCTGCCCTAAAATCTTTTTCCTTTGATTCAACAGTAGTGTCATGCCAAATTTTAGGGGTGGTGTGTCCTGCATTTACGCATGTCTCGCCTAAGTAATAAAACTTTCGACCCTCTGCTCGGCATTGCCGTACAGCTCTAAGATATCGTCTTCTCCAAAGTACAATATCATCACGATCTACTATAACATTAACCTCACTTCTTTTCACATATTTTATTCCAATGTCCAACAATAACTTATAAATTGTTGTTCTTTTAAAATTAGGTAGGTCGGAGTCCTCATTGACAGCACAAAGAAGTTTATCCACAGTTGGAGGTATGTTATCAAAAAAGAATTGATGAACTTTTGCTCGAATAGCACTTTTCACAAAGTCATCAATGTTATCTAAAACACTATGCAGCTTTTCAGCCTTTCTTGGGGGAGTTTTCACTACACCAGAGTCTCTGTATTCACTACGCACTGCCAGATACTTCTGGTACATATACCGGTGAATTCAGATGTCAATTTTACAACGTCCTCAATTGCAAGTGCTGGATATATATTTTTTTAACCCATTAAACACATTCAATATAATTTCCTTCTGTCCACTTCGCAAAGATTTACCTATCTTATTTTTAATTATGCCACTTGGGCTTGGTTGAATTTCAGTCATCATGTTTAATGCTTCTCACAGACTGGGTTATAAATTATAAACACCACGTTTCGCTGTTCACTGAAATTTGTATGTTTACATTATTCACAACAATGACTCTCGCAAACTGGAGGGTTATATCACGAATGCCACGTTTCGCAATACATTGAAACATTTGCAATAAGTTGATATTGTTATCTTAAAAATTTTCGTCACATTTTATGAGCTTTTACTGTTATAAAAATAAAATATAATACCGCACTATATTGTCTTGTAGCATGATGTGTGGTGGGGTTCAATTCACGTGCATTTGTTTATACGGACTTGCATTCTCAAAATGAATGGATAACACACTTTCGATTTGGTTTGGTTGCAAGACTCACTTTTGTTTTTGTTTGTTTTGTTATGAAAACATGTGAAAGTGGAACTCTCAAACTGTGAATGTCACACTTCAATTATTTTCATCTTTTTTTTATGTAAACAATTGACAGCAGAACCCTCTAACTTTGTCTAACTTTGCCTCATTTCATCACATTTCCGACTTTTCTCGTGGATTTTCCAAAAAATTTCTTTCATACAAACCTTCTCCAGACAATTACGATCACAACAAAACAAAAATCAGCCAAATCGGTCGCGCCGTTCTCAAGTGATGCGGCAACAACCCTTTTGTAAATTCATTTTTATTAATATAGATTATGTAAACCATTACAATTGTAGTTTTATCTAAACTAAATGAACTTTATGTTTAAAAAAGATGAAAACACCAATGAATTCTATCCTTATAAAACAAATGTATTAAGCGAATATGAACTGTAGAGGGGGTGGCAAATGGACTTAGCCTATAGGCGGCCTACTCTTAAATCCGGCCCTGCTATGAGCACAACTAGGCCTTCAGTGTATTATGGACAATGACAAAATTCGACGCCTTCAACATCAGTAAACCTACCGCTTTTTTTTCTCTCTGTCAAGAAAGTTCAGTTTCTCTGCGCTGTCCCTCAACTTCAAAGATAGCTCTGTTACGTCATAGGTAGGCTATAACTTATCAGAACTAGCGTCATCTTATGCCATGATTATACGAGCACGTAGTACATTTTTGCACGCAGTTTGAATTGCGCACAGGCAGGGAGGGGAGACACACGCGATTCCCCGGATGTGGCGAATTAACCCTGCCATCACCTTCATCAGAATCCATGGTCACCAACCAAAATATTTCTAATCCAGTACAACTGTTATGCGCACGAAATAATTCATAGGTCACCGACTTTTGTGTTAGTAGCCTGACGTGATCCGACCAAAATATCTCTAATCCACTACAATTTGTTATAACTAGGGGGCGGATTTTTATGACCTAAAGAATAGGATATATGCATGTATTTATGACCTAAAAAACATTAAAATATGACCAATAAAATTTAAAATATGACTTTGCCACTTACACAATGTGCATATTTTTTTTAAGTTTCATTACAGTACATTTTATTAAAATATAGTGTTAATTGTTTAAAATATCTGTAAATTCTCAAAAAGTATCATTATAATGCAAACTTTACAAAATATGACATGAAACTTCAAAATTTCTTTAATATGCACACAAATATGCCAAAAATATGACCTAAATATGCATCATATTCATACTAAATATGCTACAATAGTTGAAAATTTCCTAATTATGCCGTTATATGCACAATAAAAGCCGTTCCATTTTCACCAGGATGCTTGGAATAGGGTTTAAATTAGTCGGAAACCTGAAATAATGCAAAGGGAAAATATTACGTCATAGAAATCCGCCCCCTAGTTATAACATAGATCATTGAATTGCACACATAAATACATTTTTGTTAGAAACCATGATTCCCGACTAAAATACTACTATTTCCGTTAATTTGTCAGTTTGTCAATTTGTTAATTCACTAACATCATACAAATAAATGGGTTTTGTATTTCTAATTTGATGACCACTGACCAAAAGTCCTTAATTCGGCACAATTTTTTTACAGTCCATAGGCCACCGACATTTTACACATAAATGAGTTTTGTAATAATGGTGTGATAGAATCTATAGCCTCGTATCAAGATATTTCTGATCCAGAACAATTTGTTATGAACGAAATAATCCATAGATGACCGAAATTACACACATCAATGAGTTTTTTTTTTTTTCTGATGGCGTGACAAAAATCTGTGGCCACCGACCAAAATATTCCAAATCCAGTACAATTTGTAGGTCGAGGAAATAACACACATAGCCTAAATGAGTTTCGAATGAGTTGAATGACAAATACTATGTAGCAAATTTCTATTTCAATTTTCACCTTATTCCTTCATATCACTTGAAAGGCTTAGAAGGGGCACCCCTACAATTTGGTTTCTATAACTTAAATATTAAGGGGACTTTTGGTGAAAACTTTATTAAAATGTAAATGTAAAATGCAATTCAGGAAATGCCTGCTTTTATGCAGTTTCGTCTTCTGTCCAGAAATCTAAAAAGACAATTATCCTGCCGGTTGTATTATATGGATGTGAGACATGGTCGCTTACTCTTCGGGAAGAACATAATCTAAGAATATTCGAAAACAGGGTGGTTAGGAGAATATTTGGGCCTAAAAGAGATGAAAATGGGGACTGGAGAAAACTGCATAACGACGAGCTTCATAACCTCTACTCGTAACCGGATGTAGTAAGGGTAATTAAATCACGGAGGATGTAATGGGCTGGACATGTTGCGCGCATGGAGGAGGAAAGACATATCTAAAAAATATTGACTAGGAGACCCGAAGGAAAATACCACTTGGAAGACCTAGACGTAGGTGGGAGGACAATATTAGGATAGATTTAAGAGAAGCAGGATTTGAGAGTGATGATTGGATGGAGATAGCACAGAATAGGGTTGAATGGCGCGCACAGGTACGCGCGGCAATGAACTTTCGGGTTTCATAAACAGATAATATTCCTCTAGCTTGCTGAGGAATTATCTATTGCCAATGAGCAAGTAAGTAAATGTATAATGTAAAACTTTTAAAAATGTAAATTTAAAAAATGAAAAACTTTGGAGACCGTACATTAGTTTCTGAACGGTGTACACCGGTTTCTTCCATAAACTAAAATCCCGAGTGATACCAATCTTGACACATGTAACTTAAGAAACTTTGTGCAACATATTTTGCAACATTTATTTTAATTAAAATGTTTAGTCTATTTCTGCCCTCTTCCAGTTTGTGTCACATGCAGCAAGACCGTAGGCATTAGAGAAAACCAAATGGGAACTATAAAAAACCGCATTATAACATTCCATTCAAGTTCACTTCCGAGAAATGAAAATAAGGAACAAAGGAATGTATGAAATATTCAAATAGAGATGCCAGTCTCAGCTGAACTATGTACATCATTTACAAGCTGAACATCTGAACATGACAGACAAGGTGTAGGCGGAGCTGTTCTTCCGTGCGCAAACATTCAGCTGTAGTCATTCCATTGTTGGAAGACAATAGTTCAACATTACCGCGAGATTAAACTGAAGTCTGCAACAAAAACAAGAATGTTGCACATAGATAAAAAGGAAGCACGTGGTGGGAGGGAAGCAAAATAGAAGAAGATAAAACAAGAATGCAAAAGGAATAAAAGAGTCCAATACAAAAAAATCTGATTTGATATAGGCCAGGGGTTCTCAAAGTGTGGTCCATGGACCCCTGGGGGTTCGCAGGCATGGTTTGAGGGGTCCGCGGGAGATTTTTGAATATTGCAGTAGATTTAAGGCTGAAACTTTCAAAAATAAAACCAAATATTTCAGAGATTGTCAAAAGGAAAAAAATACCACCCTTCTCACTGAAATTAGTGGTATTTTACTATAATAGGCCTATAGCTGTTCCATTGGTAATTTTTTATAATTAATACTAAGAGTCCTGTCGTTTTGCAATTGAATTCAATATTAGAAATAAAAAATCCCTTTAGGCAGGCCTACAGGCTGAGGTAGATTTCAAAGTGCTTTTGGTTTAATTTATTATCGCTGCGCAGCACTCTTCTTTTTTAGCCTTGGCATGGCAAACCTGCAGTAAAGAGGAAGAGCCTACAATCATTTGTTTTGACAACAAGAATAGGATATAATATTCTGGGAGGCCGTGCGCAAGATCAGCAATGAATAAAATTACCAAAGCCGCTAAACAAGACAAAATTATGATATTATAATAATTCTTTTAAGTGTTATTATTTTCAAACATTAAAATCTCGCGTCATATGAGCGCTATCAAGAAACTATTTATTGATTTGCAGAGTACTCATCAAGAGTTTTTCAACAATACCCCACAAGACGTGGTTTCAAAAGTTTCGAATTTTCATCCCCCACCCCCAACCTCACTCGAACCCCCGAATCGTTGGTGTCACTGTGAACTCCATAGGGAGTACTCTAATTTATTCAAACAAAGTTTCCCTCTATACTTCATAGGGGACGAGATATACATTTTTAAAAATTTCAACCCCCTCCCCCGACCACCCCCTTGGGCAAATTTTGCTCATTAACGAACTTGTCCGAACTATTGGGCCTAGAAATAACATAGTAAAATTTGGTTCAAATATCTTCAAAATTACGGCCGCTATCGTGTAAAGATATATATATATATATATATATATATAAATATAACATTTTTTTTTTTTTGAACGGGCGGTGGTTTCGTGCTTAGGGAAGCATGAAACGTAAAGATATGAAAGAATTTTTCGAAAATCATGACATGGTATCCATTGCAATAGGTAGATTTTTCTTCGAAATCTACCTAAATATGTATCAAAACAAACAGACTGGTGTCTTTTTCTGTCCTATAGCTTTTCGTTTGGAATTAAATATATTTCAAATGGTTAATACTACAAAATTATTAAAAATAGTAAAGGGTCATTTTTTAGGGGTCCTCAGTGACAACATTAATAATTAAAGGGGTCCTCGAATAAAGGAAGTTTGAGAACCCTTGATATAGGCTACACGTAAATTTCTCCACCCTATTTATAGGCAATACAATTTTCCAAGTTCAAATTATTGCATAGATGAAAGGACCGTATTGCAGGGAGTGCGTATTTAATTGCTTCAACCTCATGCACTCTTCACCAAGGAAGCCTGAGTTATAGAAAACGACTGGCTTATAACTACCCTTTAGAGAAGTTTTAAGGGAACTGTTATATTTTAGTTTTAGCACTTTGTTAATGCATATTATTAAAATTGAACAAAATCTTCTGAGGCCCTGTTGGGAAAATTTCTTCATATAAAATGGTAGTAAATGTAAAGCAATAGTGTTATTTGTCATAGCTAACTGTATTGTAATTGCCAAAGCCTTATAAGATCACAGTAAAACAATTGACTATGTTGTCATGATAACTGATTTGCATTTCATAAATTCTTTCGAATACGTATATTACCATAAAATAGGCAATAAAGTGAGCATTACTCCGAAACAGGTCAACCGATTTTACCCAATATCAATAGACGTCTTTCCATGGACATTATAAATGTGTACACCAAGTTTCATTAAAATCCGGTAAAGCGTATTTGAGTTACCGCGTCTTTAAAATATACACTAAATTGGGTTTTACTCCGGTACCGGTCTACCGATTTGGTCCAATATCAATAGGGTTCTTCCCATGGACATTATAAATGTGTTTTCAAAGTTTCATAAAAATCTGAAAAAGCGTATTTGAGTTATGGCGCGTACAGACACACGGACGGACGGACATTTTTCGTCCCCACACACAATCTCATAAAGTACCTTACTGGCACTTAATAATGGCAAAAGAAAGCACATGACTAATCGAAAACTGCAAATTCTGGTCAATTATGGCTAAGAATTCTATAAATTCATCACTGACTTTAATGAACTCCAATATATATATATATTTTTAACAGGGATAGAATAAAATTTACCTAGGATTTAGAAACAAAAGACAGTTAAACGCACTCACTGTAATTTATTAGTGGAATAACATTCAAATTATTAATTCAGTCATCATTGTTCCTGAAAACTTAAATTGTTGTAAATCATGTATCTTGTTAATTGTGTGAAATGACAACGTAAACATGTAATATTACTTGTAAGGAGGCATGTTGTTGAAATGAGGTATTAAAAAAACACAGACACAGACAGACAGGCTAGCACACATTAACAAACACTAGAACACACACAGATAATCCACTGACGAAGTCAAATAATTTTGTCATAAATTTTTTATCGGAAAATCGAAAAAGATAACATTTACTTTTCATACGATCTACCATATATAAAACAGCACTTTTGTAACGTTCACATTTATTAAATAAATGGTGCAAAATATGTTGCACAAACGTTCTCGCACATACGTGTTAAAAGCTAGCACAGAAAAAAGTAAATTATAGAGACGATTAAATTTTATTTACTGTATTACATTTTCATAAAACTAACAAGTATCTAGAATGGAAAGCATCAGGGTCAATCTTTATGTTTAATACTTTTATCGTAAAATAATAATAATAATAATAATAATAATAATAATAATAAAACAATAATAACTTGGGGATTGCATGGTTTCCTCAATCTCAAAGGCAAAAATGCATTTTAAGTCTTTTTTGCAGAGAAACGGATATAGCCATTTTATTAGTCACATTTGTATTAAAATCGTTAGAGCTAATTTTTAAAAAATAATTTTTTTAAGTTTTTATGGAAAGTCCCCTTAATATTTCAGTTATAAAACACAAATTCTGGGCGGTTCGATAGAATTTAAAAGAAAAGTCCTTGATTCAAATATTGAAGTAAATACAATGAACCGTTTACCCGCTGTGCTTGTTCACAGACGGACAAACGGACAGACGGACAGACGGACAGACGGACAGACGGCATTCCAAAAACACTTTTTTCAGTTTCTAGGCATCGTGAAACATACTTTCCCGGTGTTAACTCGATTTCGATTTTTTGTCACGATCACAATACTTTCTCTATACTACGTATATGAGAGAAAGTAAAAGGCACGAAACTCTTATTTTAATTTAAAGTACAACCTCTGGCAAAGAAGGAGGGCGGCTGGAAGCCAGGTAAATCCCCTTACACTCACGCACTCTCCACGCTTCCAGCCGCCTTCCTTATTTGCTAGAGGTATAGGTTGAAAACATAGAATTTAGTTAAATTGTAACAAATATTTTTCCTGTAATTTTTCCAGCATTATTTTAATGTTACATGCTTTTTAGCCCTTAAATGCATAATGAATCCTGTAGGATACAATAGTTTCCCTAAAATTCGTTACAAAATAACGTAAAAATTAGAAAGATAATATAAAAGGTATGTGAAATTCACAGGAAATAGTACAATATGAATTATAAGCCTATTATCATTGCATTGACTGTTTTCTTTGCAGTCCGGTACGGATTTATAATTTGCTTGAGAAATTGAGTGTCGCGCATATATACCAGCTGAATACATTCTCTGGTCTCTCTTCCTTATTTAGTCATTTTCGTGTATTTACATTGAGTTCATTTACAGTTTTTAAAATTATGTACAAACTAGTCTATAACTTTTGTGTTTACAATAATAATTTTTTATAAATAAAACATCAGTTTTTAGGTCATTTTTTATAATTAAGTAATTTTTTTTAAATTTAGGGTCACTTTATAGGTCATTTTTCAAACAATTTCAGGTCATCAGAATCCGGGCCCTGGTAATAATAAAAATACTGTATCATCAGAAAAAGAAACATCCAAATCGTCGTAAAATGCAAGTGAACTGCAACTACAGTGAACGCCGCGTAATGTAATCGCGGATAATGTTATCAGTCGGGTAATGTTATCACTTTTATGAAGTCCCGTACGGATTAATACTCATACACTGAAAAAAATGCTGTTTATTGTGATCAAAGATTCGGTTTATGTTATCACATTTTCCTTTTTGCGACTTTATTTCCAAGCACGTCATTCAAAATTTCGTTTATAAGGGTTTCGTTTCTAACTCAATTGTATTGTGTTGTACTGGATGAAGCAATTCTGTTCCCAGCTCACAGGATGACCAGTTTGAGGATGACCAGATACCAAAGTTAGTATCAATGGAATGTCAAACAAGATTTTATAGCCCTAGTGTGATAATGTGAAAGTTTTACTTCGTGTGTCTGGTGTTAGAATCATGTGTAGAGCTTCGTCAGCAATCCATTGTAAACCACTGTTTATCTAACATAGCATTCTGACTCTTCCAGAAATATTTGTTCTTAATTGCCTACTTTATGTATTTAAACATCTGGACGAATTTACTAAATGTGATAATATCTGTAACTATGATACACGCAACAGAGGCAATTTATAAATTCCAAACTGTAAATATGCAAGAACATTTATAATCCTCTAGATTCAAAATCCCCTAAACGCCAAATTATATTTTCTTACTTTTGTACATTACCAGATTTGTATGGATGGCTTAAATTGGTTTATTTATATGTGAGGTTCAAAACCCCCTAAAGTACTATATAATGCCATGTTGAAAATTAGAGTTAAGTTCAAAAACCCTTCTATCCCACTGCTTTAAACTTCAAAAACATCTCTATTTATGACTGTCGTTTAAGGGGTTTTGAATCTAGAGGAGTGAGTCCTTTCTTTGAATCTGCATAGTAGCCTACCTGTCAATATTAGACAAATGTCTTGCTGTGCTTTCAAGAGAACTTTGAAATCTTACTTAAGAAATAATCCATTATACCGCGTCCAGAAATTTTATTCTATTCATTGGATGTGAATTTTATAATTTTTGACGTTACTATACATTTTCTTTTAATGTCCTGGCAAAAATAAATCTACCTATCTCTCTCATTTATTTCAAGTTGTCTAAAAAATATATTTAATTTTAATTTTATGCCTCACTACATATTTTGATATATAACTGCAGCAAACGTTACGCATTAATGTCAGTGTTAATAACATGAGGAGCGGGAGCAATAAAGTACATGTGTGGGATCCTTGGCGTTGGCAGGGGATAGGTTTCACACTTTCGCTTTCGTTGCAACATTCGGTTCGGAAATAATTTCTATATCTAGACGAGGTTCACTAATAATTTCATAGCCCTCGCGACCTCATAACCTCAAAGCAGAACAGTCAGAGGGCTAGAGTACGCATGGCCTCCTTGTTTCGAACTAACGCATTGTTTTGTTTTTAAAATATCAATACAAAGTTGATGGTTCTTAACTAGCGATGTACGCTGATGATAATGTAATAGTACTTTACTCTAGACCAAGAAGTATTTAAGAACATGCAGGTGGTTTAGGCCTGTAAAATGGAATTTTTAGGCGTGTTACCAGTCCAACGAGCAGCTGTTTTAGAGAGCGTGTACTAAAAAAATTAGTTATCGTCCAGAATTTCGTTACGCTAGATACTTCCCTCTTTTTTTATGAATGGGGAGTTGACACCTGAACATCGACTTCTGTATTGACATAGTAGTACAACACATCTGGATGGAAGTTAAGAAAGAAAAAGAAACTAGATGAATAAGAAAAAAAGCCCCACAATATAGGAACAATTGCGAAACTAAAGTTTTCTTTTAAAAACTTCCCGTGCAATTAAATTCGTTGTAAAAGACTTTAAAAACACAGATGCAAGATGAATGGAACTAAGTTTAATATATTATTTGAATATGACTTTATACAACACAAAATTCAATTCTATTTTAAACAATTGCTGGCGAATTGAATAAAATGAAATGATATACAGGATATGGAAACGGAAGTAAATTAATGTAAACTGGAATAACAAATAAAAGCTATTGATTTACGATCTGCGACAGCCAGGATTTGTCATGCGCAATTCCTCTTTCATTTGTTACCTGCAAATTGTGTTTGCTCGGTTTCGCACTTCTTCATAGAATGTTCAGCCTGAACAATAGATCTGAAAATATTTATATCAAGATTTCACATTTCATTTTAGGTAGAAACTGAATGCTTTCTGCTACTCATGGATGTTGGATGAAACATCAAATAGAGTTTCCCAGAAAGCAAAAGAAATAGCAGACACGACAAAGACAATAAGACATTAGCACACAAGGACATATGACATAAGAAAAACTACTAATAAACGACAACACACAACCGGATTTGACTTCGTGGTGCCAGAAGACCTGCTGGTCGGCGCCGATGCTTAAGGTCTTGCTTCCTGACTAAGGATTCCAGTGATCCTGATGATGAGATAATAGTGAGGACGCGGGAGTGTACTGCATCTGTTGAAGGGTAAGGTATGCTTAGGCGCGACCTCCCATTCATCATCCCGTATTCGACATTCACTATATTTAGTGTAGTTACTGTAGTTTTAAATTATCAATGTTTTATTATCATTCCTATAATTCTAAACTTTTTTTACATATGTATTCTTTAGATTGTGTAGTGGAAAGGTCCTTAATCCACCTAATACTCTTCATCTTGGAGAATATACTATTCAGAAGGTTGACAGCTTTAAATACCTGGGCTCAGTTGTCAATAAAGAAAATAATAGAGATATAGAAATAAATGCCCGTATTCTCTCAGCCAGTAGATGTCTATATGGGCTGATGAAACATTTAAAATCCAAAATAATATCTAGAAGAATTAAGATTCTCCTCTATAAAACCCTAATTAGACCTGTACTTTTGTATGGCGCAGAGACCTGGGCGCTCTCTAAACAAGATGAACTACGGCTCAGATGTTTTGAACGTAAGATTCTCCGGAAGATTTTTGGTGCAATACTGGAAGGGGGGAGATGGCGCCATAGAACAAATTCCGAACTTTATTTGTTACTAGCTGAAAAGGCCCGGCGTCGCCCGGGCTTTGTATTTTTTAATTTGAAATTAACTTATGGAGGACTTTCGATTTTGAAACTCTAGGTCCTTATATAATATGTATGTAGAACTTGAAATGAAGAAAAAGATTTATCACACTCAAACTATTCCATCAGAAAACGCTAGATAGGCCTATAGCTTTTTATGGCTCCTAGAAGATACTATAACACCATAGTTCAAAGTTAAAAATATTATTGGGTAATGGTCTGAGACTGGTGATTAATGTGGTAGCAAGAGCACATTCATTTGTTATAACAGAATGTCAAGGCCATCTGCAATTTCAATTACTAATTACATACTTCAAAGCGATACGGTGACACATGGAAGATAATTTTTCAATCTCCACGTTTTCATGAAGAGTAAAAATTAATGATTACACTACAATCTCAATCCATTACAATACACACTTTCATTTCATTTTCGATACAGAGAATCCACAGAATGGGGCTCAATGAAACGTTCGCGCCGCATAAGCGAAGAGCAGTGTACTGAAATCGATCTGAATCTCTTTTTCACAAACATTAAAAACGATAAAAGTATCGTCACCCAGGCTGAGATATCAGAAAAGACTCTCCCTGCAATACGACCTCTTTTTCTAAATCAAAGTATGATAAACATACCTATTTATCAACTAATACAAAGCCTACAGTAATGAATAACGTATCAGTTAATTGAAAATGTAATGGTAGCTATATAGAAAGAAAACCTAATCGCAATGCATCATTTACGTAATAGCATACTCGTTGGCACACACTTAAGCTATCCCTGCAATATGATTTCTTATTCTACATCAAAATGTGAAGTGAGAAAACGATATTTACCATGTAGAGGGTAGAGACAGTTTGTGACTATCACATTGTGCATCAGAATTTGTTATAGCTCAGTATTATTAGGCCCAAAGCCCTAAATGAACTGTGTAAACAATACACTGTTGTCTTGACAACTGAATGGGATTTCATTTTTTTTGCATAATATTCGCAGAAATTATATAATTTTCAAGGGAAGGACTGATTTCTTTCAATTTCAATGTTGACCGCTATACTTTCCGGGCTTAACTGGGTATGTGTGCAAAATTCCGTGTAAATTGGTAAAGAAATGTAGATTTGTATAAGGAACAAACATACATACATACATACATACCCACAAACACACATTCGACTTTATATATTAGATATGATGACCCTGATGTTATTAAATGCATAAAATTAAGTAGACTAAGGTGGGCAGGCCATATCATTCGAATGAATGAAAATGAACCCACTAGGAAGGTTTTGCTGTCAGATCCTGGTGGAAAGCGTCGTAGAGGAAGACCGAAGCTACGGTGGGAGGAAGGAATTGAGGAGGACGCAGCAAGGGCAGGATGTAGGAATTGGAGAAGAGTCGCCCAAAATAGAGAAGAGTGGCAAAAACTCTTGAGGGAGGCCAAGGCCCACCCCGGGCTGTAGAGTCAAAGAAGAAGAAGAAGAAGAAGATTCTTTAGATTAAGTTATAGACAATTTAGATAACCTACGTGAATATAAATTAGTAAAATATAAATTGTACAGTGCAAGTAAAAGCCTCTCATAGGAATCTAGGACAGGGGCCAATAAAGATTAAAGATTAAATAAATGAATAAATAGTTGAATAAATACAGAACCTTCTCTTGTTTCACGCGCATAAGTTCAGCTTCTAAGTTCTTTTAATGTATGGGGGTTTGAACTTGACACTTTATTTTTCAGTTTCCCCCATAAATAATAGTCATATACCGTTAGAAGAACTTAAAGAAAATATCACAAGAGAAATCAACTCCATCTCGGAAGCTGAACTTATGTGGGTGAAAGAAAATATCCTAAAAAGGTGCCAGTGTTGTGTGGATGCAAGAGGAGGATATTTCCAACATCTCTTGTGATGAGGTACTTGATTATTTTCATTGTAATTTTAACTGTAGTCGTGAGAACCGGAATCATTACAACGTTAGCGGCTTTATTTGCGTAGTTATTTCACCCGATAGCTCGGGAGTTAGAGCTGTGGCCACCGCGACGCAGAAACCCGCACGATTGGCCAACTCTTACGTGAAACGCACTGTACAATCCCACAATCATGAAACTTAAAATAGTCTACTTCAGAGCTCTTGTGCGATCGTGGATCGAAAGTGGTGATGACGGCGATTACCGGAGCAGTTCTGCATAGGGGCAGTAATCCAAAACATACACAAGCGTTTGGGTCTCTCTGCCGCACCACCGACTAATTTAATGTAAAGTAAAACGGAAGTTTACCAGTAGAACTTGTGCTGACGGTAACTATGATGAGAATTTGTATAGTTGTTTACTTTGTAGTAGAAATGGTGTAATTAAAACTGGAAATGGAAGTAAATCTGCATATGGAATGAGTGTCTGATTTCCCTCGAGTGCGGGGGTGCACCGGAATCTGGGATTGTTTATAGGACTAGAGCATCGGCCGTATACCCCACATAGGAAGACGCGTCAGTACAGATACAGCTTCCGCTGCTTCAATTCCCTACTGGACCCCAAGCTCCGGTCGTTCCATTAAAATGAATTCATAATTCTGTCACATACTGTCCTCACAACTGTTTTTGAGGGCGTGAGGAAATGAAAGTTGTTTAACCTTCGCCGTGTTATGTCCCTAAGGTGTTGGTTAATTTAATGGTATGGATTCCTATGACATGGAACAAAAGGTTCCATGTCATAGAATAGGTTAAATAGGTTAAATAGAATAAGAAAGAGGATGAGGAGAAGGAGGATGATAAGGAGGAGGTCATTAGGGGATTAACTGGAAGAACTTGAAACACACAAGAAGATTAACTTGCAAGTTGAAGAAGCCTTACATAATCCATTTAATAAATTAAAATAGAAAAGTTTCGCGCGTCCGTTACTTGGCCTTTTCATAATAGTTATTTATGATACAAGTGGTAAAAGAAAGAATTTATTTTGCGAGTAGGCACATATGCGAAACAAGCCCGATAAGGACGAGTAGCAATCCTACGAGCAAAATAATAGTATATTGCGATACAAGTGCCGTAAGTGGTGCATACGGATCGAGGAAAGAGTTTTCGAGGAAAGAAATCGAGAAAAGAAATTTCGGAGATCCGTTATGCGCTTACGGCACGAGTATTGCATGCTATTTTTTACACGATGATTATTTATATCAATTTATTTATATTGATTGAGATATTAGCTGAAAATATTATATATACACTATTGAAGATGGATGTTATATTTCAGAAAGTGATTCGCATATGTTGGTTGTTATGGGGACCGAATATTTGTCCTGTTAAAGTCGCCACAAACTGGGGGCCTTGGTTCCGGTCTCCATAAAGGCTTGTATTATGATGATTTTACTTACGGCACTTGTGCTTTTTGTAATTTTTACCGCACGGAGATTTCTTTTGTTTTCATAGCAACCAGATTGCGTGCGGGAATGTCTAGTTACGATCCACGGCAACAATATTCGTAAGTACCACTAATTAGTTACGTCGTGCAAAAAATAATTTTACCATGTGTATCGTGCACTATTGTTTTAGTAATTTGTTTTGATATTTGTTAAATGATAACAAGTAAACGATTTATTCTAAATAATTACGCATCGGGTAGCCATATTGGAGTATAGTCGTCCCAGTATCCCCGTCCCCATACATAGACTATTTACCTCATATGTGAGTGGTCTATTAGCAAACCCGGCATTCTCCATTCTGAGAAAAAATAGAGATGCTAACTTCCAATGAAAGTTGAATGCGTTTCCTATTAAATATTTAGTGTTTATGTTGCAAATCTGAGTTTCTCTTTTATGTGGTAAGTGGGATTTGCAACACATATACTAAATATGTAATATGAAACTAATTAAATTTTCTCTAACTTTTCTCAGAATGGAGATTGCCGAGTTTGCTAATAGACCCCTCGTGTCTTCCTTTCGATTTGGACTAATAACATGAGTTTGAAATCAGCCAATTTCAGACCTGATTCATCCAATCTTGATCGAAATTAGCTTTATCACCTCCTACAAAAGTGATAAAGACACATCCTCTTTTCTTTATATTTTAACAAGGTCTGAGAGAAATAAAGGCAGTGACATATGCATACGTTATCATTGTCGCGGAACGTTGAGATTTATTCTAGAAATAAAATGAATTATGAAAACATCTGTTCAGGAATCTGCATTATAATATTTAACAAACAATATATGAAATGAAATGAAATGAAATGAAATGAAATGATTAGCCTAAATGTCCCGTTAAGGGCAATGGCCTCCTCGAAGAGGGTAAGCTCGAATACACCTACATGTGGCGAGCTATTCCACATGAGGGATATTTGTGCTCTTGGGCTTTTATGCAATTCCTGGTCTTTGTCCACTTACATTAGTCTGGGTCATTGTGCACTTCATTGTAGTTTACGTCCTTACACTTGTTACGGTCCTATACACTTGTCTTCGTAAGACTTCGGTCACATATGCACTGGTTTCAGTCTCTGTTCACTTGTCTTCTTAAGACTTTCCAGTCATTCCTATTTCTTGCTCTGGTTGACCACTGTCGTCCTACAAGTTCCTTGAAGAGATCAGCCCATCTCTGTCTTGGTCTTCCGGGGGATCTTCTTCCAGTACGAGGGTCCCACATTGTGGCCTTGTATGTCCATCTGTCATCTTTGAGTCTTGCGACGTGGCCTCCCCACTTCCATTTGGTGTTGGTGGCTTGCAGTGCAGGGTCGGTAACTGCTGACATCTTCTGTAGTGTTTCATTTGTAACTCTGTCCCTCAACGATATGCCTAGGATTTTTCTCACCATATTTCTTTTGCACACTCGGAGACTGTTGCGAAGTTTGGAAGTGAGAGCCCACGTCTGACAACCATACAATACCGGCATTACACAGGTCTCTAGCTAGCACCCCCTAATCATTATAATTACATAACCTCAACAGCATGAATGAACTTATATTCCTACGTGCCTAACATCTTGCAAGGAACAGTAGACCTTCTTACCAGTAAGCATCTCAAGGAAGATATATAAGCATTCATGAGCCACAGATTATTGTCTCTGTTGGACACTACATGAGAATATTATAGGAGAAAAATTCCTCCGGCACTGGGACTTGAACCCAGGACCTTTGGCTATTCTCATCTCAAGGAACTATCCTGTATCATATTCATTTAAAATAATATCAGTTAAATTTACTCTATAAAATACACTTACAGTAGAAATAATTTACAATCAATAGTTCCATGGCCTATTCTACTGTAGACACAGGTCCCGAACTCCTGATATGGTCTCGTAGCTAAAAGGAGTATAAATGCAGCTGCATTAAAAAAAAAAGCAATATAATTATGTTTTAAGCAAGATATCTTCAATATTTCAGCAAACAATACTCGAATAAATGGATGTTTTTAACTATCGGGGTTTCACCAGTTGTACGATCGTATTTTGTTCAGAGAAAATAACCACATTGATTAGGCTATACGTCTACAGCGTGTTAATGAATAATATCGAAATATTTTACCTGTGTATAGAGGGGACATAGACAAGAAACTTTTATTAGGAGATATTTGCTCTATGATGTAAAATGTGTGTGCTACAGGGCATTAAAGTCATTACAATTTAATGTTCATAAGCCAATAATGAAGCGAAATAGAGTAAAAAATTTTCATTAAATTGACTCCATGCCTTCTTAGTGATCACTAAAAATCTGATTCTTAATCGTTCATCGACAGCTACATATATCATACGCGTAATTTAGAATTTTGATAATCTGCAAAATTTACAGATTAACTACATGTATGTCCGCCGCTGCATCAGTTTTTTAGTTCATAATCCAGTGTTAAAAACGAAGTTTTTTTTTTTTTTTTTTTTTTTTTTTTTTTTTTTTTTATCTTTCATTTTCTCAAATGTTAGAAGTCAGTGGCGGACATGCACTGGGAGTTTTCATGCTGTAACAGGAAAAATTGAATCCTTTGCTTGCTTGTCTATGTCCCCTCTATATAAAGGAAAAGTATTTCGGTGTTATTCTTTAACACCCTGTATAATTAATGTCTTTTCATAGTATTGTCTCAATTTAAAATTATATTAAAATAATTCAATTTCAGTTAATTTTATTAATGATTTATTACATGTTATTGGCTAAATATTCATTACAAACGCAACTCATACTTTGAATCCCCTGAATTATACAGGGACTTTCCTGATAGGCGTTATGAATGTTTATAGGACACATGTGATAGGAATTGTGTAGTACCTGTTATACGAGAACATTTCCTGGCGCATGTTGACGGCTTGGACAGCTAAGAATAGAGAACCGCCTGGCACGCAAATCCATTTTGTTAATCACGATCCCGCCTAAGTTCTTCAC
Organism: Ectobius pallidus; assembly: GCA_964059195.1. NCBI lineage: Eukaryota > Metazoa > Arthropoda > Insecta > Blattodea > Ectobiidae > Ectobius > Ectobius pallidus. Next base: position 26,540,552 of record CAXKWD010000003.1, on the reverse strand, counting down.
ATGTAATCCGTGCTGATAAATTACAGGGGTGTCCGAAATGCATCAAGTGTCATAGAATTACCCAAACTTATCTTTAATCGTATTTCGTGTAGGGCAAAATAATTTCTGTCTGGTCTGCTCTTCTATATTCTATAAATCTCGTTAAATTGTTCAGAAAACATTGCTTATACGTAAAAACAATACAATTTTACGTTACAGAAATTTCTCTTTCTTCCTATTTAGATCCCTCTGTGAGCCATAAAAAGCTATTTCTGGCGTTTTCTGAGTGAATAGTTTGAGTGCAATCAGTGTGATTGCCTTTACATAAAGACAATAAAATTTTATGTTTCAGAAAATTTATGTTTCTTCTTCTTTCAATTTCTCCCAGAAATGGTGTGTAGAAGCAACGGGGTGCAAAATTCTACATCCTCTATGCGCCATAAAAAGCTATATCTAGCTTGTTCTGAGGGAATAGTTTGAGTGTGTTTGAAACCTAGAATTTGGAAATCAAAAGTCCTTCATAAGTTAATTTCAAATTACAAAATACAAAAAGCAGGGGACGCCAGGCCTTTTAAGCTAGGATCTATAAATTTCGTTGAATTTTTCAGTAAACATTGCTTATGCGTGTAAATAAACTACATACAAGTACTATTGAAAACTTTGTATTAATTCTTATTTAAGAAGTTGTAAACCTTAACTGATACATTAGCATGGAGGTTGATGTTTCTCGTATCCATATAATTGTGTTAATTCTCTCGCCAACGTAATTGATTGCTTGTTAAAAATTATATTTCGTAAATCTTAAATTTTTAACAATTGGAATTATTGAATCTTAAGATACCAAAGAACAACGTTCTCCGATAATTTGAATCAGGAATACTCTGTTTCAAGGTACGGAGTTCATATTTCTCGTAAATTTACAACTTAGGGTCAATAGCTTTACTTCCTTTCCGAAAGTAGTTTCGACTACATACTCCAGTCTAAACGATTAAACTGTTCATATATTCCTTCCAGGAATGAATTGAAGATATTTGATATAAATCATAAAATAGAGGAAAATTGGAAGAAATGGATGGAACAATTAAACAGAATGGATAAAGACAGAATACCATACAGAATGCTAAAATTTAGACCAACAGGAACAAGAAATGTAGGCAGACGGAAAAAGAGATGGACTGATCAATGACAGTACGGAACGGGTCAACAGCCCCAAACCTTGAGGAGGAGGAGGAGGAGGATGATGATGATGATGATGATATATTCCTTCCCAAGTTATCACAACCTTTAAGCTTACAACTTTTTTTTTTTTTTTTTTTTTTTGCAGATTATTCCATTCATATGACGTGTATAATAGTTAGCACACGTTTTTTTAACGATTCCCGGGTCGATTTTTATCCTTAGTCCGTCCGTGAGTCTAATGGCAAACAACAGAGACGTGAAATATATTCAACGATATTCGATCACGTCTGATGTAAATTAGCAGAGAATGCAAACTCGGTTACTGAAACTATAATATAGATTCAAGTAATTAGTGAGGGCGAGGACTGGTTATTATAACGTCCGTGGCGCCACAGGTGGCAGTTTCAGTCAATACAATCAGAGACCAGTGGAGTCCAACTTTCAAGTTCAAGGGCGTCATCAATTGTATTATACAAACACTAACAAAGAGAAACCACAAACTCAGTCTTCTAAGTTCTAAATGAGTGGTATAGTATATTTGCTGTACTCTATAAACAAACAATTCTATGCAGACCAGTTCAAGTTCTGTCCACAGTGGCGTATTATAACACGTTTTGACGTTAGTAAGATCTATCTACTGGTAAAACAATTGAACATGTTACTTACTTACTCAATGGCAATAGACAATTCCTAAGCAAGCTATATTATCTATTTTATGGAACCCGAAGGTTCATTGCCGCGCTTACCTGAGTCCGCCATTCAACCCGATTCTGTGCTAACTCCATCCAATCATCCCCCACAAATCCTACTTCCCATAAATCCGTTCTAAGATTGTCCTCCTACCTACGTCTAGGTCTTCCACGTGGTCTTTTTCCTTCGGGACTCCCAGTCAATACTTTTGAGATGTATCTTTCCCCCCATGCGTGCAACACGTCCAGCCCATTTCATCCTTCGAGATATAATTACCCTGGTGAAGCGTACAGGTCCTGAAGCTCGTCGTTATGCAATTTTCTCCAGTCCCCATTTTCATCCCTCTTGGGCCCAAATATTTTTCTAAGCACCCTGTTTTCGAACACTCTCAGATTATGTTCTTCCCGAAAAGCAAGTGACCACGTCTCACATCCATATAATACAACCGGCAGGATAATAGTCTTATAAATCTTAATTTTTAGATTTCTGGAAAGAAGACGAGACGATAAGAGTTTCTGAACTGCATAAAAACAAGCATTTCCTGATTTGAGTCTACACTTAATTTCTGCCTTAATATGTTAGGCAAGTCAATATCAATCTCATACCCTAGCTTCTACTCCTGGCTGCGCCACTGATTTTAATCCATATTAGATATGGATTCTAACGTAAGTACATTTGTATATGGGATTAGTGGCTGCTACCGAGGGTGAATTCTGAGAGGACCGTGTGAGGCTGACCTAATTTGCAGGAAAATCCTACGGCTCGAGGCCAAGCTGCTCCAAATACGAAATCAGAAGCCTCGCTTCGTCTCCATGACAACCAAAATTACATAATTTTCATTCCTTCCGTCTCGTTATTTTAAACTCACTACAAGATCGTTCTCGGAGTTGCTTTTCGGATTATAATACGAATATGGGATGAAATGCAAATTGTAAGGGATGTAAAGAGTTCTCTTCAAACTCTGTATACATTCGTAGAGAAAATTCCTAGCGGTTTAAAATTAACGTAGTACAGGACTTAAGGAAACTCGCACTTTTATAGAAACATTTTCTTTTCTTCTACTGGTTTGTCACATAGTTCTAGTTTGGGTCCTCGTCTATATAGGCATAAAGTTAAATCCAGTTTTAGTCACATGCTGCTATGGAGTCTTCAAATATACATTCAAAAATATCATAATACTCTTAATTTTCATCCCTTGTAATCACCCGGACCGACGGATCTGTAGTCAGCGATCCCCACCGAACACTATATATTTTTCGGATGTAAAAAACGATAGGCACATTTTAGGTTTAATGGTGATTATTATTTTGAATTTACGGATGTCGTGATGTTGGCAGCTATACATTAACTTTACCTCACGAAGAAAAGAGAAGCGATGCTAAAGAGGCTGAGGATGGATGCTCTTTTCTCCTTTGAGGCGGACGAGCGTTTCAATTATGCAATGTAATTTTGTTCTTCACTGAACAGGATACAGTAGAGATGAAAAGAAAGAAGGCGGTGATTAAGACCTGTGAGCCTAATCCTATATATCTTCCCTATACAACACTGTGAAGTGTAAAAGGCTTGGCCGATTCTTCAATGAAGTGAAAGAATGGGGTCAACAGCCAAATAAGTTACGTGGAGATAGATTTATTGTTGCTTACAGAAAAACAGTGGAGTGATTTTCAGTCTTACCTCTCTAAACATATTTATATTTAGGCTTGCCAGATTTCTGAAATGTTCAACCGGGACACCGGAATGCCCCCCAGCGTCGCGGGTATTCAAGGGTTCACACCATTGGCAGGATTTTAGAGGGTAGTTTATTCTCAATGCTATGAATAAATGGTTACTGATTAGGAACTTAAACCAGGACATAAACATATAAATTTAAACATTTTATTTCTAACATGTTAATATTTAAAAGTTACTTAAGTAAGAAGAAACACTTTGAATGAGGAATAAAAATTTGAACAAAGGCTAGGATCTTTTTTTAGACTTTTTTGGTCATCTAGAAAATCAAATTTAATTTTTACCGGGACGTGAAGTAAACCGGACGGGACACCGGGATTTTGTCACCGTGGATCCGCCCCTGCTGCAGATATTCGTATGTCTGCAGACACTGCTGACGTCATTTTCACAAAATATTTATGATACTGTAATCAAGATAAGAAATAAATTCATCTTACATGAATGAATCTGATACAATAGGATTCATAACGCTAACTCTTTTGTTTTAATGGACGATTTCAACTATGCGTCCTTGCGCTGCAATAAAGCGAATTGCGAGGAAATGAACCGCAGTCACAGGTGATACAGATTTCGTATAATCCGTGCCTCTTTGACGTTGTAGCAGAGTAACCAAAAGGTCTAACATTGTGTTTGAATCATTAAAAAATATGCAAAAACACACACACACACACAAACCACACGTCTCTCTATACCCACCAGAAATTTTCTGTGTCTGTGTGTGTGTGTGTGTGTGTGTGTGTGTGTGGGTGGGTGTGTGGGTGGGTGGGTGGGTGGGTGGGTGGGTGTGTGGGTGGGTGGGTGGGTGGGTGGGTGGGTGGGTGGGGGGGGTTGCCGAACACAATGCAACCCTACATCGATTCACCAGTTATTAGGCCTACAGCAGCATCCGGTATTAAGTAAGTCTTTAAGCTACATTTATGCACTTTTGATATGTGTTCTAAAATATTTATTATCATCTTAAAAAGTCACATTTTTCGATGCATAGTGTACTTTCACTAAGCAGATATTCTGAACAATTATAATTTTAATTATAAACAAGTTTCGTCTTTTAAATTTTAACCATTATTGACTCAGCTTATATATAGCCTCATATACAGATATTCTGATATTGGTATTCTGATCAAATATTGGGAATTAATATAGGCCTATAATTTCAAGTTACAAAGACGTTTATATCGTGTATTTGGTTAGTAAAGTAGATTCATATTATTGAAATATCTTGATATTCTCATGTAATCCTAAAGCTGACTTATTGAGGGAATAAGGTGGTCATTTTGAACTTGATAATATAATTTTGCCCTCAAAGGACCAATATGCAATGCATTAATTCATTAGAATATAGAGTGGAACAAATATATAACTGTCTATAGTAAAGACGGCAGTAGATAGCATTAAAATAAACACTTTGCATTTTATGATTAAATCCATGTTTACTGAGATAATTAAATAATGGTGTCCGAAAATTGACAATAGCGCATGGTCAGAATGCCCTTCTGGTGGGAATGTCCTGTCAGTAGCATAAAAACAAACCCACTACGTGACGTTGCCATATTTTGCTTACTTGTTAATTTTTGTATTTAATTTGTTCAAAAAATTAAAAAAAAAAAGGAAAATTGTATTCCTTGATCGAAATTAATGTACCAGATTGCATGCAGGAATGATTTCTTGAAAGAATGTAAAATAGTAGAACTAACAAGGAAATTTCAATGTGAGAGATACGAGTTTTCCAGATTAACAGATAATAAAATACGGGAAAATACTTAGCAGCTTTTCATATAGGGAATTTCACGCAAATTGAAGGGCTATCCAAGAGGTTCTGCAAAATGAATAGCTGCCATCACGAGACAGCCTGTATGAACTACACGTCTGGTTCGGCGTGGAAAGAGGCATCGGTAAAGATAAGCTAGTTGAAGATCTCATAACGCTGGGTAACCACTTGTATAGCTTAAAAGAGGAAAAGGCTCAAAATTGAGATAAGAAGAGACATCGAGTGAAAAAATAGACCGTAAGGGATATACTCTGTAACTAATTATTGTAGGCCTAAGTAGTTTTATTGTAGGACCCCCCGAGAAATACAGTGTAATCGAGGGGGTACCAACACAAGTTAATAAGAAATAATATTGATCAATAAAATAGTTAACCTTTACAATACTGAATTTATACAACAATATATGCAATCATCAAGTGAAATCATCAGTGGGATATAAGTTTGAAATCAATGGATAGCATTTCAGGAGAATAACTAGTTTCTATGGATTACGATCTTAACATAAAGATAAAAAACTCTCACAAATTTACATATAGCTTTACTCTTTAAATATTATATTTCTGCTTTTATACAGTTTTTGAAGTAACGAATTTATACGTCAGTAGCAGTGAAAAGGTTACAGCAGTGGTTCCCACCTTTCCTTATCGGAAAACCTCCACGGTCCATCGGTCCATGGTGGAGTAAAAAACATTATTTGTATCGCATCCCTTCCTTATATATATATAATTTACCATCAAATATTGCAAATATATATAACCTTATATATAATTTATTTAAGATACAGATTGATTATTGATAAACGATTTGTGTTCTGATTTGAAAGTGGTTGACAAAATATAAGCACTTTGTAGCAAAACAGTTATTTATTTAACAATAGATACATGTTTGCAATATATGCAACAAGTGCTTTCATACTCACTAACAAGTGTTCCTAGGTGAAGATAAAAACTACAATTATAAAAGTACACAAAGACCATTTTAATTTTTCAGGCAAAATTGCTGTTTTTAAGTAAGAATGCTATATTAATGAGATTTTTGGGACTGTTTCGATTGAGCTAACACGTTAATGACAGGATTGAATGAAGATGTTGGGAGGGAAGTAGTGGTTCTGTTGTCTGCCCCAGATGCCAAAAATCAAGAACCAAGAAAACAATCAAAACACAATTTGATTTGTTTCCATTTTTCTCATCTTTTTCTGATGGTTTCTGATAGTGTATAGGATCGACTCGCGACCCATCTGTAACCCTTCCGCGACCCACCGGTTGGAAACCGCTGGGTTACAGCATAGAGACAAAATAGTGTCACTTGGCACAAATATGGTTTTTAAGGAACAATGTATCAAACTATTCGCAGTTTTATTACTTCCACTAGTATCCTTTATTAAGAGAAACGTTATAGATTCAGCCTTCTACCCACTAGGGAATCTCAGGCATTATAATTGCACTGAGTGTAATATGGACATAAATCTTGCTGAGGGAAGGTTTGGAACGCAGGGAATGGGTTCTGCCAGATGGACTCGTTGACTGGCCGCCTGGCGAAACTCCAAGTTCCTCATTCCCGATCTGCCAAAGCTTCTCCCGTCACACTCCAGTTCATATAAGTGACAGTGTGTTTTCATAGCCATCAGAACGTTGGTCCCTCTTAACTAGATTTCCAACGCCAATATGCCAATCTTAAAAATATAAATTCCATCTCTCCGTTCTTTGACTTGCGGGCCACAATAATAATAATAATAATAATAATAATAGCCATGAAGAATCCCATACGGGCAATGGCCTCTCACAGTCGAGGATAGCTCTAGAATAACCCCACAGATGAGCTAGTTCTGTGGGATTTGGAATTAGCCTATCTTTGAATCTTGTGAAACATATTGAGCAAACATTATATAGGCCTACACACCTACACATACACATACCGGGGCTTATTCAAAATCTACTTCTAAGGTTTTGACTGTCCTGTTCATAGTTCATACACTAACTATTTTATAATTTTCTTCGTGTCTTCTCCACTCGATGAGATTCTGCGCGGTTCGAGTCCATAGGCTGCCGGCGTGTTTCTTCATTTCATCTTCCCATCCTGTATTCGGTCTTCCTGGACGCCGTTGCCCCTTTCTTGGTTCCCAGACGGTCGTGATGTGTGCCCAGCGATCGGGGTTGAGTCTGATTACATGACCTGCCCATTTCCATTTCAGGAATGGGCGCTGAGTATGCTGCATCCTTGACCTGAGTTCGTTACCTGATAATCGTGTTTTTCACCCGGTCTCTCAGTGATATGTGAAGAATTTTTCTTTCCATTTTTCTCTGAGTGGTTTGTATTTGTTTCATCTGCTGTTGGGTTAGAGTCCAGGTTTGTGCTCCGTATAGTAGAACCGGAAGTATGCAGCTGTCGAGGATACCCCTCTTGATGTCTAGTTTCTGCGCTCTATTCAGACGTAAATAGATCGGGGAATTTTCCTCCAATCATTGAATCACATTTGCTGTCAACGGCAGGAAGTGACCATCACAAGTGATCCAGTGTGAAAAGACCCTAAACTCTGTTTTCTGATTTTCTTTGCCTACACGAAACTATGAACGAATCGATGAACGATTTCAGATAGCCTATGGGGACAACACCGGCGATTAACTGCGGGGGTTGTAGCGTACATTTTATAATGATTTGGGTAGACCAGCGTTCGCCAACTGACGATTTAATTACGTCAGGGCAAGAGTTGTGTATAGGGGAAAAGTTATGGCAAAAACCAAGAGGCAAGTCGCAATAGAGGGAGATGCATATATAGTATAATACTTCCGACGGGCCCGAGGTTGCGGGTTCCATCCCAGCCCAGGTCGATGGCATTTATGTGTGCACAAATGTGACAGGCCCATGTCAGTAGATTTACTGGCATGTAAAAGAACTCCTGCGGGACAAAATTCCGGCATACCGGGGACGGTCACAGGCTTAAGTTGCAGTACATCCCCGTCGTTAAATACATCGCACTATAGGCTATGTATAGAACATAGATTTTTCGTTATCGATGTACGCTTTTTACAGACACAAAGACACACCATGTACTTCTGCTGGAACGACCTCAAATTTCAGGGTAGAATACAATGTTTCCTTTAATACTAACTAATTACCTATAGTAATATAATCTTGAAATTTTGCACCATATGATTATCTATGGAACCTAGAATAAACTTTCACGGCAATGACTGCCAGATTTTTGCGGCCCACAGCGAATTTGCTGGTGACATTGAGATGGTGGGTACAGCCAGATTCAGCTTCAGAGAATTAAGGTTACATAATGAGATACAATATATCAACATTCTCAAGGTCTGGATGACATTCGCCGTGCCAGACCCCTACAAATCCAGATGTTGGCAGTTCCTGTTTTTTGCGCATCTTCCTCCAGTTCCGCTTGTCTACTTCTCAAGTCCATGAGTTAGCGCATGTTTAAGACGAGAATAACTATTAAGACAATAAGATTTTAGAGTTTATTCGAAAGTAGCAAGTATTTTATCCAAATCGCATGTCATAATATTTCTTGTACAAGTGGTTTCCCATTTACTAGGCCTAAAGAGTTGACACCTTTCTGTTTTTAAGGAAAGCTAAGGACCCCACACACACAAAAAAAAGTTATCTGTGTAAAAGCAGTATTAACAATTAAATTATATTAGATTAGATTTAGATTAGATTTACTTCGTTCGTAAGATCAATAGAAAAGTGATATTAAACAAGTCATATCTCTATATAGGGCATATATAAGAGGCTTTGTCCTGACTGACTGACAGAGAATCAACGTACAGCCTAAACTATAATAGGTAAAGACTTGGAATTTTGACAGTACCTTCGTTTCATAATGTAGGTGCTCACTAAGAAAGGATTTTGAAAAATTTTAATTTTAAATGCCAAAAATCAAATGTTTTTGAGAATACTTAATCCCTTTTTACACAGAATTATCAAATCCAAATCACAGAAAACTTGACAACGGTAGGCTATTGTTGCAAGTGGTATTAGATGGGTTTGGAATTAAATGAAATGGAAGTTTGACAAATTAGAGAAGGTATCAATACAGGGTGTTAATGAATAACACCGAAATATTTTACCTGCGTATAGAGGGGACATAGACAAGCAACTTTTATTAGGAGATTTTTGTTCTATGGATTCAATTTTTCCTGTTACGGCATAAAATCTCCCAGGGCATGGCCGCCACTGATTTATAACATTTGAAAAAAATGCATAACAAAGGAACTTCGCTGTTCACACTGTAGTTAATTATGAATTAAAAAAAAAGACTAATGCAGTGGCGACCAGTCATGTAATTAGTCTGTAAATTTTGCAGATTATGGAAACACTAAATTACGATATAGCTGTTGACGAATGATTAAGAGTCAGGTTTTTATCGATCAATAGGAAGGCATGAAGTGAATTTAATGAACATTTTAACCCTATTTCGCGTGATTATTGATTTATGGGCACCAAATTATAATGGCTTTAATGCCCTTTAGCATACACATTTTACGTCATAGAGCAAAAATCTCCTAGTAAAAGTTGCTTGTCTAAGTTCCCTCTATGTAAAGGTAAAATATTTCGGTGCCATTTATTAACACCCTGTATAATTAATGTTGATTGAAATACACGACAATAATGCAGTCACATAACTTTCTCTAAACTGGACCTAGAGAAAACAATACGAGGTAAGGTAATATGTTTTGGGAAGAGAAGTATGAAACTGGTATTGCATTTCTGTTTAATTTCATCCCCAAAACGGGTTTCTGGTAACATGAGAGTGAGAAACAAATTTTCCGCAAAGACAATACAATTTAATGTTATCGAAATTTCTGTTTCCCCTGTTCTGCAACCCCTACCAGGCTTGCTGTGTACTGTATAAGCGATGGGATGCAAAATTATACATCCTCTATGAGCCATAACAAGTTATATTAAGCATTTTCCGAGGGAATAGTTTGAGTGTGATAAGTCGTTCTTCCTATTTCAAATTCTAAATACCTATATAAGGACCTAGAATTTAAAAAACGAAAGTCCTTCATAAGTTAATTTCCAATTACAAAATAAAAAAAAAACCGGGCGACGCCGGGTCTTTTAAGCTAGTAACTTAAATAATAAAAACCACATTTACAATAATACTGAGTTTACGGAAACTTACAGAAAATATAACCATATTTACAAAGTGCCTATGTTTCACTACTACAAACAGAGTTAACAAATTACTTAATTTTAGCAATATTCAGAGTATTACACAACTTTAATTTTTTCAAAACAATGTAAAAAATAGCTTACAGTAAATCTGTCAGTAAAAATATGATAAGATATAAGTTTATATTGAGATGTATATTAGTAAAAAATGTTTTATATAACAATTTACATTACAGTCTTGTGTTCTATTTACTGTTGGTTAGGAAACTGATCAATAGAATAACACGCTATTTGTATAAGGAATTTTAAAAGTTTTTTCTTAAACCAATTTAATTCGTTTATTGATTTTCGTTCTGTATACGCAACGTAATGACCAGTAATTCAGTTTTGGTGTGAAAACAAGAAAGTGTTCGCTTTAACTGGTAACAGAAGGCCAAGGGCAACAACAGACATAATCATTTTAAAAAGAGGTAAACAAGAAGAAATAAAAATCTGATGTGAAAGTCACATAACTTCCTCCGCCCAAATAAAAGTTAGCAGTATTCACATATCCTTGTACAGAATCGCAAGACACAATTTTACGCTGATTATCCTATAAATACCTCTTCTTTCAATGATGCGACTAAAAGCGCAGTCTGTATAACAAACTTAAAAAAAAAGAACAAATGACTGCAGACGTTTATTGAACTTTCTGCCGTAAAATATAATTTCCGAAATTTATCGAATATTTCCCTCAGATACATCTTTACTCTATGCATGGCCAACAACACATCTTTCTCACTTCACATTCTTATATAGAATAAGAGGCCGTGAAAGAGCGCGAATTCAGTTGTTCATCACGTAAGACAAACTTTCTACAAACAGTGGGTGAACAGTGGGTGGCTTGTAACTACCCTCAAGAGAATTTTCTCGAAAAAAAATGTTTCTAATAAAAGTTTTAGCTCTTAGTATAAGCAACCCATGTGCAAAATTTAAAGAAAATCGTTAGAGCCGTTTTCGAGAAAATCGCGAAAAACGAAAATTTCTTCATGTAAAGTACCCTTAAAAATAAGGGAAATTTGTCGCCAATCTACGAATCACATCTTCAGAAGGTACCTGACCCAAATACGAAATTTTGTTTTCATACGATTTTCCGTTTTGGAGCTAGCTTGTTCACAGATATTCCACACGGACACACAGACACACACACAGACACACAGACATGTTTCCAAAAATAGTATTTTTGGATTCAGGGGGGCCTTGAAACGTGTATATATGCTAAAAACTCAACTTCGAATTTTGGGGTCGAAAACAATACTTCCTCTACCTATAGTACCTATGGTACGGGCAGAGGAAGTAATAAAAATACGAGCGATTTTAATGGAACTGCCTCGCTCAATCCCTAGAGCAGTGTTTCCCAAGATTTTATTTTAATTTTTTTGGGCCATGGAACAGTTTTCGTTTAACAAAATGTATATGGGACCCTCCTACTCAATGTAAAAACATCTTAATTTTCTTTGCAATAGTTTACAATAAATTTTACAATTCTAAAAACTTACTAAAGTTGTTTAATTAATGAAATAGTTATTTACGATGTTAAGACCCCTAGTTTTATTATTCGTGTTAGCCTGTTAAGTCATTATATTGTATGTATACATGTCCTATTACGACATAGGCCCTAATACAGGTATTAACGGTTTACTCACATATTTACTGAATGGAAATAGAAAATTCCTCAGCAAGCTAAAGGAATATTATCTATTTTATGGAACCCGAAGGTTCATTTCCTCGCTTACCTGAGTCATTCAACCCTATTCTGTGCTAATTCCATCCAACCATCCCTCTCAAATCCTACTTCTCTTAAATCCATCCCAATATTGTCCTCCCACCTACGTCTAGGTCTTCCAGGTGGTCTTTTCGCTTCGGGTCTTAGAGTCAATACTTTTGAGATAAGTATTTCCTCCTCCATGCGCGCAACATGTTCAGCTCATTTCATCCTCCGTGATTTCATTACCCTTACCCTTACTATATTTGGTGAAGAGTACAAGTCATGAGGCTCACGGTTATATACATTGGGTCATATAAGGGCAAAACCGAAATAATACTGGTATTTTACCGATATTTTCTGTACCGATACGGTCACTGCTTCAAATACTCCACTGTACGTCGCCCTATTTGAGAATAATAAATTAAGTCAAATCCAATGTCATCGCTCCCCTAACGTCATACAATTCAGAGCTTGAGTTGGAAGATAACAGATATAGTATGTGGACCCTTGATGTGGGTTCCCGTCTCCCCCATGACATGTCTGTTGTTTATAGTGACAGCGCCTGACCTGATTACACTGACACTGACCCAATATGACAGTAATGACACATTTCCTTCTCTTCATAACACCAAGTCCACAGCTGTTATTGTCGCGACAGGCTTGACATTTGAACTTACTTGTCCCCAGTTATACAGGGTGTTAACGAATAACACCGAAATATTTACCTGTGTATAGAGGGGACATAGACAAGCAACTTTTATTCGAAGATTTTTGCTCTATGACGTAAAATGTGTATGCTACAGGGCATTAAAGTCATTACAATTTGATTCTCATAAGTCAATAATTAAGCGAAATAGGCTTGAAATTTTCATTAAATTGTCTTCATGCCTTCTTAGTGATCGATAAAAACCTTATACTTAATCATTCATAAACAGCTGTATCATAGTTTAGAGTTTTCATAATCTGCAAAAATTTGCATACTAATCACACGACTGGCCGCCACTGCATTAGTTTTTTATTCATAACTACAGTTTTAACAACGAAGTTCCTTTGTTTCGCATTTTTTCAAATGTTAGAAGTCAGTGGCGGCCATGCAATGGGAGATAATTTATGCTGTAACAGGAAAAATTGAATCCATAGAGCAAAAATCTTGTAATAAAAGCTCCTTGTCTACATCTCTCCATGCACATGTAAAATACTTTGGTGTTTTGGTGTTAGTCATTATCACCCTGTATAGCAGATATTCCTCTTTTTAATTGTTCCTTTTTTTGTAGGCCTAATCTATTGAGGACACTTTGTCCTGGGAGGGAATCGAACCGGATTTTCAGGTTTGTACGCTGACGCCTGTGTCACCAGGTTCCCTTAGGACCAACTCAGACTCATTTCAAATCTCCTATTGAGCTTGCTTTAGATGTTTGCATATCTATACTGTAACAAAAATTCATCTGATTTTGATGCTTATTACAAGTTTTGAGTTGACTATTCCACTCATACGCCGAGTGTTTGATATTGACCAATAACGTTCAGCAATTCCTCGGATATAGATTAATCACGGCCGTTTATCTTACACTATTCTTTTAGGAATCGCGAGGATGCCGTTTTATCGGGTAAAATAGTCTCCTCGTTACTGGACACGTAAGCATCAGATGTGCACTGATTAATAAAGCAACACGAAAACATTATCTCTCTATATATAAAAGGCTTTGTCCTGACTGACTGAATGAATGACTGACTGATTGACTGAATGACAGGAATCAACGTACAGCCTAAACTATAACAGGTAGAGACTTGGAATTTTGACAGTACCTTCGTTTCATAATGTAGGTGCTCACTAAGAAAGGATTTTGAAAAATTCTGATTCTAAATGCCAAAAATTAAATGTTTCTGAAAATACTTAATCCCTTTTTACATAGAATTATCAATTCCAAATCACAGAATATATTGTTGCCAAATGGTATCAGGTGGGCTTGGAAAAAACAATTGAAATGCACTTTTGACAAATAAGAGAAGTTATCAAAATAATTCATGTTATAAATAAATATTACAGAATGAAATCCACTAAAATAATGGAATCACATAACTTTCTCTACCCTGGACATAGAGAAAACAAAACGAGGTATGGTAATGTGTATATTATTATATTATATCGCAGGTTTTTGGAGAGAAAAGTATGAAAGTGATAATGCTTTATGGTAACATAAGAGTGGGAAATTTCCCGCCTCGATATTACAATTTTATGTTACAGGAATTTCTGTTTCTTCTTATTTAAACCTCTACCAGGCTTGCTGTGCACTGTACAAGCGATGGGATGCAACATTCTAGATCCTCTTTGAGCCATAAAAAACTATATCAAGCGTTTTCTGAGGGAATAGTTTGAGTGTAATAAGTCGTTCTTCCTATTTCAAATTATAAATGCCTATATAAGGACCTAGAATTTAAAATTGAAAATCCTTCATAAGCTAATTTCCAATTACAAAATACAAAACCCGGGCGACGCCGGGTCTTTTAAGCTAGTTTTATATAACATAACTTGTTTGGTAATTGAAATAATAGAAATGTACATTGATTAAAAACACAATTTCGATTCGGTGCAAGCCAGTTCGTGTGCTTTTATTCTGTTCTGCTGTTAGCTTACTTGAATGAAGTTAAATATGTCCTATATGCACCATTGGTAGCCCTGGTTACGACATGATAACTCGAATCGATTCATGGATGGTTGATTCATAGTATGCCTTGATCTCGTAGCTGCTAGTTTTGTTTTTATACAACAAAGCACGAAAGTATTATTTGTATAATCCGTTACACTTTTATTCATGGCATAGTCATTGCATCAGATAGATTCGTCAACTCTCTTGGGATTACCTATGAGAAAAAATCTTCTATGTTGAAAAAGGAAAGGTTTTATAATACCTCCTAAAAACAGAGACAAAATGACCGTACCGGTTGAGTCAGAAAATATTTGGTAGTCATTTACAAAAACTTACAGTTATAGATTAGAATTTTTTAAATTGTCTTTTTCGAAACAGTAAAAAAATCTTTGAGTTCATAAGACATGATACATAGTTCGTTCTCGTATTTCGCTCTCGTTAGACTCTATACTTTTTAATTAAGAATTAAGTATATAAAGAACTTGTTCATCCTTTGATGCAAAGAGAAAGCTGCTTAAAACACAGCAGTAAATAACCTTGATGTAATCTTTACAAACTGTTTATACAGTTCAATCAATCAAGTTAATCTAAAGCAGCTTAACCAATCCATTCAAAGAACTTTTGAACTTTTTATATGAAAAGCTTCAACACAAACAACTTGATGGAATATTCGTACAAAATCTTCCTGCTTTACTTGAATAACAAAAGTGATAGAAATTCCTTGTTTTCAAGTACTCCTTGCTTAAAGCTTCCCTCTATATAAATATTCACAGTCGAGGACTCTGAACCTTCCCGATGGACTGCGGAGAGATTTATATTGGTAAGGGAATACTTAACAGGCTCCGCTAGGCCCACTCCCCATCCCTGCGCATATTCTATTTTCGCGTTGGCGGATACGCAACAGAGGCTAACCCGCAACTTAATACTTGTCTTATTCTCCTTCCACCTTCTCCTTTGAACCCGAACTCGACCTGTGTTTACAAGATAATGTTTGAGTCTCAAACTTTAGACATCAAACCAATACGAGTCGGACACATCCAGGGATTGATATAGACATGCCGAAAAGTTTCCGTATTCTGCTCCCTGCCACTGCTCACCTAGGCCTGAGCGTTATTCCTGGGCTAATGCGTGTATTTGAACTTGAATTCAAACCAATAAGAGATTGGTTCACTCAGAGCTGGTGTGGAACACAGATGATACGGTAAATGAACAAATAAAAAAAAAACACTAGAAGAAACTATTAGCATCGGAAAGTATCCATGCACTTACCTCTAGGCTAGTCTATTGAGCGTATTGCGGGTAGTATCGTAATGGGGTTGCTAAGGACCATCTAACCTGGTTTCGCGTCGGGTGTTTATCCTCAACACACTTTCCAACATTTACCAACAGAAAGGTAATATGTTCATTTAACTAGGTAGATAGATTTTGGTACACTACATGAATATTGTGGTCTGCGAAGAATTCATGCATGCCGTGATAGGCCTATAATAAAGCTGCGGACGCAAATGGAGCGAACAGGTTTCAATGTACCATGTTGCGCATCAACAGGTTGCCATGGTGACGGCTGGAAACAAATGAGTAGCGCTGCACGGCGACGGCGTTGCTATGTTCTTTTCCACCGCCTGCCAATTTAATATTTCCTTGTTAACTATCCCCTTTAAGCCCGTACCCCGCTCTCGAGATTTCCCAGCATTAATATGATTATAGAGATACTGAGGGCTAGTGGCTACAACGTTTCCAAACTGATTACTTGGTTAAGCTAACAAAGATTGGGAGACGGCTGTCCCCCCTCTCTCCCCGATAATTTCTCTTACGTGAAGCATACGGCTCTTTTATTTTAACCCTTTTAGGGCTGAAGTTCTGTATTAATATACAGGGTGTTAACGAATAACACCGAAATATTTTACCTGTGTATAGGAGACATAGACAAGCAACTTTTATTAGGAGATTTTTGTTCTATGGATTCAATTTTTCCTGTTACAGCATAAAATCTCCCAGTGCACGGCCGCTACTGACTTCTAACATTTGAAAGAATGCAAAAAAAAAAAAAAAAAAAAATTAACTTCATTGTTAACACTGGAGTTATGAATAAAAAAACTAATGCAGTGGCGGCCAGACATATGATTAGTCTGTACATTTTACAGATTATGAAAACTCTATATAATGATATAGCTGGTGATGAATGATTAAGAATCAGGTTTTTATCGATCACTAAGAAGGCATGAAATCAGTTTAATGAAAATTTTAACTCTATTTCGCGTCATTATTGACTTATGAACATCAAATTAAAATAACTTTAATGCCCTGTAGCATACACATTTTACGTCATAGAGAAAAAATATCCTAATAAAAGTTTCTTGTCTACGTCCCCTCTATACAAACATAAACTATTTAGGTGTTATTAATTAACACTCTGTATGTAATCGTCAAAGAAAATAATCAGTGGGCTAAGTCCAAAATCTTTTTTCTTTCTTTCTTTACCGTAGTTTCACCTCTCCCTTTTAGGATTTAAGCGACCCAAGCCGCCCGGGGCTTACATGGCCGCGACCTGTCGGGAGAGGGATTATCTTTGGATCACATACAAACTTTTTCGACCAGACAAGGACATGGAGGGCCTCCCTGGATGAGTGATCAGCCCAATGCCGGGGCCACCTTCGAGACAACACGAACACATAGGACGAGGCACACTATTCACACACTCACTCACTCCAAACATGGCGAGGATGGGATGAATATGATAATGACGCCAGATGATATCTGGGGACCCCAAGGGCCTAACGTTACCCGACATTTAACTCAAAGGTGAGGAAAAACCCCACCTAGGTAACTTGTCCCGACCAGAAATCGAACCCGGGCCCGCTGCGTGAGAGGATTGAACGCATCCCCTGAGCCACAGCGGTGGACTAAGTCCAAAATCAAAGAGGAAAATTTGACTGGAATAGCTAGAGCCTTCGATTATAATCGATACCACACTTGTGTTATAATGAAAATCTGTTTCGAAATGGATATCATCATGATACCGTTACGTCACATGTAACAATGTATTATATTCTGTAGAACAAAGCTATTTATAAAGTCAAAGACTTAGCTGGATGGCGCCCAAGGAAATAGTTTATTTTCAGGGTTTTATTTAGATTTTTAACAAGTACGTCTGTAAGTAAGCTGACAGAAACTTAACACTAAATTTCTCCTCACAATCCTCCTGTGCATTAAAATAGTTTTAGAGTATTACGGAGACCAATTAAAAAGCCCATTAGATAACTTTTACAGCCGAGGATAGGAAATATTTTACAACGGTGAGAACTCATGCCTGCGAAGATTACAAATTACACATCCAGCCTAGAAATGTAATTAGTAGGGCAAGGCATCTGATGATTTTGCATCTTTTTTATATGAAGGTAAAAAGATAGCTCGAATATATGTAAAAGTATATCATGAAATAATTAATTAAATAAGGGCAATTTGTTTTTGCATTATTTTGCTTTATTTTGCATTTTTCGTCATTTTTCAAGAGATAGGTAATTTTTTGGCAATTTTTATGTCATTTTCGGCATTTTTAGGTCATTTTCAGCATTTTAAGTCATTTTTCTCATTTTAGGTAATTTTCGGCATTTTAGCAATAAATATTTTTTTCTTTCTTCTTAAATGGCACATATTTGCTAGGGGCAATTTGATGGGCATGCCAATTCAGAAAGAATTTATTTTTCGCTTAGGGTGTCCAAGTAGGCCTACTGTAGTATAAATTTACTGATTTCTTTAGTAACAAAATAAGTGTGTTTTATATTGTAAATTCACATATAAAGCATCATCATAAACTGTATTTAGCAATTCATTACTTAAGAAAAAAACTAATTATAAGTAATAATGGTAAATTTATTGGTCATTATTTTAAGATTTCAGGTCATTTTTTCACTTTTTAAGGTCATAAATGCATTTTTTATTTTGCATTTTTTCACTCTTTTATGGTCATTAAATGCCTTGCCCTAGTAATTAGTTACAAGCCAGACCGAGAGCGGCGCTACGTTCACTTTCTACTGAAACAATGCCTTGAATTTAACCATGGTAAGTCAACTAACTAATAAACCTCCAGTAGTGTCTCCATTAAGTGAAATAATACTGAAACGCCAATAGCATTAAGTGCCGAAGGGCTCTTAAAATAATTAAAACAGCACGGAATAGAGCAGAACAGAGCATATCTCAAAGAGGCTCTAATATTTGATTACATTTCACTCATCATGCCTTTCCAGTATATTCCCTTCATTTACTCTAAATGGGAATGGATTAGAAGGGAAGGAATTTATTCACGCTATCAGTTACCACGTACACATGCGGGATTGAAAGCTATCAAAGTTCGATCTTAACCCAGTATAATAAAACTTAATTTTTGTTCCAATGAGGGTGGTAATATAATAAAGTATAATATAATTTTTACACCTTATACCCTCATTTAAAAATAATAATTCTTTGATGGTTTCCCTTTAACTCCTTAAGTTTTATTCTTTTAGTATAAAATTCCTTATATAATATTGTTGGGAGCTGACGAGATGATCCGTGATTTGGTGGTGGCATGCAGGGGGAAGACGGTGTTGTGCTATAACTGCACGTGGAAGGGAGCGTTGCTATTGGCTGCAGATAAGAGCTCCCTAGTCATGGCAGGGATCATCTCGTCAGCTCCCAACTGTATATAAAATACCCTGGATTAAAATGATTCAGGTATATCATATCTTGTTTTTCATTTATTTTTATTATTATTATTATGTATTTCATGTTTTTGCCCTGGCCATGTGGCCTTAACTCCGCCAGGTTAAATAAATAAATAAGTCCGCGGTCTATAATAATAATAATTCCCCTCAGCACTGTGAGCACTTACACTGACATGTTTTTCGTCTGACCCTGCTCACAGAAATGGCCAGTGGAATAGATCAGTTTATATGAAAATATTGTCATTTCATACGCCGATCTTCAGGGTAGTCACATCGTTGTAGCTAAGGCAGAAGACTACGACTGTCATGGCTGGTGGGAGGGGAAGATGGCTTCTATCTCTGAATTCAACTCCCACCTCTGAATGCTCTTCCCTGACACGTGTTTCTCCAGTGCCAGGAAGAAAAACTTATACTGTAACTATGTTTCCTCTAAGGATGGTGGGGGGGGGGGCTTTCGCAGACTTCAGCTCTGTTGTTTGAAATCAGACTGCAACTTCTTGTTGTTAAAGTAGAAGCAATATACCGGAGTGGAGACAAACATCCATCTGGATCGGGTATCCGGCAGGGCAATACTTCAGATGTGTTGTGTGTGTGTGTCTAGGTTATAAAACTTCGAGAGGCCGTCGAAGCGGACTATTGGATTCTCTGATCCCCCGGGATCAAATCGACCGACTCGCAATACAAAATGCAAAGCCTCTAAATCCAACTCGGACTAGTTTTTCAACACAACTAACCAAGGAAAAGAAAATTCTAAGTTATTTTATTTCTCTGCCCAATCTATAGGGGCTAAAGGTAGGCATAAAAGTAGCAGGGTATTCAATCTTTAAATTTATTTATTTTTATTTATATTTATTAATTTATTTTTTTACATAAGAAGATTACCCGAATGTTAGGGTTCAGTTCAGTTATTTATATTACAAAATTAATACATATTTATTTATTGTATCTCCAAATCTTTATGAGCTCTATTTTGCCAGTAAAGGCATGTTAGGGTTATAGCTTACACAGGAATATATACAGTAAAATATAGAATATTAATTACATATGGTTGTGAATGTATGTTAGAAACTGGATAAAAAGATTATAATAACAATGCTTCGTGAAAATTTTTTGACACATGGAAATTTCGTCACAATCTTCAAAAAGCAAATTTAGCTGGAGTCTTTTCGTTTCGAACATAGGACAATCGAACAAAACATGTTTTACAGTTAGTATGGATTCCTGACAATACACAATTATACACACATACAAAAAACAAAATATAACTAACTTAAAATCAATACCTAGAAAAAACTAAAAAAGAAAGAGCAGAAAAAAAACAAAATGGGAAGAACAAAATCGAAATCCTGGGATATAACTAATAAAATTGTTCCTTAAATATTTACTAATTACAGAGTGAAATAAATTATAACCTATGAAATAAGATTTTGATGTAGCCTACTTATCGAATTTTTGCTGTTTTGAGCGTTAATGCATGTTTTATTGTTCCCTAGTCCCAATGTATTATTTCCATTAAAGACCTTAGTACGTGTGTCTATGAAGCAGCATGGTTGGAAATATAAGCAAACAGTGAAAAATATGTTGCACAAACTTTCTCACGTTATACGTCATGCTCAGATTTTAAATACCGGTACTGAGGTTTTTAGATAGAGGGAAGAAATATGTATATGCTATTCAAATGTAAAACCTTCAACTTAAATATATTTTTTGTGAATGAGGAAGCCATGAAAAATACAAGTAAAATTCGCCGATGACAAGATTTGAGAGCTGAATCCAAGTCTTCTTACCTCGGTCACCTCTCTCTGTTTAGTTTTTGTGTGTTCATTATGGATTAGGTATACTGTATTTCACAACAATAAGATTATAGTTTTCTTGCTACAATGGGAAACAAGAGAATATAATTCATATTTTAATATTAATGAATGTTGTGGCATTCTGAATTTAAGTAATTCTTATTTAGTGTTTGTCTTGGTGTCTAATCTTATAAATAAATGTTTAAAACAAAACAAAAAAATATTCAATTTTATTTTCCTCTAAGACTTTATAGTGCTGTGTTTTCAAGTATCATCTACTGTCATTGAGATAGGAATATAAAAATTGGACTCGAGTAATGTGTTCTCCAGGTAATATTTACAGAAAACGAAAATGTGAGATCTGAGAGGAGCCTCATCCCTGATGGAAGATGGTGATGATGGTACAAGAGACATTCTTAATTTGCGCAAATGTAATAATTTCCCCTATAGAGTAAGAATTGTAATTTTTAAAAATAATTTTTACTGCCTGCAAATTTAATAAAAATTAAGTGAATCACTACTTTACCAAAATCAAGTAAGCCTACATAGCTCATGCTGTTCTCTCCATATAAGCAATGATCTTGGAATTTCTAAACCACATTAGTACATCGGTATATGAAAGTACGAGGGATGTTCCAAAAGTAAGTTTCGTCGTTTTTTTTAAAAAGTGAAGATGGTAAAGCAGATGAAGCAAACAACTGCCATAAGAATCGACACCTATTGCTGGTTCAACGGCGGAAAGAGCGTCAGCAGAGGAGAAACGATGCATGAGTAGAGTCCCGAAGAAGAGAGAGTAGCAGTAGACTGGCGTGCCCGAGGTTATTTGAGTACAAATCACGATGGCAGATGGACGTGTACTGAAAACGTGGTCGACAATGGAAGTACATGCTGTTATCCGGTATGAATGGGCATGTAGGACTAGTGTGTCCATCATCCATGGACGCCTACAGACTGTATGGTGAAGAGGTCATGTCTCATCAAATTGTTGGTCGCTGGTGTTGCATGTTCAGTGAAGGAAGGCACCGGTTCCATGCAATGAAAGCCGCACTCTGGGAACGTCACTTCCAAAACAATGCTGAGGTGGAGAAGGCTGTGCGACAATTCCTTGCATAGCAGGGCACCCAGTTTTACCAGAGTGGTTTCTTCAAACTGATTGCAAGCTATGACAAATGTCTCAATGTCGGTGGAGACTATGTTGAAAATTAGTGCAAGGGGTATATTTCATGATTGCATGGTGTATTTGTTTTGGTAATAAAGTTTCCATGTGAAAAAAAAATAACGAAACTTACTTTCAGAACATCCCTCGTATAATAAGTATCGAGACCCATCAACAGTTCGTTCACTTTTTAAATAATTTATTTCAATTATTATTTTATAAGTTATGTTATTGTAAGAAAATTTAATATGTAAGGATGCCTGTTTTCTAATATTTTGCACTCTTGGCAGCTTGACAGATGTTTGCTTTCATTTTACGGCTTAGAACTTAGGACGCTTTATTTGCTTTAATAATTTGTTGTCTTTGTGTCTTGATGTGAAATGAAATCGCAAAATAGTAAAAAGAAAGAGGTGATTAAGCAATTTGCGAAAGCTTTATATAATATTATCTCACACGAATAGATCAACGCTCACGTCAATAAACAAGGCATGTGTTTATTTGAAGAAGCCTGCATCCACTTTCAAGCGCGTGCCCGAAAAAATAAACACACACATACTTTGTAGATAGGAGACCGACATGTTATGTCATGTTCATATGCTCATAATAAACACGAAAGCATTTTTACTGAGCAAGAAGACTCGTGTTGAATCAGACTGATTGTGAGCTACACTGCCAGCTGACTGCCCAACCCTACGGACGGAATCGTTGCTCGGAGTTAGGCCAAGAGAGTTGGGTAGAACTTTGGAAAGATTCGTCCTGTATTAGTTGGGCCGCGGTAATCAGACTGACTCTGAGCTACACTGCCAGCTGACTCTGCCCAACCCAGCGGACGGAATGATTGCTCGGAGTTAGGCCAAGAGAGTTTGGTAGAACTTTGGAAAGATTCGTCCTGTATTAGTAATCAGACTGACTGAGCTACACTGCCAGCTGACTCTGCCCAACCCTGCGGACGGAATCGTTGCTCGGAGTTAGGCCAAGAGAGTTGGGTAGAACTTTGGAAAGATTCGTCCTGTATTAGTTGGACCGCGGAAATCAGACTGACTGTGAGCTACACTGCCAACTGATTCTGCCCAACCCTGCGGACGGAATCGTTGCTCGGAGTTAGGCCAAGAGAGTTGGGTAGAACTTTGGAAAGATTCGTCCTGTATTAGTTGGGCCACGGAAATCAGACTGACTGTGAGCTACACTGCCAACTGATTCTGCCCAACCCTGCGGACGGAATCGTTGCTCGGAGTTAGGCCAAGAGAGTTGGGTAGAACTTTGGAAAGATTCGTCCTGTATTAGTTGGGCCGCGGTAATCAGCTGACTCTGCCCAACCCTGCGGACGGAATCGTTGCTCGGAGTTAGGCCAAGAAAGTTGGGTAGAACTTTGGAAAGATTCGTCCTGTATTAGTTGGGCCGCGGTAATCAGACTGACTGTGAGCTACACTGCCAGGTGTCTGCCCAACCAGCTCGTTCAAATGCCATTGTGGTTTAAACTACAAAGGACAATGCCAAATATAGCCTCTCTTCCAAAAAACTTTAAATAATATAAAGGATATATAAAATACATTCTGTAGACAATCGTTTCATAATAGATATACCGGTTGATCCGTTTAGATATGGATAAAATTAAATATTATAAAAGATAATATGATTGGAGGACAAATTTCTTGCTGATTACATTATACTTAAAAGATGGTAGTTTCGGTACAATTCCTAACCTGGAAGGACAAACGAAAATCATAGATGATTAAAATGGCTACTACAAATCAACAGCGAGCACGATGTGTTCTATGGTATGCTACATTTGAGAGTGTGAAAAGAATTCAAATGGAAATTTGACATCAGTATGGTGTTCGTAATGTACCGAAATAAGATTCCATAATGGTGCCTCCCCTCACTGGGCATGGGAGGTTCTTAATTCTCTAAATGCCATTTCCAACGGTATGTGATGTAGTCGTGGTGGACCCATTGCTTGGCCTCTAAACTCCTCAGATTTAACCCATCCTGATTTCTTGTGTGGGGTTTTGTTAAAGACACTGTCTATGGACAGAAACAAGAAACATTGATGATCTGAGAGTACAAGTTACTCAAGCTTTTCAACAAATCGCCCCTCTTATGTTACAATGGACATGGGCTGAATTGCGTCACCGTTATAGCAGAATGTGCGCTAAGAGGGTCAAGTTGAACACTGAGGAATATCCCATCTTTCAGTGTTCTATACACAAAATTTCAACAAATAAAGTTCAAGTTTTACAGCGTGTTTATTTTATCCTTACCTAAACGGATCACTCTGTATGTCAGTACGAAACATTTTTATTTTAGTGTGCTTTCTAGGAACAAACTTTCAATAATATAAAGCATTTATAAAATACATCTTTTAGAAAGTCGTTTCATATTAAAGGCTTTTAAATTCTTATTCTAGTATAAAAATATAAATGATTGTCGCGCCCATAATTTAGCGTGTTTAAAATTTAAAAATTAGATAAAACAATGTATCATACACGCTCGTAAGATATTTTAATTTGGATCTCGTGTATTTAAGAACCAAAAATTTCACCTTAGAAACTTTAACTTATCATAAATAACTATTAGTGAAATTTTATTAACTTACTTGTCGAATTTTTGGTTGAAAATCTTAGGTCAAAAAGTTAAGCAATCCAAGATTCCGTAGTTATTACAGTAATAGGAAAATTCAGCACTTCTTCACGGCACTTTTAGATATTCTTCTCTTGAAGGATATAGATGTATTTTTACTTAAAATTCTGAACATTGTAGTTTTTTTCTTTATTTCAACTAGTGATAAAATTATAATGATGTAATTTCAATTACATATTCTCTGGGTTTGGTGTTGCTTTATATTTTGTCTGGGTCTGTACACTAAATCTAGAATGCATATCACACCGTTCATTCAGGAGAGCTCCACAGGCAATTGTGGAAACAAAAGAAATGCTACCTAAGGACAAGAGAGATGAAGAAGAAAAGATACTTTAAGTGTAGTACACTACAGATATGGAAGAAATCTCATCGAACAGAATACGTGACGAGAGCTCTTCAACCCTGTTGAGTTAAAAAGAAGAAATGAATTTCTCTCCTTAATCTTACACCTAGAGCAGTGGTCTTCAACCGGCATCCCGGGGCCGCATGCGGCCCGTGACTTAATTTTTTGGTTGCCCGCAAACAAATATTAATTTTAACTACAATGCCAATATTGACAATTTAGAAACAAAGAAACAGTCTCACAATAAATTCAAGAATGTCACTGTGTTTTGTTATTCATTAACATTAAAATGTAGAAGACAACATATAAAACGCACACATGTATTACAGATTTTGTAATATAATTGAAATATCTGTGTCACGTAAGTATCATGTTAATAATAATACTAATAAAATAATAATACTAATAAAATAATAATAATACTCAATAAACCAATGCAGACCGCTAGTCATTCACCAAAAGGAAAATGGTCCATTAGGTATACGATAGAGCATACACCCAGATATATTTTCTCGAATGCATCTCAATCTTTATATATACAGTATATCTCACAAAGGTGACATCTGCCTGACACTTCAGGTGACCATAAAGATCCAGAATGCAACACATGATAAATTCTTAACATTATTTAGGCATTTTTTTTAATCTAGCTGTATCAAACCTAAGAAAACAGATATTTTAAACAAAACAATAGAACAATAAAATCAATACTGGCAATACAAATGATTATGTAGACGCATATATGGGCAACGTCCAACGTCCGGCCCGTGGGCCGGATGTGGCCCGTTCCGACTTTTGATCCGGCCCCCGGAACATGCACAGATGGTGCGTCTATGATCGGTTCACGAAAAGGTTTCATCGGAATTTTGAAAGAAAACGCAATTGACTTGGACGTGTAAAAGGATGATTTAATAATCCTACATTGCATTATCCACCAACAAAACTTCTGTTCTAAGTCCATTCGATTGCAGAACGTCATGGATGTGGTAATAAAGACCATTAATATTATTTGATCCCGCGCGCTTAACCATCGCCAGTTCAAAGCATTTTTGGATGACCTCTCTTCGGAACATGGTGACATATTGTTGCGAAGTAAGATGGTTAAGCAAAGGCAAAGTGCTGAAAAGATCTTACGATCTTAGACAGGAAATAGCTGATTTTATGGAAATCAAAGAAAAATCTTTGCCTGAAGTCAGTGATCAGAAATGGTTATGTGATCTAGCATTTCTAATTGACATCACGGGTCACTTGAATGAGTTGAATTTGAAGCTTCAAAAACAAGGTCAGTTGGTAAACGAATTGTACAGCCATTTGAAAGCGTTCCAGAACAAAATTCGCTTGTGGGAAACACAAATGCGATCTGGAAGCTGTTATCATTTTTCAACACTATCCCATGACGAAAATATTGATTACACTCAATATGCTGAAGAACTGAAATCACTGTCGGGGCAATTTTTAATAGATTTTCAGACTTCAAAAACTTGGATAGCTGCTTTAACCTTTTTGATACTCCGATGAAAAGTGACGTCGAGAATGCTCCGACACACCTGCAAATGGAGTTTATCGAGCTTCAGGAAGACACACATTTAAAGTCAAAATTTTAAAACGTGGAGCTAAGTGATTTCTACAGAACATACCTTGCCGAAGAAAAGTACCCACAGCTGAGTGCATTTGGAAGTACTTATAAATGTGAACAGTTTTGTTTTCATGATGAAAACTAATAAATCAAAGTATCGAACGACACTTACAGATGAAAATTTGGAAAACACACTGCGCTTGTGTATTAGTGGGATTGATGCCAACATTTATTACCCTGTTTGTCAATTACAAGCTCAAGTTTCTCATTAATTTCTGCTGATCGTAAGTAAATACATAATGAGTTCGATATTGTTCTCATTCATGTAACTTTAGCATCATATTTTATAAATATAAAAAAACCGTATCATGATTATTCTTTCACAAATACCTATTATCTACGGCCCGCGACTTCATAAATATCGTAAAGTTTAGCCCGCATCTTTCCAAAGGTTGCCCATACCTGTAGAGAGTCCTTCAAAATGCGTACAGAGATATCCTCTACATCACTTCACAAGAGACCCACACGTTTCAAATAATAGCTCGTATATTTGAAACAGCTTCTACGAGCTCCGAAAAGAAGACCCTTCACTTCCCATGCATTTTCAGGAATATTGTAACCCTCACTAAGGTGAGGGTTGCATGGTCGGAAAATGGCTTCCTTTTCATAGCTAACTTCTTTAGCCTGATCGAGGTGTAGTTCCATTCGAATTGTATCAGGGAAAATCCTGGACTTATATTAAATTACCAACGGTAAAAAAAATAAACTGTAGAAAGATAAAAATAATAAACGAGTGTTGTTACATAAATAATAGTGTAATCAGGGAAAGGTATTTATGGATTTTGATCTTAACACTTCTGTTTTTACTTTCTCGCATATACGTAGAAAAATGCTATGGTCGTGAAAAAAAATTGAAATCGCGATATTTTACTTTATATTTTGTCTGAGTCTGTATACTAAATATAGAGTCCATATGAACAGCAAACAATTCGATAATTATATCAAAAATCTTATTTCATGGGTTATAATTTACTTCACTCTGTAATTAATAAATATTTAAGGAATTATTTTATTAGTTATACCTCAGAATTTCAATCTTTTTCCCTCTTTGTATTCTTTCTGTTCTTTAATCTTTTTATAGGTATTGATTTTAAGTTAGAGCTCTATTTTGTTTTATCTATTCGTATTTAATCGTGTACTAATTTTGTAATAGGCCTATAAATAACTGAACTGAATCCGAACGTGTGTTAAGATGCCTAAAAGCGAAAAAGAAATGTTTTTGGGACGCTATTTGTCTGTGTGTGGACCCGTTGGGCGTAAACGGTTCGTTGTATTTACTTCTATTTTTGAATTCTTGACATTATCAGAATATTATATTAAAATATGAGTTTTCATGAAAATTTTTTCCTAAAATCTAATTTTGAAAAATTAACGATTTTAATAAAAATGTACATTTCAAAACTCCTATGACTAATTTAAACACTGTTTTCTGTTAAAAATTACTTAGGGGTAGTTTAATCTAATATATTTTCGATTTACTTGTCCTTCTCCATTGCGATTGAAGATACGTAGAACATAACAAAGTCAAATTGAAGCGATAATTAAAATACCCTATTTTTCTAAACACATTTGTTTACAATTTTAATCTGTATCAAAATAAAACTTAAGTGGACAGTATCGGAACATATTTCAATAAAAATAGGAATAATCCTATTTTTTTGTTTCCCGTAGTAACAAAAATGTACGGTGAAGATCCTAAACACGTGATATGAAGTTATTTCTTTATTACAACCAATGGTCACATTATGATGACTGGAGCAACGGTGGAATGAGATATTGCAGGAAAAACATGAGAACCCCGAGGAAACCTTCACCGATCCCATTTTGTCCACTACAAATTCCACATGATTCCACCGAGATTCGATCCTGGGTCCTAGTGATGGAAGATGAGCGGTCTAACCACTCAACCTTGGGGGCTGTCTACTTGCAGTTAAGGCACTAAAAATAAGCAGATGATGATGATGGTATCTAATATTAATAACAAAAATCTGAATATTATTAATAATAAATAAAATAGTAGACTTTAATGTAAATGACTATTTTCTTGAACAAATCTGAATGCAAAAGAAATGAAAAGTAAACAGATGCTGTACTAAATAGATCCATAAAAAATATACCCACTTAAAAAAGTAATAATTAAAGTGGGCCTAAGTTATATATTAATATTATATTATATACCGTTGACCTTATTTGTACTCTCCTTTATGATGTACTTTCTTGACCTAGGAAATTTGAATATACAGTTGTATCACTAATATTTATTAAATTAATTGCGTGATGCTGTAAACGGAATATCAGGCCTATATCAATAATTTGGTAAGATCCCTAAATCTCTTTAACCTGGAGGTGCAGGGTTGCCATACGTACGACTATAGTCGTACACATACGACTATTTCATACATTTGTACGACGTACGACGCAACAATGAGTCGTACGCCTATTTGTAGACTATTTTTAACATAGAGTTTTATATTTTTTAGCCAGTTTGATGTATAATTTTAAATTTTGATATGTATATCAAAATTTAAAATATATAAAATATATATAAAATACAATATATATATATATATATATATATATATATATATATATATATACAATACAGCTTGTTTATTCATGGGATTTTTTGTAAGCATGCAACTAAAAATCAATATGAATGGAAAGCAGTCCTGTTCCTTTTGCAATAATTACAACACTGTGGCAACTACTGTTTATTTAATTTTATTGTATATTATCAAATTTACCACATCGGACGATAATGAAACACGTCTAATCATTTACAAATAAGATGATTTATTAACAATCGCATGACATTTATGTAAGGTGTAAAATTCCGATTATGAGTTATTATTATTATTATTATTATTATTATTATTATTATTATTATGAATGCAATACGTTCATTACACTGAAAAATCACAAAGTATACGACAGTTTTGACTAGAATCATGGCCGTGCTAGAATACGACTATTTTCGAATATTGGTACGACCGTTCTACGTTTCTGATCTGGCAACCCTGTGGAGGTGGCATATTGATTCTTAAATATAGACTCAATAGGATACAATAGTTTGCCATAAATTTGTGATAAAATACCGGTAACGGAAAATAACTCTAAGAAAATAATTTAAAATGCAAGTAATTTATTTTAATTTATTTCTGCCACTACAGATTGCAAACACAAAGAATACCATTTCAATTAAACAAACAGGGGGAAGGAACCACAGTAGAATGATATGTAGTACAACGAAATCAACGAAATGAAACAAAATAAAACAGTATGCAAACTGTGAAACATATGAAAACATTAATCCTAGAAACACACGCTACTAGAAAATGAAATAAAATACTCGTATATAGTTTCAGTATAGCCTACATTATGTACGACAGTGACCATATACATGGTTACGCATGATCTGTACAGAGTCCCACAATACGAGAAGACTTATTTCATAATACAGATGTTTGTTTAGGCAGAACGTTCTGCAGAAGTCCATGAACATCTTTGTGATATAAGATTTGAGGCTTTCCTGGCGAATCTTATGTAGAAAATCTTCTCGGGTTTGCAGCCAGGTGAGAAGTTTGTTGTGGTCCAACGTTTCCGAGGCTGACGCTGCCTCCATCCTCAGGGAATCTGAAGTGTCGAGTTTTGACATGTAGGGGAAATATATACCAACCCGAGTTGGGCGGAGTCGACCAATCAGGGAGCAGCTGTTCTGTTTTCGGTCCTTTTCCGGGCCAAAATGTTCCTTTTACCTTTCAGGTCCTGAATGCATTTGTTCCAGGCCTGGTTGATAGTGAAACCTTCATCCCTGTTGAAGTTTGTGTCTTCAAGTCTAATTTCAATTGCCTCTCTGATGATCTGGTCCCAATAGCGTGTTGTCTTGGCAAGTACTGTTGTGTTTTTAAACTCTATCCTGTGGCCCGGTCCAGAATTAATGGTGTGGTCTGCAACTGCTGATTTGTCCGGGTAGAAGAGTCTAATGCATCTCTCGTGTTCTTTGCAGCGCTGTTCAATTGTGCGCGAAGTCTGTCCGATGTAGGCTTTACCGCATTCACACGGGATGCGATAAACACCCGGAGTTCTGAGTCCCATGTTGTCTTTCACTGGTCGTAGGAGGTTCTTAATTTTCGGGGGTGGCATGGACACTGTGCGGATCTGGTGTTTCATTAGAATCCTTTCTAGCTTCCTGGACAGGTTTCCAAAGTATGGCAGGTAGGCAGTTCTAGTCTTTTCTCTTTGGTCGGTGGTTTCCTGAGAACCGGTCCTTTTCAGGGCCAGTCGGATTTCAGCGTCCCGGTACCCATTCTGTTTGAAGGTCTTCTTAAGATGATTTATTTCCCCGGGTAGGCTGTCAGACAGCCTACCCGGGGAAATAAATCATCTTAAGAAGACCTTCAAACAGAATGGGTACCGGGACGCTGAAATCCGACTGGCCCTGAAAAGGACCGGTTCTCAGGAAACCACCGACCAAAGAGAAAAGACTAGAACTGCCTACCTGCCATACTTTGGAAACCTGTCCAGGAAGCTAGAAAGGATTCTAATGAAACACCAGATCCGCACAGTGTCCATGCCACCCCCGAAAATTAAGAACCTCCTACGACCAGTGAAAGACAACATGGGACTCAGAACTCCGGGTGTTTATCGCATCCCGTGTGAATGCGGTAAAGCCTACATCGGACAGACTTCGCGCACAATTGAACAGCGCTGCAAAGAACACGAGAGATGCATTAGACTCTTCTACCCGGACAAATCAGCAGTTGCAGACCACACCATTAATTCTGGACCGGGCCACAGGATAGAGTTTAAAAACACAACAGTACTTGCCAAGACAACACGCTATTGGGACCAGATCATCAGAGAGGCAATTGAAATTAGACTTGAAGACACAAACTTCAACAGGGATGAAGGTTTCACTATCAACCAGGCCTGGAACAAATGCATTCAGGACCTGAAAGGTAAAAGGAACATTTTGGCCCGGAAAAGGACCGAAAACAGAACAGCTGCTCCCTGATTGGTCGACTCCGCCCAACTCGGGTTGGTATATATTTCCCCTACATGTCAAAACTCGACACTTCAGATTCCCTGAGGATGGAGGCAGCGTCAGCCTCGGAAACGTTGGACCACAACAAACTTCTCACCTGGCTGCAAACCCGAGAAGATTTTCTACATCTTTGTGATAGTTTCATGGCTATCAGTGGCGGACGCAGAAATTTTTTTCGGGGGGGGGGGATTTGAATAGGTAGAAAGAATACTAAAAAAAATTAATCAATTTACATATACAATTAGCTTATAAAACCGGCCACATATATAGCCTTTTTTCAAATTTCGGGGGGGGGGATGTATCCCCCCTATCCCCCCCTGCGTCCGCCACTGATGGCTATCAATCATCAGTCCAATTACAGAACAAAGTTCAAGAAATAAAATGTGAAAATAAACACTGTGTTAACTGTTTTCTTTTCAGTCAGACACGGATTTATAATTTGCATGAGAAACCGAGGCTCACGTATTTAAGGGTTATATTTAAACGCGTTTTCTAGGATGTTTCATTAAACTAAGGTTTTCACCTATGTGTGAGAAAGTTTGTGCATTTTATTTTGCACACTTAATTTAATACTGATCTCAGCGGAGATTTTTGAAGATTTTAAACAGTTGGCAGACATTGGTGGAAATTTCGAAAAATATAATTATTTTGGAAATAGTGTTAAGCCTATTAACGCAATAGGAAAATTTCTTCAGTGGCATACCATAAATCCGGAACAATTATTATTAAAACATGAAATTAATTATCGTTGCTCTCTTGGAGTGGTATGGTAAAAAGAAAAAAATGTAAAGATTAGTTCAATTTTCAGTCAAGAATTATTTATTTCATGTCAAACAGAACCTTTTTAAAATATTTTATGATATTTTAAAATATTTTAAACGGAACATTTTTAAAATATGGTTAGCCTATAATATTGCATTCAATAGTTCCTATACTTGAATGTATAAAATTTGTTTTCCCTTGATAAAAATCTGCGTTCCCAACTACAACATTGGTCACATCAGGAGTTCGGGATCAGTGAGTATACACACTATACATCGGGGTAGGACATGGAACTACTGATTGTCAAATGTTTCTATTATGGGTGTATTTTTATGGAGTAAATTTCAACTGTTATTAATTTAAATGGATATGATACAAGACGAAATGGTGAGGATGATTCATGGTATGTAAACATCCAATTCGGCATTTGCCTTTACGACTGGGGAAAACATGAAAAAAATCCATGTAAAATTGGCCGGCCACGGGATTTGAACCTGGGACCTCCCCAATGCGAGTCCAGACGTATATTTTGTTATTGTTGAGCCTGTGAGTTCTTTTTTGTTGGGCTGTGTTATTATAGTAAAGTAAAATATGTGCTGTAGTTTGCACTGGAGAGTGGAGGTAGATTTAAAATTGTTATTGGATGAATCGCATGGCTAGAACCATGCAATAGAACATGAAACGGAACAAAAAATAAATACCTTATACATACGTCAAAGAACATTCATGCAAAATTGGAATAAAATAGAACCACGCGTTTGGTCTAACTGCGAACACACAAATTTATGGACAAACAGACGAAATGCCGAAGGGTCGAGTTAAGACAGGACAATAAATAATACTTTTAAAGAACAGAACAATGAAGTTATAATGCAACAAACAGTCTAAAAATGATGAATCCGCTATGAGACGAAACTATACAGTAATTTGTGATATTTCGCTATTGGGGCGCCACTTCGCGATTGTTTTAACCAATCTAATTTCGGCATTTAGCAAAAATACTTATGGTAAAATTTCGTCATTAGATATTACGGGTATTATGGAATTCCGTCCTTACATAATAGAATCTTCCTTGCCAATCTTCCAACAATTATATAAAAATCATTCGAATATGAGTGTAGCCATGCAAACGATAACAGATGTGATTTTTGTACTCCATTACATATTAATAATTACAGTATTTCCATAGAAACAGTTATGTTGCAATTATTATATTTCTCGTAAGGATTTCTTCCACAAATTTCACAGGTAAGAAGTATTATTTATGTATTTAAATGAAAAGCCTGTAGGTTAAACTGATATAGAATATTTCTTTTTTGTTAGTAATATACCATTATTAGTGTTATTTACCAATTTAATGAGTGGTCTGAAGAGACGTTACTGACTTCTTTGTAATGGTATCTACAGCGAACAAGGTTTACATGTTATAAATACGACAGAATTATCTCCATAAGAACTTCATTTACAGTTCGTGAAATTAACTCCTCATCGCTGCCTTCTCAACATGAATTGCCACACGAC
The DNA here is from genome assembly GCA_964059195.1 of Ectobius pallidus. NCBI lineage: Eukaryota > Metazoa > Arthropoda > Insecta > Blattodea > Ectobiidae > Ectobius > Ectobius pallidus. Next base: position 26,506,082 of record CAXKWD010000003.1, on the reverse strand, counting down.
TTCTAGCTCCCACATATCTGATAAAAGAGTCCTAATCAAAACAGGCAGAAGTTGCTAAAAATGTAAAAGAACCTCAAATTTTGAGCAACGTCTGCAAAAGACATATTTTGAATGTAAGACAAACCATTATTGTCGCCATCCCATAGAAATATTTAAACTCATCTTACATCTTAATTTGAACAGATAACTATAGAAGAACGTAAATCACACTATTTAACAGAATTGCAAAGGGAGACTCAGAATTGTGTGCGGTGTCTTTCGTTACTGCAAAACACCATTGCTTCATGCGAATGCCAAGTAGAAATGTTATTAGGCCACTGCAAAAGCTAATTAAATACGGATTACCTGTTTATTTGGCAACTTGGAATCCACCGAAGGACTCTTCTAGCTGCCTTACCTCTGCTGACCAAGATTTTGTCTCACTTAAGAATTCCCCTTGTTTTTCTTCAACACTGAATTCGTTGGTAACGGTATCCCAAAGTTTTGGTGTAAGGATATAGAAGCACTAAAGTAACTTTGCCGGTGGTATATACTCAACATCTTTCAAGAGTTTATTAATCATTCTATTGTCAGCTGAATTGATATTTTATTTATAAGCTCTAAAGAAACTTTAGCATAATCGATGTAATTGTCAAATAACCGATAAATTCATTCGTTTGTGAATTAGCACATACGATACAGTGTAGCTCGATAAAATTATCTACAGCATCTGGTAACGACACATTTTTTAGTCCACATCGATGATATATTTCCAACGACGTCTTTCGCTGTCTACGGAGTTTAAAATTATCCCACCACAAAGCTAACTCCGCAGTTGATCACCGATCTTACCGTTCCATGCCAGCCTGACTGACAACACTGAAGCGTACACATTCCCCGGCAATCACAGAGTATGTTATTAAACATTGCCAACATGACTGATATGAAACACTACTGACATAATCTGTATTACATGAAGTACCTTATTAATAATATAAGATTTTGGCCAATGGGGTTTGATTTCAGATTGGCGGATCCAAACAAGATAGTAGATATTGTAGATAGTATGCTATTCAAACATATACAATAATAATAATAATAATACTGACGATTAAATAAAATTACATTAGGAAATATTTTACAATTTTCTCGAAAACGAATCTAATAGGTTAGTTTAAAATTGGTTCACGAGGTGTTTATGCTTACAACTAAAATTTTCTTCTTCTTCTTCTTCTTCTTCTTCTTCTTCTGCATCACTTTCTTCTTGATTTAATTTAAGATGCCTACGATTGCTGAAGTCTTCTTAGATTAACATACATTGCCAGTCGAGAAGAAGAGCACTGTTACAAAATCTCTAACATTTGGTTAATGAACTGTTTTTATATATTTACGTATTATATCAACAAATTTTGTCTTAATGTACGATCATTCAAAATGAACTTTTGCGCAAATAACCTACACCCATTGGGTTACGTAGAACGTTATTCACTAAGTAGCAAAATAAACTTTTTTCTACGATAGTACTTTTCGAGCCATTTCTCGTTCATTTCTTTATTTTAGTAATTTTGTATTATATATTACTAGCTTAAAAGACCCGGCGTCGCCCGGGTTTTGTATTTTGTAATTGGAAATTAGCTTATGAAGGATTTTCAATTTTAAATTCTAGGTCCTTATATAGGCATTTATAATTTGAAATAGGAAGAATGACTTATTACACTCAAACTATTCCCTCAGAAAACGCTTGATATAGTTTTTTATGGCTCATAGAGGATCTAGAATTTTGCATCCCATCGCTTGTACAGTGCACAGCAAGCCTGGTAGAGGTTTAAATAAGGAGAAACAAATTCCTGTAACATAAAATTGTAATATCGAGGCGGGAAATTTCCCACTCTTATGTTACCATAAAGCATTATCACTTTCATACTTTTCTCTCCAAAAACCTGCGATATAATATAATAATATACACATTACCATACCTCGTTTTGTTTTCTCTATGTCCAGGGTAGAGAAAGTTATGTGATTCCATTATTTTAGTGGATTTCATTCTGTAATATACTTCTCTTATTTGTCAAAAGTGCATTTCATTTGTTTTTTTTCAAGCCCACCTGATACCATTTGGCAACAATATATTCTGTGATTTGGAATGGATAATTCTATGTAAAAAGGGATTAAGTATTTTCAAAAACATTTAATTTTTGGCATTTAGAATCAGAATTTTTCAAAATCCTTTCTTAGTAAGCACCTACATTATGAAACGAAGGTACTGTCAAAATTCCAAGTCTCTACCTGTTATAGTTTAGGCTGTACGTTGATTCCTGTCATTCAGTCAATCAGTCAGTCAGTCATTCAGTCAGGACAAAGCCTTTTATATATATAGAGATTAAAATACTTTATGATTGTATTTTTGTCTTTGTATTTTATGCACGTTTCTTGTATTCAGGTGTATCATTTCTTGTTTTTCATTTATTATTATTATTATTATTATTATTATGTATTTCATGTTTTTGCCCTGGCTGAGTTAGAGAAGGCCTTATGGCCTTAACTCCGCCAGGTTAAATAAATGAATAAATAAATATCCGATGCATTGCTAAATGTAATCGGTCATCGTATGAATGGAATAGCCATAGAAAAAGCAGTTCACATCAGTTTGTACCAAGAGTCTGATTTCAATGAGAAACAATATTTTTCAGAATTTATATGGTTGATAAGCATCAATGCATGCAATAATTATTCAAAATATGCTAAACGAGAGAACTTAGCGTGCTTATGTGAAATGGAACTGAGGCGGCCATGAATATGGAATCGAACCAATGCGAATTACTGCGATAACGAGTTGGCGTGGTTTTGTTTATATCTCGTGGTGTTCTGAGGCTATGAATAAGCAATATGTGCATTCCAACATGCACCAAAATGTCAACACACGCAAATGGAATACTGGCAACTTACAGTAAATCATTTCATCCCAGCATTCTAGAAATATCAGTAGTTTATTTAGAACAGATTTTATTCCTTGTCTGAGACGACTAAGAACAATGGAGACTAAATTTAAGTAGTGTATAAAATAAAACCCTCGTTCCTCTCACACAGCGGGCCCGGGTTCGATTCCTCGTCGGGAGAAGTTAACTAGGTGGGGGTTTTTCCTCACCTGTGAGACAAATGTCGGGTGACTTTAGGCCCTTCTGGTCCCCAGATATTATCTGGCCGTCATTATCATCTTCATCCCAACCTCGCCTTGTTTGGAGTGAGTGTCAGTGTGTGAATGGTGTGTCTCGTCCTATGTGTTCGTGTTATCTCGGAGGTGGCCCCGGCATTGGGCTGATCACTCATCCAGTGAGGCCCTCCATGTCCTTGTCTGGTCAAAAAAGTATGTATGTGATCCAAAGATAATCCCTCTCTCGATAGCTCGCGGCCCTATAAGGCCCGGGCGGCTTGGGTCGCTTAAATCCTAAAAGGGAGAGGTAAAACTAAGATAAAGTAGAAAGAGTGTTATACGTAAAATAGTTTGTCAATGACTAATTATACCGGGTGATCCGTTTGGGTATGGATAAAATTAAATGTTATTATACAATCCAATATGAGTGTAGGACAAATTTCTTGCTGGTTATATTATAGTTAAAAGATGGGAGATTCCATATATGAATATCAACAATGCATAACCTGAAAGGACAAATGAAAATCATAGATGATTAAAATAGAAACTATAAATCAACAACGGGCACAATTTGTTCTTCGGTATGATAAATTTGAGAGTGTGAAAAGAGTCCAAAGGGAATTTTGACGTGAATATGGTGTGCGTATTCCAGCAAGATGGTGCACCCCTCTTGCTGGGCATGGGAGATACGTAATTTTCTAAATGCCACTTTCAATGGTATGTGATGTAGTCGTGGTGGACCCATTGCTTGGCCCTTAAACTCTTCAGATCTAACCTATCCCCACTTCTTGTGTGGGGTTTTGCTAAAGGCACTGTCAAAGCACAGAAACCCAGGAACATTGATGATCTATGAGTAAAAATTTCTCAAGCCTTTTAACAGAACACCCTTCTTATGTTACAATGGACATGGGCTGAATTGCATCACCGATATGAGTTATGCAGAGTGCGCTATGGGGATCAAGTTGAACACTGAGTAATCTCCCATCTTTCAGTGTTGTATACAGAAGTTTTCAACAAATAAAGTTCAATAGCAAATGTTTTACAGTGTTTTTTATTTTATCCACACCCAAACGGATCACTCTGTATATTGAAGTTGATTTTTAAAATAATTACTGACGACTCCTTCGTGGTTATTATTTACTAGCATGTGCCCGTGGCTCCGACAGCGATAATTATTTCAAGAATTAAAAATTAAGAGCATAACAGTTAAATGATATGTATTAACACCTAAATCACATGGAGTGCATTCCACGATTAGGTACCGTCGCCTGGTAAAAGCGACCTCAAATTCGAGTTCCTTGGCCCAGAAAACCCCTGTATAGTGAGTTTCGTTCAAATCGAACAACCTTTGACCATATTTAGGCCTATGTTGATTATCCCCCTTCCGTGTAGGTTGAAAATTTCATATGTTTGCGGGCCTTGACATTCTAAACAAATGATTCGTCCAGGATGAACTTGCAAAACCAAGCGATCGCGTATGACAAAAATAGCCAAAGCCAACTGTAATTGATTTTACATTGAAATGTATTACTGAAAATTGATGCTTCGAAAACGCAAAAAATGCACGTTTTCTGCCCGTTTTTCACTCATAACTCACAAAGGAAAGCGAAAATTAAAATTCCGGCTTCGAGGTGCATTTTCCGACCCTTCAGTCCACCTATGTTTAAAATTTCAGATCTCTGCGATGAGTAGATTTCGCTGGGCATCGCGGACAGACAGACAGAAGGAAGACAGACAGAAGGAAGACAGACAGAAGGAAGACAGACAGAAGGAAGACAGACAGAAGGAAGACAGACAGAAGGAAGACAGACAGAAGGAAGACAGACAGAAGGAAGACAGACAGAAGGAAGACAGACAGAAGGAAGACAGACAGAAGGAAGACAGACAGAAGGAAGACAGACACTTCCTTTTATTAATATAGATAGATTAGCTAACATATTTTATAAGGCCTTACATATTATTTCTATGAAAATGATCTAAATACAGCTGTCAAATGCCCAGCTACTCGATTTACAGGGTTTACAAAAGGGAAAAGTATTTTTTCTATTAACGATGCCATTAGTAGTTTCGCCTTCGCGTCTGAAAAGACCACGCACTGACTTAATGTACATCTCCTGTAGCGGTAGTTAATCGGTTTTTAAGTAAGGGGGTCTCTCCGCGTGTCAATAACCACGTTACCATGGAAACCGCGAAGAGAAGCCCAAGAAAACAGCACAGACTCAAGTTTTCCTCATTACTATGGATTTTTCTCTTTGTCGATTTCACATTTTGTTATGCGTCTAGTTCTTAGCTGCAGAACGCAATATATTACCTTATTTGTATTTTGAAGTCTGATTCATCATACGCATATGACATTTTAATCTATCCTATTATGTAGTATCTGATATGGATACGTGGCACTGTACAGGCTTTTAAGTGAATTTGCTTGATTTTACACTCTGTCAGCAATCATAGATGTATGTTCATATGACCTAATAATAGACTTAATTAATCTTAATAGCTGATATTCTTATTAATTCCTAGGCTAGACTTCTTAGGTTGGTCCTAAATAATTTATATTAACGGGGTTATAAGATGGAACTGTTCATACTTTTACTGTTATCATAATCTTGTATCATTAATATAATATCAGAACACTTCTCTAAGAAACATACAATCCCTTTGGTTAAAGAAGTCGCATTAGAAGCTGGCCCTAACCATACCTTTTGAGTGATTCCGTGCATTATTTCCCACACCTCTTGCGTCACGTCTGCTGAAATCCTTGGTACAAATGACAAGATCTTCCGCAATAGCGTTAAGTGCTGCCAACAGTTTGAATCGCTTTACAGGAGGCCATATCGTAATTGGATTTAATTAGATTGAGTGGAGAGGTTAGAGGTGGCCTTGCGGACTTTACAAGTGAAATAAAAGTAATGTACAATCCAAACAGAAAGGAGGGAAACCTGAACAGCTGACTTGGCAACGGCGCCAAACTACTGATTGCATTGTATTCCAGTCCAATTTAAAATGTAATTTAATGAAACTCTTCAACACCACCTGCTTTTTAAAAATTCCATCACAACGTTCCATGCAAAGTGCTGGCTTCGCTCTCTCGCTAAAAAAAGAGATGCTATATTATGTAATTCAGAGAAGTCTGGATCTGAATGAACAAGACTTGTTATTCTACCATTCGGGTGACATTAGAAATATCCAATAAAGCACTTTCTGCTCTGCTCCGAAAATTATGAATGTAAAGTGTAGTAACTGAATCTAATAGTTGTGACACTTTATATGGAGCAGATAGTCTCCTGGTGGAGATTTCATTTACCGAAGAGCATTTTCCTGTAGTGTGAAAAGAAAAATGATTTATAGAACCATGATACTTCCTGTCAGCGCCAGCTTTTGCTACATCAAAGAAACTCATCTGAGACCTCTTAGAAATCGGAATCGAATTGAGAATATCTGCAACGTACTTTTGATACGTGGCTCCTTCCTCTTTTATGCCCACTACTATGTAAGTAGGCAATTGGCCTAATCCTTCTGGTGGCACTACAGTCCTGGGGTCGACTCAGCCTCTGACAGAAATGAGTACCGGAAGCAATCCTGAGGGTAAAGGCGGCCGGTGCGTAAAGGCTGACAACCTTCACCTTCATGTGCCAATTGTCTAAAAATCCGGAGCCTAACCTCCTGGAACCCTCTGGGCCTCCATGGCCTGTAATAGGGAACACTTTACCTTTACCTTTACTATGTAGTAGGCAATGGGTACCTAGGCAAAGCCCATTTTCCCCATCTCAGACCTCTTCAAGTGGCCCAAAACAAGGCCTTAAGAATCATTCACGGCTCTGACTGGTTTACAAAAACATCACAGATTCATGAAGATTTAGAAGTCGAGTATTTGCATGATCTTTTGAAAGAAATCACAAGAAAATTTTACGACCGTCTTAATAAAAAAAAAAAATCCCATTGTTCGTCAGATGGGTGAATACGATGTAAATCTGTATAATAAACACAGGACTCCAAATGTGGTTCTACAAGCATAAACTTCTTGTGATGCTACATGTATATTCTTGAGTGATGAGAGCGTTTTATATTTTCCAATGTTTTATTTATATACATGTGTTAACTCCTTGAGATTCTACATGAAAATTCATGAGTGATGAGATGTTTATATTTTCCACTATTTGATTATATCCCTCTAATTTTTTAGAGGAATAAGTTCACATTTATGTGTCATGGTTTAGTTTTTATATATTGTATATTCAGGGATTTATAGAAATCCGATACTATATCAATAAAGGATGAATAAAAAAGGGTCTATATCTACAATCCTTAAATCTTAACACTTAAGGCAATACTAAAGTCTGAAAGAGACGGAGAACGCCTGTGGTATACTGGGATATGTGAGTCAGTTGGAGAATTTAATGTTGTACCGGGATGTTGCCATGGTAGCTTAGTTGGTAAGAGCAGCGGCACGGAGAGCCGAAGATCCTGGTTCATATTCCGGCTATGGCATTGAATTTTTTAGTGTGACTTCCCCTTTCCAAATATCCTGTTAATTGGATAAATCAGGGAAAAGATAATTTCTTTAATTTAAAAAAAAAGTGTGCGTGGAACGCCTCACGACAGAAGTGAAACTTGTTTTAATTTTAGGATTTTTTTCAATTTTGGATTATTGGATTTTTTCACTTTTGGATTGTTGGACTTTTTAATATTGGGTTTTTGAATTTTTTTATTTAGGATTTTTAAATTTTTGATCTTTTGATTTTTTAATTTTGGAATTTTGGATTTTTTATTTTTGAATTTTTGGATTTTTAAATTTTGGATATTTGGATTTTTAATTTGAATTTTTTATTGTTTAAGTTTTGAATTTTTGGACTTTTTAATTTTGATCCTTTGGATTTTTTAAATTTTGAATTTTGTTTTTTTTTTTAATTTTGGATCTTTATATTCTTTATTTGTTGGATTTTTAATTTTTGGTTTTTCGATTTTTTAATTTCTGATTTTTATATTTTTAAAATTTAAAATTTTTGGATTTTTTAAATTTTGGATAAGCCTAATCATTGAGTTGATTTGTTTTCTGTGCAGTCCGTTCCGTTACACCTCACTAATTTCGTAACGATTTTGAGCGTAAAACTATTTTCGTGACGATTTTGAGCGTTACATTATTTTCGTGACGATTTTCAGCGTTACACAAGCTCTCGATTTACCCCTACCGCGGCTAAAGAAGTTTCACTTCATAAACTAAATTGTACAGTACTGTACTTACGTAGGCCTAAAGTGTCATATCTTGAGTATATCGGTCAGTCAGTTGTTTTGTAGATGTCGATTTTGTCGGCTAAAAGTTTTGCTTTTTCGCAAATAATCGGCTCTGAAAGAGGATTTTCCAATGCTCGTTTCTGCAAAAAATCATTTGAATACTACCTCAACGCGATCCGGATAATAGGAGTTCGGATAATCGGAGTTGTACTGTTAGATATTCCGCCATGCATGTAAAATAGATCCCATGAAACATGGAAATAGATGCTTGTCAAAATAAAGGCAAAGTACAGGAATTCTCGGGAGTGCACCGCATTAGCCACTAAGGACACAATTCAAGCGTCTGCAATGATGTGTTTCGACTACACGCAATACACGAATAGAGGAGTAGTTGCCGCGTGCATCAGGGGTAAAAAGCAAAATGCTGCATTAGTGCTTCCGATGATAAGACGAAGACGTCAGTCTGGTTTACAGGCATGGGTAGAAGTTCTTGATATTCTCAGGCTTGAAATGTTATATTTTTTACTTCCTCTACTAATAAAACAGATACCGATGTAAAGAAAATATTGCATTAAACCTTGAGATTCTATCAACAGTTTTCAATCCCTATGCATGGTTTGAGTTCTTTCCGAAAGAAACGTATTAAAAAATTAGTCTGTGTATGTTTTGCCAGTCTGTTCCAAGTTATAATGACTATTTAACGAATGATTACTTATTATTATTATTATTATTATTATTATTATTATCATCAAATATCCGGTTGGAATGATCATTCTTTCACACTGGCCGTATGTAGGCTAAGATGGAAAGGTGAAGTCAGACTGAAAAATTCAATGCCACAGCCGGGATTTGAAGCAGGATCTTCGGCTCTCTGTGCCGATGCACTAACCACTTGTGCTACCATGGCAACGTGCCGGTGCAACATTAAATTCTCCTTGTGACTCACATATCCCAGTATAATAATCAGTATATGATAGTCAGTACGATAGTAGGCTATTTGGGGATATGCGAGTCAGTTGGATAATTTAATGTTGAACCGACATGTTGCCATGGTAGCTCAGTTGATGAGAACAGCGGCACGGACTGCCGAAGATCCTGGTTCAAATCCCGGTTTTGACATTGCATTTTTCAGTCTGCCTTAACCTTTCCAATTTAGTTCAAGGTTCTATTTAGGCTTTAACGTACCATAAACCTATTATTGGGACCCATGGTTTACAGTCCCATAGGCGAGCATGTTACCCTATACAAAAAAAAAAAAAAGTTGTAAGCTCACTGTGACTAGAACTAATTGATCAATTCAGTATTAATTTTCTTTCATTTCAATTATCAGCAGTACCGATGAAGGTATTGAAGTCACTACTGTCTAGGCAAGAATAGAGGCGAAACGATACTTGATACAGTTTTCATGAATGCTACTTATATATCCCTGTGTCCCATTCGCAACACTACAGGGCGACGTCTGTAGTTTGTTTATAAAGATGCAATTCATTTTAATCTGCTATGAAGTCAAAGCGGCAGGGTTTGTAAAGGAGAACGGACATACGCTCAGTTCACTCACGCGCGATTCACTCCATTGCACCAGAGGGATACTACAATGAATCATTCTCTACACACAGTATAAATCTTAGTATGTTTGTGTGTGTCACATTCCTGTAGAGCAGCGTTTCTCAACCTATGGTCCGCGGACCACCAGTGGTCCGCGAAGATGGTTCAGATGGTCCTCAGACATAGCCTAATTAAAAAATATCATAAAGTAAGTGGAAAGTAAAGAAGTAAAATTTTTTCACATATTTCGTAATAATGACCTATAATTAATACCCCAAATATTAAGAATAGAGGTCTTCTTTTAAAAATGGGATGTAAAATTAGGGGTCCGTAAATTTTTTTTAGACATTTTAGAGGTCCTCGGGTTCAAAAAGTCTGAGAAACGCTGCTGTAGAGAGTAAGAATCGAGAAGCAGGAGTGCACATTCAGCCTTTTTACAATCATTAAAGGCCGAGTTGTTTTGTTTGTGGATCGAGACTTATACTGTCATCCACTGCTATCACTCGAAAATCTCACAGGTCTTTCAACCCCAAAAATCCTATCTAAGAAAAATTTAGTAATACAATTCTTAGCCACATACAGTATGTGGAAAATTTTGTGCAACCTGTTTTGCACATTTTATTTCTATAATGAGTTCACTTCCTTATAAAGTATGAATACCTTACAAAAGTAGAAAGTCAAACGGTATAGTGTAAACGCACTCTGCTTGAATGTAAAAGGACCGCATCATATGACAGCGAGGATATCCGAGAAGAGCTCTCATGTCAATCCATTTTTCCAGAAGCCAATTATCGATAAAACCCGAGAAGGCAACAGTCAGCCACTTGACCTCAACACAGTGTCGGCTTCCATGCCTCGTTTGTCTATATTCACTGCAATGCTCACACATAAATCAGGATTCTAATGTGTGTGCTGAACAGGGATTCAAGACTCAAGTTTAGCGTGACATCCATGTGTATGGATGTTACAGTAAAACGCGCCCAAGTGCATCTACTACAGTCTACATGAAGATAACGCTTCGTCCAATATTTTTCATCCACAGAAGTTTCGTCTAATTACTTTCGTTTGTCCAGAAATTAAAATAGATCCAATTTTAATAAACTTCGACCATTTGTTTTTTTCTTTCTTTCTTTTTGATTCGGTTGTGTATCTTCCTTTTAGCTACAAGGCCATATCAGGAGTTCGGGATCTGTGTCTATACAGTAGGGTAGGCCATGGAACTATTGATTGTCAATTGTTTCTATTATTGGTGTATTTTTATGGAATAAATTAAAACTGATATTAATTTAAATGGATATGATACAAGATGAAATGGTGAGGATGATTCATGATATGTAAATATCCAAATCGGCATTTGCTTTTACGACTGGGGAAAACCCATGGCAAATTGGCTGGCCACGGGATTTGAACCTGGGATCTACCGAATGCGAGTCCAAGACGTTACCATCTCGGTTTCGACCATCTTGTACATGTTTTAGTTACAAACAAAAATAGGACAGTGGTTAAACTCACAATGACTTAATTTGTACAATAGATCTCAAGTAGAATGCCATGTAAATGATATGATAAATATTATTATTAGGGCTGTACTGATTAATCGATTAATTGGCCCGAATAATCGATTAAATATTTAATCGTCGATCAATTACATTTTGCGATTAATCGGTTTAGTCGAATTTTGAAAAAGTTTTTCGAGAAATGGGTCAAATGATCAAACTCCTTTCTCAGTGTCAAGTGAGAGAGTCTTTAGTGCTGCCGGTATTATTGTAAACAAGCCACGATCGTCTCTTGAACATTCAAATGTCAATGAACTAGTGTGTCTCAAGTCTTGGCTGAAAAAGTAACCGGAAATGTAAGTTTTGTATATATTTTTTCACTAGTTAACTAATAATGGTATTAATTAATTCAGGATTTCTTCTGATTATCTGTAGTGTAGTAGTTATTAAACGTATAAAACAATATTAAATATACCCTCTGGTTTCGTTTAAAATACAGACCTGTTTGTCGATTAATCAGTCGATTAATCGGTCGATTAATCAATTAAAGTCAAGCGTTAACTCGATTAAAAATTTTAATCGATTTTCAGCCCTAATTATTATACATTTTAATTTTAATTAGTTAATTCAATCGATTTATTACGTAATGTTCGTAAGTTTAGTTTCACCACTGCCCACGCGTAGCAGGGGGAGGCCTTTCCCAATCCGTGTTCTGGAGTTAAAATCCACTTTTCGCAAGTCAGTAACTCATTACTTGCTATCTCGCTATCCTTTTGCATGTTACTCTGAGGTAATTAGACAAATTGGCAATTTATCTTCTTGAACCACAATTAAGTAATTCTGTTTGCTCGATATTAATCTCTAGGCTCCTTCGCACTGGGAAATAAATTCAATTTAATTTTTTTCCCTTCTGGTGTAATGGAGAAGGTTTTAATCTAATACCGGGGAAGGAAGGTAATCTACAAGCAGTAGGGGTAAAATCCCATCTACGGGGACCATTTTTTAGAATCGAGATTCTCTTCATAAAACACTTATATCACACGAATTTTGTTATAGATAGATGTGTGGAGAGGAGATGTTGTCTTGGCGAATGATTTGGTCCAACCCACCCACCCGCCCTAATTGATACACTTTCTTTTATATCACGATCAAACGAAAACTCCCTTCTTCTCTACCATTTTTCTGTCGTCCTCCTGAATGGACGTTGGAGGTGTGACGTCATATCGCTAAACAAGATATGTTTGTGGATGAACAGTGTGACAAACCTACAAAGGTACAAGCCACTAGCTGCTCGTAGGAAATGGTGGTTGTGCTATTCAGTATATTGCTCCTTAACTAACATAAACGTCCCTAACCTAACAAAACAAAACATCGGAGGTATTCAGTATATTCCTTCTTAACTAACATAAACGATCCTAACCTAACAGTTGGTAACTGAGTATCGCTCATAAACAAACAAAAAAATCACACAGTCCGTGGAAATGTGAATATCGCGTGAATTGGTCCCCGTAATTGGGATTATGCCGCAGTGGGCTGTGTATTCGCCTCTAACAGAAAAATGACAGGATATTTTATGGCAACTTTTTTTAAGTGAGTGATGTGCCCCTTTTGGGTCACTATTACATATGTCGGAAGCTTAGAACATATGATTTATGAAGTAGATCGGGTTTCGACCATTTTTAGCCAAATCTGTGACGCTACTGTTTAAACTTTATGCATGGGCGCCCATTATTCCCTTAATGAAACACCGAAATGATTAATAGCAATTACAAGAAAACCTAGGAAATTAGCAAAATGCATAAAAAGAATTGGTATTTTCTAGAAAAGCTTTATTCATAAATATAACATTTTTTTGGAATGTAGAATTGGAAAAGATATATTATATGTGTAAAAACGACAACTCTCAGCTTATGTACAAACTGCAATAAATAAGTTACCAATAATTTAATAATGTAAAATTATTAACACTTTCTTAAAATTGAACATCTAAAAATCCATTTGAGTTCATAAAGCCTACACATAAGTATTCTGAAACAGTCCCAAACTTTATTCCTTAATGTTAATCACCCTATATTAAATAATAATTTGTACCTATTTAAATAACTCTGTATCTAATAGGGAATTTTCCAAGTGACTAGAAAAAGCAGAAATATTTGAAGTACAAATAGATATGAACCCATAAAATCATGTTAATCCCTCAAATTGAATCTTAAGTCCTTTTTCTATATGAATTCAGCCCTTCTATTAAAATTTTACACACATATTTCACTCTATCACATTATTACGTGATAACTGCTGAAACTTTAATTATTGCCTGAACGCAGGAGAACATGAGAAAACCAATGAAACGGACGGACATGAAAATACTGACAGACAAGACATGACAAAAAAAATTCAATATGAATAGTTACATGGTGAATGGCGTAATTTCAAAATCCAAAAGTAGAAACCGGCATGATAACTTACTATTGAACTTTACAAATACCAAACGAAATGTAGATTGCCAAAATTGGGTGAGCACAGAATGAAGACTAATTTGTTAATTAAATTTAAAGTAGAAATGGAAAGGTCTCACCCAAAAACGCCGTGAAGAACAGTCATCGTCTTCACGGCAGAAACGCCCACCAGAATCACTCGAACTTAGTTTACATGTTATCCTCACAAGCACATGATCCCAACTGCCGTCACGTAACACCGCTCTCACCTCCCTTGCGTTCATAAAGATGGCAGCGCGGTCGCGGACCGCTTTCATGAACACGCTAAACCACGCTGTTTTAACTGGGCGCGTTTACTGAATTTACATTATTTCAGGGTTCATTTGCAGCTGGCTAATTTATAAACATTTATTATTTCAAATGAGCCGAATTCACGGCTCAGTGACTGGTGTACCTAGCATTTACTTTCTATTACAAATTTAGATGTAGTTTCAATATATTATACTAGCATGTGCCCGCGGCTTCGCCCGCGATAATTATTTAAAAAATTAAAAATTAAGAGCATAATAGTTAAATCATTATATTTACTAACACCTAAATCAAGTGGACTACATACCACGATTAGATAGCGTCGCCTGGTAAAAGCGACCTCAGATTCGAGTTCCTTGGTCCAGAAAACCCCTGTATAGTGAGTTTCGTCCAAATAAAACAATGTTTGACCATATTAGAGCTTACAACATTCAAGCGATCGCGAAAGTTTCATTTCAAGGTATGACAAAAATAGACAAAGCTAACAGTAATTGTCAAACTTCCATTTAATTTAATTCCAAACCCATCTGAAACCCACTGGCAACAATATGTTTTAATGTCAAATGTGATTCGGATTCGATAATTCTGTGTAAGAAGGGATTAAGTATTCTAAAAAAACATTTGATTTTTGGCATTTAAAATCAGAATTTTTCAAAATCCTTTCTTAGTGAGCACCTACATTATGAAACGAAGGTACTGTCAAAATTCCAAGTCTCTACCTGTTATAGTTTAGGCTCTACGTTGATTCCTGTCAGTCAGTCAGGACAAAGCCTTTTATATATATAGAGAGATTTCCCGATATTTCTATTTAAATACGCCTGTATTAGCATGTTTGCTGTCCGCTAAAGATGCAGGTTAATCTGTATCCAATTCCATTGTAAAGCTATTTCAATGTAAAAAGATTTTCCATTCCAATCTGCAAAACACCAGTTTTGATAATATCCTGCGGTTATGATAATATCTCAATATTTTGATAATACCAGTTTTGATAATTTAATTTCTGTGAACTTCTATTACATTGAATAACATATAAGTTATGCTCATAGGCATATGTGTAAGGGACGGGGCATAAATCATTATAACTATTTTTTCTCATAGTAAGATTAGATTAGATTACATTAATGAGGGGTAGAAGCCCTTCGTCTTCTCAACACTGCAATCTTAATAGATCTATTGTGAATACCCTATAGGGTACCCTATTCTAGTAGTCACCAATTTTAATTTAAGGCTTTTTAATATAGCCTATAATTTTCTTGGTTGATGTCCAGTCCTGAACCCCAGGGCAAGAGAAATTGTTTTCCTGAAAGATTCTTGTTTCAAAATGAATATCGGGGTTTTAAGGCTTTGTAGAATTTAATACATTTAACATACAATTATAAATAATACATCAAATGAAAGAGCAACTCAAACAGTTTTTCCTACAAGTATTCAATGTGAGCACCATTCATCACATGGCACACATTGAGTTGATGGGCGAGTTCTTCCCAAACCTTGATCAGTGTGTCCGGAGTAATTGTTGCAACTGCTTCAATCATGTGTCTTAAGTCGGGTAGGTCAGTTGGTAGTGGAGGCACATACACTTGATCCTTTATAAATCTCCAAAGGTAAAAATCGCATGGCGTCAGATCGGGTGAACGTGGAGGCCATGCGAAACAAACTCTGTCATCTGGTTCCCTCCGGCCAATCCATCGGTCGGATACAACATTGTTTAACCATTCGCGTACTGAATGATGCCAGAGAGGTGGTGCACCATCTTGCTGCCAAATACCACGCTCTCTGGTTCAGCTTCTTCCAATAGAGGAAAGAGCCATAGTTGTAGCGAATCAAGATAAGAATTTCCAATTACACTTGCTTCAAGGAAAAAGAAGGGCCCATAAACTTTCCGCCGGGATATGGCACAAAAAACATTCAATTTGGGGGAGTCTCGTTGCAATTGTACAATCTTGTGGGGATTTTCGGGTCCCCAGATGCGATTATGAGTACCAACAAAATTGTTTGAGTACCAACAAAACTGTTTGAGTTGCTCTTTCATTTGATGTATTATTTATAATTGTACGTTAAATGTACTAAATTCTACAAAGCCTTAAAACCCCGTTATTCATTTTGAAACACCGTGTATATCGGAGGCGAGGAGACTAATTCTACATATTTAAATGTATTTAATATCACACCTCTTGTGAATATATTTTTAATTCGTTTGACCCCCATCTCGCCAATGTGTATGATCTTATGTGTATGTAAGTGCGGGGAATGTCTGGTTTACATGCAAGGATTACAATGTAATTACTGTATATCATTGTAACCTCAGTACAAAGGGGGCAATGGTGTTTGCTATGTGAGCAACAGTTCGCATTTCATTGGTGGAGGGCGCTGGTCGCATACTGCGTTTAGAAATTTAAAAAATGGCTACTGATCACGCAACCCATGAAATGAACCAACAAGTAACGATTCTTCATACTCGACGCAAGCTTTTAAGTTTATTTCTTAGAAGGTGTTAAAATGCCATCGAGCTCGATCAATAAAATAAAATGGAGAAGTAATAACTAGAGACCGGATTTTAAAGGGAAATTTTTCACCCAAAAAAGGACGAAAAAAGGGAAAATTATTGACAAAAAAAGGTGGGAAAAAAGGGAAAGTTATTGCCAAAAAAAGGTGGGAAAAAGGGGAAAATTATTGCCAAAAAAGGTGGGAAAAAGGGATATAATATTAAGAGAGTGTAATAATTCAACAGAGGGATACATGTTTGTTTTATGTAAAGCCTTTGCTTGCTCTACAGCTGCTGATTCTGTAACATCTAATGACTGAAGAAATTTTTTGATCTTGTTGAAATTCTCACAGAGGAAAATAGCACACGAAATCCATGTTCCCCACCTTGTTATAATGGGAAACTTAAGCAATGGCATGCCTGTCATTTACCTGTAACGCTCTATTCTGCTGGGAGGAATTATTTTTTCAATGGTGAATCAGTGAAAACAGTTTTTAATGTTTTCATATTGCCAAATACTGGAAAATTTACGAATTTTTCAAAATAAATTAGCAAAAACGGTACTGGAAAGGGAAAGTCCCTAAAAAAGGGAGATGAGCCTAAAAAAGGAAAAAAAGGGAAGTTAAAACCAGGTCATTTGCAGTTGAAACTTACTCGGTAATGTCCTGTTCAATTTTATCACGTTTTGTGATGAAATATAAAAAAAGGAATTCCCTTTAAAATCAGGTCTCTAGTAATAACATCAGCCTTACGTCTTTATCATTTTTTGGTCGACCTTACGCTTATTACATATGACGATATCCATTATGATACGGATTTTAATTATAACAATTATTATATATATTTTTTTAATTATATTGTTTTGCATAATAAATATAAATAATTAAACGAGTAAAACGAAACTTGTGTTTCCATATGACATACAGATGTGAAATGGGGCGATTAAATGTACCACAGACTCATGAATCTTACCCAATTCATACATGAACAATGGTTTCTATGTGCATTATATAGATTCAAACCCCTCTAAACGCCATTCAAAAATAGAGGTGTTTTTGATGTTTAAAGCAGTGGGATAGAAGGGTTTTTGTACTTAACTCTGATTTTCAACATGGCATTATACAGTACTTTAGGGGGTTTTGAACCTCTCATATAAATAAACCAATTTAAGCCATCCATACAAATCTGGTGAAGTACAAAAGTAAGAAAATATAATTTGACGTTTAGGGGATTTTGAATATAGAGAATTCGATTAAAATGCGAAGCCCGGGGAAAATACGACCTCAGATTCGAGTTCCCTAGCCTAAAAACCTCCGCAAAGTGAGGTTCCTCCAAATCATTCAATGCTCTTTTTTCCCCGGTTGCTATGGTAAACCGAGCAGAGAAACTTAAATTAATTTCATAATTGCCTTGGTAATAGGTGGCGTTGGACGTACAGGGAATTGCAAGTTAAAATATTGTATTAGATGCTAGCTTATTCCGTATGTGGTATGTAGCCTACTACTTTCTTTCTTTCTTTCTTTCTTCTTTCTTTCTTTCTTTCTTTCTTTCTTTCTTTTTCTTAGTTTTACCTCTCCCTTTTAGGATTTAAGTGACCCAAGCCGCCCGGGCCTTACAGAGCCGCGACCTGTCGGGAGAGAGATTATCTATAGATCACATACATACTTTTTTGACCAGACAAGGACATGAAGGGCCTCCCCGGGTGAGTGATTAGTCCAATGCCGGGGCCACCTCCGAGACAACACGAACACATAGGACGAGACACACCATTCACACACACACACACACACACACTCACTCCAAACAAGGCGAGGATGGGATGAAGATGATAATGACGGCCAGATGATATCTGGGGACCACAAGGGCCTAAAGTTACTCGAAATTTGTCTCACAGGTGAGGAAAACCCCAGAAAAAACTAGGAATCGAACCCGGTCCCGCCGCGTGAGAGGAGCGAACGCATCCTTAACGCCACTGCGGTATACATGATGAAATAATTAAAAGATTTAAATACTTTTATTAAAACACTAGCGTTCTAGGTGTGAATAAAATAATACGAAAGTTGTTGGATTGAGGTATAACTTTTTTATTTTTTTAAATTTTAACTTTATTTACAGCATGCCCAATTACAAGGTAATATTACATGCATTAAATTACATTATTACATTGAGTTCATATTCTAATACATTTTAGATAGGATTCGTCTATTAACTTAGATACTAGCTTATTTCGTATGTGGCATGTACTACTTAACTTTTACATTTGCCTAATTTGAAGGCTTGTGCTGATAGTCACTCGTGTAAGAAAATACAAATATTCATACAATTTGCATAAATAACTATTATTTAATGGAGATAAGAAACTAGTTCACCCATGCAAAAACGATAACATAAGCAACTGACCTAATAGTTCTTTGCGGTATCATAGAAATTAAAGCAATTATCATTATCACTGGCATTAAGTGTGAAGTAGATTATTATAACCGATTCATGAACTGCTGTAATGTAGCATGCAAACCGGATACGGAGCAGAGATATCATAGATGTTTACATCTGGAAGGCAGTGGCCCATCTGGCGAAGCATGGCCTCCCATAAATCCTGTTATTAAGTTAAGTAAGTTATTAAGTCGCTAACTCAGAAATAGATCAGAGTCGTATATCTGTCAACACTACAAAACACTTTACAATAATATTGACTCCATCCAAGAGACCGTGATATAAATATTTGCAAGTTGCACAGATAGAGGTTGTGTCTATTTTCACTCCTCTAGTTTACCCAACTTTTGCTATAAGTGCATATTTATTAGTTTAGTTGCAGTTAGTAATTTGCTTGAATATACTTACGAGATCTGTATTGCTTAGTATATTAATAGTTATTTATGCCAGTGAGCTCGTGCAAAATTTGTTAAAAGTGCCTACACAAAAAGCAATGAGAGTTTTAATATTCTTGTACCTCGTAAACTTATTTTCGGAGAACAATTTGAAGTTCTTGTGTTTATCATAGGTAATCCCACGAGAGTTGAATTTATCTTATGAAACTCGTCAACTCGAGTTGGATTTATTAAGACTATTTCATGAATGTAACGGATTATAGAAATAATTACTTTCGTGCTTTGTTGTATAAAAATAAAACTAGCAGCTCCGAGATCACGGCATACTACGAATCAACCATTCATGAATCGATTCCAGTTACCATGTCCATGCTGTGACCAGTGCTACCAATTGTGCATATAAGGCATAGTTAACTTAATTCAGGTATAGTTAACTTAATTCAGGCGCGCAACAGCAGAACAGAATAAAAGCAGAGGACCTGGCTTACACCGAATTGAAACTGTATTTTTAATCGATGTACATTTATATTATTTAAATTTCCAAACAAGTTATGTTGTATAAAATAATCTGTTTTCGTGTTGTTTAATGGCAATATATGTCGTATTAATCACTGCACACTGATCCTTTCGTGTCCAGTAAAGAGCAGACGGTTTTACCCGATAAAATGCCATTCTCGCGATTCCTACAGGAATATTGAAAGATAAACGGCCGTGATTGGTCTATATCCGAGGAATTGCTAAACGTTATTGGTCAATATCAAACAATTCAAATTCAAATTCTAGGTCCTTAGAACTGAGGAAGCACGACTTATCACACTCAAACTACTCCCTCATAAAATGCTTGATATAGCTTTTTATGGCTCATTGAGAGGATTTTGCATCCCATCGCGTCTACACACCAAGCCTGGTAGGAGTTGAAATAAGAAGAAACAGAAATTCCGGTAGCATAAAGCTGTATTGTATTTGGGGAATACTTTATTTCTCACTCTCATGTTACCATAAAGATGAAATTAAAAAGAAATTAAATATCATTTTCTTACTTCCCTCCCCAAAATCCTGGGATATAATAATATACAAATTACCATACCGCGTATGGCATTGTATATGTCCAGGGTAGAGAAAGTTACATGACTGCATCACATTGTGCATTATTTTCGTGGGTTTCATTCTTCAATATTTATTTACATCAATGAATTATATCGATAGCTTCTCTAATTTGTCAAAGACCCTTATCATGTATTTCCAAAGCTACCTGTGACCACTGTTGTCATGACAACTGTACATGGAAAATGTTTTGGATTTGGATTTGATAATTCTGTGTAAAACGTTATTAGGTATCCTCTAAAACATTTGATTTGTGGCATTTAAAATAAAAAATGTTCGAAATTCTTCCTTAGTGTGTACTAACATTATGAAACGAAGGTACTGTCAAAATTCCAAGTTACTACCTATTATAGTTTAGGCTCTACGTTGATTCTCTGTCAGTCATTAAGTCAGTCAGTCAGGACAAAGCCTCTTATGTATAGGCTATAGAGATTCTACGTTTAAAAAATGCTCATGAGCATTGCTGTATCGTATTCGTAAATGTTTATCCATGTCCTGATAGCAAACTTCCTGTGTGCAAGTTTTTGTAGTTAAAAAATGCATGTTCATTATGTTAATGTGTGGTTTCTTGAAATTGTTATCTTACTTATTTATGAAGCAACTGGAGCTTCTAATTGGGGCATGTTAAGCAGTTTGGATACTGTGTTTATCGATTTGAAGCAGTGTGCCAGGAACAACACATTTTATTATTCAGAAATTAGGGCGTTAAATTTGGCACGACCCCGACCCATGTCGCATTTCATTCGTAATCAGAATGTGCAAACTCAGTCGATAAGGTCAGTAACATCCTAAATCTGGAGCAAAGTGCAAACGTACTCTATATAAGTAGTACCATATTGCTTGTTTCCATCTCTTGCGCCTTTCCAGACAATTGTCTATTTATTGAAGCTTTACCTTTATTGATAACGTATCATCTATATATATAAAAATGAATGTATGTGTGTCTGTGTGTGTGTCCTTTATGCATTACTACACCATTCATCCGATCGCCATGATACTTTGGGAAGTTGTTGAGTACATTCCCGGGAAGGTTTTCGGCATATTACATTTTTAGTTTTTGCTTTCGTTATTGAGTTATGAGTGAAAAACGGGCAGAAAACGTGTATTTTAGAGTTTTCGAAGCATCAATTTTCAGTTACACATTTCAATGTCAAATCAATTACAGTAGGCTTTGGCAATTTTTGTCATAAAACCATTACGATCGCTTGAATGTTGTAGCTCACGCTGGTCGACTCATTTGTTTATCATGTCAAGGCACGCAGATATATGAAATTTTCAACCAACACCGAAGAGGATTATTATTAAGTGCCAGTAGGCCTATGGTAATTTATGAGATTGTGTGGTGGACGAAAAAATGTCTGTCCGTCTGTCTGTCCGTCTGTCCGTCTGTCTGTCTGTCCGTCCGTGTGTCTGTACGCACCATAACTCAAATAGGCTTTTTTGGATTTTCATGAAACTTTGAAAACACTTTTATAATGTCCATGGGAAGAACCCTATTGATATTGAACCAAATCGGTTCACCGGTACCGGAGTAATGCCCAATTTAGTGCCTATTTTAATAGATTATATTAGAAAGGCGCCATAGCTCAAATACGCTGTACACGATTGCCACGAAACTTGGTATACCCATTTATGACGCCCATGAAAAGTGCCCTATTGAATTTGAACCTAATCTGTTGACCGGTACCGGAGTAAAACCCAATTTAGTGTATGTTTTAAAGGCGCAATAATTCGAATACGCTTTTTCGGATTTTTATGAAACTTCGTACACGCATTTATAATATCCATGGAAAGACGTCTATTGATATTCGACCAAATCGGTTGGCCAGTACCAGAATAATGCATTTTATGTTAATATATAAGAAGTCGCGATAACTCAAATATGCTTTATTGGATTTTCTTGAAACTGTGTATACCCATTTATAATGTACATGGGAAGAAGTCTACTGATATTGGACCAAATCGGTAGACCGGTACCGTAGTAAAACCAAATTTAGTGTCTATTTTAAAGACGCGGTAACTCAAATACACTTTACCGGATTTTTATGAAACTTGGTATACACATTTATAATGTCCATGGGAAGACGTCTATTGATACTGGATAAAATCGGTTGACCTGTTTCGGAGTTATGCTCAATTTAGTGAATATTTTATGGTAATATACGTATTCGAAAGAATTTATTTAAAAAAAATGAAAATCAGTTATCTTGACTACATAACCTTTTGTTTTACTGTGATTTCTAAGGCTTTGGCAATTAAAATACAGTTAGCTATGACAACACTATTGCTTTAAATGCGCTTATCCCATAACTGACCCAGGTGGCTGAGATGGTAACGTCTTGGCGTCACATTCTGGAGTTCCATGGCTCAAATCCCGAAACCGGCCAATTTGACTTTTTTTAATATTCTGCATATCATAACTGCAATCATAACTGATTAAACAAAACATACTGGCACTTTGTTATATCAGTTTACCTGATTTTATTATTATTATTATTATTATTATTATTATAAGAGGGATAATCAATATAGGCCTAAATATGGTCAAACGTTGTTCGATTTGGACGAAACTCACTATACAGGGGTTTTCTGGGCCAAGTACCTCGAATCTGAGGTCGCTTTTACCACGCGACGCCTAAATGGGGTCAAACGTTGTTCGATTTGGACGAAACTCACTATAAAGGGGTTTTCTGGGCCAAGTACCTCGAATCTGAGGTCGCTTTTACCAGGCGACGCTATCTAATCGTGGTATGTAATTCACGTGATTTAGGTGTTAATAAATATAATGATTTAACTATTATGCTCTTAATTTTTAATTTCTGAAATAATTATCGCGGGCGATCGCTTGATTTTGTAGGTCCATCCTAGACGATTCATTTGTTTAGAATATCAAGTCCCACAGACGTATGAAATTTTCAACCTACACGGAAGAGGGATATTCAATATAGGCCTAAATATGGTCAAACATTGTTCGACTTGGACGAAACTCACTATGCAGGGGTTTTCTGGGCCAGGGAACTCGAATCTGTGGTCGCTTTTACCAGGCGACGCTATCTAATCGTGATATGTATTCCACGTGATTTTGGTGTTAATAAATATAATGATTTAACTATTATGCTCTTAATTTTTAATTTTTGAAATAATTATCGCGTGCGAAGCCGCGGGCACACGCTAGTATAAGATAAATAAAATGACGGAAAATAAATTGGAGGAAACATTTCAATTATGGAATAAGGTAATTATGTTAAAATATCGCAGTCTGCTAACAAGGAATAAAATCGTTTAAAAGCTAAGAACCTGGACCCTAATTATTGTAATATATTTACATATACTGATTTTTCTTATTGGAATGAATTACATGTAGTAACACTAATACATTCTTTAAAAATGCTGGCGAAGAACTACCTTAGTCAGGGCCGTCGCGTGGTTTGTGGGCGCCCGGGGCAAGATTTTGTCTGGCGCCCCCCAAACTCAATCCCACGTGCACCCACCCGGCATTCCACCTATCTGTAAGGATTCAAGGATTTAAGGCCCACGGTAGAGTATATTATTAGACTATTATTATTAACAGTATACAAGCAAATTCAGCTGCTCAATTTTGAGCAAATTTTTATTTTGGGATACCTTAACAAATATAAAGTTATTGGTGTCAAATATTTATTTGTTCAATAAATACATACAACGTAATATTCAAATTCAGTTATAGGCCTATCTAACTTTAAAAAATACGTTACATACACCTAACTTATTTTTCAAATCTGGTTGTTTTATTTTTGCCATTGCCACGGCACCCCCATGGTCGCGGCGCCCGGGGCGATCGCCCCGGTCGCCCCGCCCACGCGACGGCCCTGACCTTAGTATTGCCTTGATGAAGTTATAGAGAGATTTGTTTAAATAATAACATATTTTCTTACGTTATTTGGTCTGAATTTCTTTCTTTCTTTATCTGAGTCTTACCTTACCCTTTTAGGATTTAAGCGACTCAAGCCACCCGGGCCTTTCAGGGCCGCGACATTTGGTCTTAATTATTATATTATATTAGAAAAATATGACCACTTTTCAAACAATTACACGAGAAAATATCTGCAAATGCATTATATCAGAAAACTCGTTGACGGGATTCTCCGAAATGAGATTAAAATGTGACACAGCGAACACAATTGCCAAAGGCAATATACACTCACCATGATACCCAAATGACCTCAACAACGTTTTAAAATAAACAGTGCAATATACGTTGCACAAACTTTGTTATTGAGGTTTTTTTAGGTTGATCGGCTGATGAATAAAGCCGATATGTGCCATTCAAAGTTTATGTACACCTCTAGGTTTTTAACTAGTAACTAATTGCTCCGACTATTCAATAGATTACTAGATCTCTCTCTCTTTCTCTCTCTCTCTCTCTCTCTCTCTCTTTATCGTAGTTTTACCTCTCCCTTTTAGGATTTAAGCTGCCCGGGCCTGTCGGGAGAGCGATTATCTTTCGACCGCATACATACTTTTTTGACCAGACAAGGACATGGAGGGCCTGAGTGATGAGTGATCAGCCCAATGCAGGGGCCACCTCCGAGACAACACGAACACATAGGACGAGACACACCATTCACACACACACACACACACACATACACACTCCAAACACGGCGAGGATGGGATGAAAATTATAATGACGGCCAGATGATATCCGGGGACCCCAAGGGCCTAAAGTTACCCGACATTAGTCTCATAGGTGAGGAAAAATCCCGGGAAACAGCACTTCAGTGCACAAAATTTGGCATAAAATACTTGCATAAGAAATTATCTAAAAGTGTATTATATCAGAAAACTCGTTGACGGGATTCTCCGAAATAAGATTAAAATGTGGCAGAGCGAACACAATTACAAAAGGCAAAATAAGTACCTCTCATGCAATTTTTTTTAGTATACTGGACATCCTGGACATTATTTTAATTAAATAACCTTTTAAAGCAAACAGTGAAAATATGTTGCACAAACTTTCTTATTGAGGATGGGAGGTTGATCAATAAAGCCGATATGTACCATTTAAAAAATTAATGTACAACCTCTAGGCTTGTAAATGAGGAAATAATTGTTCCAACCACTCAAAAGATTACTAGGTCAACAAAATAAATAATTGAAAGAGTAAAAATTAAAGATAGTCAATATAATATATTGCTTAAGCCCACTTTTATTATTGCTATTTTAAATGTGTAAATTTCACGAACCTTCATATTACAAGATCTGAATACTTTTCAATTGTTTAATTAAGATTTGTCCACTAAAATATAATAATCTATATTCAAGCAATTTTTCTTTATTATTAATATAATTACTACCATTATTATTAAGTTATTGCTTAGCTTATTTCGCATGATTTAACTGCATATGTCATATCACGTGTTTAGAATGTTTAGGTTTACCAATGGGCTCTTGTAATGATGCATTCGTGTGCATTTGTTCCTATTTTTCGGTGATGCTTTTTGACTGATGTTCATTTTAATTCATATGATTCCTCATTTTGGCTAAGGGTCCTCTTAGGGTTGCCAAATTAACTTAATTTATGATAGATGGACGGGTTGCTAATCTCTTGAATACAATAAGTAATAATAATAATAATAATAATAATAATAATAATAATAAACAGCAGATCATTGTACATTTTCAAACCATACACCATGATGGATTTGTTGAAACTGTTTACATTAGGCCTATGTTGAGGAATGCTAAACTTATTTCTATTTCGAGTATTGTAAGAATGAAAATCACAACACAATCTATGAATGTGCACAATTTCTAATAGAGTTGAAATATAATATAATTTGTGTAATTCACAAAATAGTGCGTCAAAGAAGGGCTGCAAGTGTTGCAGCACCCATTTCTCAGTTGTTTTATTCCAGTACCGCAAGACTGCTGACATCAGGTAATAAGTAGGCTACTTATTTTCTCACCATAATGAAAAATATTTTTCTGTAAACAGAGTTATTCCAGAGGAACAATAGTGCTACCAGAAACTATACTACTTAAAATTAAATATTTTGAAATCATTCTATTGAACTACAATAGGCCTATACTGAAAAATTCATATCGCGAAAGAAGACTGATTTTCTGAAATATATAAACATTCAATAGGCAGGTTCGAAAAAGTAACATAAATAATCAAATGCATTGTTAGGGCAAGGCATTTAATGAGCAAAAAATAGCGAAAAAATAAAAATAAAACTGCGTTCAAGACCTAAAATTAGTAAAAGGTGACAACTTTAAACCACCGCTGTGGCTCAGGGGATGCGTTCAACCCTCTCACGCAGCGGGCCCGGGTTCAATTCCTGGTCGGGACAAGTTACCTAGGTGAGGTTTTTTCCGGGGTTTTCCCTCACCTGTGAGATAAATGTCAAGTAACTTTAGGCCCTTGTGGTCCCGGATATCATCTGGCAGTCATTATCATCTTCATCCCCATCCTCGCCTTGTTCTGAGTGAGTGTGTGTGAATGGTGTGTATCGTCCTGTGTGTTCGTGTTGTCTCGGAGGTGGCCCCGCGTTGGACTGATCACTCATCCGGGGAGGCCCTCCATGTCCTTGTTTGGTCAAAAAAGTATGTATGTGATCCAAAGATAATTCCTCTCCCGACAGGTCGCGGCCCTGTAAGGCCCGGGTGGCTTAAATCCTAAAAGGGAGAGGTAAAACTACGAAAGAGAGAGAGAGAGAGAACTTTAAAAAATACCAATATTTCTTGTAATTAGTCTTTTAGAAGTAATGAGTTGAATTTAGAGTGCAATTTGATGGATGTCAATGCATTATATTAATATTTACAATACAAAACTCTCAATTTTGTTACTACTGAGGTAAATAAATTATTGCTATTTGTACCTCTTTGTAAAAGAAACTAACATTTCATAAATTGCTTGCTGTTCAAAATACATGTAGCAAATGCTTGGTGGAAATCCTCATATGAAAACGATTGTCTATTGTCTGAAAGTAATGCTTTGTACATCCACTATAGATTTCGTTGGTAATGTGATAAGAGTTCAAAATGCACATTTCTAAAAATAGGGTTATGAGTTATGCTGCAAGTCTGATTTCTTTCCTGTGGACGTTATTAGCTTATAAAGTTATAATAAAGAAGGATTAAAAACAGAAATATTAATGAAAAATTCGAACGATAACGTAATGTAACAGTTTATTTTAAAAACTTTATTAATGACAGAAAAATTACTCTTGAAAAGGACGAAAAAGGAAAAATAATGCCAAAAATGCCCTTATTTAATCAATTAATTCATGATACACATTTGTATATATTCGAGCTATCTTTCAATCCTCATATGAAAACATGCAAAATCATCAAATACTCATAATGAGGCCCCGGATGACTTAAAATTGTTTGAAAAATGACCTATAAAATGACCCTGAATTATAAAGAAAATGACTGAATAATTACAAAGAATGACCTAAAAACTATATTTTATTTATAAAAATTATTATTGTGCACACAAAGATATAGACTGATTTGTACTTAATTATAAAAACTGTAAATGTAGAAAGTATATTGTAGGTCTAAAAACTGTGTTCTTAATTGGAACATTTAAGAAGAAAAATAAGAAAATTGTTTTTAAAGTAGATTCTACAAAAATGTTGCATTATAGCAACCTAGTGATTTATTTAAAGTAAATGCATAAAAATGACAAAATAAGGAAGCAAATAACACGAAAATGACAAAATAATGGCCTAAAATTGAAGTAAATGCCCTAAAAAATATGAAATTGCATAAAATGACAAAAAATGACTTAATAAAAATGTATTTCTATAATCTAGAGGCCATTCTTAGGATTTATCTACAAGTTGGCAACGTCTAGGAAGTATCAATAAATAGATGACATGTCATTAGAATCCGGGCCCTGCTCATAATCATAGAGTCCTACAAGAATCCTATAAAGCGAAGCCTTTCTGCAACGGAACGTTTGCGAACGCTGACATTCTTGACCACTCCAAAATGCAGTATTCTAAAGGTTATTTTCACTATTAATCATTACCAGCTACGACTTACGAATATTTTTTACGACAGCTCAGCTTTCGCTTGTATCGATAGACTTGACGTGAGAAAATACTCACCTGGTGAGTTCATGTGAAATATTTTGCACACCTTTTTGATGGCTGGTCGTCCACACATAGTGCGGATAGAAGCAGTAGCACGAACTGACTGGCCGTACCTTAGCTCAAAATGCAGGTCGATCTGACAGTTCATCGTACCAGGCTCGAGCAGACGGAAAATATCGTGTACAAAATTACCCCTCAGTGACGGAACCAACACTCCCAAACTTTCATAATATTACCAAACTTCTGTGGAGTTTTCTCATCAGTGAAGGAAAGTGTCAGCTGGAAAAAGGCTGATGACGTAGCTGAGTAAAAAGTTGCGAGAGAACGCTACAAAAATTAGATTTCAGTTAAACTTGAGAAGTGAGAACCATTCGCTGCTTAGTTGAAACGCACACAACCTTCTGCTCGTGTCATTTGTTTCATGGCTAGTTTAAACATTTCAGAACTGACAGCTTTAGTCACAGGTAATATGTTATTAAGTGTCAGAATGGCACTTCCTGAGACTGTGTGGTGGACGGGAAAATGTCTGTCTGTCCGTCCGTGTGTCTGTACGGGCTATAACTGAAATAAGCTTTATCGGATTTTCATGAAACTTGGTACTCGCATTTATAATAGTTAGCTTTGACAAATAACAGTACTCATATATTCCTTCACATATGCTTATCTTTGTTCTTCCACAAGCCCTGCTTAATAAATCGATCTGGAGCTTAATTCGAAAATAGATACAAAAATAACTTATTTTCTGCACATCAAAATAGCACTTACCACTGATTTAACAAAAGCATTCAGGCACTTTGTTATATCAGTTTACCTGATTTTATTTCGATGTAGGAATCGTCTTCATAGAACTTGCCAGTACTCAATAGTAATGCAGAAATTTGTTTAAAACTTCCCAGCGAAATTTACTGCACGCAGATATCTGAAATTTTAAACATAGATGGACTGAAGAGTGGGCGAATGCACCTCGAAGCCGGATTTTTAAATTTCACTTTAGTTTGAGAGTTATGAGTAAAAAACTGGCAGAAAATGTGAATTTCTTCGCTATCGGGCCATCAGTTTTCAGTAATACATTTCATTTGTCAAATCAATTGCAGGTGGCTTTGCCGTTTTTTGTCAGATTAAGGAAATAAATGACCGCCGGCGTGGTCTTGTGGTTAGCGTCACTGACAACAGATCCGTCGGCCCGGGTTTGGCCCCTGGTACCTCCTCGGATTTTTCTGAGGTAGGGAGGTCTGGTAGGGGTGCACTCAGCCTCGAGATTCAAATTGAGGAGCTACTTGATAGAAAAGTAGCGGCTCCGGTCATGGAAACCACCATTAACGGCCGTGGGTGTCGGCATGCGACCACATGCCCCCAATCCTGCCATCTGCCTATGCTAGATGACGCAGCGGTTGGGTGGTAGGCCAAATCCCCCCAGGAATGTAGCGCCACGGAGTTTAGTTTAGTTTATGGAAATAAATGCATAACGATTTTTTCAAAATATATCGCATAGAATTTTAGATCGCTTCGATTCTGTCGGCCTCCTTTGCCCGGCGTGCACCTAAGGAGTGCTTCCTTAGATTAGTGGTGAAGGACAAAACTCTAAACAAGATAAATAATTCAGGAAAATTGGCCTATGGCCGGCTAAATTGTACTAAAAAAGAAATCTGTGAGCTCACCCCCTATCCGATTTGTTTGTTTATAATGTCAAGGCACATAAACATCTGAAATTTTCAACATAGAGGGAAGAGCGATATTGAATGTAGGCCTAAATCGGCAAACATTGATGGGCCATTCTTCCGATTGTGGGGAATTTCGTGTCCCAACCTTGCCAGTCTCGTAAATTAGAAATTTCCTCCCTTTTTACTATTTACTCGTAAGTAATCATCATTTATCTAGTTGAAATATAAAGAAGTATATTTTTATTCTGATATATTATGGTATTTAATAGCTTGAAATGTTGACAGGAACTACACATTACCCATGAAATCAATGTCCCAACTCGAAGTACTGCATGTACGAAAGCTAAGAAATTGACTGAGAAGTCTTCTAAAAAAATTGTAAATACAGGAACTGCCGAAGGTATTCTTAATCTCATTGATGATATTACGATAATTATTTTATTCTTATTTGTAATGTGTTATTTTTTTAAATTTAAGTGCTTAACTGAGTGTCCCTGCATTAAAATAGTCAACATCGTAACGCACGTAGGAATTAAATTTGCGCCAAATATGCTATTGCGGCATTAACTACGGCCATAAGTTAATTGGGAAGAACGATGGCAACAATGTTGCAACCACAAAAGTATTCCTTGTGTGATTGTAGGAAGCGTAAGAGCAAAAAACCAGATTTTTCAGGAAAGTACCTTAATTGCATGTCAACACCGTAACGTAGAGAAAAGTGTGATTTTGTGATTTTTATAAATATTTTTAGTCTAGCAAAGAATTTTTGGCTGTATTTGAAGATAAAGCATGTGATGAATCGTCGTTATTTTTCAATCTTAACTTCGAAAACGTATGAACAAAAAAAAATGTCAACTCCGTAACGGTCAACTCCGTAACGAATTTCTTCGTGACGGAATTGATCACTGTTACAGTGGTGACTTTATTGGCTTGCATATGTTTAATTTAATTTAAATTTAGCTTATTAATTGTTTTTACCTCATTATATGAATACATTATCGAAAACATGTCCACATCTTGAAATGAATGTCCACACCATAACGCAAGTGTCCACACCGTAACGCAGTCTCCACCCCATTTTTCTAAGTAAAATGGCAGTAAAATGGCAATAGTTAACACTAATTTTTAAATTTCTTTTTCTTAATGAGAAGGCATTTATGCACTCTATTCTTAGCATGCATGGGATATGAAAATAAATATTTTACATTAAAAACTCTGACCATAGTAACAAAATTTAGCATTAAAAAATCTCGATCCTATATTCTAAATTAAAAGTTTTAATTTTTTTGAACCATTATAGTAAATATTGGAGATAAAATTGATACAAGGTGAATCGCAAGCCAATGACCTATAGAAACAATGAATAAAAATGCTTTAATATTTCAAATTGTTAATATTAAGACCGGAAAACGCTCCGTTACGGAATTGACTGATATTTGCACCTACTGATATTAAAAAAATTATATCTAATTTAGTGATTAACATTGAGCTCGGCCAGTTCACTGGGAATAGGTTAACATCATAATAAACGAGATGACATCAATAAAACACAGTTTTGTGACAATTGTAATTCCAGCTTAACAGTGGGTGAAAATCCCCACAATCGTGAGAATGACCCTGATCCATTTGAACGGAACTCACTATGTAGGGGTTTTCTGGACCAGGAAACTCGAATCTGAAGTCGTTTTATCCATCTAATCGTGGAGTACACTCCAAAGCCAGATTGTTAGCTGTTTCGTTATAATTATTATTCGTTTTAAACGTAATGTTTTAATTATTTTGCTCTTAATTGTTTAATTGCGGATACCTGCTAGTAAATGAATGTTTTACAATCCTGTGTGTTATTAATACTGATCTGAATTAATAAATTGGTTTAATATAGAGTTGTGCTGCTTCCACGACCTCAACTGTCAGTTTCCTTGTTTCCATGGGGATGTAAGTAAGAACCAGTGCACTTTGCAAGTAGGTTATGGAGGGAGGGAACAACACGCTGAACATGGCTTGTAATGGGAGCATCTATCGCTACAACTCCCTCAGAGGAACTTTGCGAAGAAAAAGTTTTCATGCAGAAAACACGAGCTCCTGTTTGTAAATTAGCAGTATCATGTTCCTGCTACTATTTTATGCATACAGGGAGTTAATATACATGTTGCAAGATACCGCATAAATCGTTCAATAAAATTTGGACAAATGAATAGCTATTCCATTCATTTTATTTTTATTCAATCCCATACCTTTCGTTATCTGATAAATATCATTTATACAAATTTCTTGAATTTTTAAGTGTAAGTTTTAGAAAGATATTAGATAATAATAATAATAATAATAATAATAATAATAATAATAATAATAATTATTATTATTATTATCATCATATTATTATTATTATTATTATTATTATTATTATTATTATTATTATTAGAATTCTTTCGGAATTGTAGAAGAAAGACGCTTGAGATGGTATGGACATGTACTCAGAAGATTTTGGATTGGAAAGTAGAAGGAAGAAGAAGAAAAGAGAAGCCCAAAGAGTGCTGGATAGATGGGGTGAAAAGGAGTATGGCGAGGAGGAAGATGCTATGGACAGGGAATTATGGAGGCAAAAGATTGTTGTGGGATGAAGGAAAACCATTGTACTGTGGAATATTCCTTAATAAAAAATATTATTATTATTATTAAGCCATTAAGTAAAGTAACAATAAGCTACGTCAATATAAAAACAGCCTTGTTCAGAATGATTATGGGAGTGATTGGTGCATTTCGTCCTATGTGTTCGTGTTGTCTCGGAGGTGGCCCCGGCATCGGGCTGGTCACTCAACCGGGGAGGGTCATGTCCTTGCCTGGTCAAAAAAGTATGTATGTGGACCAAAGAAACTCCCTCCCCCGGCGGGTAGTGGTCCAGTAAGGTTCAGGCAGTGTGGGATACGTAAATATAACTAAAAACGGGGGGAGATCAGACTCAAGGAAAGAAGAAGAGAAGGAAAAAACGAAAAATAGCTTCTGTTTTAATCTACATATCTTTAAGTAGGCATATGAAGCAGTATATAAGTCTGTCAATCCAGATGTCAAGAAGGAAGAAGCATAAACTTCACAACGTATATCATAAGAATTCATTCATTTACGTCATAAAGTTAAACATAAATCCTCTTACTCTGACGTTAATGTCAGTGTGCTGAAATTATCATATTTAATGTGTCTCCCTGCAGCTGCGTCTTACTTTAAAATACTCGCGGTCTATAAAACAAGAATATGTCGACGAAATTAAAAAAAAAACAGTCTTGCTATTTCATGGCTGATTTCAAGAATTAATAAAATCAGGTAAACTGATATAACAAAGTGCCAGTATGCTTTCGTTGAATCCAAGATGTTACCATTCGGTTAACTCAGTCAATTTGACAATGTAGTTTGATAAGCTTATGTGAAGAAATAGTGTTATTTGTCAAATCAAAATATATTACAACTTGAAATTCTTAAAATACGTCAACATTTCACAAAATTCAGTGGCATATAACTCCGCTAATTATTTCACAGTAATGTACCTTCTGTATATAACAGTATTCATGTATAGTATTTGGTAGTACTTATTTACAACCACATCAGCGAAGTAAACAAACATCTGACTGCACTGCAGACAAAGCCCCCAAATGATTAAAAATGCAACATTGTTGTATAGACATGATTTTTTAAAAAATGTGACCTTTAATTAGTTGTTACTCTGGTACCGGTCCACCGATTTGGCCCAAAATAAGTAGGCCTCTTGCCACGAACATTATAAATGTATATACCAATTTTCATGAAAATCCGATAAAGCGTATTTGAGTTATCGCACCTTTTGCTATATAATACCATAAAAAGGCACTAAATTGGGCATTATTCCGGTATCGGCCAACCGATTTGGTCCAATATCAACAGACGTCTTCCCATATACATTAAAAATGCGTATACCAAGTTTTATGAATATCCGATATAGCGTATTTGAGATTTGGCTTTTTTAAAAATAGAAACTAAATTGGGTTTTACTCCGGTACTGGACAACCGATTTGGTCCAATTTCAATAGGGTTCTTCCCATGGACATTATAAATGTATGAACCAAGTTTCATTAAAATACGATCAAGCGTTTTTGAGTTATCGCGCGTACAGACACACGGACGGACGGACGGACGGACAGACGGACAGACATTTTCCCGTCCACCACACAATCTCATAAAGTACCATACTGGCACTTAATAATTTGAAGTACTGGCAGTGATTTAAAAGAAACGATCTGGCACATAGGCGTCGCTTCAGGATGTGCCGGGTTGACGACTTTATGAGACGCATAAATCGTATAACATCTTTGGCACTTTAATTAATTAATTATTAATTGTTTACCATTTCTAATACCATTAGAAATGGATTTTTGGAGGCGTCCAGCAAGAAAATCCAGGAAAGAAAAAATTCAGAATAATAGAATAAGGGAAATAATGCAAGTTGAAAATAATATTTTGGAAATTGTAAAATTGTAGAGGAAAGACGCTTGAGATGGTATGGACATGTACTCAGAATGACAGAGGACAGAATGCCCAAGAGAATTTTGGATTGGAAAGTAGAAGGAAAAAGAAGAAGAGGGAAGCTCAAAGAGTGCTGGATGGATGGGGTGAAAAGGAGTATGTGCGAGAAAAGGATTAAGTGAAGAAGATGCTATGGACAGGGACTTATGGAGGCAGAAGATTGTTGTGGGATGAAGGAAAACCATTGTATTGTGGAATACTAGGAGGTGCCCGCGGCTTCGCCCACGATAATTAATTGAAAAATTAGAAATTAATAGTATAATTATTATTAAAAAATTATATTTATTAACACTTGCACGCGAATCATTCGAAACTAAACCATTAATAATTAATGAAACAGCTAAAATTCCGGCTTTAGAGTACATTCCACGATTAGAAATCGCCGCCTGGGAAAACGATCTCAGATTCGATTATGTAGTTCCAAAGATAACTGTGATCCACTGCCTTCTAAACTGTATAGGCTAATTCTCGTGCGTAATTCTCGAGACGGCGGTGGATAATGGCGTTTTTCAACTGTTTGTTGACAGATGAATGAGATGTGAATTTTATTTGATAAATTCAGTGTAATTTTAAGAAATTATATAATTTTTGAAGAGAAGGAGTATATTGATTTGGATTATTATTATCAGCGATATTTCAAGAGTTAAATCATCAATATTTTACTGCTGGTGCCCCCGGCTTCGCCCGCCACTATTCATTGACTCCAGGATTTTTAAGAAATTTACACTGGTAGATTATTAAAAATGTTTGTGGTTCAGAGCTATGAAAATTGTAAGTAAAAATAAAATTAGAATATTTGTTCATTGAGTTCATTTCACTTAGGCCTTATATAATAAAGAAACGGGTTTCCTAATCTTGTAGTCGTCATGAAAGTTTAGACCGAGAGATACGAACATCGCCGAGTATACCCGATGTCTCACGAAGCGGGCGAGCAAGCACGCTATTTAGGGCCGTTGAATTGTATAAGAGTAGATTCCTTAATAAAAAAAATTAATTATTTACTAACTTCAGAAACACACTTTGGATTTTTATGTTGAGCGTTTCTGTATTATGAAGCATCACGCGCTACCACAGTATGGAAGAATCGGGAGAGAAACACCTGAATTTTAAAATTTTAGATTAAAATGTTTCCGTGTAAACTGCAGTTTTATGTTTATAATCGAAGCAGTGAAATAATACAAAATCCCATAGTTGCCTTACAGTCACGTTTTGGGATATTTATTTATTATCAGGGCCTGGATCTTGATGACATTTCATCTTTCATCAACTGGTACATCATCATGGACGTTGATTGCTAACCAGGCTGAGGATTGGCCACTTCAACCTTAGCCATGGCTTTCTTATAAAGAAATCTGTCAAGGATCCATACCCGAAATGTAAAGGGGATGCCTTATATAATATATTTAAAAATGTTGAAGGATGTCTTAAGGATATCTCACTATTGGAACTATCACAGTTAAAATCATATATATATATATATATTTTATATATACGCAGTATAATATTAATTCAATTCATAGCTTGTTAGTAGTTGAAAAATTATTTTCAGTCCTTTTATATTTAATGCGTTCTTCTTTCACTAAATTTCAAGTTACCATATACGTTTATTCTAGACACTTCACTTCTTGTACCACTTAATATTAATGTATTAATTACTGTGGTCGCTGGTGACCCTGGTTGTTAAAAAAGCGACCTTAAATAAATAAATTATTCATTGTTAATTTTATGAAATTTACCATTTATGCTTTCCACGAGATGCTGATATCCGAAATTGACTCAATACTGCCGTAAAATCGTTCCACCATCTCGTTTCATGGAGTTTCATTTCATGGTATAACATAAAGGCCTTCATCACAGATTTTCCATATTTACAGTGGCAAAAGCTTCAAAAGACTCCACAACGTGTATCGAAACAACAAAGCTTTACCGATCGGGTCGATCCGTGCCGCATGGAGCCGACAGCTGTCACTTTCTTATTCATATACTCCAGCCTCGTTTATAAATATCCTCAGTGTCAATTAAACGAGCCCATAGACACGGCAATTATTTCAACGCGGGAATATTTACCACATTGCTGTTTTGACGTGCAAACCAAGAAAACATGCAGTTCCAAGAAGCGGTGTGAGTTTCTTCGCAAGTTACAAAGGGTAAAATGGGTGTATGTAATCTGCGCCACGGTTGACACCTAATTTGAAATAGAATAAAAATGAGATATGTAAACTGCGGCACACAGATATGTACATCATTTCACGCAAAATACAATTCGATGTTCTACCACGCTTCTCCCAACATCTTCCTTGTGTTAGATGCACTTCTCCAGTTCCAAACAAGTGCCTACATTAAACTGAGAAACATTGAATAAGGGATACCTGTAAGAAAAACAGCTAAAATAAATGACAAGTATTCTCGTCTACTCAAGTGGAGAGAACAATGTATTGACAATGAAATATCCCGTTTTGATTTTATTAAGAAGGCGTCATATGAGAACAAAGTGCTCATGTAAAAAAAATTAGGGTAGTGTTTTTTAACAATTTTATAAGTGACGAAGCGTTCATGCAAAAGAAATTAGGGTATTGTTTTTAACATTTTTAAAAATGACAAAGCTACTAAGCCTAACATTTTTAACCACATCTATGCAATTTCATAGCCAGTCCTAAGTCTGGAGAAATGGAAAGGAAAATGTTAGTGCGTTAGTATGACGGCGACGCCATTTAAATTTCGGTGGCGCAGTTTACATATGTCGGTGGCGCAGTTTACATCGTGTAGGTTGGGGAAAAGATAGAAGTGGTGCAGATTACCTTTTCCCGTTAAAAATGCTTCAGCTTAACGAGTATTCACCCCACATGATTTCTATAATGCTAATGAGTCTACCTCCGCCATTGGATAAGTAATCGTTCTCTCGATCGCCAGTAATATTAAATAATAGGCTACTAGTTTTTAGCGTTGGTAATCCCACCAACTTCAGAAGAGCTGTTATTAATTATATAAAGATTTTGACGTATTGAATATTAACAGTTACACTCCTAAACTTCATTAAATTATTTCCATAAACACCATGACAAATTCATAACATGAAATCACTACTATAATACAAGAAGGTATAATATCTCTCGTCCTTTTTTCGAACCAAAGTGTGCTATAGAAGTAGGTAAAAAAGGCATAGTATAGATTTCGGACCAAGGCTATACAACAATTTTACTTAAAGAAACCCTATTCTGGCACCACTAAACAATAAACTGTTTAAAAAACAAGTACTGGAATTCGTTAAAACTAACTTGTAATGATACTTTTACTTATTTTGTTTTCAATTATTCATTGTAAATTGTAAATTTTTAAATTTTTAACATGAGGTATTTTGTTTGTATCTATGTTATGATATTGTAATTTATTTTTTCGTATCATTATTTATCGATTTATTTTATATGAACAATCTTATTGTTTTTGCCTAAACATGTTTATGTCATGTTGATATAATGTTTATAATATAATTTTAGTATGACTGAACTGACTCCGAACAACAGCTATGTTTATGCGGGGTAAATAATAGGCCTACTATTTTGTAATTGTAATGTGTTTGTATTATTTATATTTATATTTGTAATAACTTGTATTTTTATAATTTTTAATAATTAGAAAATTTTTAATAATGATAATAAAATTATTTTTCACTTTTAATATATGCTCAAACGCTATCGGAGAAAAATAGTACGCAATACCCATACGTTAAAGTGCATGGGAGAAACTCTGAAATTTAAAAAGACTTACCTTCAACATGTTTTTAAACAATTCCTCGTTTCTCCAATGACGCACTTAGGCTACTACTCTCGTATCTTAAAAATACTATTCCAAACCGATCAGAAACTGGGCGAAAGTGAAAAGTTAAATAGTGAAGAATGAAAGAATAATACTGAACACAAACTGACTGTTACCGTACCTGAGTTTGGGCTATGCACAGACTCTGATGTAAGTGCTCTCAATTAACTTTACAATTCAAACCCACGCACTCCTATCAAACGATCTGCGACAATTAAGGACAAGTGCGAGTAAAATTCTTGATAAACTGTTATCAAGTTATAACCTAATTACTAGGTATAGAGGCATTTACACAAGGTATCTAGTATAATTAAAAAAAAAGTTGTCATATACAGGCCGTGAAGGCTCGTAGGGTTTCAGGAAATTTAGTTTTCCAGATTTTTAGGAATTTGGACAAGAAGGTGGTAAGGTCGCCAGCCTTAAGCACTGCGTCTTTATCCGATCCCTTCGGGTACTCAGTTCTGTTAAGAGGCAGATTGGACCCCAGAGTCATAGTGTCACTAGAAGGAATAGGTCCATTGAAAAATTCCGACTTCATCGGGAATCGAACCCGCGATCTTCCGGTTTGTACCAGCTTACCCTATCTAGTTCAAGTAGGCCTACAGTAGTTTTTAAATTATTAGATGAGGATTCACTGAATCAGTCCTTGGAAATGCGTTACAGGTTTCTTGCAGTAGTAATAATAGCAATAGCAATAGTAATAATAATAATAATAATAAAGTAACAAAAATAATAGTAACAATAACAATCATAATAACAAAGCCAAAAAAAAACTCGGACAAAAATTTAAACTAAATTGACTGAAACTGCGGAATTAAAAAAAATTACGGGTACCAATAATTCTGCCTAAACTAAACTCTGTGGGGGTGGAACTAGACCTACCATCCGACCGCTGCGTCATCTACCATTGACAGATGGCAGGATTGGGGGGCATGTGGTCAGCACGGCCGTTAATGATCGTTTCCGTGACCTGAGCCTTCTCTATCAAACAGCTCCTCAGTTTGAATCACGAGACTGAGTGCACTCCGTCCCAGATCTCCCTACCACGGAAAAATCCGAGGAGGTACCGAGGATCGAATCCGGGCCTGAGGACCCGTAGCCAGCGACGCTATCCAAGAGATCACACAGGTAGCCTAATTCTAAGCTCTATTAAAAATACACGTGGAGACTGAAACCGCCTACTCAGCTAGAACGTGTGGCAGGCTATGGGAAGATTGCTACTTTTATATTTAATCCACTGGGAGATAGGGGCTGGGGAGAAGCAGTTTGCCTTATTGTGAATCTCACTTCGATTTGTGGAGAGGCGGAGAATCTGAGGAACGTGAGTTTCTGAATGCTCTCTAAGAACCTGTGTCCACAAATGTGATCTTTCCATCTACCCGAAACATCTTCAATGAGCATGTGCCAAAGCAATCTCAAGATCGGGATGCCAGGTACAGTCCAGTGCGCTGTGTATGGACTTTCTGATTTTAAATTATGAGACCACTGGAGCCGTTTACAGAAACAAAACACAATATCATAGAAATGTTTATTGCAACAGACACTGCAAGTGTGGATAAATTTCATGTTGTTTTTCTCCTACGAGGGACTTGTATGTCGTGTATAAAATAATTCCACCCATTAGCTCGTATAAAATGTTTTTGTTATAATATCAGCTCATAGCTTTGTCAAATCTAAATTTATACTTGTCAATATTATAAAACACAATTAAAAATTATAGCTGTAAATTTTATAAGACAATTTACTTAATTCCAGTAGCGAATATTTTGAAAAATAGCTGAACACTTGCAGTATCTCGTGTATAAAATAATTCCACCTATTCCCTCGTATAAAATGTTTTTGTTATAATATCAGCTCATAGCTTTGTCAAATCTAAAATTTATACTTGTCAATATTATAAAACATAATTAAAAGTTATAACTGTCAATTTTATAAGAAAATTGTCTTATAAAATTGACAGCTATAATTGTCTTATAAAATTGACAGCTGTAACTTTTAATTATGTTTTATAATATTGACAAGTATCAATTTTAGATTTGACAAAGCTATGAGCTGATATTTTAACAAAAAAATTTTATACGAGGGAATAGGTGGAATTATTTTATACACGAGATACTGCAAGTGTTCAGCTATTTTTAAAAATATTCCCTACCGGAATTTAACAATTTTTCAAACCATGGGACCAGCTATTAAATACCTGTGTCGTAGAACTCTGCCGCATGGGATTCGAATCAATGTGTGTTAACCACCTCCGCCTGTCTGCCATTTTCTGTCATTTTTTTAGGTGTAGGAAAAGATGGAAATCACTGGGAGCGAGGTCCGGGCTGTAGGGTGAATGTTTAAACACCTCCCATTCGAATTTCTGCAGGAGACTTGCTGGGAGGTGTTTAAAAATTCACCCTACAGCCCGAATCTCGCTCCCATTGATTTGCATCTTTTCCTATACCTCAAGAAATTACAGAAAATGGTAGACAGGCGGAGATAGTTATCTCACAGTGATTCGAAACCCATACGGTAGAGTTCTACGACAGAGGTATTCAAAAGTTGGTACCACGGAATGAAAAATGTCTCAATTCCGGTGGCGGATATGTTGAAAAATAGCTGAACATTTGCTGTATCCGTGGCAATAAACATTTCCATGAAATTGTGTTTTGTTTCTGTAAAAGGCCCCAAGGAAATTTACTTTATGGACGAAGAGGATGAGACATAAAATATATTCATGATAAAAATTCTTCTACGTGCAGAATTGCAATATATATTTTATAAAAACCTTATATCCTCTGTCTGTAATAATGTTAATGGAACTAATATAGATATGATGATAAAATAATAATATTACCCTTCACATTAGAACTAAAATGTTCAATATTATTCCCTACTGTTATATAAAAATCTTAAAGTCCTTTCTACATGTGCTGGTACTTTTTGTTTCAGATGTGATGGTCTGTACGGAGAGAACGCTTGTAACAACAGGTGAGTTACCTCTGATCTTGTGAGTGCTGCATCTTCCTCCTCAGGGTTACACTGACACCACTTATTGATTGATCTCTCTCTGTGCAACAAAGTGTGGGTCTTATGCAGGGTCAATACTGAATTCAAGTAGTCTCTACGGTCTAGGACTAGAAGGACTTCTGCAGAATGTACAGCTGAATTTTAAAAAATGTTCCCTAAGGAAAATCTCGCATTTTGGTAAGAGAATGCGATGTTTTAGGGTTCAGTTTCTTTGTTTTCTGGTTACACTGTGATATCTGACTTTTTCCTGCACCCCTATGATGGGGCATAGGGCCTCGAGTTGGAGTTTTCAGTTCCTAGATTAATTTTGTTACGCTTATTTTCCGATTTTCCGAAAGCGAACATAGGGACCGGTGGTAAGCCCATCTCCTCGTAAACGCCCTCCGGAAACTAATATAAACCTATTACTTGGACGTGAAATGGCCGAGGAATTTTGTCCAGAGGCTCTAATTTAGGCTTGGAGTCCTTTTACGTGCTGTAAACCTTTGACTTGGGCCTACTAGCTTAAATTCCCTTTCGGAGGACTCCCTACCCAGGATTTCTACATCCTGAAAAATTCATAGATCGCGGCCGGGTATTAGCCTATATCATACAGAGTGTTAATGAATAACACCGCAATATTTTCCCTGCATATAGAGAGGACATAGACAAACAACTTTTATTAGGATATTTATGCTCTACGGATTCAATTTTTCCTATTATAGGATAAAATCTCCCAAGGGTATACCAGCCTCTGACTTCTAACATTTGAAATTTTGTGAAACAAAGGAACAGTGGATATGATGCATCTGTGAAATAATGATATTACTATTTTCCAACCCTAGGAAAAGAACACAAACGGAACTTCTTTGTTAACACTGGAGTTATGAATAAAGAACTAATTCAGTGGCGGCCAGTCATGTGATTAGTCTGTAAATTTTGCAGATCATGAAAACTCTATATTATGATAATAGCTGTTGATGAATGATTAAGATTTAGGCTTTTATCGATCACTACGAAGGCGTTAAGTTAAAATAATTGAATTTTAAACTTACTTCG
This sequence comes from Ectobius pallidus, assembly GCA_964059195.1. Classification (NCBI taxonomy): domain Eukaryota; kingdom Metazoa; phylum Arthropoda; class Insecta; order Blattodea; family Ectobiidae; genus Ectobius; species Ectobius pallidus. The sequence continues at coordinate 26,463,353 of CAXKWD010000003.1, read as the reverse complement.
CTTCCTTATTGACTAATGAGCATCAAATTGTAATGAATACATTTTATGCAGTAATTTATTTAATGGAAAATCGCACAATGTGCATTAACAAGAAAAGTTATTGTCATCTGCATAGAATTTAAGGGATCTTGTTCTAGCTATACAGTAGAGTATGTGATACTGCTCACATTATTATGCAGTAATTTAAAACCAGGATTATTATTGATATAGAGTCTTGATAGTTCAGAGTCAGCCTAGAAATTATAATTGACTCACAAATGTATGCCAGGCATTGACGCAAATTCAAGGCGGGTGTTATCTTGCTGTGGAATACAGAATAATGGCGTGGGTGAAGGGTCATTGTAGTGCAATATATTCAGTTATTTTTAGTAAGTTCCCGTGAACTGTAGGTGTCAGTGCAAACCTGTACAGAGAACAGGCCTGGGCAAACAACAGTATACGAACGAAGTGTATATTAAATACACTGCAGTAATGTTAAGGGGAGAAAAATTACAGAGAGCATATTTTGAAACAAAAATTCAACTATGAAAAGTTGGTCACTTTTGAACGCTATTTCATCTCTGAGAATAATTTAAACAACTTAATTTATGACTTACTATTTTCTTAATAAATTTACTTAAAGCAAACTGATAACATTAATACTAATTCTACCGAGCGAGATGGCCGAGATGGTAACGTTTTGGACTCGCATTCGGGAGGTCCCAGGTTCAAATCCCGTAGCCGGGAAATTTGACATGGGTTTTTTCATGGTTTACCCAGCAAATTGGATATTTACATACCACGAATCATCCTCACCATTTCTTCCCTATCATATCCATTTAAATTAATATCAGTTTAAATTTACTCCATAAATACACCAAAAATAGAAAATGATTGACAATCAATAGTTCCATGGCCTATCCTGCACAGATCCCGAACTTCTTACATGGCCTCATAGCTAAAAGGAGTACATAGGGCTGAATATATTAAAAAGAACTAATTCCAATAAAAAATGAACATGATAAAAAAACGCCAATAAATAGTAATATATACGTCTACTGATAATTATACTGATATTTAATAAAACTTAAACTGTAGTCAAGTTTTCATTAATGTAAAAAACAATATATCAATGTGGAATTTAGTATCGCTATATCAATATTTCATATAATACTAGCTCATATGCGCAAGTTCTTTAAAAATCTCCCAAAAATACTTTAAAACGTTTCGTAAAATGTGTTTTAACAAGGATGGATATTCATCTAACCTAATTTTTCTTATTTTTTCCTTGATATTGTACAAGTTTACAAATCGTTTCTATTTTTCAACATACGTGCATAAAAATCAAATTAAAGTTAGACCTGACACACACGGTCGTATCATGGGATTAAATCATTTCAATCCTTTTCACTATATACACTACTGCTGGAGTAGTTTTGACCAAAATTATTCTTTTGTTAAAATAATTCAATTTTAGCAACTTACGACACCAATTAATTCAAGAAAAAGTTTATTATAGCTTTAGTTTATATACAATTTCTAACTTTTGCTTTTATTTTAAACTAATTTGTATTTCACGCTTCCACACAAATACTCCTTTCTTGTCTTATTCCTGTTCTATTTTATTCTGTGAAAAAAGGTTAATTTATATCGATATTACTGAATTGCCTCGAGCAAAAGTTTTGTTCCTTCGAGCTTTGTGTATCATGTATAAGGTTTTATGTGTGATTATGAACATTGTCTTCAAAAGAGCGTCAAGTAACAGATAAATTAATGACAATTTAAAGATAGCATAAAGACCAAAGAAACTTATGGATGAGATAAAAAAACATGTGTTCATTTTCTCTTTCCTTCCTTGAAGGTTTCGATAACTTCGTACAATAAAAAGCAGTATACTAGGTAATATATGCAACGTTTAATAAATATTAAAATAAAAAGTAAGTAATCTATGACCTGCGGTTATATTTCACCAACTAACCAATTTTAATTTATTTATTTTAAGTCTACTAAACTAAAAAAATACATAGTAGACTCTATTGACAATCAAGTAAAGAAACAACATTAAGAACAAGAACAAAAACACTAAAACAAATCAATTAAAACAACACACACTCAATTACAACAATTAAAAATGGAAAACTTAAATAAAAGAACAGTAATTACATTGCTTTGTGATTTTATGACTGAATGCTATAAATTTTGCAAATATTTCTATAAAAGACTGTTTTGGATTGAAATAGATCTGTATCAAGTTCATTACATAGATTATTGTACAAAATGCATAGTCTTCAAAGGGGAGAATTCCTGTAATAATTTGCTCGTGCATAATTTACATAAAAATGTTCTATTACGTCTACAGTTTATAGGAGTTAATAGTAAGAAGTTTCTATACCAGACGTGTAGAGCAGTACTCCCAAGGTGTGAAGTCATTCTCCTACTTCCCCTCCCTTCGTGACCTCCAAAGTGTAGCGATTAGTTCAGTTGCGCCTTGGAGGTCACGAAGCGTAGTGATTGGTTCAGTTGTCCGTAGCGTTGTCACGAAGAGAGAGGAAGCAGGGGAATGACTTCACACCTTGGGAGTAGTGTTCAACAGGCCTGTTCTGTACCTTTCGTTGAGATAACTTCAAGAGATCCGAAGTGTGCGGTTCATATGGAGAAATAAGTCTCTAAAATGCACGAAATAAAAAGATACTGGTGAACATCTGATTATGGGAATATTTGCCCAAGCCTGCTGTAGTGCCAACAGTAGCCACGTACCTTGCCCCGCCGCCACGACGCCATTCTGGGCGAACTTCCCCAGCGGCTCCATGCGTATAGCGTCGACAGCAGGCTGCTGCGTGTGTTGTGGCATTCTTGCATTCAGCTCTTCACCTACTGGAAATGGCGAACTACATCAACTACTGAGCAACAACCCTCCATCCAACATCTCTCATGCAATCGTGTGCACTGCCGTTCATTCAGACAACCTTATCCAATGCCTCATTTCTTTACCCCTATCATATTAATATATCCAAACTGTTTTATCGCTATTTGAAGATGTCTATAGATTTGTTCCAGAAACTGCAATTTGTTTGAGGATTTACCCAAAGGTATCTGATTCTTGCTGGTATGGTAACAGTTCAATCGATAGTTTGTGTCTATATATTATGGCTGATATCGATTAATAATTTAGAAATACACGTGAATTTTAGGCGTATGTTTAATTAAGAAGTTATTATCAAGGACGTATTTAATAATAATAATAATAATAATAATAATAATAATAATAATAATAATAAATTTTATTGCAATTAGGTCGTTTCAACAATAGGCAAAGTCAAATTATAAGACAAATAAAAATATACAATACACTATACAATAAGTAGATTAGACTATTGCACCACTTACATTAAAATGTAGCAGACCAATTATTTATTTATACTATCATAAAATTTCTTCAATTCATAGAATGGATGCTTGACTAACCATTCAAACAGAGTACGTTTAAAAATGGGAAAGGGTTTATCTTGATTCTGTAATGTTGGTGGAAGCTTGTTATATAATTTATGTCCAATTGTCTCATAGCTATTAAGTGTTTTTGAAAGTAAGGGGGTGTTGGGGACCGGGCACCCCAAAAAATTATTTTTTTAAAAACATTAGTTAGAAAAAATCAATGTTTTGTGTTACTCGGGAAGGGAGATGTCAGTAATTTTTGGTCATCAGTTTACGATCACCCAGAAACGTGCTTCCTTATTATAACTGCTAATCAATTAATGGCCGGTTTCTATAAACTCGCGAATTAGGCCTACCTATGGGTAAATTATCCAATGGACAGAATTTACACAAAAATAACACCACACAAACACAAATAATTTAAAGGTAGCAATCACATACACTTGTAACGAGTTTCTAGATAAATTTCCTCTGGATAAATTTGAAAATGACAGAAAAAATGTTCCTACCAACTCGTGCTAGATCTTTCCAAGGGTAAATCTTCGGGATAATTTATCCTTTGATGGATGGCTGGATAAAATTTAACCTTTCATAGGATCAATAGTAATATTTAAACAATGAGAATCAAAGCCTTCTGAATTAAATTAACTGTACAACTCCAAGGCCTTGCTCATTATATCATTGAACTAATGGAACTAATTTGTCCATGGATAATTTACCCATAGGTAATTCACTAGTTTGTAGAAGCCGGGCGTAAGCTTAATGATGTTGCTAAAATAAATTCACAAACCTACGAATGGCACCCCATTACGGCGGTAGGTAGCAGCACTACTTCTCTAGATGGACAGGCCTGATAACTACCCCCCCCCCCCAATCCAGAACCATGATATAAACCCCGGTGCTCAACAAGATCAGAGCACAGAATTATTTAGTGCCAGAATGTTACTTTATGAAATTGTGTGGAGGACTGGAAAATGTCTGTCCATGTGTCTGTACGCGCGATAACTCAAATAGCCTACGCTTTATCGGATTTTCATGAACTTGGTACACGCATTTATAAAATCCATGGGAAGAAGCCTATTGATACTGAACCAAATTGGTTATCCGAAACCGCAGTAATGCCCAATTTAGTGCCTATTTTATGGTAATATATTAGAAAGAATTTATCAAATGCAAATCAGTTCTCATGGCAACATATTGTTTTACAGAGTTCATATACGGCCTTGTAAATTTCATTACAGTTAGCTTTGACAATTAATACTACCCACATATTCCTTCACATATGCTTATCAAACTTTAGACCTTTGTTCTTCCGTAAGCCCTGCTTGATGAATTAAAAAAAAAAAAACTTTTTATCTGCATATCATAATCGCAATTATCACTTATTAAACAAAAGCATTGTGGCACTTTGTTATATCAGTTTACCGGGTTTTATTAAGTGCCAGTATGGTACTTTATGAGATTGTGTGGGGGACGAAAAAATGTCTGTCCGTCTCTCTGTCTGTCCGTCCGTCTGTCCGTGCGTCTGTACGCACCATAACTCAAGTACGCTTTTTCGGATTTTCATGAAACTTGGTATAAACATTCATAATGTCGATGGGAAGAACCCTATTGATATTGAACCAAATCGGTTCACCGGTATTGGAGTAATGCCCAATTTAGTGCCTATTTTAATAGATTATGGCGCCTTTCTCATAGAAAGGCGCCATCACTCAAATACGCTGTAACGGATTTTCATGAAACTTGGTATACCCATTTATGACGTCCATGAAAAGTGCTCTATTGAATTTGAACCTAATCTGTTGACCGGTACCGGAGTAAAACCCAATTTAGTGTATATTTTAAGGACGCGGTAACTCAAATACGCTTTACCGGATTTTTATGAAACTTGGTATACACATTTATAATGTCCATGGGAAGACGTCTATTCATAATGGATAAAATCGGTTGATCTGTTTCGGAGTAATGCTCAATTTAGTGCCTATTTTATGGTAATATACGTATTCGAAAGAATTTATTTAAAAAAAATGAAAACCAGTTATCTTGACAACATAGCCTATTGTTTTACTGTGATCTTATAAGGCCTTGGAAATTAAAATACAGGTAGCTATGACAAAAAAAAACTATTGTTTTACATGCGCTTATCCAACTAGACCGTTAAAATGACCCAGGTGGCCGAGATGGTAGACCTTTCTTCTTCCGTAAGCCCTGCTTAATGAATAAATCTGGAGCTTAACTTGGAAATCAATTGAAAAAAAAAAAACATTCTGCATATCATAATTGCAGTCATAACTGATTAAACAAAAACATACTGGCACTTTTTTACATCAGTTTACCGGGTTTTATTTTTAAGTGTTAAAGTAACGAATTTAATGACTCAGAAAAGAATCTAATTAATTTTGTAAGTGTTAAAATAATTAACTAATGTTGCAAAGAGGTGCATTACATTAACGTTAAATTAATGCATTTCTAAAAGATCGTTTTCTACCTCTGTACATTACAGAGATAGAAAGAGAGACGGGGAGGAGAGTCTCATACACTTAACCATAGGGTACAGTACTTAGGCACCCCAGACACGCGTGAAGTTATGTAATAAGGCTTCGTGTTCATGTCTTGTGAAGTTGAAACCTCCCCACAGAAACCATACAGCAACTTCTCTACATCATCAGATTGCGCCCCATCCCCCCGAGGTTAAGTTTCTCGCAATGAAGACTAACCCGGCGTTCAGTTAGACCAGGGTCAAAACTTTCATCACTATCCCATCAGTTAGACGGTTTGCATTAAACTAAAAGTTTCCTTCTACATGCGAATACGAACGAGGGCTGTCGATGGTGTATTTTGCTGGCAAGAAACCAAACTTACTCACTCAATGGCAACAGTCAATTATTAAGCAAGCTGAAGGAATGTTATCTATTTTATGGAACCCTTGCAAATCCCACTTCCTTTAAATCTATTATAATATTTTCCTCTCATCTACGTCTAGGCCTTCCAAGTAGTCTCTCCCCTTCGTGTATCCCAGTCAATATTTTTTGGGATATTTATTTCCTACCCATTCCCGCAACATGTCCAGCCCATTTCATCATCCGTGATTTAATTACCCTTACTATATTCGATGAAGAGTACAGGTTATGAAGTTCGTCATTATGTAGTTTTCTCGAGTCCCCGTTTTCACTATATTTTCCTAAGCCTCCAGTTTTCGAACATTCTCAGATTATGTTCTTTCCGAAGAATAAGTGGCCATGTCTCACGTCCATATAATACAACCGGAAGAAAAATTGTTCTACACTGAGAAAGAAACAGAAGCGTGTTACGAATAGACGGACCTTAGATTATAATACTTGTATTTCATTTTCTCTCTCCTTATCACAGATAGAGAAAGTACCCCTAAATTCGAAATCGACTGTTTCGCATAGGCCCACTCTTCAAGGATCCCTGAGTCATATATATATATATATATATATATATATATATGTATATACATACTTACTTACTCAATGACAATAGATAATTCCTAAGCAAGCTATATATATATATGTATATACATACTTACTTACTTAATGGCAATAGACAATCCCTAAGCAAGCTATCTTAAAGGAATATTATCTATTTTATGGAACCCGAAGGTTCATTGCCGCGCTTATTTGAGCCCCCCATTCAACCCTATTCTGTGCTAACTCCATCCAATCATCCCTAGCAAATCCTACTTCCCTTAAAGCTATCCAAATATTGTCTTCCCACCTACGTCTAGGTCTTCCAAGTGGTATTTTCTCTTCGGGTCTCCCAGTCCATACTTTTGAGATATGTCTTTCCTCCCCCATGCGTGCAGCACGTCCAGCCCATTTCATCCTTCGCGATTTAATTACCCTTACTATATCTGGTGAAGCGTACAGGTCCTGAAGCTCGATGTTATGCAATTTTCTCCAGTCCCCATTTTCATCCCTCTTGGGCTCAAATATTTTTCTAAGAACCCTATTTTCAAACACTCTCAGACTATATTCTTCCAGCTCAGTTAGTGGCCATGTCTCACATCCATATAACACAACCGGCAGGATAATAGTATTATAAATCTTAATTTTTCATATATATATATATATATATATATATATATCCCTCTGAATCTTACGCTAAGAATCGGATAACAACAAAGCGAGCGTGCTTGACTGTTTTATAGAAAATAACTGTTACGATGACTAATGGCCGGTTTCTATAAACTCGCGAATTACCTATGGGTAAATTATCCAATGGACAGAATTTACACAAGAATAACACCACACAAACACAAATAATTTAAAGATTACAAACACTTACACTTGTGGCGAGTTTCTAGATAAATGTCCTCTGGGTAAATATGAAAATGACAGAAAAAAATGTTCCTACAAACTCAGGCTAGATCTTTCCAAGGGTAAATCGTCGGGTTAATTTATCCTTTCATGGATGGCTGGATAAAAATTTAACCTCTTTGTAGGATCAATAATAATTTAAACAATGAGAATCAAAGCCTTCTGAATTAAATTAACTGTACAACTCCAAGGCCTTGCTCATTATATCATTGTGGGTGAAATGGAACTAATTTTCCCATGGATAATTTACCCATAGGTAATTCACAAGTTTGTAGAAACCGGGCATAAGTCGTACGCTTGTAATATACAATATTGCACTAAAGTAAAAAAAAAAAGTTTTAATGAGAGTATTTAACGTAAATCAAAAAGTTGCTTTGACTGACAGTGTATTATTTTAATCGCTTAAGTAGCTTAGTAGCGAACAAACCGAGAATATTGGAAATCGTGACGTTCATGCAGCCGATACGATAGACTGCTTTCAACCTATGATGGTAAAAACATCCAATACACAAAACACACTGAAGGAAGTTCTATTGAATAAAAATCTGATGTGAAAGTCACATAACTTCCTCTGCCCAAATAAAAGTTAGCAGTATTCACATATCCTTGTACAGAATCGCAAGACACAATTTTACGCTAATTATCCTATAAATACCTCTTCTTTCAATGATGCGACTAAAAGCGCAGTCTATATAACAAACTTTAAAAAAAAAAACAAATGACTGCAGACGTTTATTGAACTTTCTGCCGTAAAATACAATTTCCGAAATTTATCGAATATTTCCCTCAGATACATCTTTACTCTATGCATGGCCAACAATACATCTTTCTCACTTCACATTCTTATATAAAATAAGATGCCGTGAAAGAGCGCGAATTCAGTTGTTCATCACGTAAGACAAACCTTCTAGAAACAGTGGGTGAACAGTGGGTGGCTTGTAACTACCCTCAGAGAATTTTCTCGAAAAAAAATGTTTCAAATAAAAGTTTTAGCTCTTAGTATAAGCAACCTATGTGAAAAATTTAAAGAAAATCGTTAGAGCCGTTTTCGAGAAAATCGCGAAAAACGAAAATTTCTTCATGTAAAGTCCCTTAAAAATAAGAGAAAATAGTCGCCAATCTTATCCTCACATCTTCAGAAGGTACCTGACCCAAATACGAAATTTTGTTTTCATACGATTTTCAGTTTTGGAGCTAGCTTGTTCACAGATATTTTCCACACAGACACACAGACATGTTTCCAAAAATAGTATTTTTGGATTCAGGGGGCCTTGAAACGTGTATATATGCTAAAAACTCAACTTCGAATTTTGGGGTCGAAAACAATAAATTACTTCCTCTACCTATAGTACCTATGGTACGGGCAGAGGAAGTAAAAATGTATATTCACTTTGAAGTGAGTTCTAATTTCTTTATGTAAGAATTAAAATATTGCTAGGAAGAACACACTTTCGTATATTTTTCTGCGATATGATTATAAAATAAAATCAGGTAAACTGATGTAACAAAATGCCAGTATGTTTTTGTTTAATCAGTTATGATTGCAATTATGATATGCAGAATATGTTTTTTTTTATTGATTTCCAAGTTAAGCTCCAGATTTATTCATTAAGCGGGGCTTACGGAAGAACAAAGATCTAGTTTTTTTTATCAGATTAAAATCTTCCAGCATCAGCTGAACTGTACAGATTTGTGATATCTTGACAATCGCACACTCACATAAAAAGACAAAAAAAAATCAAATTGGCCGGTTTCGGGATTTGAACCATGGAACTCCAGAATGTGAGGCCAAGACGTTACCAACTTGGCCAATTGGGTCAGTTTGACGGTCTAGTTGGATAAGCACATGTAAAGCAGTAGTTTTATTTGTCCTAGCTAACTGTATTTTAATTTCCAAAGCCTTATAAGATCACAGTATAACAATAGGCTATGTGGCCATGATAACTGATTTGCATTTCATAAATTCTTTCGAATACGTATATTATCATAAAATAGGCACTAAATTGAGCATTACTCCGAAACAGGTCAACCGATTTTATCCAATATCAATAGACGCCTTCCCATGGACATTATAAATGTGTATACCAAGTTTCATAAAAATCCGGTAAAGCGTATTTCAGTTACCGCGTCTTTAAAATAGACACTAAATTAGGTTTTACTCCGGTACCGGTCTACCGATTTGGTCCAATATCAGTAGACGTCTTTCCATGTACATTATAAACGGGTATAAAAAGTTTCAGGAAAATCCAATAAAGCAACCTATATCTTCGTAATTACAGCTGTTTTAGTATCAAGTAGGACTAAAAACGGCGGTTGACTGCTATTTTTGCATGTAGGTCTACTAATTCACTATAGAAGTTTACAAACTAAAATATAATTTTATGGATGGTTATACAAACCTAAACACTTCAAATTTGTTTTAGAATATTAATTTCAATGGCATGGTTAAAGCATAAACATTTCCTGGATGAATATTGAAACTGGACATGGAAAGTGTTGAAGTGTGTGCTACATCACTCTAATGAAGATGCATACTCTGCCACCGAACACCGCATTACATTAATCAAGCTAACCAACAACATCACAATTGCCATCTCCACCCCCACTACATTACAGAATCATCCAGTTTACCATGTTCTACCACAGTGTATTTAACTTCAAGTTATCAATTTAATTCCTTCCTTTATGTTCATTATACGAGGCACGTCCATAAAGATACTTTCCCTGGGTCCGTTTACCAAAACAAAACACAATTTCAAGTAAATATTTATTGCAACGGACAAGGCCAGAGTTCAGCTATTTTTCAACATATTCGCCACAGGAATTGAAACGTTTGTCTTACCGTGGCACCAACTTCTGAATACCTGTGTCGTACAAATATTCAGCCAGGGATTTGAACCACTGTGTGACAAACATCTCCTCTCTGTCATTCTTTGTCATTTCATCAGGTGTAGGAAAAGATGGAAATCACTGGGAGCGAGGTCCGGGCTTTAGGGTGAATGTTTAAACATCTCCCAGCCGAACTTCTGCAGGAGACTTGCTAGGAGGGGTTAAAACATCCACAATGCAGTCCGGACATTGCTCCCAGTGATTTCCATCTTTCCCTACACCTAAAAAAAAAGACAAGGAGTGACAGATAATGACAGAGAGGCGGAAATGTTTGCCACAGTGGTTCAAGTCATTCTCTGTCATTCCCTGTCATTTCTTGAGGCATAGGAAAAAGATGGAAATCACTGAGAGCGAGATCTGGGCTGTAGAGTGGATTTTTAAACACCTCCTAGCAAGTCTCCTGCAGAAGTTCGGCCGGGAAGTGTATAAATATCCACCCAAAAGCCCGGACCTTGCTCCCATAGATTTCCATCTTTTCCTACACCTCAAGAAATGACAGGGAATGGCAGGGAATCACACAGTGGTTCAAATCCCTGGTAGCAGACTTCTACTAGGCCTACACAGGTATTCAAAAGTTGGTCCCACGGTATGACAAATCTTTCAATTCCGGTGACGAATATGTTGAAAAATAGATGAACACTAGGTAGCTGTGTCCGTTGCAATAATTATATACTTGAAATTGTGTTTTGTTTTGGCAAATGGACCCAGAGAACCTTTCTTTATGGACGCGCCTGGTAAGCCAATAATGTTAACTCTTTCGATACAAAGAGCCGTAAGGTCTTTGAAAAGCATTAGTTGTTCGAGTGTACTAATTCATTTTGTGAAAAATGAAATAATGGATTGTCTAGCTCTTAGTTAGGCTATTGATTACATTCAATGTGAAACACATATTCGACCTCTAAACAAACTTTAATCACGTTAAACGCGAGTCTCTGTATTCATTTTTTTCAAACTTTACCTGGACACAGTACACTCAGGTGAGGAAATGTAGAGCTATGGCTATATGAAGGTGTAATGAATTTTCTTCCTTCATTCAAACAGAATTATTTACAATGCAGTCGAATTAGTGTTTGTGATGTAGTATTCATGATATATCTGGGTGCGTAATTATAGGCAGACCTGTTGAGCCAAAGCCCGCTGTAGAGAAGCGGCATTAATCACGAGGGCAGAACAACTTCATTGGGCTTCATTTTACACGCGAAACATGAGCCATGGCCTACTATATTCTGTAGATTAATATCAGTAATTATTTTAAAAAATATTTACGTATTATTGCTATTAGAAGAAATGTTCGTGTGCTATATGGCGTGTATGTAATGTCTAAAAAAATCTTCATAACCGAGCGAGGTGGCCGAGAGGTAACGGGAGGTCCCAGGTTCAAATCCCGTGGCCGGCCAATTTGACATGGGTTTTTTTTTTCATGGTTTCCCCAGTCGAAAAAAGTCGAAGTGGATATTTATATACCATGAATCATCCTCACTATTTCATCCTATATCATACCCATTTAAATTAATATCAGTTGAAATCTACTCCATTACATACACAGGCAATAGAAACAATCGACAATCAGTAGTTTCATGGCCTACCATACATCCCGAACTCCTGATATGGCAGGATTTGAAGGCACGTGGTCAGCATGCCGACTTCCACTGCCGTTAATGAAGGTCTTTGCCTATTCTACTAAAATATAAATTCATAACACTAATATAGTAGCATCTAAATGAATTTTCCAATAAGTCGAGGTCTAGTGAAATCGCGGTTTTAGCGCCTAAATACAGTAAATGAATCTTTTTGTCCTTTTTAAAAAATAGCACACGTACAAGAAACGCTCGCTTTATAAGTAACTTTCAATTTGGAATGTTTAAAAATATAATGTTATAACAAAATATGAGTTTTAGTTTCAACTCAACGTTAAGTATAAAATTAAATTGAACTCCTTGGCGCTACATTCCTTGTGAGACTAGGCCTACCGTTCGACTGCTGCGTCATCTATCATAGGTGACAGCAGGTTTGGGAGCAAATGGTCAGCATGCCGAATCCCACGGCCATTACTGATGGCTTGCTTGACCGGATCAGCTAATTATATAGTCTATACGTATCAAGTAACTCCTCAGTTTGTATTACGGGGCTGAGTGCATAATGCCAACGTTAAGACTACTATGAGATATTCAGAGGCAAATATCTTGAACCTTCAACTATTGGGCTCTAAGCCTCTGAAGTGCCCAAACATTTTCCTTCTTGACAGTTCTGTTCGTTCCTTGTATTGCTAGTGGATGGGCCCCTCCTATTTTTATAGATCACGAGGGAAAGATGGACAGAGCAGCCTATACAGATTACTGGATTCAATTTTTCTTTTTGCAGGAATGAAACGCGGGCAAAGACTACGGTGATGAAATCGCCACTAACTTAACACTGAAATATTTCTGTCAGTTATTACATTCTATAAAGACGCAACTTCTACTAGCTACTGTAACTTATGGTATAATTTTAATGATTTGATATTTTCTATCAAAAAGGGCACGGAGAAACACCTGCTTGTGAAATTTCTGGTTGATGGCCCTCAACGACCTGTAGAAGTTATTTGACGATAACGATATTCTGAGAAACGGGATTTTAGTTCATTCTATGGAACTTTATGCTACGACATGGATCTATTAAAATATTCAGAACTACAATTACTGGACCCTCCCGGATTCAGTTCTATCAACTGATAAAGATAAAGTTACTTGAATCAAGAATGTTTCCCCATAAGAATTAATTTCAAACTTTCCAATATCTTGAACTAAAAGAAGTTATAAACAAAGAAGAATATTTTTCACCTTTTCCCCAAAAAATCTAAAAACAAATTCTGACCCTCTCTTCAATAATACCAATAAATAAGAAATATGACCCATAAATAATTATTCATAAAAGCGATTCCTGCGATTTCAATGATTCTTTGATAATTTCCCAAATCCTTCTTTTCAGTAAGCCAAATATTGTGGAGGATAATTTCCCCAAGTTTTAATTTCACAAAATAATAAATACGAATAATATTTTTAAAACGCTGCGAAGTTCCTTTCCCCCAAAAGAACCGTAAAATTTAATTTTATATAAAAAAAGGTTATTTCAAAATTATCCAATTGCTTTCCAATAATGTAAAATAAAAAGCGAAAACTAGTTTCATTTCTAAGCTTACCCGGATGTATATTGAACAATTTCTTGCTTCTCTTCTTAAAAATGTAATTAAGTATGAATTTAAAAAAGTCTTCCTCCAAATTGAACTAAAGGAATGCTGAAAAATCACCTAACCACAGTTTCATTAAGACAAATAAAACACAACTATTAGAACAAGATTCAAATAACGAACGGAGGCAGGCATGCACACATTGCGTGAGATGTTAGACGGAGGGAAGTGGCGGAGACACGTTGGTGGCAGGCTTTGTCTACACTAGAAATCACTACAGAACAATATAGAGGAATACTGTACACACACACCACTGACATTGTCTGTAGCTGCTCGAGTCTAAACAACACTGAACTGAACTCAACACGGATCTAGCAAGTACGACCAGTCGGATGCAAAGCCCGCTTTACACTGAGCAGAACCTGCTGGGTAGCGAGCTCCCCCACCACGCACCGGCTTTACCCCCACCATGACTCCCTGTAACAAAACATAATTCCGGTAATTACCATTGTTTACATCAAGGTATTCATATAAAATCCTAAATTATAAAATGTACAATTCTTTTTCTTCTGACAGCCTAGTTCAAACTTTAAAAAATTCATGCAGAAATGAACACACAAAAATATTTTTCGAGAGTGGATACTTAAAAAAAAGTTATTCTAATCCTTTTTAAGTAAGAACAAAATCAGAGTCACTGGAAAAAGAACGCAAAACATGTTAAAATAGTCATTTATGATCCAAGTGTTAAACATGACACTTTGTTTTGCGAGTTGTTATGAGCAAAATTAAATCATTTTACCATGTGTATCATAGACCTACACTATTTCTTAGACAGTCGTGGAAATTTTCGAATAATAAATGTTAGATTTGTTATAATGAATTACACGTGAACACGTACTGCATTGCTTTTATAACAAAAGCATGGTCAAATAATTTATAAATTATGACCAGTGATGCTTATTGAGCCCGGGCGGCGTGGGTCGCTTAAATGTCCCTACATGGGAGATGTAAAATACTACGGCAAAGAGAGAGAGAGAGAGAGAGAGAGAGAGAGAGAGAGAGAGAGAGGTGCTTATTGATGTGAATAAAATATAAATTGTCCTTTTATCGTCATCGTGTAGACTGCAGTAGATGCACTCGTGGCATGCACTGTTTATGCTGTAGATTACTGTCCGTAGGCCTACGCAGTGACGTCATGCTGGGTACATGTCACACTAAACTTGAGTCTCCAGTAGAAATATTCGAAGCCTGGTCATTATCACCAACATCGTGTATTCATAATCGAATGTTATATTTTTATTCTTTACGAATATTTATTTATTTACTTATTAAATATCCAAAATTGGATTAAACCCTATTTCACCCGAAGGTATATCAGGGTTAGAGATACAATATGTTTCAAATATTTACAATATTTTTCTAAAATTCTAATCTGAGCACGAGATGCAAAGAAAGTCATAAAGAAACATAAAGAAATAAGCATTAGCAAAAGGAGGCACAAAAATTGTACAAAGATGAAATAAGCATTAACAAGAGAGAAATAAACATTAAACAATGTAACTCATAGTTTTGAGAATATACGATTTACAAAAGACGAGAAATATTTATGTCCATCCTTATTAGAGAGTGTGTTATGGAGCGGAATGGTGTATTGAATGTTTAGTTGGCGCAAACAGGATACGAATTTAAATATTTCTAATGTGTATATGGGACAAGAAAACAGAATGTGGCCAACTGATTGATCACTTTCACCATATTTACAGTCGGCATTGTCAGTTATACGGAATCGGTGAAAGTTCTGTTGAAATTTTCCATGTTCTGTATAAAACTGTGTCATGATTAGACCTGGGATTTTAGGCTTTAAAAAAACTTGGCCAACACACTGGTGACTTGACACAGTATGTCCCTTTAGAGCTAATCCTCCCCCTCCCCTGTCAATCATTATTCCTTTGGCAACAATTATTTGGGAAAATCAAGTTTCTGTGAAAAACCGACACTTTGCTGTTCTGCTCTTCTTTCAAGGATGTCAATGAATGTAAAAATGACAGCTGTTTAATTTAATTTTAAATGTATAAAATAGGAATTTTAGGCACTTAAATAGTAAAATAGGCTCTAAAGGCCCAAATAAGCATTTTAGGGCACTATAAATTCTATAAATGTGATTTATCATGAAACATCAACATATTTCAAAATTTTCATGTTATTTCATAAGGAACAAAATAGGCATTTGCCTTAAAATAACAGGTCTAGTCATGATATAGCTTGGTACCAATTGTTTACATTTGATTCTGTCGTGTACTGATGGGAAAAATCCATTCTTGCTGTTCTGTCATTGGTTGTTCCATTCGATAATAGTGCGATTTTTCACTTCTTTCCTTATGTGAAAAATATTAGTTACGAATATTAGTTGCATTTTTACTTTAATTTAAGTGAAGTTCATTGGCAAATATTTATCTCGACACTCCGGGCCTATTTCATATTTCACTCTTGAAACGCATAAGCATTTTCTCTACACATCCGTTCGGCAGGCTTGTAACAATTTCGTCTCCCTTATGCACAAAACGCCGCTCCCACAGCTGACGATATATTCATAGAGATAGCGAGGGACCAGGGACCAGTATATTTTACTAATTAATGAGTGCCTTCACACAGCTGAATTATTAACTTTCTTTTTCAGTACTTCTCAGAATCCTACACTAGGGAATCCCGGAGAATTGAACGCTTTCCAGCAGGGATTTCCAGATGTTCAGAATTTATAGGAATGCATGTTATGAAGCAGCAACACGTCCATCTGGCTTGTTTCATTTTCCAGATTCCTTTTTGAGTTTCGCTCCATTAGCACGAAGATTGTTACTGGTGATGCAGAAACAAGTGCAGGATGTTTCTATTGTATCGGCAGCCTTAACACGTACTGTTCGTGCCATTTTTAGAAGACCTCGTGCCAAACCATCGTATATCTACAAAAGAATATACAGTAGAGCCTCGGTAATTCGAGCCCCGGTATTTCGAGGTTCCGTGTAATTCGAGGTGGTCTTAAGAAAATTAAAATTGTCCATAAAACTAGAGTAAAATCCCTTTTTTAAGTTTTACGTTTTACGTTTTACGCACTTCCGAATGTGTTACATTTTGAGCTTTCTTTCAATTTTTCCATGTACAAAAATGCAGGTAAAAGTGGATTTTCGTTGATAATACACAGAAATAACCTTGGCTTCAGACTGCTAATGCATTTCTATTACACATTGACAGAAACCGTTAGGTTCGATCTTTCATTGTCGGGACCTCATGTCAATTGTACAGTGCATACCATCCTTTCAGAAAAGAATACTGTATTTTTACAGTAATCCCTACTCAGCAACAATGGTAATTAAAAGTGTTTTCCAAGTAGCGCCGCTTTCCCGTTCCACTCCATTAAGAGTCAGACTTAATCCTTAAAGGATGCCGATGTAGCAAATTGGAAATGTTTGCCAATATACATACAGGCCTATTAAAGATATGTATGCCTACTATAATATTGTTTATTTATTTATTTATTTATTTTTTAAACCATTATTGTGCTCATTAAACATTTATTTATGGTTTACCCATTGATTTAGTGATGTTTCCGTATAATCCGAGTTTTTTGTAATTCGAGGTAGCCTCAGCCCCAATTAGCTCGAATTATCGGGGATCTACTAATAGCATTGTTCCCTAATCCGAAAATCTGCACAGACACCGACATCGACGAAGAACAGATGTTCTTGTAGTCGCGTGGATTTCCCCAGTATTGTCGCTATCATTCACCACTTCTCAAGTGAATAAACGTGGTGTGATACGTATTTGGCAACATTGTACTGGACTGCAGACAAGTGTGAATACGCCTAATTACCTTTCTATTAACTGATAGACATATCGAAGAGGATTAGGGATGCAGGAGGTAGAGGCAGTTCATGGAAAAGAAGTCTTTAAGAAGTGGCACCCACAATATACTCCATACGTAAAGAAAATGGTTAGACGACACTCAGAAAAAAATCTGAGGTGAAACACAAAACTTCCTCAGCCCAAACAAAAGTTTTGCTTTTAGTGTAATATATTATATATAACATAATATCGCATCGCATCTCCGACGGATACACAACCCAAATAAAATCTGATTAAAGCACAACTAACTTTACCCTGTGCTACACGCCTTTCTCACTACGCATTCTGAAAAAGAAGAAGAGGCCGTACTGCAAAGAGCGTGTATTCAGTTGTTTCAATCTGATACGCTTTAAAGCACAATAACTATTGTTCATCAATCGAGGCTAATTTCTACAAACATTCGGTGGCCTATAACTTTCCTTCAGAGAATGTTATTAAAAAATATTATAAATTTTAAACACTATTGGTAGAGCCGTTTTATAATAAATTTTCGAAAAAAGTTCTTCATGTAAAGTCACAAAGTAAGAGGAAGCCGTCGTCAGTCTTCGGTCACATCCCTAGAAGGTACCTAACCCAAAACGGAATTTTGTTTCCACACAATTTTTCGTTCAGGGGCCAGGCAGTTCACAGACAAACAGACAGACATGTTCCTGAAAATAGTATTTTTGAATTTAGGGAACCTCAGAACATGTATTTATGTTAAAAACTCAAATTTCGAATTTCGGAGTCGAACACAATATTTTCTCTACATATAGTACCTTTGGTACGGGTAAAGGAAGTAAAAATGGATGCACTTGTAGAAGTTAATTTCACACTAACGCGATGTATATGTTGCAATAAATTCCATGCAATTTCAATAAAAGCCGTGATAAATGTAAAACACGCAAAAGACATTCATGAAAGATATGTCACCGAGATGTGGTAGATATTAGCTGAATTGTTAAAGGCAAAAAAACTACAATTCTTAACTTCATTGGTTCGGATCCCATCTCTTTTATTGTTTTGTAGATAGAATTATGTTTATTGTACCAATTATAATTTAATTTCTCAATGAAAGCTATGTTTGAGATTTCGGGATGTCCTTCCCCCCAAAAGTAGACATTTCCAAGCATTTTTTTCCAACTATAAAAAACTTAAAGTTTTCAAGCAATGAGTTAAACTCTGAAATTGATTTTTTACTCTACTGTATTTTTAATACCATAATGGTATTAATATGATGCTAAAAATTTCGGCAACCAAAAAATTGCAATAAATATTATTCTCAAATTTATGTAGAATTTATGCTTATAAACACAGTTAATTAAGCTGTATGGCTAAGTTTATTGTAATTATTTTCATACCAAAAATCTCTATTCAAAATCAAACAATCTTCAGAACTTGAAATGTTCGTAATTATTTCCTGAAAATGGAGAAGTTACAGTTAGTAAGGCTAAATATCATATAGAATTAAAATCACGACATGGAGGAACTGAACATATGAACTGTAATATCATTAATGGGATGAAAACACCGGGCTATGTCATATTTTAACCTGCAACCTGCAACTCCCAACTTTCCAACCCCCTCTGACAAATTTTGCTGCCAGAATCTGAACCTTTTCTAAAGAACTACTGCATTTGATTTAACCTGTACGGATTCCAACAAGCTACACCGTATTCCATTATCGGACGCATTAAAGTTGTATATGCTAATTCTTTTGAAGTGAAATTCCCCTTTTTCAGTACACGAATGACAAAATGTAATGCTCTCTGTGCCTTCACAGTAACTGAATTTACCTGTTGGTCCCATTCCAAGGTAGTAGATGAGTTTATACCATAGTACTTACAGGAATCTACCTATGGTATAACTTCTTGTTTAAAATGTAGCTTAAAAAGACTTCTGTTCTCGATTTAAAATACCCTTTTGAATTACCTTAAATGTCATTATCGTGTCATAATATAAAGTTAAGTGTGTCATTTGGGGTCAGATTTACCAATAAAAAATTGTATGTAGAAGTAGAAGTAGACATCTCGTCCTGTAGATCCTGTGTGGAGAGAGGCTAAAGGATATAGAACACGTCATGTTATAATAACAGTATACAAAACTGTAAGCTGCCAAACTTATTCAAGCTGGAAATATTAATTCATATTGTAGAAGTTGTGAGTTAATTAAAAATTCCTTGAGAGATCTTTTAAAAGATTTGCATTTGCTTTTAATACACAATAATTTAATGTTTCTTGGAAGCTTATTGTAAATCAATACTGCAAAAAAATAGGGTAAATCCGGGTGAGATGGCCATGCTTTTTTTAATGCTTAATAACTTGAAGGATTTTCAAGATAATTCATGTGCAAAATGTTCAATTAGGTCCTTGGATGTCACATTCTCTTAGCATAATTTTTTATGGAGAAGAAAAGGAATTTAGGGTGAGAAATCCCAACATTTAAAAAAAATGGTGCGTTGGCCTTCTCCCCCGAGGTGTCAGGGGGAGATTGCCATAGGACATAGGGACAGTTTACGAAGGCAGAAAGTACAGGTAAAAAAGTAGAAAGACTAGTTAGCTCTTCTCCAATAAATATATACAAATAAAATAAACTTAAGTGCCAAATAAGATATCACAACGTAAAAATAAACATATTTTGGAAAACAGAATCAACTCTGAGTAACTGAAAAGTTCTGATACATTTCTGAAAATATAACTAAACTCTACTGCATGCATGGTGGGGAAGGGCATACCATCTAACATCTACATAATTTATCTCCATCTTTCGACTTTGTTAGTTGATGACAGGAAAACGTAAATATGAAAAATAATACAATATTATGGAGCCACCTTTGGCATAGAAACATGAGTCCAATTCACATTTTAAGCACATAAATAATTTTGAAAATGAATTTAATAATGTATTTAATTAGGGGTACGCTGTCAAAGTCGTCTCTATTTACATACATCTTTCCGGATTGGATTTTCAAAATTGTTTCATTAAGGTATACGTATTAATATGTTCGTTTATGTAAATTCCCTAGCAATAAAAATAAATAAGTAATTGAGAAGCGATGAAAATTAGTCTTAAGTGAAAATTTTTACATTTCGCGTTAGAAAAAATCAGAAGATCTTGAAAATATGGCTCTTAAGTTGTTGGCCAACTCTCCCGGAAAAGTGGGCCATCTCTCCTATTTGTAAAGGTGAGATGGCCATACTCAGTAGCATAGGCGTAACCAGGCCGACCATATGGGGGGGGGTTATAAAGGAATACTCCCCAGGGAGGGGGGGGGGTTCGGGGGGCCTCCCCCGGAAAATTTTAAAAATCAAGATGCAAAATAACGAGTTTTAAGCTTCCGGGGGTCTACCCCCGGAAAATTTTAAAAATTAAGACGCAAAATTACGAGTTTTAAGCTTCCCACGCTTTATACATGTATTAAGTAATTTATGGGCAGACTTAAAAAAATTATATAATTTTCCTTTTTTTAATCAATGGGGGGGGGGTGTTCAAACCCCCCCCTCGGTACGCCTATGCTCAGTAGTTAAAAATTGAAAAGTTTAGAACAGAACACGTAATACAAGTGACAAGTCGACTCTTAGTACCAAAAGCTTGCCGCCTACAAAGTTACGTTCAAATATGTTTATCGGCCTTGAAATCAGAGCGATTGGTCGTCTCCCCCGCATGGCCGTCTCTCCCGGAATTACCCCAAGCACCCTTCTGAAAGAGTTTTAATGAATTAGCTGGTATATGTAAATCATTTCTAGTTGGACGTCCATGCGCACTGTAATTAGTTTGAAATTTATCAATATTATCTACCATATAACACATTACTGAGTACACATACTCCCTTGTGAGAGTGAGGACTTTTAATTTTTCAAATAGCAAGTAGTATGAGTAGAGAAAGTTAAAAAATTATACTAATTGTTCACTTTTTCACGTTTTCTTGGTTCGACTATAGTTATTTAATTTTTAAGAGAAAGTGAGTTGTAATACTTTATTCGTGTGTTTACTACGGTATATTAATGCAGAATTAGCCTACATTATACCTTGTTTCCGATTATCGACATGACATGCTGCAAGTCCGGTGAGGGCACCTTGATGCTTCCTTATTTGTGCAGGCACTACATCTGTCTGCAGCATTGTGTAAGTGACATTGAGTCTCAAACACGAGCCATTAATAACGATCAACCTCCATTCCAATCCTAGACTCGTTATGAATTCTGTTCGACTGGGATTTGACAAGAAACCGCCTTATAGGGTCGACATACTATAAAGTTTCTACAAAAATCTTGATGTATTCTAAAATTATAATGATCTAAAAGAGAGAGTGAAACTTCTATCGATGTAGCACGTAATGTTTCTTCCAGGGCGAGATATTAAAATCATCGATGATTTCATCGATATAATCACTAGACCTGGAATTTTAAGGCAAATGCCGATTTTGTTCCTTATGAAATTACATGAAAATATTTAAATATGTGGACGTATCATGATAAATCTCTTTCATTTATAGAGTTTTATAGTGCCCTAAAATGCCTATTTGGACCATTAGAGCCTATTTTACTATTTTGGTGCCTAAAATGCCTATTTTGTACATTTAAAATAAAATTCAACTTCTGTAATTTTTTTACAATCTTATAATGGCCATCCCTCAATGAAAAGTAGAACAGCAGAGGTGGGTTTTTCTCAGAAACATGATTATTCCAAACAATTGTCGCTAAAGGAATGCTGACTGACGGGGGAGGGGGAGGATTAAGGAGGAAGGACTATTGTGTCAAGTCACCAGTGAAAGAACATCTTTTGAAGTGAATATAGTTCCTCATGCCTAATTTTGCAGTTAATTGTGTTAAGAATAGGTGTACCACGTTTCTTGCAGTAAAAAAAGACCACGTTACAGTTTAAGTGTATATTGTAATATTTTAAAGTCTATTTTCTATCTACACATTTTTAAAGCATATTAAAGTTGAAGTGCCTATTTTCTCTTTTAAAAGCCTATTTACTTGTTTTAAAAGCCTATTTTAGGTGCCTAAAATTAATTTTTTTAGGACCTAAAATCCCAGGTCTAGTAATCACACATTCATCAGTGTGTTTGCAATTTCATCAAAGAAACAATCAGAACAACTCAGAACTTGTATTTTTGGAGTAGAAAATGTAGTGGCATAAGTGTCCTTTTTGCAGATGATCAACTTATGTTTATATAAGAATACGACGATTTAGAGTACATGCCGCCCGATCCTTACAGGATCGCGACCTGTAGGGGGGAGGAAGTTTCTATGGGTCATATACATACTTTTTATATTTTATGACCAGACAAGGACATGAGTGTTCAGCCCAATGCCGGAGCCGCCCCCGAGTCAACACAAACACATAGGACGAAACACACTATTCGCTAACACACACTCATGCCGAGCAAGGTGCAGACGGGATGAAGGTGATTATGATGGCTAGATGATATTCGGGGACATTTTTTTTTTGGCCCCGCTTTCCACCCCCCGAGTACCTGAGCCATAGGCTATATTTCCCGTCCAACAACCGTTTCCGCATTTGTTCTAAGATCGTCGCGTCACCTTCTCTTGATCATAGAATACAGGGAAATGTTTGATGAATTGACTTTGGCATTTTATTCATTTAAGATATTCGGTGACCACTAGGACCCAAAGTCACACAACATTCGTTTCACAGATGAGAAAAAAAACTCTAGAAAACCCCGACCGGGTATCGAACACGGGTCCTCTGCATGATGAGAGCGAACACATTCTGTTCTCCACAGCGGTGGATTTAGATAATACAAATGTATACAATATAACTGGAATCCTATACGATAGTGTTCAGACTATATTTTTAGCCTGCGCATTTTGATATCTAAATAATATAAATAAAACAGAGAAGTGCTTTCAATTCACAGTCGGAGTAGATGATGTCGTGTGACGCAAATGAGTCGTCACAAGTGTCAACGGTGTCTAAATCAGGCACGTAGTAGCGACACTTCTGGGCGGAATCCAAACGAGTGTGTTGTCTAGAAATCAAAATGATATCCGGTTGGCTCAAAATCATCAGCCTGATTAATTAAAACTTTCATGGATGTACAGAAACATCCTTACGCAACTCTTGTCACTTCAAAACTTCTAATCACTTCTTATCTAGATTTTGTATTTTTGTATTTCCAGACTCAGTGTTAACTCCCGTGTCAGGAGAAAATAACATCAAGAATTTATTTCTTCTCTTTCTCCTTTCGTAGTTTTGCCTACAAGGGGGGGACCTTTATGCGACCAGACATACTTTTTTGACCAGACAAGGACATGGAGGGTCTCCCCGGTTGAGTGATCAGACCAATGCCGGGAACACCTCCAAAGATTTATTTAAATATCAAATCATCTGCCCTCAATTGAGGTGAACTTGAATATACAGAATTTGAAAAAAATACATTTTTGTTCATACATAGGGACATAGGACGTCCAGTTAAAAGATTGAACAGGCCAGCATAGGTCGATAGGCCTAATGTGAAAGGCAGAAGTTAATACAGATTATTGTTTGACCACGTGGTCTCTCGTGGTTACCGTGGCTACAGATTCGCAGTCTGGGTTCGATCCCCGGTTCCTCATCGAATTTTTCTGAGGTAAGGAGGTCTGGAACTGTGTGCACTCAGCCTTGTGATTCAAACTGAGGAGCCACTTGATAGAGAAGTAGCGGCTCTGGTCACGGAAACCACTATTAACGGCCATGGGTGTTGGCATACACCTCGAACAGGTTTTTAAAAATTATCAGTCTTTATAATAAAATTGTTTATGAATGATTTGGGCAAGGTTCATGAATCTATGGTTAATTTTAATCGTTTCATTTCGAATTTGTATGCCCATATGGCAGCATGAGATTCGTTTTGTTCGTTTAATTATTTATATTTTTAACAATTAACAATATAATCATGAATAAAATTATGTAATTCCTGCAATTTATGTAAAAAAGATGAAAGTGTTAAATATAATGTGTTAATTATTTTTTCTGTTAAATAAGTAATTCTCATTTGTTAATAAATGTTTTGTACTTTACGTAAATTTAAAGTAAATTTTGTTGGTAATTATCCTATCTGCTTAGCCTTTTTCAGTGGCGGTCAAGTGTTGTTTTCTTGATATTTCAAAGGCTTGTAGCACCTCTAACCCTTCGAGTCACACAAAGATTTTGTTTTTATTTTAAAGTACATTACAAGGGCTTCTCATCCTGGCATTTTGAGATTTTTATCACCTGTCCCACATTACTTTTAGGGACAGAGAAAAAGCACGATTTACATTTTTTTCGAAGTTTAGGCAAATTTTTCAGGGTGAAGGACCACCAGTAATAGCTCAGTTATTTCGTACACATACTCCTCATACATTGGCCTGTTACTCCAAGTTCTTCATAGTTTTTTAATACCTAAAATTACGCAAAACGACAGTTCACGAACCTCTGTTTAGACTTAACTTAAATCTAATTGAGTATGCACAAATGAAGGTCCATTCTTTAAGCTTTCCAACGAGCCCTATCTGATCATCCTACTGATTCAAATAGAAATTCTACGGCTTTCAGAAAATAGGTCTGAAATTACATTTTTTGCTTGTTCGTGTTCCAAACAAATGCCTATATCTCAGGAGTAAAACTTCTTAGAAGTATAAAAAGATTTGTTTGGGGGTTCAGAATACCTATTACCTACCAAAGTTAATCAAAATAAAAAATGGTGTGGCAAAAAAAAGTTTTAAAATTTGTTGATTTAATATGGAATGACCCATTTTTATACTGTTTTTGTAGAGTGTGAGTTGTAGGCCTATTTGCAGTGTGTGAGTTGGTACATGTAAGCTTGTTTTGAATGAGATGGAAATTTATTGATCTTGACGATGCTCATAAACATGTATTGTATTGTACTATGTTATCGTAAACATATAAATCAATTCATAAAATAGAGTGTGCGTGGAATGCCACGCGACAGAAGTGAAACTTGTTTTAATTTTTGGATTTTTACAATTTTGGATTATTGGATTTATTCAATGTTGGATTTTTGGAATTTTTAATATTGAGTTTTTGGACTTTTTTAATATGGATTTTGGATTTTTTAAATTTTTGATCTTTTAATTTTTTAATTTTGGAATTTTTAATTTTTTAATTTAGGATATTTTAAATTTTGAATCTTTGAATTTTTTTAAATTTTGGATTTTTAATTTTTTTAATTTTGGAATTTTATATTTTTAAATTTTGGATTTTCGAATTTTTAATATTTGGATTTTTTAAAATGTTGATAAGTCTAATCATTGAGTTGATTGTTTTCTGTGCAGTCCGTTCCGTCACACCTCACTAATTTCGTGATGATTTTGTGCGTAACACTATATAATTTCGTGACGATTTTGAGCGTTACACAAGCTCTCGATTTACCCCTACCGCGGCTAAAGAAGTTTCACTTAAAAGAAAATACAACGAATACGCTGGATCGGTCTGTAGGGGTCACTTGATCCCAGTTTGTAAGACAAGGCACAAAAAAGTTCAAACTAAGAAAAACTGACTACGGAACGCCAACTTAAATCCGGTTGACTAGCTTTCCAAATCCTGCACGGAAAGCCACAGTGAAGGGTAAAGAAATTGCAAGAGTTCTCTCGCTACTTTAGCTCGGTACCCAAGTTTCGCACTTAGAACAGACCTTGAATCTTGAAGAGCTCATATTTTCTAGGTCTCAACAACTGACTCCGACCTTGACATTTGATAAGAATCGTCGTCCTCATCCTCTTGGATTCTGTGTGACATTCAGAAATGTCGTACTCACCCCTTTCACTTGGTGTGATTACAAGCAGCGAGAAATCCGGGTCAGGGCCAAGATATTCCCTCGAGACACAACAAAAAGAAACTCACAGTTTGTGTCAGTTATTTGGAACTCTCCTTGGAGTCCTGTAATTGGTATATACCAAAAGCTCTCATATACAGTTGTTAAAAAATTTAAAATTGATTCAAGATTATATTAGTATACTAGCATAGGCGCCGACTTAGGGGGGGCAAGGCACTTTCTGCCCCCCTAAGTTACAATGTCAGGGGCATCGCTCCCCCCCCCCAAAAAATTTCTAAAGGGGCCTGACCCCCCCCCCAGTAAATGCCAAGACACTTAGAAAAATCAGTAATTATTAATATTAATTATTTATTTATTTATTATTCCTAACTTGTTACGGAAGAACGATACTTAAATGCGAATGTGACCGTTTTCGTATTTTAAAAATAATATAAAATCAACTGTCTTGTTACATTTAAAGAATCAAGTTCATTTTGACAACTATCGCCAGCTGCGTGCTGTGTTGCCGGTTCCTCCCTCAGCTGAGCTTTATGTGAATTGCCGAAAGCTACACACAGAACTTGATCAGAAATCCGAAAGTGTTTAATCTTTACTTGTGATTTTCAATCCAGTTTGCGACATATTTTATCACTAATCACTAGGGCCCGGATTTTTATGTAATATCAAAGTGCGAAATATGTACATAAAAATGTAATAAATATCAGGGAAATATGTAATAAAATATGTAATAATCACAAAATATGTAGTTTAAAATTAATACTTTTAATGCAATAAATATACGAAAATGTTTACCTCTAATTTTGACTGTGAGTGGAACTTACCAAATTAAAGTCATAGTACAAAAAATGCTTCAGGTATTTTTTTAAAAATAGAATGCACTTAAAGTTGTGGAGAAATATGTATTGTAGCAAAACATTTTGTCTTCGTGCCCTGAAAATTCATTTTTTTAACCCGATTGCCCATTTGAGTTAAGAGTAGGCCTACCTGTTAAAAGACACACGATATTTATTATTTGTACGCAATGAACTATGTAAATATAAAAGAAGATTAGCTAATTATTTTATTAATCACTGAAAAATAAAATAAAATAAAATAAAACAATATAAAATTTTCATTTTTTTTTTTTATGATTTCATAGATTTTATGTGCAAAAATGTAACACTCGTTAGATAATGTGTAAAATGTGTAATGATACTATGAATATGTAAAAATATGTAAAATGAAATCAAACTCTAACCAAATCAGAAGCTCAAATATCCGACATTTTCCATTTTTAGTAGTCTGCTAGTAAGGGAATAGAATATGTAATTACATAAGAATCCGGGCCCTACTAATCACTGCATTCACTGGCGATAAACATAAATAAACCTGACACTTTAACAATACTCGTAGAGCAGTATGGCAACTAAGGAAAACAGTAAGGCAAGACTCAATGGATTTGACATTATTTTTTACTTCAAACTTTAAATTAATCAAATATTTAATTTGTTTATTTATTTAATTTTCAAGCAATTAAAAGCATCTGTAGTGTACTAACATCAGTAATATCATTTACTCTAGTATAATATTTTATTGTGCAATCCTGCCCCTCCAAAATCATTAACAAGTCGGCGCCTATGTATACTAGCTTAAAAGGCCCGGCGTTGCTCGGGTTTTGTATTTTGTAAATTCGAAAATAACTAACAGGTCCTTATATATGTATTTAGAATTTGAAATGAGGAAGAACGACGTATCACACTGAAACCATTCCCTCAGAAAACGATAACTATAGCTTTTTTTGGCTTATAGCAGATCCCTGCGGCTTCGCCCACGATAATTAATCGAAAGATTAAAAATTAAGAGCAAAATAATTAAAATATTATTTTTATTAACACTTTCACGCGAAACATTCATAGGCCTAAACTAAACGATTAATAAGTAATGAAACAGCTAAAAATCCGGGTTTGAAGTGAATTCCACGATTAGAAAGCGTCGCCTGGGGAAAACGACCTCAGATTCGAGTTCACTGGCCCAGAAAACCCCTGCATAGTGAGTTGCGTCTAACTAAACCGATCAATGTTTGTCCAATTAGGCCTATAATAGGCTATTCAATATCCTTCTTCCGTCTAAGTTGAAAATTTCAGATATCTGCGTGCCTTGACATTATAAACAAATGAATCGACCAGCGTGGGCTTACAACAGTTAAGCGATCGCGATGCTTTTATTTCCAAGGTATGACAAAAATAGCCAAAGCCAACCGCAATAGATTTGACATTGAAATGTATTCTGAAAACTGATGCTTCGAAAACGGGGGGAAAAAAATGCATGTTTTCTGCCCGGTTTTCACTCATAACTCACGAACGAAAGCGAAAATTATATTCCGGCTTCGAGGTGCATTTGCCCACCCTTACATTCATCTATGTTTAAAATTTCAGATCTCTGCGTTCAGTAGATTTCGCTGGTCATCGCGGACAGACAGACAAAGACTTTCTTTTATTATTGTAGATGAGTGTGTTGTTTATGAAATTCGCTGCTTCGTTTCGTAATTTTCATACAAGTGATTTAATTAGCATAATAGGCAAGTTGAATGTGACTGTTATTGTGCGACCAAAATTAAATGTTTCAGTTTTGAGTTTTTAGATTCATCAAAGGCGTCGAACAGCCTCGGCGATCAGCTGTTAGTAAGATCTCGTCTTACGCGATAGATGACAATTGACGGCGAGTGCGTAACTAAAAGTTTCTCTTGGCGTTTTAATTTTAGAGCAACGCACTTCAAAACACAAGAAATGAATTCAATTTAATATAAAATTAAAACTTCCAAGAAGATAATTGATTTTATGTTAAAACAGGTTGTTTATTGTGCAGTTTGGACTGCTGTTTTCAAGGCTTGAAGATTATTCCGTGTTCGAATTTCATTATAACATTGTTGTGTATGTGGTATCGAAAGAGATAAAGATAGAGATAGAGAGAGAAAGGCTACTTATACTTCATGCCACCCTGTGAAAACTGAAGGAATCTACTCTTATACAATTCAACGGCCTTAAATAGCGTGCTTGCTCGCCCGCTTCGTGAGACATCGGGTATACTCGGCGATGTTCGTCTCTCGCAGTCTAAACTTTCATGACGACTACAAAATTAGGAAGGAAAACCGTTTCTTTATTATATAAGGCCTAAGTGAAATGAACACAATGAACAAATATTCTAATTTTATTTTTACTTACAATTTTCATAGCTCTGGACCACAAACATTTTTAATAATCTACCAGTGTAATTTTCTTAAAAATCCTGGAGTCAATGAATAATGGCGGGCGAAGCCGGGGGCAACAGCTGTAAAATATTGATGGTTTTATCTCTTGAAATATCGCTGATAATAATAATCCAAACAAACCATTCCTTCCCTTGAAACATTATATAATTTCTGAAAATTACACTGAATTGATAAAATAAAATTCACATCATATTCATGTCAATAAACAGCTGAAAAACAATACGTATTATGTGTTCACAGGTTCTTTGGAACTGCATAATCGATTCTGATATAGTTTTCCCAGGGGGCGCTTTCATATCGTGGAATGTACTCTAAAGCAGGAATTTTAGCTGTTTCATTAATATTATTAATGGCTTAGTTTATGAATGATACGCGTGCAAGTGTTAATAAATATAATGCTTTAATAATTATTATACTCTTAATTTTTAATTTTTAAAAGAATTATCGTGGCGAAGCCACGGGCACCTCCTAGTAATGTACATGACATCAAACACAGATGACGTAGAAATATGACTCCAGATTCAAAAAGTTGGTAATTTCAAGTAGCCTATCTGGGATTGGTCGTAAAACCAAATGGAACTTCTAGATTAGAAATAGATAAACGTATATGTCAAGTAAGAAGGACAATTAGAATATTACATTCATTATTATGGAGCAGTAATATCATGAATAAAGCAAAAGCAGTTATAAACAATTAGTGGAAAGTCTAATGTAATACAGAGCGGAAACGTGGAGAATAAGTAACAAGCAAAAAAGCAAAACTTCAGACCATTTGGGTGGAGATCAGCCAGAAAATCAAGGAGGGAAAACGCAAGGAATATTGTAATAAAATAATTAATGAATGTGGATGAAAATGTGGCAGAAATTGAAAAAGAGAAATAATGAAGATGTTACAGTCAAGTGAAAAGAATGAATGATGGAAGATTACCCAAGATGGTGATGAACTGGGAACCTGATTAAAGACAAAGGAAAGGATGACTGATGCATGGATGGATGGCGTAATGGGGAGCGTGGTAGCAATAGGACTGACTACAAGATGAAGATACGATGGACAGACGACTGTGGAGGAGCAAAATTAATTACAAAAATTAGAGCCTCAGTGGATCCATATGGAATTTGTGGTGGACAAAATGGGGTCGGGGAAGGTTTTCTTCGGGTGCTCCTGTTTCCCCTGCCATATATCATTCCACCAGAGCTACATTCCTCATACGATGACCATTGGTTGCAATAAAGGGATTGTAATTATTATGTATTGTTTGGTTGAGGAAAACAATAACATTGTGAAAGTTAGAAGAAGAAAGAAGGTAATAAAATAACAACAAAATAAATAAAAATAAAATGAGAATAGTAGCCTACTAATAATAAAAAATAACGATAATGATGATGATTATGACTATGATTATGATTAAGATTAAGATTATGAATGTGACTATTGTTATTATTATTATTATTATTATTATTATTATTATTATTATTATTATTATTATTATTATTATTATTATTATTATTATTATTATTATTATTATTATTATTAGCTTATATTACCCGGAGTGAATGAGCGCTGGGTTGAGTATTTGACCTTAAAACCTGTCGTTTGAGTTTTTAACGACATGCTACAACAATACAACGGGGGACTCGCATTTTTCTTCTCCGTGATGTGCTCTCGGATATCGAATCCTCCCATTTGCTACATAAATCTTTCATCCCGGCTCCAGCGTGATGACCCTCGTAATATTCAGCCACCTGGAGGATTTTATTGCAAGTACGAGAAAGACGTAAACAAGTCTATATACAGTCAGAAAGTTCCCAGTAGGTCTAGAACTTAAAACGTTTAGGCGGCTCATTTATTATTATTATTATTATTATTATTATTATTATAAGGGGCTGCGGATTTCTATGACATGTCATATTTTCCCATTTGCATTATTTCAGGTTTCCGACTAATTTAAACCCGATTCCAAGCATCCTGGTGAAAATGGAACGGCTTTTATTGTGTATATAACTGCACATTTAGGAAATTTTAAACTATTGTAGCATATTTAGTATGCAGGCCCGACGAGAGGGAGGGGCAGCCGGGGCTGTAGCCCCGGGGCCCGGGTCCCAAAAGGGGGCCCGGCCGACCAGGTTTTATTTTTTACTTTCTAAATTTACTCTAAAATAAAATTGGTTATAAGTCAATAAACAGCTTAAGTTATGTTTTAGGCCTATGTCTTTATTTTATCTGCATTGTCCTGTCGTATAACGGCGACACGGAATTAATCAGTTAATCTGAAACGGATTATCTTGAAGAAAAAATAGCTATTTTTGAAAAGTAGAAGCAGAAAGCTTTTTGATAATTTTCAAAAGAATAAACTGGTACAAAAATTTAAAAAATTGTTCCTAATAAAAATAAAATTGTTCCTAATTAGAGCATTTTAATGTATTATTCCGCTTCGTGCCCGGCATCAGTTAACTGATTTGGTCCAAAATCAATAGTCTTCGTCCCATGGACGTTATAAATGGTATACCAAGTTTTATGAAAATCCGATAAAGCGTATTTGAGTTGTCGCGCTTAGAAACACACGGACAGACAGACAGACAGTCCTGTCTACCAGACAATCGCATAAAGTACCGGTACCATTCTGGCACTTAATAATTATGTAATATCATTACATAATCTTTTTGTTGCATACATTATAAAGGGCGAGTTGGGTAGTGAATTTAGTATTTGACGGGGGCCCGTGAAAATTTGTCCCTGGGGCCCTTGCTTTCTTTCCACGGCCCTGTTAGTATGAATATGCATTTTAGGTCATATTTTTGGCATATTTGTGTGCATATTAAAGAAATTTTGAAGTTTCATATCATATTTTGTAAATTTTGCATTATAATGATACTTTTTGAGAGTT
The DNA here is from genome assembly GCA_964059195.1 of Ectobius pallidus. Lineage (NCBI taxonomy): Eukaryota > Metazoa > Arthropoda > Insecta > Blattodea > Ectobiidae > Ectobius > Ectobius pallidus. Next base: position 26,430,757 of record CAXKWD010000003.1, on the reverse strand, counting down.
AAAAATATTTTAAATAAAATGTATTGTAATGAAACTTAAAAAAATATACACAATGTGTAAGTGGTAAAGTCTATTTTAAATTTTATTGGTCATATTTTAATGTTTTTAGGTCATAAATGCATACATATATCCTATTTTTTAGGTCATAGAAATCCGCCCCCTAATTATTATTATTACTATTATTATTATTAATATTAATATTACTATTATTATTATTTTTATTTGCAGGAATTTCAACTAGCATAACATTGATATAGGCGTATATGCATTCATGAACAAGATTATTGTCTCTATTGGACATCATATGAGAATTTTGTAGAAGAAAAATCCATCTTGAATGTTACTGTACAATAACAATGGAAGCCCGGAAGGCAAATTCTACAAATATCATTAAATGACCATAAGGAACACAGACATCAGACGGAAAACTCAAGTGAAAGACGTCTCTCAAACAACACAAATATTAAAATGGAAATGGGCAGGACATGTAGTAAGACTTGACCACAACCGATGGGCACACACAACGACTCTATGGGACCCAAGAAACGGAACACGAGGACCAGGGAGACAGCAACGAGATGGGCAGACGATATGAGACGCCAAGCCGGAAATCTGTGGACAAGAGCAGCCAAGGACAGGAAGGCCTGGAAGAAGCATGAGAAAAACATTCTAAGTGAAAGTGTAAGGATGTGAGAGTGAAAAAGTGCGAATAAATATCAAACGGACAAACAAGATATCAAAAGAAAGACAAAGGACACTAATCCCGCATACCTAGCTCAGATGCGAGATCTTTTCCCGCTAGAGCAGGGGAAGTCAACTACGTCTTGTGATGACGTTTGTGGAGCAAGAGCATGCGGATCCCATGTGTGTGACGTCAGCAAGAGCGCACGGTAGTAGGGGTGTTTAGAGTACGCTAGATTTAGGTACTAGAGGACCTATTCACTTTAGCTCTGTGGGTAGAACAACTTCTGGTTGGAAATACGGAGCATTTTTCAAAGTTAATGCAAGATGCGATCCTGATAGTGTTCTCTCTGCAGAACATGTGTTAGTTCTGCAAAACATTCTTCTTCAGTTCGAATCGAGGTTTCAGGATGTGGAAAACCTTTCTCCAATATTTAAACTTTTTGCTACCCCATATTTAGTTAATGTCAAAGACGTTCCTTGCCCGTATCAGTTGGAACTGCTAAACTTACAATGCGACGATCTGTTAAAGGACAAATACGAACGTAAAGTGGTCTTGGGTAACTTTTACAGAAATTTCTCTGAAACCAGATTCCCGAAACTTGCCGCACGAATATTATGTAATTTTGGATCGACATATGTGGCCGAACAATTTTTTTCACTAATGAAATGTGCAAAGCTCAAATCAAGAAGTACATTGTCAAATCACAACCTAAATGTAGTCTTCGATTAAATATTGCTCAAACATTACGTCCCAACATTGATAAACTTGTTAAAGAAAAAAGAGACAGGAAAGTCAGAAAATTGTTACTGTAATCTTGTATCATCTAAGGTGCAGACGAGCTTGTATGGTAATTAATTCAGTTCATTTTTTTAATTATTTTTATAGTAGTGAATTATGTTAATTCAAATGATAGTATTGTCTATTTTTGTCAAAGAACATAGATTTTGTGGAAAGGCAATTGTTCTCACAGAATAGAAAAATAGAATCATTTATAATATGTTAAACTACAGTGCTGTAATTAACCGATAAACTATCAAGAAAATCGATTGATGTTTCATTAACTCGGAAACACGTATTACGTAAGTTCTAACCCCCTAAATTCCCCCTGCCCGCAATACTAATACCCCTCTCTTCCCCCCTGTTCACTGATGCCTACATTTCACATACTCCTCGCAGAGGTACATCGCGTGCAGTGAGAGCAGAAAGCAGTGACGTCACAGAGCAACCTTCTGTCTTCCCCTGCCCTAGAGCTATCCTCCAAAAGGAGAGGCCATTGCCCGCAAGGGATTCAAAGGCTGTTTTTATTTTATTTATACAGTACTGCATATGACATAACTTGTGTGTCAGTGAGGTAGACCATTAAGGGCAATTAATCATTCCATCCAGAGAGGTTCCATCTGGCACTGTGAAGTGAACTCTGGCTTAGCTCAGTTGGTAGAGCAGTGGCATGGATAGCCAAAGATCCTGGGTTCAAATCCCAGAGTCAGAGGAATTTTCTTCTATAATATTCTTAGCATAACAATGTTTATTAACAAATTAACGGGAAGTGAAATCACAACCTTCGGCACAGAATGCGGGGATTATTTAAGTGGTAATTATTTGTGCATTAAAATAATCGGTATTTGTATTATCATTGTAAGCGAGATAGCCTATGGCGGGACAATCAATATATTATAATTTTTCATTATTTAAAAAAAAAATTGTACTAAAGTCTTTGGTATAACTAATAATATCGTGTTAATATTATTGCATTTTATTATTACACGAGATTTAAGGTCTTCATCGTATATTTAATTATACATTATTTTCATACCTCCTTTTGCTCACATGCAGTTTATCTTACAACCCATCACCGTGTTCTTTTTTTTTATCAAAGAAGCTACAGGTATAAACTAAACTCCGTGGCGCTCCATTCCTGAAGTACAGGGCCTACCACCCGACCGCTGCGTCATCTACCATAGGCAGATGGCAGGATTGGGGGCATGTGGTCAGCATGCCGACACCCACGGCCGTTAATGATGGTTTCCACGACCGGAGCCGCTACTTCTCTATCAAGTAGCCCCTCAATTTGAATCACGAGGCTGAGTGCACCCCTACCAGACCTCCCTACCACAGAAAAATCCGAGGAGGTACCGGAGATCGAACCCGGGCGACGCTAACCACAAGACCACGCCGGCGGGCTACAGGTATAAAGATGGTTCCATTCAGTTTTTGCGAATATGCATTAAAAAACTGCACATAGGTGCGATAATATGAAAGTGATAAAAAATTATGACGATGGACACTTTCAATTGGTTAAAATTCCACATTTTTTTTGCACTAGATTGATCACTCAAAAGAGCTAAACAGTCAGGGATATTTCATTTCCAATGCGTTTCTGGAAATCTTACTTGACGGGCTATTTGGCTTTTTTATTCTGACCATGAAATTATGCCATTAAATTGTTGATCACCTTTACGAAGAAAACACCAAAGAAGGCAGAGGATTACACCGATTTTGTGTGCATACAAACAAACAACAAAGGAAGATAATCAGAACACAGCCGGCCGCCGGCACTGCAGAGAAAAACAAAAGAGAGCTGATGAGACAGTGGACCTGTTGCTGTTATTTGCTCTAGCTACGAGAATCAGAGCGTTGTTTGCTCTACTCAGTCAGGGGTGACCTGGAAGATTTTATAGCATACAGCAAAATACTTTGAGCTGAAATCGGACTTCCCAAACATATCGCAATATATTGTGTAACTAGAGTAACCCCTAGCAACCCCTTTTTAACAAAGATAGAAAAAAAACAAAGAAAAAAACAGGAATTTAGCTAAGTATGAGGCAGCGTCCATAAAGCAAGTTTCCCTAGGGTCGTTTACACAAACAAAACAAAATTTCATGGAAATATATATTAAAACAGATATAGCAAGTATTCAGCTATTTTTCAACATATTCGCTACAGGAATTGAGGCAATTGTCATACCGTGAGACCGACTTTTCAACAATTGTGTCGTAGAAGTCTTCCGATTGGGATTTGAACAACTGTGCGACAACCAACTGTCCGCTTCTCTGTCATCCTCTTTCATTTATTGAGGCGTAGGAAAATATGGAAATCACTGGGAGTGAGGTCCGGGCTGTAGGGCGGATGTTGAAACGATCTCCTAGACGAACTTTTGCAGGATACTTGCAGGGAGGTGTTGAAGTCTCCACCCTACAGCTCTGACCGCGCACCCAGAGATTTTAATCTTTACCAACCCATCCAGAAACGACAGTGAATGACAGAGAATGGTAGAGATTGACAGAGAAACGGAGAAGGTTATCACAGAATGGTTCAAATCTGAGGCGGCAGACTTCTACGACACAAGTGTTCAAAAGTTGGTCCGACGGTATGACAAATCCACTGCCTTCTAGACTGTATTACTCGTGTATACACTGCCTGTCCTATACGGCTAATTTTGCGTACGCGGCGACATTACAGATGGCAGCACCTTTCACACCCAGCTGCAGTACCCTTTACATTATCGTATGCTGTGTTGCCCTCTGAAGTATAAACTCGGAAACTGAAATATGCTGGAATTTCATGCTATCTGAGTGTGAACTGTGTCGCCTCTACTGGAAAAATTAGGCAATTTAACAATACTCTGAACTCCATGTTAAAATTAAGCATGGACAGGCAGTGTAATTCTCGAGACGGCGGTGGACAAATCTCTCAATTCCTGTGGTGACTATGTTGAAAAATAGCTGAACACTTGCTATATATGTTGCAATATTTCCATGAAATGTTGTTCTGTTTGTGTAAACGGCCCTAGGGAAACTTACTTTATGGACGCGCCTCGTAATTAGGTTCACCATTATACAGTCGTTTATAATCATGTAACACCTGCTTAAAATATGTACAGACTTCACAAAATAAACAGGTGATTAGTTATTTTTGTATACGATTCACTGAACATGTACGTTATACCGTATCTTTAACACTGCGGTACAAGTTATAATAATATAGCAGGAAAATCACGTTCAAGCTGTAAACAATCAGTCAGCGAATTCATTTAACTGGCACACAAAAAAAGGTATTTACTGTAGGCTATTCAGATTAAAGTTGGGTGTAGATTATCATTCATTTTACCTTCAATCTGACCCACCGCCGTCACGATTAATACAGTTTAGAAGGCAGTGATCTGACCACAATTGCTTGCATTTTTTTTCATTGTTGTGAACTGTTTCTGAATGAATCGCCCATGGGGCTTTGGATCGAGATATCGAAATGAAACATTCTGGTCGACTTCGAAATATAACATTCTAACTTTTATATTTTAGCCAAAATATCTACTCTTATACAATTCAACGGCCCTAAATAGCGTGCATGCTCGCTCGCCCGCTTCGTGAGACATCGGGTATACTCGACGATGTTCGTCTCTCGCAGTGTAAACTTTCATGAAGACTACAAAATTAGTAAAACCGTTTCTTTATTATATAAGGCCTAAGTGAAATGAACACAATGAACAAATATTCTAATTTTATTTTTACATACAATTTTCATAGCTCTGAACCACAAACATTTTTAATACACTGCCAGTGAAAATTTCTTTAAAATCCTGGAGTCATCTATATTAATAATGGCGGGTAAAGCCGCGGGCATCAGGTTTAATATATTTAATATATTGATCGCGGACAGTAAAAATCCAAATCAATCACTCCTTCTCTTGAAAAATTATATAATTTCTGAAAATTACACTGAATTTATCAAATAAAATTCACATCACATTCATCTGTCAACAAACAGTTGAGATACGTATTATCCACCGCCGTCTCGAGAATTACGCACGAGAATTATACAGTTTAGAAGGCAGTGGTTCACAGCTATCTTTGGAACTGCATAATCGAATCTGAGATCGTTTTCCCAGGTGGCGATTTCTAATCGTGGAATGTACTCTAAAGCCGGAATTTTAGCTGTTTCATTAATTATTAATGGTTTAGTTTAAGAATGATTCGCGTGCAAGTGTTAATAAATATAATGCTTTAATAATTATTAAACTATTAATTTTTAATTTTTCAATTAATTATCGTGGGCGAAGCCGCGGGCACCTCCTAGTTTAATACAATGCAACGGCTTGCAACTTAAACCGGAACGAAAAAAAAAAATCTTTCGATTGATGGCCTGCTTCACACGTAGGTCTAATGACCAAGTATTCTCTATAAGAAGTGTAATTCATTTACCGGTTTATGGCAGCTCGGCCACTCATTGGCTGTCTTCGAGAGCCAGTCAAAATGCTTAGGGGCAATGGACATCGGAAAATATAATATAAACACCGACACTTATTCCATGAACCAACAGTTCTTCCTTCACCCATAAAAAAAAATATTTGTGAACATGAACGATACTTTTTTAATACTATATGTTCGGAATAATATTTCATTACATAAATATCGAATACTACTGCACGGAAGAACAGAAAAATGAGAAATGAGAATCCATAAACCGTATCAAATATTCAAAGCCGAATACAGACGGCTTTGTCACTACAGAACGAAGTCGAGTTATTCATTTGTCAATATGCTGACAACGTAACTTGTAAACTAAAGTAAAGTGTTTCCTATACAGGCCATGGAGGCCCAGAGGGTTCCAGGAGGTTGAGGCTCCCAGACTTTTAGACATTCGGCGCGCGGTAAGGCTATCAGCCTTACGCACCGGTCGCCTTTACCTCCAGGATTGCTCCTGGTACTCATTTCTGTTAAGAGGCTGAGTCGAATTCAGGGACATAGTGCCACCAGAAGGATTACGCCAATTGAAAAACTCCAACGACCTCATCGGGGCTCGAACCCGCGACCTTCCGCTTTGTAGCCCAGCGCCTCAATCACTACGCTACGGCGTACCCCAAGTTGTAAACTAGAAAGTGCAAGTTACGACGGCCTAGGTTTATATTAAATAGTCTAACAATGTTACGACACACAAAAAAAAGCATAAACGTGAAACTAATAAATCTAAACTTCCCAAATCGGGACTGTGGACCTTTCAACCTATGCATTTGAAATTTTCAATGATTTATTTCAGTGCATTAGGATGAAAAGAATATGATTTGTATTAATTTATAGGTGAATATAAAACGCGGGTGGAATTCTATATTAAGACCTCAATGTCAAGACTACTCCGATGATATGAGAAGGAAATAGCGAGACTGCTCTTGAATCGATGCGACGTCTTGGTTTCTGTCGTACTGACACATTAGTATGGCGCCCACTGCCATTACGTACAAGTGTCTGCGTGGAGTGGAAGCAATTACACGGCTCCCTCAGCCCTAAGCTGGCAATTTATGTCCCACTCCACTTTATTGTATCACCTCTACTTACTTATTAACCTTACACCAGCGAATCCCAACTTCTTAACCCTACGAGTCCGAAGAAGGGGTTCTTGAATACAAAACTTTTTAAATTCACTGTTATTTGTTTCAGATTATTTTTTCAGAACCGCTTCACTTTTAGTTATCTTTTCAATTAAATACTGTGCATAATACAGTCAACCCTCGATAGAATGCCCCCCTTTACAGTGCCACCCTCGCACTGCGCCAATAAATGCAAGTGAACGGATCTTCTCCCATATAAAATACATGAGAAACCTCGTTACTGTGCCAATTCATTTAGTCCCAGTGAATATAAGATTTTTTTTTTTTACAAAATATAGCTTGCAGTGATTTTTTTCAGTTGCAGAATTCTTTTAAAACTGGCATGAATGTTAGGATGATTATTTAAGAAACATACTGTACTGTATTTCCAACAAGTGTGTAAATGTATTGCGGTGGAATGAAGAAGCTATGTTAAGAAGACGATGAAGACAGCCTGCATGAGGGTGGAGCAGGTAGAAAGAGCCCTTCATACAATGAGACATTCCAAACTTTCACTTCTTTTAGTCCAGTGTCCATTCAGCTGTTAATCACTACACTACAGTTAATCACTTACATGGATCCAAATGATTTTCAACCATTTTGTATACTGTAGCACTGTCATTAACTGAGTTTGTGCTAAAATTCTATATTTGCTTTTTAATTTTTCTTTCTTAATACGGTACAGTAAATTAATACAACATTGTATTATGTAATTTTTATTTAAAAAATTAAATTTCGTTTAATGCCACCCTACCTTAATGCCACCCTCCCTTAATGCCACCCTCCCTTAATGCCACCCTCCCTTAATGCCACCCTCCCTTAATGGCACTAAATGTTTGAGAACGGATGGTGACATTATATGGAGGGTTGACTGTGTGTATATACATATATATATGTATATATATGTATATATATATACACATATACATGTGCATACATACACACATTTAAGTGAAGCTGAGAGAGCAAATTTCTCTTCTCAAACGACCTCTACGTTAAAAAAAAAAATTACTTATAAACGAAAGAAATTAATTATGTTAAATTACTAAACAGTAGCCTACAATTTCGATATTTTATGGGGGTAAAGATTTGTAGGTTTCTTCTAGAATAAAGTAAGTGAATGAAAACAGTTATTCTGGTATACAAAATAAAACTAATTTTAATCGCCAAAGTTAAAATTATACCTTTCTAGATCAATATTTCATGTAGATTAAAGATATACCTTTCGTATAGATTTTAAATTACACATATTATATTTACTTGATAGAAATAAAATTATATTTAAGTTGCAGGCGTTCTCGATTCCCTAGGCCATGCTCGATTTCCCCTATTGCTCTGTTACGAATATGCTATGCGGGTTTTCTAGTTGTAAGTTGCAGGCGTTCTCGACTCCCCATGCGAAGCATGCTTTCATCTATTGCCTTAACCCTCACAAATACGTTATGCGGGTTTTCTAATCGTAAGTTTCAGGCGTCCTCTGGGCTGGAAGACTCAATCCTAAGGTTGGAAAAAGTACTCTGCGAATTGTATAGCATCCTAAAAGCGGTCAACGTGCAAACAATATATATTATAAATTATTCAAATAATTCCTCTTTCAGTTATTCAAATAGCTTCGAATTGCCTTAAAGTCTTAATCGCCATGTGGTTCTATGAAAATCCTACTGACGGCAGCAAAAATGAACAGCATGATGTAAGGAGGCCCATAAAACACGTCCAATATACTTTCCCTTTAAATTTCATATTTATCTTGAAGCTAATCCTTAAATAAAAAGTAAGTAAATTTTACTACAGGCTTACCTACTTTTGCTTTAATCAGGTCTTATTTGATGAAGTAATTTCCCAGGACCTGGTAAACGTTTTCAGTTGATAGGTTGGCCATCATTCATCACTTTGCCTTAATAAAATTAATTGTACTGAAACTTAAAAAAAATAAACACATTGTGTAAGTGGTAAAGTTATATTTTAAATTTTATTGGTCATATTTTAATGTTTTTTAGGTCATAAATGCATGCATATATCGTATTTTTTAGGTCATAGAAATCCGCCCCCTAATAATAATAATGTTAATAATGTTTTATTTTACTTGGCAGAGTTAAGGCCGTAAGATCTTACACTCAACCAGAGGGGTTTATAAACAACATTGGTTTATAAATAAAAGCAATTTATATTTCTTTACGAACTGTTGTACAAAGTATTATAATAAATGTTCCATGAAAAACTGTAAATGTGTTGGCAACGATCGTCCATGCCATTCTAAAACGTGACAAAACTAATGTACATGTTTATACAGCCCACGTGCGAGAATACAGTTAATGGTAGAGTCCCATATCCAGAATATTGTAACTAAGCACGAACAGCTATTTGCGTGTAGTCGTCATAGCAACGGAATGATACTTTTCAGAGAATTTTAGATTATTATACCGTTCACAGGTATAAAGCAAGTGTGGATATCATAGGTCTCCGCCGGTTAATCATCAATCCAAGAAGATTATATTATATAAAACTCTGGGTCTCCTCAAGGACAGATCAGCACATTTTTTCATGGGTAATATAACGGGAGGTCCAGGCCAAAGAGTTCTTTGATGGGTGCAAAGCTTGAAAATCATTAAAAGCCATTTTTACTTACTTACTTACTCACTCAATGACAATTGACAATTCCTCAGCAAGCTAAACGAATATTATCTTTTTTATGGAACCCGTAGGTTCATTTCCGCGCTTACCTGAGCCCGCCATTCAACCCTATTCTTTGCTAACTCCATCCAACCATCCCTCGCAAATCCTACTTCCCTTAAATCTATCCTAATATTGTCTTTTCACCTACGTCTAGGTCCAAGTGGTCTTTTCCCTTCGGGTCTCCCAGTCAATAATTTTGAGGTATGTCTTTCCTCCCGCATGCGCGCAACATGTCCAGCCCATTTCATCCTCCGCGATTTAATTACCCTTACTATACCCAGTGAAGGGTACTGGTCATGAAGCTCGTCGTTATGTAGTTTTCTCCAGTCCACATTTTCATCTCTCTTAGGACCAAATATTTTCCTAAGCACCCTGTTTTCGAATACTCTCAGATTAGGCTCTTCCCGAAGAGTAAGCTTTTTCACTATCCTGTAAAATTTTACTTTGATGGTAACGGCATTTGGCCTGGACACAGCCACTATGGTAAGGGAAGAGAAAGTAAAAATTAAGTTAACGATTTGCTTGTCCAACTGGGTTAAATCGTATCATATTTTTAGAATATTTACAAACAGTAATACATTATCAAATTTAGTTGGAGTAAAATTAGCACTTCATAGTAAACACCTTTATCATTAATCTCTGTGACCAGAAAGTTGCACACATCAGGTAGATTGTACAATTGGGGTTGACCCTGCGAGCTCTTGCCCTGTATTGATTACAGGGAAAGCACAGCTACTATAAATGTGTTCCTCATACATTACTCACATCTCGACCCTTACGCTGCTTTCTCTCTAGGAATGTTTATTTCCCAAAGAGAAAATGACAAGTGGAACAGAAGTTCCGAGTCACTTTCAGTGGATGGAGATCATAATTTTTCAACTGTATCTATTGTATAGTTATTAAGTGCCAGAATGGTACTTTCTGAGATTGTATGGTATACGAAAAATGCCAGTCCGTCTGCCTGTACGCGCGATAACTCAAATACGCTTTATCGGATTTTCATGAAACTTGTTATAGTCTACGCATTTATAACGTCAATTGGAAGAAGCTTATTGATATTGGACCAAATTGGTTGATCGGTACCAGAGTAATGTTCAATTCAATGCCTATTTTATGGTAATATGTTAAGACGGAAATTATGAAATGAAAATCAGATCTCATGACAAAGTAATGTTTTACAGTGTTCAAAAAAAGCTTTGGAAGTAGGAATATAGTTAGGTTTGACAAATAACACTACCACATATTCCTTCACAGATGCTTACCAAACTTTAGACCTTTGTTCTTCCGTAAGCTCTGCATAATGAATCGATCTGGAGCGTAACACGGAATTCGATCACAAAAGTAAATTATTTTCTTCATATCATGCTTTCAATTATCACTGATTAAACAAAAGCATTCTGGCACTTTATTAAAATTCATTGAATTTTACTGAATTTTTACTGGTTTAGTTTCTACTGAAAATAAAGAGCCTAGTAGTTACCAGACAGATCAAACTTAAACTTAAAGTGAAATAAATTTAATTTCAATAATAGTAAAAATTGTAGGAATTTGTTATGGGGAACTTCTTTCAATTGGCGATGGCTTAAATGCACCACGTCAAAACATATTAGTCATTGTAAGTGAATGGGGTAAGTGGAAAGTTTATTGATATTGTATTCACTAATACGGCGTGACAAATAGAAGACGGAACTTTTGAAGTAATTTAATTTATAGGCGGTGAAGAAGAATATGGATTACGAACATTAAAACCCACGAATGCTTGGAAGCAGAGGTCAGGAGAGGATACGAGAGAAGAGTGAGTTGGAATAACCTGTTGGATGCTGCCTCACGGACCGGAAATAAATGAACAGAGTCATCTCTCTGCAGAAATGACTTCCCTAAGATGGAAACTCTAATACAAGTATAAGAGGTTTCCAAGATCTGTGGTCTTTGAAGTCCTTTAAAAACCGTCCTAGCCACGAATCTATATTTCTTGCACATGAAAGAAGACATCTCAAATTACAAAGTAAAAGCTTTTACTTTACGATGAATAAAAAATTCTGATGTGAAAACATATGCTTTCCTCTACCCTTATTACTCATATGGGTGATGAGCTGAAAACTTATGTGTTACTAGCTTGGGGGGGGGCGTACAGCTTTCGATGAAATTCATAGGTAAGAAATGTATGAATTTCATTATTTTTTCCATCTTCAATGAAATGGTCTACATTCTTGCAATCTGACATACTTGTTATTGACTACTTCTACAATTGCATAGGCTACTATTTTAAAAATTAATCAAACTGTTACAATAAGGGGTTACAAAATGGCAGCCATGTTTTGTACTCTAACATGTCGTTTTCGTGATAATTTCCACAAATGGCAATAATTTTTAATGACTCTTTTTCTATCTATTTGCAAACATCATATGAAGAACATCATTTACAATCTTTGGAATATCTACAGTATAAGTATTTTTTTTTAAATTATTTTTCATTAAAAAATATATATTTAAAAATAAACTACCAATGTTGAATGAATGATTGTACTTAATGTTATTCATATGATATTAAAAAATACTCCGAAAAATATCCCAAAGTTGAAACATGTACCCCAAAGTTGAATTCCGTATGTCAATTTTGGTTTAAGGATACATTTGTAAATTAGAAGTTTGTTCATAGTTGATAACCCTGACTTGGGTCCTAGGAGCCAATACAATTTGCTGAATTTTAGATTTAGTTGCTTGCGTTTGGTACTTATATGCTTTTTCAGGTCAAACGACGATCAAGGTGGATACTCAAATATTTAACTTCTTCTGAATGAGGTAGTGTCTTACCGTTGATTCTTACTGGAGGACAAATGCCTCGTCTTAGCGTGAAAGTAGTGTGGTAATGTTGCAACTTTTACTTCGTGTGTCTTGTGCTAGAAATTCTACTTTTAATTCAAGCTATCTAAAAAGGTTACTTGGTTTACAATGGTTTGCAAAAATGTTTGCAGTATGTTTTCTAATATATGATTTTGAATTATACTGAGTAAGCCCTATGTCAGGTGGTCAAAGGACAATAATTGTATTTACCTATGTTCTGTGTGTAATTGTTTGTGTTGTACGAGTTTTGATGTACGAGGTCACCGCTACAGCCCCAGGACAGAGTAAATTAGCAGCCATAATGTTGAGCTGCCTGAAAGTGAAAACTGTTATAACGCAGTGAAGTTAATTATTTGTTAATTGCCTTCATATTCATGCAAAAGCAGCTTTAGATCGTCGTGAGTTTCCTTTTAGCATGCGTTTGCATTCAGAATCCATTTGAAAAGTAATATTTCACATTTTTCGCTTTGCCGACATAAAAGACATGGGGCTGGCAAGAAAGTTCTTTTATACGTTACTAGAAGGTGCCCGCGGCTTCTTCCACGATGATTAATTAAAAAATTAAAAATTAAGAGAGTAATAGTAAAATCCATATATTCATTAACACCTAAACGCGAATCACGTGGAGTAAATTCCACGATTAGAAAGCGTCGCCTGGGAAAAAGAAGACCTTAGATTCGAGTTCCCTGGCCTAGAAAACCCTTGCATAGTGAGTTCCGTCCAAATCGTTCGATGATTGCCATTTAGGTCTACATTCACTATCCTTCTTCCGTCTATTTTGAAAATTTCAGATCCCTGCGTGCCTTGACATTATAAACAAATGAATCGACCAGGGTGGGCTTACAAAATTCAAGCGATCGCGATGCTTTTATTTCCAAGGTATGACAAAAATAGGCAAAGCCACCTGCAATTGATTTGAATTTTGAATATATTACTGAAAACCGATGCTTCGAAAACGCAAAAAATAATAATATTTTCTGCCCGTTTTTCACTCAAAACTCGCTAAAGAAAGCGAAAATTTAAAATCCGGCTTCAAGGTGCATTCGGCCACCCTTCAGTCCATCTAGGCTATGTTTAAAATTTCAGATCTTTGCGTGCAGTAGATTTTGCTGGGCATCGCAGACAAACACTTCCTCTTATTATTATAGATGACTTCGTAAGTTTAAAGGGAAACTGTCTAAGAAACGGTGAACGCTGGGACAATTTTTGTGGCATAATATAAATAACTATTTAGCCTTATATTGCTGTATTTTCCTTGAAAGCATGGGTTTGAGTTAAGTCCCGTTTTGAAAACGCATTCGCTTCTGGAACGCATTACCTAGCTAAGAAAATATGCACTAAGATAGCTCTTCACTCAACAGTAGTTTCCTTTCTCCATGTATTTAAGGGTGAACACTTTTTCAGTTATTATTTCGCATGACTACACTTTTTTTAACATATATCAGGGGTATTTTTTTCATTTAGCTGCAAAAATATTCTTATAAATTTACTTCCTGTATCGCATGAATTTCAAAGATAGTACAACTGCGTAATTTTGACTCGCGTAAAGAAGAATTGCGCTATTTTTTTTTTCATGCTAGTAAAACATGGTTTTCATTGCTGTATTGAAAACACAAACTGAATGAACTAGATAATCTGAATACGCTAAATACAGAATTGAGCTTACAGAGAATTTTAAACGTCTTAGTAAGCATTGCTGTAACGAAACAAGATAATTTGGGGGACGAGAATATTTTACAAGAATTTTTCTCCTAAAATATTCTCATTAAAAGACATGACGCCGTCTTTTGATACCACTTCTTTAACAACTGTGTACGCCGGAATATCTAAACAAGATTGCCAGGCGCAAACACCTACTTATTTTATACATATAAAACTAAAACCCCGTGGCGTTGGATCTCTTAAGGGAATATGCCTACTATACGTCTGCTGAGTCCACCATAGGCAGATGGCAGGATTGGAGGCATGTGGTCAGCATGCATATCCACGGCCATGAATGATGAATGATGGTTTCCGTGACCGGAGCTGATACTTCTTCATCAAAAGCTCCTCAGCTTAAATCACGAGCCTGCGTGCCCGTTCCAGACTTCTCTACCTCATAAAAACAGAGGAGGTACCGGGGATCGAACCAGGGCATGTGGATACGAAGCCAGCGGCGCAAACCACGAGACGATGCATGTGGTCCTTTTTAAACATGCACATTTTATGTCAAATGTTAATACTTCTTGTGTTAGAATAACACTGTTAAACACACATTTTGTGACACGGAAATTTTTAGGTGTTTCCGATGTATTGAGGCACCCTAATAACAAATTTAAAAACAGAAATTGCCTATCACCCACGGATTTTTAGTAACAAGCATTTATATTCTGCAAGTATGCAACATAATATGTCATATTATGACTCACAAAACCATTACAATAACGATGAAAATAAATTTAAATAAACTCTGAATGTAAACAGTGAGTAATACATTTGTTGCTGCCATAGAAAAAAATAAGACATTCTACCCCATTCATAATTTTTAAATAATATTTTGCTGGATTTTTTAAAAAACAACAAAGAACGATCATTGCAACAGTTTTGTGAGTCTCTGTATGCATATTGCACCACTTCTAGTAATGTATGTATCAGCAGTGTAGCAGCGTGTTAAGACAAGTTCATTCCAGTATATTAGGCCTACATGCAAGAAGAACGCACCCAAATGAGATTGTGCATTAGTAGGCATTTACCCGCGTATGAAGTTACTGCAATTCCTATATTGTGCTGCGAAACGTCTTTACTAACGTGTTTGTGTTCTACATACTTGGTTTATTTTTATTATTGTACTGTGATTGACTGTGAATTAACAAGTCAATACAACGCCTAGGCAGTGTGTAAGTAATGTCAAAAGTTTTTGTTATGTATGTGAAGAAATAACTTTTAAATCGCAAAAACGTAAATTCACCCAACTTGTGCGAAGAGCTTACGAACTTTATTTCGGAGTTAAAGTAGGAGATCAAGATACGTCATGGGCCCCTCACATATGCTGCAAGACTTTTGTAACATTGTTAACAGGTTGGTTGGAAGGTGAAAAACGTAATAAGCGATTTGCAGTACCAATGGTGGGGAGAGAACCAAAAGACCATGCAACAGATTGTTACTTTTGCCTCACTAAAATACAGGGCATCGGAATAAGGTCAAAGCATGCTGTGCAATATCCTAATTTACCATCAGCCCGGCCCGTCGAACATAGTGAAGAACTTCCCTTCCCAAATCCACCAGAATCGTGGAGTTCGGACGAAGAAGAATGTGCTGGTGATCCAGCTTATGTGCAATTCGCACAGGAAATCGACAATGACCCAGACTTTCAAACAATAAAATGTTCAACAAAACCACATCTGATTTCAAAAGCTGAACTGAATGATTTAGTTTGAGATTTGAAACTAGCAAAATAACAGTCACAACTCCTAGCATCCAGATTAAAAGGATGGAATCTCCTCGAAGGTGACGTACATATAACTGACTTTCGAAAACTTCAAAAAGGACCTACACATTATTTCGCTCAAGAAAGGATTTTCGTATACTGCACGGATGTTGACAACTAATTTTATGCATTGGGACAGAAACATGAACCAAGCAATTGGCGCCTATTTATTGATTCTTCTAAACTTAGCTTAAAAGCATTAGATCGGAACTGAAGAGGGTTTTTGTATCTGAAACAGAAATTTCCGAGAGTTAGTGAGGCAAAAATTAAAGAGGGCATATTTGTGGAACTGCAAGTACGAGAAGTTATGAAAGTTGGCGAATTTGACAACTTGCTGAATGAGGAAGAGCATGGACTAAGAGCATGGAAAGCTTTTAAAACGGTTGTGACCAATTTTTTTGGAAATGTCAAAGCTGAAAATTACAAAGATCTTGTGACTGAATTACTTAGTAGTCCAGTCATTTGGTAGTTTTACCTGGAAAGTTTTCCGGGAGTTTTGAAAATTTGTAATTTTATAGATTTCGACGTGCTCTTTTCGAATTTTCACTTTGCTACCTCGTATCTTTGCCGCTCGCGCCGCCATATTGGAAAAATGGCGCCCAAAAACAGTTTTTTCACAATATCTCCTTTCCGACTCATTTCATGATGAAAATAGTTATGTAATAAATTAAACTAGAGAAAATTTCCTATAATTTATGTAGTAACGAATTTTTTGTAAAGTGAATAGTTTCAGCGTACGAGCGCCGCGAAGTCTACACCGACACGCGTTTTGGCCAAAGCCACGGAAGATGCGGATACGCCACTACCTGCATCATTTTGCGGTAAAGCATTTAATGAGCGATTTTAACTAAATAAGGTCTCCTGATTTCAAAAATGTCATTATTTTTGTTGTTTCACATCTAGTTTTCGTGTTTTCTGTTATGGCGGACGCAATTTTAAGGTCTGTGTAGACTTTTTTGGGGGCTTATAGTAGCTAAACGGTAAGTCGTATAACAAAAAACCTATTGCAGAAGCAGTAACGGATTTTTAGAGATCTACATCGGTTATCCCTTAGATTGAGTTAGATTTTTTATTTTAAATAAATTCTGTATATTTTTCTCACATTATGTAATATTGGCACACATGGTATGAAAGATAGAATCATACAATTTGGTAAGAATTTGGGCACATACAACAGTCATAAGCGTGCTAAATTTGGTGTTTTAGCTGCCCCATAATTATAGATAAACTTGCTGGATCATTCACATCTACGACAATCTAATCTTCCACTTACTAACATTGATGTTTATTCACTTCCAGATGAGCTAGAAACTTGAAATTTGGCAAACTTATAGATTTTAGATTTATTAAAATACATGTTCAAAACCGTTCAGCTCGATCAATGTAATAAGATAAATAAGATACCATTTGCTCAACTAAAATATATTTTATAGATTTTAGCTTATAACCAATGTAAAAATTCCCAAAAGTTCACTGTCACTGAGCATTTGTACGGCATCAGATGATTTGGCAATAAATTTATTTGGCCTGCACTCACAAAAAATACTGGAATGCGTACGTCTTGGACTGTTTGAAAATATTATTTGATTTTTCCCCGAAAAATATTATCAAAATTATCCTAATTTTTAAGTATTTTTTATCATGTAAGCAAACATGACGTGTTACGTAGAAACGGTCAACGGATTCATGTTCAATGACCCAAAATTGGTTAAGATCACCTATCACACCACTTACCGCAAAGGAAAAAAGTTTCAAATCCAGCATCAAAGCTGCATACAGTTATTTTATTATACAAAATGTCAAAATAATATTTTTCACAAATGTCAATTAACCAGATGTGATAGTGTAAAACGAAATGCATTTTCGAATTTAGCACAGCGAATTTAATCAAACACAACTATTTTCGTTTTTACCACAGAAATTTTCGTATTTTTTCTAGGCTGATATAATCAATACGGCAATCAGGATTTCATCTACATTTGATTCCGTAATAGTTGTCGGCGAAGATGTAGATCTTCTTATTCTTTTGACGGCTCTATCTACGCGTTCAAACATAGCCTATATAATCTCAAACCAGGAATAGGAAAAATTTCGCAACGAATATATTCAACTCCATACCACTGCTGAACCTGGTGATAGGTTTGGAACGAATGTTGTCGTGCTACTGCTTCCGTCGGTGGCAGCGATGCAATATTAAATTTATTTTCATATACTGATTTTGAGAAGCATGTATATCTATAGTTGTTTAACGACACACTTTTCACGGCACTGTAACCATACAATGCAAGGAGGAAGCTCAGCAATGATCTTTGGATCTGCATTTTGGTTTTTGAATACCTGGACAAGCTCGTTAAATTTTTTTTAATACATTAGCACATTTTATTTTTCTTTGTTTAAAGAGTGCTGATGTTGTATCACAGCCACTGAAGGCGTGCAGAAATAATATTATGTTATCTGCGGCTGTTTTATCTACGATACTTTTTGTTGAATATATTCGTTGCGAAATTTTCCCTTTTCCTGGTTTGAGAATATATATATATATATATATATGTGTGTGTGTGTGTCTGAATGCGTAGATAGAGACGTCAAAAGACTAAGATGATCCACATCTTTGCCGACAACTATTACGGAATCAAATGTAGATGAAGTGTTGACTGCCGTATTGATTGTTATTAGCGTATCCGCATCTTCCATGGCTTTGGCCAAAACGCGTCTCGGAGTAGACTTTGCGGCGCTCGTACGCTGAAACTATCCATTTTACAAAAAAATCGTTACGACATAAATTATATGAAATTTTCTCTAGTTTAATTTATTACATAACGATTTTCATTATAAAATGAGTCGTAAAGGAGATATTGTGAAAAAACTGTTTTTGCGCGCCATTTTTCCAATATGGCGGCGCGAGCGGCAAAGATACGAGGTAGCAAAGTGAAAATTCGAAAAGAGCACGTCGAAATCTATAAAATCACCGATTTTCAAAACTCCCGGAAAACTTTCCAGGTAACCCCCTTTTTGAGCACCAAATGACTGGACTATAGTGCCTACAGAGAAATGCGATGTAACATGTAATTAAAAATTCACTTTCTGGATGCTCACCTCGATTTCATTCCTGAAAATTTGAATGCCGTAAGCGACGAACATGGGGAATGATACCACCAGGACGTTGCAACTATGGAAAAGCGATACAAAGGCAAATGGAGTCCTAGTTTGCTTCCTTATTACTGCTGGACATTAATCCGAGATGCCGCAGGGAAAAAATATCACTAAAAAAAATTGTAATAAAATTTTGAATTAAATATAGTATTAAGAACATACCAATATTAATATATTTCAGTATAACACACAACACTTCGTAGCAAACAAATGGTGGGTGATAGAGAAAATCCAAGGTCATTTTCTGCTTTCTGGTGAAATTTTACATAAGGTACGCCTTGTTTTATCCATGTCACAAAAAAAAAGTTGAATTTTGTTTACCAGTGTAATTATTGATCTATGTAAGATTAGCCTATCTTTCTTTTCCTTTTTTTAAATAGCAGTTGTAGTTATTTTTTAAATTTGAAATTTGAAATTTGTATTTGTTCCGCCTAACTTTACTTGTATACGTATGTATTTATATTTGAATAATTGAATAAATAAATGCCAGAATTACAAATATATATATATAATTTTAAACAAAATCGTAGACCAAAGTTGCAGTAAAAGTAAGAGACAGTCTTAACCAGGAGTTACATCCCAAAAGGTATCTAATTCAAAATTATATAAAATGATCGCAGACATATAAACACATACGAGGGTGGATCGGAAAGTAACGCACAATAATTCTTTTTTACAAAAAGTTTAATAGGTACAATTACAAACAAATGCACACATGAAGGGACATCTTTTGTCTATTTTTCTATATAGTCGCCAAGTTTCTCAACACATTTCCCCATCGTGATACCAGTTTCAAAATACTCTGTTCATAGAAGTCCGTTCGGTTGGAGTATATCCATCTGTCCCGTGTCCCGTGTTCAGCAAAGTCCACCAATAATACACCACTCATATCCCAGAATACTGTCACAAGTACTTTATGAGCAGATTGAGTTACTTTGATTTTTTTTTCTTTACCGGGGAAGCAGCATGATTCCACTCTATAGAGGCCTGCTTTATTTCGGGCGTGTAGTGGTACGCCCACGACTCATCACCAGTGACGAATTCCCTTCCAAGTGAACAAATCTTTTTTTGTTCCATAAATAAATTCCTGGCCGGTAAACGCTTTGCGTCAGATGCAGAGGTGAAAACGGCAGTCCGCAGATGGCTATACTCCAACCGAACGGACTTCTATGAACAGGTATCACGAAACTGGTATCACGATGGAAGAAACGTGTTGAGAAACTTGGCGACTATATAGAAAAATAAACAAAAGATGTCCCTTAATGTGTGTATTTTTTTGTAATTATATCTATTAAACAATTTGTAAAAAACAAAATAAAAATATTTTGCGTTACTTTTAGAGCCAGCCTCGTACTCCCATCTCTTTATTTATTTATTTATTTCTTTCTTTCTTTATCTTAGTTTCACCTCTCCCTTTTAGGATGTAAGCGACCCAAGCCGCCGGGCCTCACAGGGCCGCGACCTGTCGGGAGAGGGATTAGCTTTGGATCACATACATACTTTTTTGACCAGACAAGGACATGGAGAGCATCCCCGGATGAGTGATCAGCTCAATGCCAGGACCACCTCCGAGGCAACACGAACACACTCACTCTAAACAAGGCGAGGATGGGATGAAGATGGCAAAGACGGCCAGATGTTATCTGGGGACCACAAGGGCCTAAAGTTACCTGACATTTGTCTCACAGGTGAGGAAAAACGCCAGAAAAAACTCACCTAGGTAGCTTGTCCCGATCAGGTATCGAACCCGAGCCCGCTGCGTGAGAGAAGCGAACGCATCCCCTACGCCACAGAGTACTCCGACCTCAAAACATCGAATTTCAGGGTCGAACACAAAACTTCTTCTAGTTATAAAACGTACGGATAGCGGAAGTAAAAATAGTAGAACACAGTGAACAACGTTAAGGATGAATACATAATGAAAGCAGGATTACTGGTCGGCTTGTATATGGACTAAGAATTATACTCGAGCTTGGAGTTGTTATGAATAATTAAACCGTTCTTGTCTACACTCTCTTGTTAATAATATAGAAACGTAGTAGAGGGATTAAAGGAGATACATGATCCCTTTGCAGAGGGTCTCCCCATCCCTGGAATACACCAAACATTCTACAGCCTACTGGTTCAGTTCTTGAAAACATAAACAAAAAATCGGATGTGAAACACATAACTTGGGGGCGGATTTCTATGGCATGTCATATTATTCCCCTTTGCATTATTTCAGGTTTCCGACTAATTTAAAACCGATTCAAAGCATCCTGGTGAAAATGGAACGACATTTTGTGTGCATATAACTGCATATTTAGGAAAATTACAACTATTGTAGCATATTTAGTATGAATATGCATATTTAGGTCATATTTTTTTACATAATTGTGTTCATATTAAAGAAATTTTTAAGTTTCATATCATATTTTGTAAATTTTGCATTATAATGATACTTTTTGAGAATTTACAGATATTTTAAATAATTAACACTATATTTTAATAAAATGTATTGTAATGAAACTTAAAAGAATATACATAATGTGTAAGTGGTAAAGTCATATTTTAAATTTTATTGGTCATATTTTAATGTTTTTAGGTCATAAATGCGTGCATATATCCTATTTTTTAGGTCACAGAAATTCGCCCCTACACATAACTTCCTCTGCCCAAATAAAAGTTTTGCCTCTCAGTATAATGCCATTCTCTTCACGTAATTGGATGTAAAAATGAAGAAAAGTCGTTACCGCATCGCATCCCCGAAGGATACATAACCCAAATAAAATCTGATTAATGCACTCACGTGACATTCTTTGTCCCTAGAATGGACAATACAATTTTCACACTTAATATTCTGATTCACAATAAGAGACCGTATTGCAAAAGAGCGCGTATTCAGTTGTTTCAACCTGATGCAAAGCTTTGTTGTTCACTAGGCAAGACTGAATTTCTACAAACAGTTAGCAGTTGGATAAATAATCGCGGGTGAAGCCGTGGACACCTGCTATATTATATTCCAAGTAAGTTTGATACTGTTCAAAATAAACAGGCGTGGCTGTCATAGTCCGCATGTGAGAACGCATGTCATCACCGTGATAATGGTAGTTTGTTTATTCTCAGTACAACTCACTTCCTCTCTATCTTGAACAAGTAAACATGAGAGAGAAATACAAGTATGGAGAGAGGAGTAAGATATGCGTGGGTGTCCCGCAGGGTCGTCGTGAACAATGAATCCTTTATGTTTTGTTTGCTAATTGATTTACTATAATAATGACGATGCCAGTGAGAGTTTGTTATTTCACGTATAAATGTTGATATTATTTTTTTGCACTCCTTAGCTAGTAAATGGTACTTACGAACATTGTTTACATGGATCGTAAGTTGACATTCCCACACAGTCTTGTTGCTAAGGGCGGTTGCGATGAGGTTAAATTACTTACGGTCCAAGCGCTACGTCATAATTCATTACGATACACTTCATAATACAAGCCTTTATGGACACGGCCCCCAGGACAAATATTCGGTTCCCATAACAACAAACACATGCGAATCACTTTCTGAAATAAACATCTATTTTCAAGAATGTATTTACATAATATTTTCAGGTAATATCACAATTAATATAATTAAATTGATATAAATAATCATCGTGCAAAAAATAGCATGCAATACACGGGCCGTAAAGGCATTTACGGGTCTCGAAAACTTAAAAACCTCGGCTGCGCCTCGGGTTTTCAATCTGTTTCCTCGGCCCGTAAACGTGCCTTACGGCACTTGTATCGCAATATACTATTGCATGAACTTACGAACACTTTTTCTCCACTAGCAAGCCACACCCTGGTAATGGCGCATGCTAATGAGTAATGACATTAACCAATCACGTTTTTTCACATGATGCGAATTTTCCGCGAACTCTCTGTGAGTTCTCCTTCCCTTTGTTTTGAACAGGATCATATTTACTTGAGACAGAGAATAGTGAGAATATAAACGAATACTAAAATTTTACACTAAAGATAAATATTTACCCAAGCCCGAAAAATTCACTGACATTGCAAAACGAGGATATCACAGTACACTTTTACGTAGCAGGGACGTGGGGTAAAGTTAGGCACAGCCAACCTCTTCCTGATTTTCCTCAGTGACAGGCTATGATATCGCTCTTCTACGTATTTTGAGAAAGCTTACACATAGCTTCAAGACTAAGCGTGCAACATTAATATGGATCAGTTGAGAACTATTATAAATCCGGACGGGAATATTTTCTCTTTCTGTTCTCCAAGTGCTGGAGAGATTTGTAAATTATTCCATGCCGTCATTAAAAACATCTGCATATTTAAACAACTCTGAATGTCATTACAGTCGACAGAATAAAACTGAGCAAAATATTACTGTGAGTTCTCCCAGTACGGGTGAAGAAATAGGATCACTAATGCCCGGTTTCTACAAACTAGTGAATTACCTATGGGTAAATTATCCATGGACAAATTAGTTCCATTTAACCTACAATGATATAATGAGCAAGGCCTTGGAGTTGTACAGTTAATTTAATTCAGAAGGCTTTGATTCTCATTGTTTAAATATTACTATTGATCCTATGAAAGGTTAAATTTTATCCAGCCATCCATGAAAGGATAAATTAACCCGAAGATTTACCCTTGGAAACATCTAGCCCGAGTTTGTAGGAACATTTTTTCTGTCATTTTCATATTTACTCAGAAGACATTTATCTAGAAACTCGCCACAAGTGTATGTGATTGCTATCTTTAAATTATTTGTGTTTGTGTGGTGTTATTTTTGTGTAAATTCTGTCCATTGGATAATTTACCCATAGGTAATTCGCGAGTTTATAGAAACCGGCCATAAGTTATATAAGGCAAATGAGTTAAAAGATTTTCAGTACTTTACCATTACTCTACAATACCAGATACTAACTGAAAATCTATCTGTACATTACACAAGTAATATGAATGCAACAAGGAATAAAGATCGAATAAATGAATAAAATTGCAGATTATGTATCAGGAGCTCGGGGTCTGATTCTCGCCATCTCCTTGATTTTACTTAGCTAAGATATTTAGAAAGAGGTGTACTCAGCGAACAATTGAATTCTTAAATAAAATCAGGTAAACTGATGTAACAAAGTGTCAGAATGCTTTTGTTTAATCAGTTATCATTGCAATTATGATATGGAGAAAAAGTTTTGTATTATTATTGATTTCAGAGTTAAACTTTAGATTGATTCATTAAGCAAGGCTTACGGAGGAATAAAAGTCTAGTTCTTTTATCAGAATAAAAATCGTCCAGTATCAGCAGAACTATACAGATTGAGATATCTTGACAATCGCACACTCACATAAAAATAAAAAATAAAATAAAAATAAAAATGTCAAATTGGCCGTCTTACGGCATTTGAACCACGACCTCCAGAATGCCAGTCCAAGACGTTAGTATCTCGGCCACTTCGCTCAGTTTAACGGTCTAGTTTGATAAGCTGATGTGAAGAAATAGTGTAATTTGTCATAGCTAACTGTATTTCAATTTCCAAAGCCATATATGAACAGTGTAAAACAATATGTTGTCATGATAACTGATTTTCATTTGATAAATTCTTTCTAATATATTACCATAAAATAGGCACTAAATTGGGTATTACTCCGGTACTGGTCAACCGATTTGGTTCAATATCAATAGGCTTCTTCCCATGGACGTTATAAATGCCAAGTTTCATGAAAATTGGAAAAAGCGTATTTGAGTTATCGCGCGTACAGGCACACGGACGGACGGACACAGGATAGACATTTCCCCATCCCCCACTCAATCTTATAAAGTACCATACTGACACTTAATAAAGTAGGCCTAGCAATTATCATAACTAGTAATGGAAGACGTTGCCCGTACTCCACGTCCCCAATCCTGTAATAAAGGTTAACAGTGGAGAGAAAATTCGAAGGTGTATATCACATGAGAACGATAGGCAATATTAAAAACAGGCTGTATCGCCAAGAAAAGAAAGTGAGGGAAATGGAGAGAAGGGTAGTGTACAAGAGGAAGAAGGTAGAGATTAAATACCAAATTACAGTAGAACTCCAATTACACTGCCCAACAATGGAAATATTTATTGCAACATACACAGTAAGAGTTCAGCATTTTAAAAAAAAATCGCCACCGGGATTGACAATGTTTGTTACACCGTGGAACCAAATTTTGACAACCTGTGCCGTAGAAGTCTACCGCTTGCGATTTGAACCACTGTGTGACAACAATTTCCTCTTCTCTGTCATTGCCTGTCATTTCTTGAGGTGTAGGAAAAGATGGATATCCGGGTTGTAGGGAGAATAACAAACTCTTCCCAGCCGAACTTCTACAGAAGACTTGCTACAAGGTGTTTAAAAGCCCACCCTACAGCCCGAATCTCGTTCCCTGTGATCTCCATCTTTTCCTACACCTCAAGAAACTACAGAGAATGAAAGAGGCAGAGGTGGTTGTCACACAGTGGTTCAAATCCAAGGTGGCAGACTTCCATGACACAAGCATTAAACAGTTGGTCACACGGTATGGCAAATGTCTCAATTCCGGTGGCGAATATGTTGAAAAATAGCTGAACACTTGATGTATCTGTTACAATAAATATTTCCATGAAATTGTGTTTTGTTTGTGTAAACGGTCCCAGGGAAATTTACTTAACGGTCGCGCCTCGTATGTACCTGGTATCAATTGCCGCAATAATTAAAATAGCCACATTGTAACTTGACGACCATCTGAAACAGACATTAGCGATTTCAAGGAAATAATTTATTATTCGCTATTGTCGACTGAATAGTAGGCTACAGTCGCTTTCGGCTCATCTTTCAAACTCTTCCTCGGTTCTCTAATGATGCCCTTACCATTCTTCTATCTCAATATTATACTACTGAACGAGCCTGACATGAATGACCACTCTCATAATGTAGCTACGTACTCCATTTTTGAAAGAGACGCATGAAAATTTCAAGAGCCACGCTTAGCACAGAAATGATCATTACTGTTTCACATCATACTTTTATATAACCATCCGCTATATCTAGACCCGAACAGTAATAGCCATGATTGATAGCTGTAGGGTTCTGGATTCATCTTCGCACGAGTTTTTGGAGAAGATGGAAAAAATAACTCTGGATCTAGTGCTGAGAAAAAGTTGCCAAGACCGTCTGACCTTTCGGAAATGATCAACTTCCTCAATAACATAATGCATGACTAGATGAGTACAGAACTCTGTTTCTCTCCTGCAGCTTCCTTCAGACGCTTTGATGTACCCCGTCACTCCCAGCATTTACTCTGTCATCTAAGTAAAGAACTGTCCTTGCAACTATGTATGACACCACTTAGTAAGTGTCAGAATGGTACTTTATGATGTTGTATGGGGGACGGGAAAATGTCTGTCCGTCTGTCTGTACGCGTGATAACTCAAATACGCTTCATCGGATTATCATGAAATTTGAAAATTTAAATACATAAATCTTAAAACTGTTGTGGCACGAAATGTCTTAATTGAACGAATATTTATAGTTCCTGGTAATTTTCAAATAAAATAGTATTAAGAACGCAACTAATGATCGATCAAAATATCAACATAATTTACTTGGATATTTATGCATTCATGAATCACATATTATTGTCTCTGTTGGACATTACATGAGAATATTATACGAGAAAAATTCCCCTCAAATTGTGATTTGAACCCAGGACCTTTGGCTATCCGTGCTAATGCTAAGCCAGAGTTAAGCTACAGTTCACTGAGCTAAGCCAGAGTTCACTTCACAGCGCCAGATGGAACCTCTGTCCTATGGGTTCTAATCCCAGTGTCAGAGTAATTTTTCTCCTACAATATTCTCATAATTTGCTTGTTGAACTAACAGCAGTGGGAATAGTGTGCAGACTCAGTTGTGTACGTAAACAAACGTTAACTTTTAGATTGAGACACGTTGAATTGCTGTGCGATATATTTTAGTAATGTAATGCGCTGAAATGGATCCGTCAGAAACCTTAAGGTAGGTACGGATCCTTCTCTAAAGTGTAAATGTGGGCTAATGTGAAGATGTTGTTTAGAACAAATAAATTCATTTCATTCATTCATAATTTACTTGGCCAAAACATTGGGCATATCTATAAATTAAATTTTAAACTCAACACAATGCCTTTAGTACACGTAGAGTGAAACTTGTATCGGTAGAAACGGTACAAAAAGAACATCTTCGTTTTGCAGGAAGATACTTGAGTGTTGTACCTGGTCCCTGGGGCCCGTGGGTACGCAGGCTTATATATCTCCTCACCTACACCGCAGGGACTTTAAAAATTCACTACCAATTCCTTTTAGTGCGTTTTATACGCTCCATCTTTTATTACTATTTGTAGTAGGAATAGCTGGGGAGATGACCGACCAATATCCCTCGCTTTCACATTCCTTGGGTTTTGCGAGGGAATTTTCCTCTATATTACTGCTTCCCTCAGTGGTGGATAAACTAGAGGCCGAGAACCCACAAGGTTTCTGTTTTGTCCAACTGATGCCCGGTTTCTATAAACTCGCGAAATACCTATGGGTAAATTATTCAGTGGACAGAATTTACACAAGAATAACTTTTACAAACTCAATTAATTTTAAGGTAACAATCACATACACTTGTGGCGAGTTTCTAGATAAATGTCCTCTGCGTAAATATGAAAATGGCAGAAAAAATGTTCCTACAAACTCGGGCTAGATCTTTCCAAGGGCAAATCGTCGGGTTAATTTGTCCTTTCATGGATGGCTGGATAGAATTTAACCTCTTTGTAGGATCAATAATAATTTAAACACTGAGAATAAAAACCTTCTGAATTAAATTAACTGTACAACTCCAAGGCCTTCCTCATTAGTTATTACATCATTGTAGGTGATTAGGAACTAATTTACATATTGATAATTTACCCATAGGTATTTCACGGGTTTATAGAAACCGGACATGAACATGTCAATGAGAAATTCAACTCACAAAGATTTCATAATTTAAATTATACCTTTTTCTAGCTCCCTCAAACGGATAATAAAGAAGGTTACAGAATAGACAGATAAAGAATCTAGAAAAATCCTTCGGTAAGATACGGAATTGCAGACTTTGAATGAATGGGTCGTAAGTAATGTTTTGAGCGATACTATTATCATTATATTGTGTTGACTTACGATTGTTCATTGTCAAAAATCATCTAGTTTATGGAACAAATTTTTATTGCCGAAATAATTATTTATGTTATAATTAATTTAAGCTATTAATTTAGGTACGTGATAAATAGTAGTAGTAGGTATAGTAGTATTTGTAGTGGTTAAAACGAATGAAATGGATAATTATTAACTTGTACGAAAGGCAAGAGAACGACAGTGACATCTGGTGATATCCTCTATAACCTCTAAAACGGGCTAGCACCTGAATTTTTACCATTACGGGCACGGTCCGTACAATGAAACTTTACATAAACGGAGAGAGTTCTGTTATAACTAGGGGGCGGATTTCTATGACCTAAAAATAGGATATATGCATGCATTTATGACGTAACAGACATTAAAATATGACCAATAAAATTTAAAATGTGACTTTACCACTTACATTGTGTATATTTTTTTAAAGTTTCATTACAATTCATTTTATTAAAATATGTCAGTTTTTAAAATATCTGTAAATTCTCAAAAAGTATCATTATAATGCAAAATTTACAAAATATGATACGAAACTTCAAAATTTCTTTAATATGCACACAAATATGTCAAAAATATGACCTAGATATGCATATTCATTACTAAATATGCTAGTTGAAAATGTCCTAAATATGCAGTTATATGCACAATAAAAGGAGTTCCATTATCATCAGGATGCTTGGAATCGGGTTTAAATTAGTCGGAAACCTGAAATAATGCAAACGGGAAAAATATGACATGTCATAGAAATCCGCCCCCTAGTTATAACAATGTTTACGACTCAAAATAAAATAAAATAAAATAAAAGTAATTGATTTAAAATATATTCTCGTCTATTCATACTGGTCAGAGTAATTTTCTTGTTACCATAGAATCCTCTCTTAGCCTTGCAGCAAATTCGACATACTGTAATACTTACACTCCCATACTATGATATAATAGTGTAAGTGTATAAACCATGGCACGATGAGCTTTCGCGGAAACTAGTGTTAGAATCAATACACACCCCTGTGTTACCATGGCTACTGACAACTCTACTACCTGCGCGTCGCGTCGTCATGACAACTGGCATCAGCGTCTTACTCCATCGTGGCGCCCTCGCTCAGTGGGGATTCATCTCAGCACTCTAGAAATGCTGGAGGCAAATACAATACTTGAAATGTAGCTCAATTATTCGACCTGTATAATAATTTATTTGTATGGTAAACCTCATTAAGTCTGTATTTGGAAGGGACTTTAGGTTATGGTAGACCTATCTATATATTAAAACGCTAGCCGTGGAAGTCTGCAAACAATAGGTCTATATTTTATATTATTATTAGACTTCGGACTTTTAGGTCGCTAAAAATGCTGTTTTAGGTACCTAAAATAGGCTCTAAAAATTGGAAAATAGGTTCTAAAAATCGTAAAATAGTCTCTTATAAAATCGTCAATTGACAATTTTCTGAAATATCTCAAATTCAATGCAGAATATTATATTTATTGAAGTCACCATTAATGAATAATCATGATAACACACAGATATAGGCCTATGGTACACAGAATTATATAGACCTATTACTAGGGCCTGTATTACTACCATAACAGTGAAAACCTAATCCCTGCGCCCAGAAGTTACGCACGCTAACATATTCAACGCCTTGTATCCCTCAGTGATTCAGAGAACTACTTTTTTTTTGTTACTGGATGTGGTATTCGGGAGAAAAACACTACATTTTCTTTGGAATTCCAAGGAATTTTTCTACTGAAGACGAAACATTCCTTACTATTTAACCACGTCATAAATGTGTCATGTACTGCACATTCCGAGCTAAAAATTTAGTACGAACTGAAAATAAATGATAGAATTTATAACAAAAATAACTTATGTTGAACTTTAGAGGGAAAACAATCAAAAAGGCAATATTTGGCTCTAACGTAAAAATAGGCTGTTTTAGGTCTTATAAAAGTATCAGTTTTAGGCATAGTCACTTATGAAACATGCATATACAGTTTTTCGTCCATATATCACTTAATGATTAAAATAGGTTTTTACCTAAAATCCGAAGCCTATTTTTTATAAATTTCGCACAATCGAACCAATCTCGCGATATTTCGTGGATTCAGTTTGCTTAACATTGGTATTTTACGCATGTACAAAGTTAAATATAGCTAATGCAAACTGTTTTGCAAAATTTAGCGCCTGTCGCTGTTATAGAAAATGTTGGTCTCTACTATGGGCAATATTGTGTCCGTTTTGATCTTTCTGTATCAAGTTGTAACTTTTCTTCTCCTAACGCATAACAATAGCTGTGTCAATATAAAGTAGATATCGGGACTCAAGACAAAGTAAACTGAAGTCGAATCCACACAGCAGCGGCGGTAACTTAAGGGGAAACTACAAAGCAAATGGCAAAAATTAAATAAATAAATAAATAAACACATTCCCACTGAACTATGCTCCACCCATTTAATAAATGCTAATTTCGTATGGCATCAGCTAATTTGAGTAAATATGTGAAACAAACTAAATATTCTGGAAGTATTTCAACTGTAACATTTAACAGCTGTAACAAACAACATTCAAGCACATGAACTAAATTGTTTGTTACTAGAGAAGTGAGAACAACGATTGGCTAAAACACAGGAAACCAAACCCAATCAAAATCGCACGGGAAATTCAAATTATATCGATAACTTCCGGATATTTTCAACACTTCTGAGTAATTTCAGTCAACTTAATCAGGTCAAAAGTAAATTTTTGTGATAATATCAGGTATTAACCTGAATTTTCTTGCGGAAACTTAATAATAAATAAGAAAGTAATTTTTCAAAAATTGAATACTTCTCGTCCACTTGAGAATTATGGTCACCAGTGGCAATCTGGCGGCCGGTAATTTTTCGCCCTGTTTATAAACTAACACATTATTTATCTGGTAAGTTTACATTCATGGCCTCCTGTGCACATTACATTTGATCATTCTAAATCTACATGATTGTCTTTTGTTTAAATGCTAGTAAAATTTTATTAATTAAAAACACGTAAAATACAGCCATCCATATACGTCTTAAGACATTAAACAGAGTAAAAGATTTCTTCAAAAGCAAGATTTTTAGGGAAAGTACCCATAATGCAAGCGGCATTTCCCCTTTAAATAGCAATACTGATTCTCTGTCTCAGGAAAATCGTTGATCGAGAATCTCCGTTTTGAGCAACTAAATACGTAGTTAACTTTGAAAAAAAAAATGCATTGTTTAATGAAGTAGGTAACTCGGCGATTCAACACTTCAATGGAGAAAAATATGCAATGTTAAGGTTTTCCACTCCAATATGCAAGTAGCCAAAAAATGGAAAGTTGTAATTAGACTTACCCTATTTTTCACTTAGGAGTTGAGGCATGGTGACGTCTTCGGCTGGCTGCTGCACTTGTGCCCACGGCTGTCTTTCGCTGGTGCCTATGAGCAGGTACACCACGGCGCTGAGGAAGTAAAAGCCCGTAGTGATATACACCACGATCATCCATTCATCTCGTGTACCCTGCAAACAATTACTGTAATTAACATGGAGCAGGACGGTCTCTTATTTTTATATTAACCTTAGAACCAATTTTTGAACACCTGTGTCGTAGAAGTCTGCCGCCAGAGATTTGAACCTCTGTGTGGCACACATCTCCTCCTCTCTGGCATTCCCTGTCATTTTTTGGGGTGTAGTAAAAGATGGAAATCACTGGGAGCGAGGTCCGGGCTGTAGGGTGGATGCTTAAACACCTCCTAGCGAATCTCCTGCAGAATTTCGGCTGGGAGGTGTTTTAACATATACCCAAAGCCCGGACCTCACTCCCAGTGATTTCCATCTTTTCCTACATCTCACGAAATGACAAAGATTGACAGAGAGGCGAAAGTGGTTGTAACATGGTGGTTCAAATCCCAGGCGGCACACTTCTACGATAAAGGTATTCAAAAGTCTGTGCCATGGTAAGACAAATGTTTCAGTTCCGGTGGCGAATATGTTGGAAAATACCTGAACACTTGCCGAATCCGTTGCAATAACTATTTACTTGAAATTGTGTTTTGTTTTTGTAAACGGAACCAGGGAAACTTACTTTATGGACGCGCCTCGTACTTCTCTGACTAGGAAAGTCGTGAGCTATCACATCATCTTAGGCAGCGTTCACACTGAGGCGATAAGCGATAAGCGATTTATCGGAAGGACTTTGTTGCGGCGATATATTGCTAGGAAGGTTCACACAGCGAGCGATAAATCGGCGCGACCTGGGCGATAAAAATTCCCTTTAGGCAGCCCTACAGGCTGAGGTAGATTTCGATGTGCTAAATATAGCCTTATATAAGAACTATCGAGAAACCAGTTACTGATTTGTAGAGTACTCATCAAGCGCTTTTCAACGATATCCCATAAGACGTGGTTTCAAAAATTTCTAATTTCCATCCCCCCACCAATCGCACCCCCAAAACCCCCGAATCGTTGGTGTCACTGTGAACTCCATAGGGAGTTCTCTAATTTATTCAAACAAAGTTTCCCTCTATACTTCATAGGAGCCGAGATATACATATTTCAAAATTTCTACCCCTCCCCGACCCTCCCCTGGGGCCAAATTTGGTCATTAACGAACTTGTCCGAACTATTGGGCCTAGAAATAACATGATAAAATTTGGTTCAAATATCTTCAAAATTATGGCTGCTAGCGTGTAAAGATATATATATATATATATATCACTTTTTTTTTTTTTTTTTTTTTTGAACGGGCGGTGGTTTCGTACTTGGAGGCATGAAACGTAAAGATATGAAAGAATTTTTCGAAAGTCATGACATGGTATCGATTGCAATAGGTAGATTTTTCTTCGAAATCTACCTAAAATGTGGTGGGAACACAATCTTCACTACAAAAGTTACAATATCGTAAGCAACAAATCGCTCAGGCGACCAGCATGCTGCACTTCGAGCGATATAGCACTTGCGATATGTTGCGCTATCGCGTGAGTGTGAACCTTTTTTATCGCCTCCCTTTAGATTTCAAGTATCTGTCCGTGCGTGTCGCGTATCGTATATCGCTTATCGCTTATCGCCTGAGTGTGAACCCTGCCTTACGCTTGCTTTATGATAGTCTAGGCCTCACATGAAATCAGCTACCCAACCTCCTGCTTTAGCCTTACGCTAAACAAGATGTGCGATGTAGTGTTTCCATCAATTTATTTCCACGAATAAATATACAGTTTAATTTCATGAACTAGTTGTCTACATTAATCGTTAGAAAGATTAACGGAAAAATGCATGTTTTTTAATGCAGAAGAAAGAGATTTTATCAGAGGTAATCCCACGAGAGCTTACGAATTTTTTTCATCAAACTCGTAAACTCGGGTTGGATTTATTAAGACAATTTCATGAATAAAAATGTAATGGATTATTCAAATAATAATTACTTTCTTACTTTGTTATATAAAAAAAACTAACAGCTACGAGATCACGGCATACTATAAATAAACCATCCACAAATCGATTCGAGTTACCATGTTGTAACCAATGCTACCAATGGTGCATATAAGACATAGTTAACATAATTCAGGTAATCTAACAGCAGAACATAATAAAAGCACACGAACTGGCTTGCACCGAATTAAAATTGTGTTTTTAATCAATGTACAACTTATGTTGTATAAAATAATGTGTTTTTATTGTGTTCACTGGCAGCATGTCACGTAATAGTCACTGCACGTTGATACTTACATTTCCAGTAACGATCTGACGTTTTATCAGAGAAAATCGCATCCTCATTTTAACAGCAAGCATTTTATAAGATAATATATCTGAGGAATTGCTAAACGTTATTGGCCAATATCAAACACGCGATTTATGAGTGGAATAGTCATAGTAAAACTTTCAATATTATTGATATTATATTGTTATCGATATTGATATGAATATTGACATTTTGATTTCAATACCCCATCCCTAGTCTGTAGTAACTGTTCAGACATTTCGCACACGTTTTGGAACAGAAGCCAAGCTAATTCGCAACATGGGCTCTTATAAGTGGCCTCCCAGGTCACCTGACTTAAGAGTTCTGTGACTTTCATATGGGTACGTAAAAACTCACTGTATTTTCGGTTTCGAGAAATGAATTACATAGCAAGAAGTAACATTTAACGAATCACTTACATTGGGAGTGAGGATCCCAACAAGCGTGGGAGCGATGACTCCGGACAGAGATCCAATGGTGTTGGAGATGCCGGTGAGCAGACCCGCGTATTGGGGCGCCATGTCCAGATAGCTGAGGAGGTAGCCACCGGTGAAGGAGAAGTCACTAACAGCCTGCCCCAGCGTGATGAGTGCCACCGCCAGGTACTGATCCCGGCACGTGAGGACCGTAATGACTAGCATGCACAGCCCCGCACCCACTGTGCCAATCGTGTGGTTCACCTTGCGGAGTCTTGTGAGACTCCAACCCGTGCACTTCTGCACCGGGGCGAAGGCGGATGAGATGATGATCCTCATCCCCAGCATGCCAACGTAGGGCAGAGATGACAGGAGCCCATTCTGAAACAAACATAATATAGAATGAAGTTATAAATAGAGCCAGGAAGTTTATGAAAAATCTAATTTTTAATAAAATCAGGTAAACTGATCTAACAAAGTGCCAGAATGCTTTTGTTTAATCAGTGATAATAGCAGAAAATAAGCTATCTTTGTAATCTATCTCCGAGTTAAGCTCCAGATCGATTCATTAAGCAGGGCTTACGGCAGAACAAAGGCCTAGCTTGATAAGCGTATGTGAATGAATATGTGAGTAATGTTATTTGTCAAAGTTAACTCTATCGGAACTTCCAAAGCCGCATATGAACACTGTAAAACAATATGTTGTCATGAGAACCGATTTGCATTTGGTAAGTTCTTTCTAATATATTACCATAAAATAGGCAGTAAATTGGGCATTACTACGGTACCGGTCAATCGATTTGGTCCAAAATCAACACAGTTCGTCCCATGTATGTTATAAATGCGTATACCAAGTTTCATGGAAATCCGATAAAGCGTATTTGAGTTATCGCGCGTACAGACACATGGACAGACAGACGGACAGACATTTCCCCGTCCCCACACAATCTCATAAAGTACCATACTGGCACTTAATAACACGTGTGAATTGATTAAAGCGAGGGAAGAACTGAGGTCAGTGAGAACTATGGGAGAATATTAACGTTGCTTGTGTTTTGGAAAGCGGAAACCAAGATCGAATCGGTTAGATCAATTAACATAAAGAAACACCGATTTAATAGTTTATTCCTTTGGGTATGTAATGAAAAACTTTACTATAGCTGGTGTAAGATTACTGTCCTCCCAGCCACGGATACTGTCTCGTGAAGGCTTGATAACTGTTGTTTTTTCTTACAAATTTCCCAAGAGAAAGAGTCTGTAGAGGGTGGAGAATAAGGTCACTACAGACGCAAAATACACAGTGAGTTCGGCTGCTACAGAATGTGTAGTTAAAACACTATACTGAGCAAACGGTTTTACTCTCCCTTTCGTCCCTCTTCCACCCTCCAATGAGGTTGAAATTTCTGACATATTATGCTAGGCTCAAAGCTATCTTTCTAGTAATTTTTCAACAATTATGACTTCTACTGATTGAAAACAAAATTAACGCTATTAAAATGTGTAGAAGACAGGAAACAAATAACAGAAAACCTATGATTTCATTTTGCATATTATTCAGTATTTTATTAGTTTTTCGATAATGCATCATGTTTGCTTGATATTTAAAATATTCTTGCACGTTTTATTAACATTTTTAACTACATATTTCTGGCAGGTTTTAAATATTGTGCGTATCTCTGTTAACAAGTACAGTATATTTAGCTAAGAGAATGTTTTGGGAACCGACTGAATAATAATTGCCAGTACACAGCCAAATGTTTTCGGAATTGACTGTATAATATTGAAGTGACATTGCATCTCATTAGTTTTCAATTTACTAAAATCTGTTGCATTGACTCTTTTAGGAAGTTTTGTAATGTAATTTATACATCATCTATTATTCCTTTTGCAATTTGTACGTAATTCAGCTAACAAGAAGACTGTAAAGTATTAACATTGCTTAAATAATAGAGCATACTTCATTGCTTGAGGAGCATATTAAATAAATGTTCTAACCTGAGAGTATTTGAAAACAGGGTACTTAGGAAAATATTTGAGCCTAATGGGGACTGGAGAAAACTGCATACCGACGAGCTTCATAACCTGTACTCTTCACCGGATATAGTAAGTGTAATTAAATGACGGAGGATGAAATGAGCTGGACATGTTGCACGCATGGGGGAGGAAAGACATATCTCAAAAGTATTGAATGGGAGACCCGAAGGGAAAATACCACTTGGAAGACCTAGGCGTAGGTGGGAGGACAATATTAGGATATATTTAAGAGAAGTAGGATTTGCGAGGGATGGTTGGAGGGAGTTAGCACAGAATAGGGTTGAATGGTGGGGTCAAGTAAGCGTTGCATTGAACCTTCGGCTTCCATAAAATAGATAATATTCATTTAGCTTGCTTAGGAAATGTCTATTGCCAATGAGTAAGTAAGTAAGTAATACAGCATTAGCTTATGGGCCTTAGTTATTACATTAAGGAGTGTCATACAGGTTTCAGCATCAAATATAAGTTCATTTCAATATTTTTCAGCAACTGCGAGAGAAAGGAAACTATTTTTCTGACTGAAAATGGAGGATCACCTTGAAATATAAAAATGATAGGGGAGAGTAAGGAATGTATGTAAATACGTATTCATGAAACCAAAGAATAATGCTTCTGATGAACATTACATGAGAATATTTTATGAGAAAAATTCATCTAACACTGGGACTCGAATGCCATTGAGATAGACCATTAAGGGTAATCAGCCAGAGGAGAGAGATTCCATCTGGTGGTGAGAATCGAACTCTGCCTAGCTCATTTGAGAGATAATCGGCAGGGAAAGTCGAACGTCATGGGTTCCAGGCCCAGTGTCAGAGGAAATTTTCTCATAAAATAGTCTAAGAAATGTATGTATAATAAAGAGTATGGGTAGCCTGCTATATGTCGGATAGGCTAGGAAGTAGACACTCATAAATATCCATACACGACGTCATTGTGCCGCTCTAAGTTGGAAACATGTAAGCATACAAACCTACCCTATGAACTATCGAAGTTTGGTACAGGTTATTTTAGTCCCCATAGGTTCTACCCGTTCCTTGTTCATTTTCTGACATTTTCCCTCCGAGACCGGCTTTTTGACATTAAAACCGCTGTTCACATCACGACACGTACATTCTGCATGGCAGCTGACTCACATCTGAATTACCATCGCCTCTGTGCACAGAACTTCTGCAGGAGACTTCCTGGGATGTGTTTAAAAATTCACCCTACAGCCCGGATCTCGCGCCCATTGATTTCCATCTTTTCCTACACCTCAAGAAATGATCGAGAATGACAAAGAGGCGGACATGGTTGCCACACAATGGTTAAAATCCCAGCGGGCAGACTTCTACGACACAGGTATTAGAACGTTGGTCCCACGGAATGAAAAAGTCTCAATTCCAGTGGCGAATATGTTGAAAAATAGCTGAACACTTGGTATATCTGTTGCAATAAACATTTCCATGATATTGTGTTTTGTTTCTGTAAACAGCCCCAGGGAAACTTACTTCGTGGACGACCCTCGTATTAAGTTTGTCCGATACCACACGCTGTCTGACACCACCCCCCCTTCCCTACTCCTAGTGAAAACTCGAAATATAATTTCCGAGCCCAACTAAAAAAATTCCTGCATTTACAGTACTGGTAAATATGTTGCCGAAAAAGAAAAAAAGAGGGAAAGTCTGATGGATGTAATCTGGCGAGCAAAATTTAGTTGAAATCGTCTAAATCGAACCCAAAAGATTGTAACTTACGTAAGTTGACGCCACAATATATACCAAATATCAACTGAGCTGTCGAAGCTATAAACATAGTTAAAATATTTGTTTCCAGTTAGCTCTTGACAGATCTCTCTGAACTTTGCTTATTAGCCACTGTACGGCACCACTTTACTCAATATCAAATGCGTCATACAGTTACAAAATTCCTTACTAGATGGCGAGCCCTTTGGCGTCCAGTCAAGACTGCGGCGTCTCGACGCTTCAAACAGAAAATTCCAATGTAATCCGCTAGGTGGAATTCAATGCGCGATTTTAAAAGCACGTACTAGGTTTAGCTGTTGATAACTTCTAATTTGATATTTCACAAGATTTAAAAGTTTGGGTATCCTTTTAGTGTAGCCTAACTCATCTTCGTTCCCACTCTAACGCTTAAGTTTTAAAGCTATCGACAATAAGCTTTAGTTTGGTCTTCATAAATTATACGCAAATTGAGAAGAAAGCAAATCTAGAGAAGTTATTTGGATAATTTTATTAAGTGCCAGTATGGTACTTTATGAGATTGTGTGGGGGACGAAAAATGTCTGTCCGTCTGTCTGTCTGTCCGTCCGTGTGTCTGTACGCGCTCTAACTCAAATACGCTTTTTCGGATTTTCATGAAACTTGGAAAACACATTTATAATGTCAATGGGAAGAACCCTATTGATATTGAACCAAATCGGTTCACCGGTACCGGAGTAATGCCCAATTTAGTGCCTATTTTAATAGATTATGGCGCCATAATTCAAATACGCTGTATCGGATTTCCATTATACTTTGTATACGCATTTATGACGTCCATAAAAAGTACTCTGTTAAATTTGAACCTAATCTGTTGACCGGTACCGGAGTAAAACCCAATTTAGTGTATATTTTAAAGGCGCAATAGCTCAAATACGCCTTATCGGATATTTATGAAACTTCGTAAAACGCATTTATACTATCCATGGAAAGACGTCTGTTGATGTTCAACCAAATCGGTTGGCCAGTACCGGAATAATGCCCAATTTATTGCCTTTTATGTTAATATATGAGAAGTCGCGATAACTCAAATATGCTTTATTGGATTTTCCTGAAACTTTGTAGCCTATACCCATTTATAATGTACATGGGAATACGTCTACCGATATTGGACCAAATCGGTTGACCGGTACCGGA
This sequence comes from Ectobius pallidus, assembly GCA_964059195.1. Classification (NCBI taxonomy): domain Eukaryota; kingdom Metazoa; phylum Arthropoda; class Insecta; order Blattodea; family Ectobiidae; genus Ectobius; species Ectobius pallidus. The sequence continues at coordinate 26,391,309 of CAXKWD010000003.1, read as the reverse complement.
GTAAAACCCAATTTAGTGTCTATTTTAAAAACGCGGTAACTCAAATACGCTTTACCGGATTTTTATGGAATTTGGTATACACATTTATAGTGTTCATGAGAAGACGTCTACTGATACTGGATGAAATCGGTTCACCTGTTCCGGAGTAATGCTCAATTTGGTGCCTATTTTATGATAATATACGTATTCGAAAGAATTGGTATAAAAAAAAAAAGCAAATCATTTATCATGACAACATAGTCAATTGTTTTACTGTTATATTATACGGCTTTGGAAATTAAAATAGAGATAGCTATGACCAAAAACACTATTGTTTTACATGCGCTTATCCAACTAGACCGTTAAACTGACCCAGGTGACCGAGATGGTAACGTTTTGGCCTCACGTTATGGAGTTCCATGGTTCAAATCCCGAACCCAGCCAATTTCACTTTCTTTTTCGTATTTTTATGTGAGTGTGCGATTGTCAAGATATCAAAAATCTGTACAGTTCAGCTGATGCTGGAAGATTTTAATCTGATTAAAAAGAAAACTAGACCTTTGTTCTTCCCTAAGCCCTGCTTAATGAATAAATCTGGAGCTTAACTTGTAAATCAATTAAAAAAACATATTCTACATATCATAATTGCAGTCATAACTGATTAAAAAAACATACTGGCACTTTTTTACATCAGTTTACCTGATTTTATTAAGTTCCAGAATGGTACTTTATGAGATTGTGTGGGGGACGGGAAAATGTCTGTTTGTGTGTCTGTACGCGCGATAACTTAAATACGCTTTATTGGATTTTCATGACACTTGGAATACGCATTCATAACGTCCATGGGAAGAAGCCTATTGATATTGGAAAATTCGGTTGACCGGTACCGGAGTAATGCTCAATTTAGTGCCTATTTTATGGTAGTATATTAGAAAAAATTTATCAAATGCAAATCAGTTTTCATGGCAACATATTGTTTTACAGTGCTCATATACTGCTATGGAAGTTGCAAAACAGATAGCATTGACAAATAACATACCCACATATTCCTCCACATATGCTTACCATACTAAACCTTTGTTCTTCCGTAAGCCCTGCTTAATGAATCGATCAGCAGCTTAACTCGGAAATCGATTAGAAATAGCTTATTTTCTGCATATCATAATTGCAATTTTCAACGATTAAACAAAAAGCATTTTCTTTCTTACATCAGTTTACATGATTTAATTTTTCTTTAAAAAAAACTTGGGTCCTGTATTGAAATTCTTCTCTTTCTTAGAAAGAATCCATCAATAATTATTGACCTTAACTTCCCATAAGTTACATCATGTGCTAAGCATGTTCCTGATTACATCACCGCTACAGTCGGATGATATTGGTGACTCGATTTTAAAAGGAGAAGTTACAAACCATCTAGTAGGCAATATTATTTTGTTTCCCAGGATAACCATATCATGTATAAAATTCAAAGATTTGTCTCCTTGTACGGATTTATAATTTACTAGCTGGTGCCCGCAGCTTCGGCCGTGATAATTAATTCGAAGATAAAATAATTAAAAGCAAAGTAATTAAAACATTAATATTTATTAACAATTTGCACGCGAAGCATTCATAGGCCTAAACTAAACAGCTAAAAATCCAGCTTTGAAGTGAATTCCACGATTAGAAGGCGCAGCATGGGAAAAACAACCTCAGATTCGAGATCCCTGGACCGAAAACCCCTGCATAGTGAGTTTCGTCCAAATCGAACAATGTTTCTCCATTTAGGCCTACATTCATTATCCCTTTTCCGTCTAGGGTGAAAATTTTAGATGTCTGCGTGCCTTAACATCTGCTATTATACAATTCAACGGCCCTAAATAGCGCGCTCACTCGCTCGCCCACTTCGTGAAACATCGTGTATACTCGGCGATGTTCGTCTCTCGCAGTCTGAACTTTCACGAAGAGAACAAAATTTGGAAAACCGTTTCTTTATTATATAAAGCCTAAGTGAAATGAACACAATGAACCAATATTCTAATTTGATTTTTACTTACAATTTTCATAGCTCTGAACCACAAACATTTTTAATATACTGCCAGTGTAAATTTATTGAAAATCCTCGAGTCAATTAATAATGGCGGGCGAAGCCGCGGGCAGTATCGCGGACAATAAAAATCCAAACAAAATAACTCTTTCCCATGAAAAATTATATAATTTCTGAAAATTACACTGAATTTATCAAATAAAATTCACGTCATATTCATCTGTCAACAAACAGTTGAGAAACAATACGGATTATCAGTGTTAACAGGCCGCTTTGGAACTGCATAATCGAATCTGAGATCGTTTTCCCAGGCGGCGCTTTCATATCGAGGAATGTACTCTAAAGCAGGAATTTTAGCTGTTTCATTAATTATTAATGACTTAGTTTATAATGATTCGCGTGCAAGTGTTAATAAATATAATGCTTTAATAATTATTATACTCTTAATTTTTAATTTAATTATAGTGAGCGAAGCCGCAGGCACCTGCTAGTTATAAACAAATGAATCGACCAGCTTCGTCTTACAAAATTCAAGCGATCGCAATGCTTTTATTTCCAAGATATGACAAAAGTAGGCAAAGCCACCTGCAATTGATTTGTCAATTTAAGTGTATTACTGAAAACTGATGCTTCGAAAGCGCAAAAATGGGAAAATTAAATATCCCGGCTTCGAGGTGTATTCGCCCACCCTTCAGTCAATCTACGTTTAAAATTTCAGATCTCTGCGTTCAGTAGATTTCGCTGGGCATCGCGCACAGACAGACAAACACTTCCTTGTATTATTATAGATATGTTGTTTGAAATAAGTTATTATTTTACGGGTATTAGGAGACAAACTTTGGGGTTAGTTTCCCATTCCACTGTATTCGTTAATTTTGTTTTTTACACACGAAAAACGGCAAAATTCCATGTAATATTATTCTCCAGAAGTTTTAGAATCCATATATAGGCACATTTTGTTTCTAATAATATTTTAAATATGGGTAAAATCGGTAAGAAGTTCACAAAAAACTAACCTAAAATGGCGCTCTGTAAGGAATCACAACAATACAGAATCAGCTGCTAGAAACAGCGCAGGTGCATGCTGGGAAGAAGCCGATGGGTCACGTTGTGCTGGAATCAGCTGCCAACATGATAATGGTCAGACAACCCCCCGGAAGATATAATATGCCACATTTTCGAAACCGACAAACAGTGTATCGTACATTATTCGAAAATGCAAGGGCGCTTCGCTTCGGCTGCCGCCTCCGCTCGCGCACTTAACTAATGTGGTTAGTGTTTTGCGTTATTTAGCTTTATGTAGAGGTTGCAGGACCGTATGGAACAGACCAATGACATGCAAGGTCGTTGTCAGCCAATGGGAGTGTTGGTCTGCAAGCCAGAGACCGCATACCAACGCCGAACATCGCGTGTGGAAATCCAGTAGAGTGGGAAACTAAACTCCAAACTTTATACTAAAATTCACCCCCTAGGACAAATTGTTAAGTTTATCAATCACATCGTGTATTATTTTTTACTCGTATACAATCAATTCGTTAAATGGTCATCACTAGCGTTCCGATGTTTATGACATGTTATATTTTTTATCCTGACCTCCGTTTTCGCAGCAAACACAAATTAAACACGAATTGCAAGCCTGTTATCCTAATTGGACCGTTTTTATTTTGCATATAATGTCATATTGTGGTCTTTTTTGTCTTCGTCATATTTTGGTCATATTTGTACTTTAACGTCACATTTCAGTTATAAATTCGGTAAAACAGCACAGTTATACAGTAGGCCTATATTGAATCATTATTTTTTTAAAATATTTTATTTTATTAGGTCATATTTAGGGTTTTTGGGTCAAATTTACTCATTTTTAAAGTCATATTTCCAGTCATATTTTCCACCTTTTTAGATCATAAACATCCGAACCCTACTCATCACAAATACTTTTAGGTTATTAGAGCGATATTGGAAAATATAAAAATCTGAAGTGCAAAGTCACATAACTTCCTCTGCCCAAATAAAAGTTAGCAGTATTCACATATCCTTGTATAGAACGCAAGACACAATTTTACGCTAATTATACGATAAATACCTGATAACCTCTTCTTTGAAAATGATCCGACTAATAAAAATGCAGACTATATAACAAACTAAACAAAAACAAGTGACTGCAGACATTTATTGAAACTTCCGTCGTTAAGAATAATTTCCGAACTTTATCGAATATTTCCCTCACTTCATTCTTATATAGAATACTAGCTTAAAAGGCCCGGCGTCGCCCGGGTTTTTTATTTTGTAATTGGAAATTATCTTATGAAGGATTTTCGATTTTTAAATTATAGGTATTTAGAATTTGAAATGAGGAAGAACGATTTATCACACTCAAACTATTCCCTCAGAAAACGCTTGGTATAGCTTTTTTATGGCTCATAGAGGATGTACAATTTTGCATCCCGTCGCTTGTACACAGCAAGCTTGGTAGGGGTTCAAATAAGAAGAAACAAATTCCGGTAACAAAAAATTGTATTGTCTTTGCGGAATATTTTATTTCTCACTCTCATGTTACCATAAAACCGTTTTGGAAATGAAATTAAACAGAAATTTCTTCACTTGTTTCATGATGTAAATACACAATATACAGCTTATATGCAAAGATATAAGCCCTAAATATAGAGAAAGTGCGATGTACTGTTTTCTTTCGAAATCTCGAAATTTGGCCGAAATTTAAAATTGTTATAACTTTTGAACATTTGAAGACAAAATAACAAATGACTACTCATTTTAAAGAGACTTAATTTTCTTACAACTTTCTTCCTGAGAACATTGCTGTATACCTAAGGGCTGAAGCTTTAGCAAAGTGTGTTGAAAACCGCGAGGTGGAAGAGCTTTTTTCGAAAATTTATTTTCGCTGGCGGATATAGCGAAAACTATTGGGAATAGAAAGAAATGTGTAGAATCAAACTGGTAGTAAATTTTATCAGCTTGAATTTGGTATATAGCAACTTTTGCTCTACGACGCACCATTGTTTAGATATAAGCTAAAAACCTAAAAAAAAGGGACCTTCCGCGGCACCCCGCTCACCCCCCCCCCCCGCCTTCGGGGACTTTCAGTATGTTGTTCAGGACACTCCCTCCGACAACTCTGCAAAATTTTAAAACTACACGATTTTTTGTTGTTCTATTTTTCGTTCGTTGCCTGGACTAAAATGTTTTTACTTACGCCTGGAACTTAGATAGCGCGGCAATTTCTTCTCCATCAGAGTATTGCGGGTTTTCTAATCAATCCGCTGCAGGCGGAAGACAAATGATTTTTTTTGCGCCTGGAGCTTAGATAGCGCGGCAATTTCTTCTCCGTCGAGTATTGCGGGTTTTATAAATAAAACAATCGCTGCAGGCGGACGACCTAATAAATGTTTGACGGAAAAATGAACGCGTGTTTAACATAGGCCTGTTCAAATTCTTATGTCTTACTATGTTCTGTGCTAAATCTTAATACGTATGCTATAAACTGTGGCTTGGTTCTAAAAGGGCCCTTTTAGAACCAAGCCACAGATTATAGCATAGGTATCATTTTATAATATATACAAAGTAGTGACGGGAGTACTAGAGATTAAAAGTCGGTATTATTCGGATCTTATAAGGACCGAGAATCGTATAAAAGTACTAGCTTAAAAGGCCTAGCGTCGCCCGGGTTTATTATTTTGTAATTGGAAATTATCTTATGAAGGACTTTCGATATTAAATTATAGGTCATTATATAGGTATTTAGAATTTGAAATAGGAAGAACGACTTATCGCAATCACTATTCCCTCAGAAAACGCTTGGTATAGCTTTTTATGGCTCATATAGGATGTAGAATTTTGCATCCCATCGCTTGTACACAGCAAGCCTGGTAGGGGTTCAAATATGAAGAAATACATAGTCCGGTAACATAAAAATGTATTGTCTTTGCGGAATATTTATTTCTCACTCTCATGTTACCATAAAACGGTTTTGGGGATGAAATTAAACAGAAATGCAATATCACTTTCATACTTCTCTCTCAAAAAACCTGCGATATAATAATATACACATTACCATACCTCGTATTGTTTTCTCTATGTCCAGGGCAGAGAAAGTTATGTGACTGCATTATTTTCGTGGATTTCATTCTTTAATATTTATTTACAACTTGGATTATATTGATAGTTCTCTAATTTGTCAAGTCTCGTTTCATTTATTTCTAAAACCTTATGTGAAGACAGCCAACAATACTGTTGTCAAGTGAACTGTGATTTGGATTTGATAATTCTCTGTAAAAAGGGATTAAGTATTCTCAAAAACATTTAATTTTTGCAATTTAAAATCAATTTTTTTTTTTCAAAATCCTTTCTTAGTGAGCACCTACATTATGAAACGAAGGTACTGTAAAAATTCCAAGTCTCTACCTGCTATAGTTTAGGCTCTACGTTGATTCTCTGTCAGTCAGTCAGTCAGTCAGTCAGTCAGGACAAAGCCTCTATATATATATATATAGAGAGAAGAGGCCGTGAAAGAGCGCGTATTCAATTGTTCACCACGCAACACAAACTTTCTACAAACAGTTGGTGATCAGTGGGTGGCTTGTAACTACCCTTCTGAGAAATTTTTCCCAAAAAAGTTTGAAATAAAAGTTTTAGCTCTCACTATAAGCTACACACGTGCAAAATTTAAAGAAAATGGTTAGAGCCGAGAAACTCGCGAAAAACAAAAAAAAAAAAATTCATATAAAGTCTCCTTAAAAATAAGAGAAACTTGTCGCCAATGTTGCGCCAATGTTCCAAATACGAAATTTTGTTTTCATACGATTTTCCGTTTTGGAGCTAGCCTGTTCACAGGCAGACAGACCCACAGACTTGTTTCCAAAAATATTATTTTTGGATTCAGGGGGCCTTGAAACGTGTATATATGCTAATAACTCAACTTCGAATTTTGGGGTCGAAAACAATACTTCCTCTACCTATAGTACCTATGGTACGGCAAGAGGAAGCAAAAATTGGGGACGAAAATCATTTGGAAGTATCGCGAGACTCAATTTCTCACATAAATTATAAATCCGTGGCGGACTGCACAGAAAACAATTAACACAATGATCATAGTTTATTTTTTATGCCTTGTCTTGTTAATTTCACTTGAATTTTTAATTTTCTTTGGAGTTATTTTCTGTTATCTAGTTACAAATTTAAGGCCAACTTTTGTATCCTGTCGGATACATTATGCAGTGAAGGGTCAAGTCGTTTTCCACGCACAGTCTATTCCTGTAACTGTTTTCACTTACACAATCTGTGAAATCTCAATACTTTTAATTTTGAATTATTACTGAACCCCAAAAGGTGCCGCGTACCACCAACTGGGAACCATGCTTACTTCAATATTGTTAAACTAAGTAAAGACAGTAGTGTATGTGTCAAATTAAGGGATGACAGAAATGTTAATTTAACCATTTTGTTCAAAAGTGTGATTTTTTAAAATTTCAATGTAAAAAATTAAAAATACTCTAAAGCAGCGGTTCCCAAAACGTTTTTGTCCTCGGACCCACCTTCACCTAGAATTTTTTTTTCGCGACCCCTACTACATAACGATAACCAATAAAGGTTATACATAATTTTTTTTTCGCGACCCACTACTACATAATAACCAATATAGGCTATATAAAATACAGCACATTTTTTCATATGGCTTTCAATAGTTGTATTGTGTTCAAATGCCTTTTATTCCTTATATTGAAAATCGAGTTTAATTTTTCTCACCCTTTTCGCGACCCACCGAGATTACTCGCGCGACCCACCAGTGGGTCGCGACCCATAGTTTTGGAACCACTGCTCTAAAGTATAACTGTGCAAAATGTTATGCCCTTTGGACGCATGAAACAGGTGCTTCTGACACCGCTTTCATACCTCAATGCGCTTCCAAATGCCAGTGCATACAAGATTTAATCGCCTGTTTTCTCGATTTCAATTTGCATGAGAATATTATATGAGAAAAATTCCTCTGATACTGGGATTTGAACCCAGGACCTTTGGGTATCCGTGCCACTGCTCTACCAACTGAACTAAGCTAAGTTCGCTTCACAGAGTCACATGAAACCTTTCTCCTATGACTGATTGCCTTTAATGGTCTACCTCACTAACAGACAAGTTATGTCATATGCACACTAATTAGTGATTTTTGTGTTATTGTACCGTAACATTCAAGATGGATGCACATGCATTCATGAACCACAGTCTATTGTCTCTGTTGGACAATACATGAGAATATTCCAATATGGCTCTGTGAAGCGAACCCTGGCATAGCTCAGTTGGTAGAGCAGTGGCACGGATAGCCAAAGGTCCTGGGTTAAAATCTAGTGTCAGAGGAATTTTTCTACTATAATGTTCTCATGTAATGACCAACAGATACAATAATCTGTGGTTCATGAATCGTATATCCATTTTCAATTTGCATGTTATTTTGCTACAAAAATAGAGATATAGCTGTGAAATTTTTGCACAATGTGTAATAAAATTTCAAGGCTTTAGTGCATATTAAAAAATATTCAGTAAAATCATATGTCAATTTCTTTTAAATTGTTAATTTTTCTGAGTAAAATATATTTTAAAGAAAAAAATATTTAAAAATCCTCAAAGAATCGCATATAAAATTTTTTACACTCCTTAGCTAGTAAGTGTTACTTACGAAAGTTGTTTACATGGATCGTAAGTTGACATTCCCACACAATCGTGTTGCTAAGGGCGTTGCGATGAGGTTAAATTACTTACGGTCCAAGCGCCACGTCATAATTCATTACGATACACTTCATAATACAAGCCTTTATGGACACGGCCCCCAGGACAAATATTCGGTTCCCATAACAACAAACACATGCGAATCACTTTCTGAAATAAACATCTATTTTCAAGAATGTATTTACATAATATTTTCAGGTAATATCACAATTAATATAATTAAATTGATATAAATAATCATCGTGCAAAAAATAGCATGCAACACACAGGCCGTAAAGGCATTTAAGAGTCTCGAAAACTTAAAAACCCTCGGCTGCGCCTCGGGTTTTCAATCTGTTTCCTCGACCCGTAAACGTGCCTTACGGCACTTGTATCGCAATATACTATAGGTTCACATATTAAATTCAGTCGGAGGAAGTAGATTTCAATTTTGTTTTTAAGAAATCAATTTAATTATTATCTAAAAACCAAATTGAGATATTACAATAACATTTTAAATTTCATACTTTTTTATGTTTTAATTAAGTGTGCGAAATTTAAAGTTTCTATAATAGTTCTGAAAATCACTCTCAACAATTCGGTCATCCCTTAAACACTAAGCAGACCATTAAATGAACGGTACTGACAATTTAATAAATTAATAGTTTCATAAGATTTCATAAGATTTCTAGGAGCTTTCTTTTTTATACAGACTGTTACCAGAAAAATGCAGATTTCAAAATAACCGAGTTCTCTAGACAATAGAAACCTTACCTTACGAAGCATAAAATATGACAGTCCTAGTGATAAGGCCGCAGACTACATACAGGAATTCTTAACACTAGGAAAGACACGCATTGGTTGCTACATGAACAATTTTTAAACATTCCTCCATAAAGTGACGGAATAGTTTTATTTTTTACAGTTCAATAAATAACAAACTTCAAGGTAACACGAACATAAAATGAACATGCAAATACGAATATTTTTCATAGTTCGAGGAAATATACTTCAAAACAATATTGCTCTGTCTGATACAACCGAGTCATTAAGAAAGAATCTAATGACCAGAAGTGTAGTAACCCCAATTTCTAAGAATTTCTTTACGCATTATAATTTAAAATTAAAATTACGAGAGCTGATCGAGAAAGATTTAAACTGATTTCTTCCACAGACGTTTATTACTCTTCATTAATCAACTTCATTTCCATAGAGGAAAAGTAATATTAAAATGTATTTGCAATATTACAAAGTATCATTTTAGGTCTAAATAAATAAGATTCGCTTCCCTCCGCCCCCAAACCCCCGCTCAGGATCTCGGGAAATGTTTTTGAAAACATCTATGGGAGATAGAGTGCGTGTATTTAGTCTGCTGTATTGGCAGAGCCCTATGTGACCTCTGTTTGATAATACCGTTGCCATGGAAACCGAGCCCTTTTTCGAGGGGTTTTTAGAGCTAAAAATTAAAAAAAATCGAATTTCCCTGTGGTTTACAGCCTAAAAGCTATATAGTCCAATCGAATTGTCAAAAGTGGATGCAAAATTTAGGGTAGAGCTAATTTTTTTATATGATGTCTGGGATGGTTTTGAGAGTAATTTCTGACATTTTGCCAACAAAATTTTTTGCCGCCGGAGCCGCCATCTTGAAAAAACCTCAAAATTTTCTATTTTATTTCTGTGTTTGCCCATTATCTGCCAAAATACGCACCTGACAAAAATGTTTTATTACCCATCCCAAAGTAGACTAAATTTTCTACAGTTTGAGATCAAAGTGAGCTTTCTACCATGAAAAGTTTCGGAAATACAGCTCTCCGAATTTCAGCAACATTTTGCAAAAAATAAAAAAATCTGAATTTTCAACTAGTTTTTGCTCGCTATCTTCTAAATGTCCAAACCTATAGTAAAACTCCATATGGAAACTTAAACTAGAGGTAATTTGAAACTTGTCGAGTACTTTAAACTTATCCTACCTCTTTCAGGTCACAAAATACAGAGGTTTAAAAATATATATACAGCAACGATTGAATAAATGCATGTGCGTACAAGTTAGGAGCAATAACGGCACAGAACATTCATTTTTATACAAAAAGATTTTATTTAGCTAGAGTTCTGGTGAAACATTGCACTGAGTACTTTAAACTTATCCTACCTCTTTCAGGTCACAAAATACAGAGGTTTATAAATATATATACAGCAACGATTGAATAAATGCATGTGCGTACAAGTTAGAAGCAATAACGGCACAGAACATTCATTTATATACAAAAAGATTTTATTTAGCTGGAGTTCTGTTGAAACATTGCATTGAATAACTTGTTTGTTCATAGTCTTCGGCACTTAGAGGGACTTGGGCAGTTGACGTCTGCTATTTCGTCCATGATGTTCACAATCTAGCCAGTGTTGATAAAGTACTCTTCAGCGTCTTCATCCAAAAACGAATTAATTGGCTCATCAGGAGTGTCCTCACTGTCGGAGGACAGGACTATTAGTCACACGACTGCCCATTGCAATGTTTGCATATCGTTGTGCACTTTAATCCAGCTTTACGACACCCACAAGCGTTTAAACACCCCTTCTTGCAGGTACAGGAAATACTTTTCAGAATTGATTCTGGAGCTGGTTACTTCATGGCTTTAAGGGGAAAGAGGCCTCTTGGTGTGTTCACCCAGCCCCACTTCAAAGGGTCTTTGTATTCACTGAGCCATGCCTGAACTTGGTGGTATGTTCGCATGGCATGAAGTTGAGCCGCATCACTGGTTGGGGGCAAGTTCGCTAAGTTAAATTTCATTCTTCCTGCAGCTTTTACAAATATTCCGTGCCGAAGTTCGTCAAGTGTTTGTGTAGCAGGGTCTCCTCCACATAAGTGACCCAAAAAATGTTGGCCCACTTCAGCCACTTCTCCTGATGTAGCTTGAGGGTTCAGAATTACATTAGCCTCCTCTTCTAGTTCAGGATGTTTCAAAATCGGCGAACAGAAGTGGGTTTTCCCGTGGCCAAAAACTGCAGATGTTGTGTCACAACCACTGAAAGCATGGATTAACAGCAGCATGTTGGAGAAGCTGTGGCGAAATGACTGCCTTGATTAGAAGATGTCTGCAGCTTTGCTTCTTCCGTACTTTTGGATATATGTATTCTTTATATGAGGGGATGGTAATGTAGTGAGGAAATAAGAAGGTCTATGTCCTCCCCAACTACAAAGACAGTGTCGTATTGAGATGCTTTTGAGAAGGCAGTGCTAACAATCAAGACATCTGCATCTTTAACAGCCTATTCCAGCTTTTGCCAATTCTACGAAGCGCCTCTTGTTGTTTTCATTGGTGAGAAAAGTTTCTTGTGAACTTTTCAAAACAGTAGTTCTATCAAAGACGACATCAGGAGATGGACTCGTAGCCCGTCGGAGTCTCACAATTCTTTGTGCTTGTTTGATTAGCGTCAGAAGGATAACCATCGAAGATAACTGAAACCTTTGAGTCATAATTTGTCTGCAAATATTTCAAAATGCCTAAGGTTGCCTGGTACAAACACATAAAAACAGATGTATCCGGAGAGAACGGTATGCGGAGCAGTGACAAAGAGCCTCTTAGCGCCATTCCTCCGATAACATGTTTCCATTTTGGGACAACTGTATATGCTATAGGAAGTAATTTTTTTCAGAGGACACTGCAAAAGTGTTCTTCTAAAATAAAACGCCGTTCTCTCCAAATCAAAATGCTGTACCTACACCAACTTTTCTTATTTTCTTTTTACATTGTTTTTTTAGTCTTTTATCATTATAAATTGTTGGAAATACTGTTTTGGTTGTTAATTACAATGTAAAACTTAACTATAAGACAGCACAGGTTTTTTACTGATAAACGCCATTTAGAATATCCTAGGCAAAACTAGACTTTCGTACCTTCGATAAGTTTTCTGAAATGTGAGGAGTTGTAGATACCTCTGTATCTGGTGACCTATAATAGGTATGAAAACATTAAATACTCAACTTGTTGCAAATTTACTCTACTTTAAAAGTTATCCTTCGAAATTTTACTCAAGGTTTGGTCATTTAGAAGATAGCGAGCAAAAACTAGTTGAAAATTCAGATTTTTTTATTTTTTGCAAAATGTTGCTGAAATTCGGAGAGCTGTATTTCCGAAACTATTCATGGTAGAAAACTCAATTTGATATCAAACTGTGTCAAATTTAGTTCACTTTTAGGATAAATAATAAAATATTTTGTCAGGTGCGTATTTTGGCAGATAATGGGCAAAAACAGAAATAAAATAGAAAATTTTGAAGTTTTTTCAAGATGGCGGCTCCGGCGGCAAAAAATTTTGTTGGCAAAATGTCAGAAATTACTCTCAAAACCATCCCAGACATCATATAAAAAAATTAGCTCTACCCTAAATTTTGCATCCACATGACTTTTTTTGTGATAATTTGACTGGACTAATATGTGTACCTAATTTCAAGTTTCTAGTTCATCTGAAAGTTGGCAAACATTAATTTCAGTGAGTGAGTGAATGAGTGAGTGAGTGAGTCAGCCGTGTGACTCTATATTATAGGGTTGTTCAAATAGTATACGAGGATCAACCTGAAAGTAAGTTCCGATCGCCAATAAAGAAAACAAAAACATCACTAAGCATAAAATATTTATTGCAATATTTACAGAGATTAACTGGCTACTTCTCTACATAGTCGCCACCGTTATTGAGGCATTTATCGTACCGCTGCACCAACATTTGTACGACCTTGCCATAGGACTCTGCCGCCAGCGTCTGGAGTAATTAAAAATCACTGCTGTCTGTACCTCAGCATCGTTGTGGAAACATTTTCTTGCCAAAAATCGCTTCATGAGATGGAAGAGATGGAAGTCACTTGGTGACAAAAGACATTATGATTTTGCACGACAATGCACGGCCCCATAAAACCAACGACACACGGAATCAGTTGCTTCAGTTTGGATGGGAGATCTTCGACCATCCACCCTACAGCCCCGACCTCGCGCCAAGTGACTTCCATCTCTTCCGTCTCATGAAGCGATTTCTGGCAGAAAAAACGTTTCCACAACGACGCTGAGGTACAGATGGCAGTGATATCATGGCTCCAGACGTTGGCGGCAGAGTCCTATGACACGGGAATGCAAATGTTGGTGCAGCGGCATGATAAATGCCTCAATAATTGTGGCGACTATGTAGAGAAGTAGCAATTGAATCTCTGTAAATATTGCAATAAATATTTTTTTGCACGACTTAACTAATTAGTGGTACTTACGAATGTTGTTGCCGTGGATCGTAAGTTGACATTCCCACACGCAATCTTGTTGCTATGTGCGGTAAGAGTTTCCGTGCGGAAATAATTTACTTACGCCACACCTCATAATACAAGCCTCTATGGACAAGGCCCCCCAGGACAGATATTCGGTTCCCATAAACAACAACAAATGCGAATCACTTTCTGAAATAAACATCTATCTTCAATAATGGATATACATAATATTTTCAGGTAATATCTCCATTAATATAATTAAATTGATATAAATAATCATCGTGCAAAAAGTAGCAAAAATTTTCGGAAAATTGAAAAAACTCAGCGCGAGTTTTTCCTCGATCCGTATGCATCGCTTACGGCACTTGTATCGCAATATACTATTATCGGCGATCGGAACTTACTTTCTGGGTGACCCGAGGATATAAACGTATACCTGCGTATATTGTTGACTACTGCTGAAAATTGAACAACACAATCGACTTGTGTTAGAACCCGAATAACATGGGATCACCTCAATTACTGACAAGTTAAAATCTGATAAATTCTACATCCAATTAGCAGGCAAACGCAGTTATTTTGCTCTACAGTTTTATGACCACAAGAGCGACGTTATTACGTTTAGCTGACTTTGCAGTGTTAATTCCTTGACCTTGATCTGGCAATGAGGCATACATACACGCAAGCACATATATTACAAGCAGAGAACAGTGTAACTGAAATTATGTGTTAATTCCTGTCCCCTGCTGGTCTTAGCAGTAACGCATTACCTCGCCGTTTCTCCAACCAGTACTATGAAATAGGCTGGTCCAGTAATCCCAAGACTTGCATACATACACAGTAAACAACCAATTTATTTTAGTAAAAACAAAATTTCAGTTATATGTAACACAGAAAGATTTTTTTTTTTTTTTTTAATTTTAGCTGTGTTTACACTCCTTTTAGCTTCGAAGCTACATCAGGAGTTCGGGATCTGTGCCTGTACAGTAGGGTAGGCCATGGAACTATTGCTTGTCAATTGTTTTTGTTGTCGGAGTATTTAATGGAGTAAATTAGTCAACTGGTATTAATTTAAATGGATATCATACAGGATGAAATGGCGAGGGAGTTTCAAGGTATGTAAATATCCAATTCGGCACTTGACTTTACAACTGGGGAAACCATGAAAAAAAAAACCATGTCAAATTGGCCGGCTCCGAGATTTGAACCAGGGACCTCCCGAATGCGAGTCCAAGACGTTATCACCACGCTCGGTTCAAGAGATTTATATTACGTTCTCAGGAGGGAAATTCCTCCAGGATTGGGAATGAAATCCACTTGTAAAATAATTAATTACTTCATCAAACCAGGCAGGCAGAAGACAGGAAATAAGTATGACTGTACTTCGAAACATTAGCTGAGAGATTTGCTCTGTATTTACTTTTTGGATATAATCACTACCTCCTATAGGAAATCAAGAAACAAACTTGGTTTTATGTTTATAATAATTACTTACGATGTAAGACCCTTCTAAACAACTTAACAAGGAAGCACGAGTTACAAAACGACAGCTGGCGAGTTTTGTTATTCGTTTGAGCCTGTTAAGTTTTTATAACAGTCGAACATCGTACGACGTTTTATGTTATTTTGAATCACAATGTGGCCTGGTTCTAAAAGGGCCAATGTCATAAAACTTTCCTTTGAGATAACTGATTTTGAAGCCTATTTATTAGTAACATTCTTTTTGTTGCTAAGAACTTCTGACATTGGTCTCTAAGTTTCTGTATTATGTCTATTAATAGCCTCAGACAATGGAACTTTTAGTATATGAAAGATATAGACTAGCTCTCGAGTATCGAGAAAATCTGGTATCGACCCATCCCTAAAAAAACGCGTCTTATGGTCCGAAAAATACGGTAATAGGTGCATGATAAATAGTACTAGTAGGAATAATAGTATTTGTAGTGGTTAAAATGAATAAAATGGATAATTATTGTACGAAAGGGAAGAGAACGACAGAGAGAGCCAATGATATCCTCAATAATCGCTTTAACGTGCTAGCACCTTTTTCTCTACCCTTAATGGTCCTCTGCAGAAAAAATGTGACGCCGCTACTGCTCGAGTACAGACTACCGTATTTGAAAGACAAAGAACAGATTGACTTACCTCACTTAGATCGAAGTAAAGCACCTCCTTCATGAATAGCGGCAGATTGGCTGCTAGGAAGATGAAGCCCCAGGAGTAACAGAAGTGAACTACATGGTAAGCATACACTCCAGGACAGGTGGAGATCGCCTTCCAGGGAACTCGTAAATTCTATAGACACAAACATGGGTAATAGAATATCAATAATATGTTTTTGAGTTATTTTCGCCTTATACCCTAAAAAAATATAATTTATAAGATGCCAGAAATATATATATATAAAGTAATGTGGACAACCTACGTAAAAACTACTCTCTTTTTATCATTTTATATTTTTATCTAACAGTTTTAATTCAATTACATGAGACACTATAGACTTGACTATACAAATGATTCTTTAATACACCGTACAATAGAACACATCAGCAATTAAAAATCTGTTACCTCTCAAAACTCCATTCACATAATTTATCACAATAAAAATAACAAAGTTATAAATATTTGTCTTCATTTTATGTAAAAGGTTGTCCACATTACTTTATATATTTCTGGCATTTTATAAATTATATTTTTTGAGGGTATAAGGCGAAAAATAACTCTTATACTTTGTAAAATTCTCCCTCAAAGACACTAAAGATGAAATTTATCAATAATGGGTAGTAGTAGTTGTTCAGCCAGTTATTTTTATTATACTATACTTTAGTACTATAGTGCTGAAGAAAGAAAAAGAAGTCCTAAATACAGTAAAATGCAGAAAGCTACAATATCTCGGCCATATAATGAGGAATGAAAACAGGTATAAACTGCTGCAGAATATTCTTCAAGGAAAGATCCTTGGTAAAAGAGGACGAGGAAGAAGAAGAACATCTTGGCTTGGAAACTTAAGGTCATGGACTCTACACACGAGTGAGGAACTTTTTCGAACAAGCAAAAGTGATTAATAAATTTCATTTTTCTTCTTTGAGGGATGTAGTAATTAAGGAGTTAGAGGGTAATATTTCGCCTTATACCCTCAAAATGATATCGATAAACCAAGATCAGCAGTAGCCTCAGATATTTATTGTTAATATATTATAATCAATTCTGATTGTGAATCATACTAAAAAATACACATGCTAAAAATTACACATATTTACATAATCAATAAAAAAATACCTATTTACATTGTCATAAAATAAAGTATTTTACAAATTCATTAAAATGTCTATTTACATTCAAAACATACACTTAAGTGATATAGCAAAAGTGATATAGCTATGATGGTCACCAACATCCGGAAGGGATAGGCACTAGAAGAAGAATAGTGGCGAATTAAGTCGATTCAAGATGCTTCACATGGATTTACCAGCTCTTTTATAACTTACCTTGTTGGAAGTGTTGACAGTACAAGCGTTGAGGAACTGTCTCTCCTCCTCAGTGATTCTGGGATGCTTATCGGCATTATCAAACACTAAGAAGCAGAAGAGGATGGAACAGATTAAGCCACTAAGACCTGCGAAATAATAAAATCACACTTCACTCCAAGTTGCAGGAAAACAAGATCAAAGCACGCTTAATAAATAATAAGAGACGCATTACACCCTCCAATTTATCGCTGTAGGTTTCTCGTTCTAGTTCATCGCGTCACTTGCATTTGTCGTTCGTAAAAAAAATTATGTGATAATATCATAGGAGAAAAATTCCTCTGAAACTGGGATTTGACCCCAGGACATTTGGCTATCCGTGCCAGTGCTATACCAACTGAGCTAAGCCAGAGTTCACTTTATGCGCCAGATGGAACCTCTCTCCTATGACTGATTGCCCTTAATGGTCTACCTCACTGACAGACAAGTTATGTCATATGCAGTACTGTGAGGCACACTAATTAATGATGTTTTTGACCAGGCTTCCACTGTTATTATACAGTTAACATTCAAGATTTATGCACTCATGAACCACAGATTATTGTCTGTGTTGGACATTACATGATAATATTATAATATATTATTATAATAGTATATTATATTATTGTCCAATAGAGATAATAATAATATAAAATAATATTATCATGTAATGTCCAACAGAGACAATTATCTGTGGTTCATGAATGCATAGCCTATGCATAGCCTATATCTATCGTAAACTAAATTTTATTCCAAACACTCCCCTTTCATATCACACTTCCAAAAACGTAAATTTCATTCAAGAACATGCTCAAATCCTTCCTTCTATAAAACCTTTCCTATAATATAAACAGTTTGTCTCTGTAATTTTGTATAGGCCTACTATTTTAAAAATATATAATTTCCTTGGATTTTATATTTCTATGTACAGTAAAACTTTAAATACAAAATATCCAAGAGTATAGTGTTCATGAATTATAAGGTTTTAAAAATTTAGCATAGTTAAAATATAATAAGTGTATTTTGAGATTTCAATTGTATATTGCAAATTTTGTATTGAAATGGTAATTTAGTAAATTTAGATGCAGTAAATATTTATGAAATGTTGTTAATTACATGTAACAATCTCTACATTTATAAAAGGCTTTGTCCTGACTGACAGGAATCAACGTAGAGCCTAAACTATAACAGGTAGAGACTTGGAATTTTTACAGTACCTTCATTTCATAATGTAGGTGCTCACTAAGAAAGGATTTTGAAAAATTTTGATTTTAAATGTCAAAAATAAAATGTTTTTGAGAATACTTAATCCCTTTTTACACAGAATTGTCAAATCCAAATCACAGAAAACTTGACAACAGTATAGTTGCAAGCGGTATCAGATGGATTTGGAATTAAATGAAATGGAAGTTTGACAAAATAGAGAAGGTATCAATATAATTCATGTTATAAATAAATATTAAAGAATGAAATACACGAAAATAATGCAGTCACATAACTTTCTCTAAACTGGACCTAGAGAAAACAATAAGAGGTAAGGTAATATGTTTTGGTAAGAGAAGTATGAAAGTGATATTGCATTTCTGTTTAATTTCATCCCCAAAACGGTTTTATGGTAACATGAGAGTAAGAAATAAAAATTCTCTGCCACGATAATACAATTTTATGTAACCGGAATTTCTGTTTCTTCTTATTTGAACCCCTACCAGGCTTGCTGTGTACTGTACAAGCGATGGGATGCAAAATTCCACATCCTCTATGAGCCATAAAAAGCTATATCAAGCGTTTTCTGAGGGAATAGTGTGATAAGTCGTTCTTCCTATTTCAAATTATAAATACCTATATTAGGACCTAGAATTTAAAATTCCAAAGTCCTTCATAAGTTAATTTCCAATTACAATATAAAAAACCCGGGCGACGCCGGGCCTTTTAAGCTAGTTACAATATAAAAAACCCGGGCGACGCCGGGCCTTTTAAGCTAGTTACAATATAAAAAGAGAAACATTATCCACAACTCGTGATATTCAACTTCTCCAAATCCCCTAGTCACTAAAATGAGTGGAACAGTTGAAAAGCACAGCTCACCTGTTACGTAGAATATCGCAGGCCATCCCCCATCTTCCCACTGGCACAGCAGTCCAGAAAGTGGGAAGATAACCACGTTGCCGATGGGGAATCCCATATACGCGATTCCCATAAGAGCAGTTCTCTCCGCAGGAGAGGCCCATTTAGTGTACAGTTGAAATACAGATGGCAAACTCAAACCCTGAAATACAAATAACAAAAATATTCCCTCGTGACACACATGACTTTCTCTTCAATACCGAGCAAAGAGTCAAACCCACAGTGGCCAAACTACCTTGGAATTTCGTTCAAGGAGCAGAAAACAAGAGTTTATTGGGTAATATAATTCATTAAAAGTTATCTATAAAATTATATATATTTTACTCCTATGTTTTACATTCTATGTTTATACAATAACATAAAATAATTCTTATAAATTTATCTTTATACTCGTTTGAACATCAAAGTAATATCACGAGTGAGGTTCTGTGTTTATAATAATAATAATAATAATAATAATAATAATAATAATAATAATTTCATTACAGCCAATAAGGCACTGTCAAGGTAATATAACGGTAAATTTTAAAAGGTAAGATCATGCACTCCAATTATAAAAATGTCATCAACGAAGTAAAAATCCTTGTTTAACAACCAAGTTTTTAAAATTCTTTTAACTGTTTAGTATGTACATGTTTCGCAGAAGGGGGCAACATATTAAAAAGTCTGTTTGCTATAGATTCTCAGCTATTCAAATCCTTTGATACAGTTTCTAGTATTATAAGAATGAATTTCATAACTTACAGCATAATCATTTATTCTCTCCTTAATAAAAATCAAAGACAAAAAAATATATATTCAAGGAAAAATTAATATCTGAGTGTAAATGAAAAACTGTTTGCAATGATGAAAGGTGGATTTTCCATTTAAGATTCTGATTGCTTTCTTCTGCAATATGGCCATGAAACTAAGTGATGTGCATATAACATGTAGGCCTATACATACACAGACCAAGCCTTGAAGAATGCGGAGGCCAAACAGAGCTTCGGGATGGAAGCGACTGGCTTCTGGAAGCAGAAGAGTAATGATACTCTGCAGCATATTTCCCAGGATGAAGAGGAAGCGGCCACCGAACCGGTCGCTGAACCAACCACCGAATCCCTGGGTTACAATGTAGCCGTAAAAGAAGGCACTGAGGATCCTGCCCTGCAGTATCTTGCTCCATTCAAACTCTCCCTGTAACAAGTCAACATCTCTCTTGGTGAAAAGTAGCTGTGAGAGGTCCTCTGAATAGGCAGGGTATATATAAGAGACTTTGTCCTGTCTGACTTAATGGCTGACAGAGAATCAATATAAAAACTAGAGATTTGGAATTTTGACAGTACCTTTGTTTAGCAATGTAAGTGCACACTAAGAAAGGATTTTGAAAAATTTTGATTTTAAATGCCAAAAATAAAATGTTTTCGAGGATACTTAATACCTTTTTACACAGAATTATGAAATCCAAATCACATTCCATGTACAGTTTACATGACAACAGTGTATTGTTGGCAGTGGTCACACGTAGCTTTGGAAGTAAATGATATGGGACTTTGACGAATTAAAGAAGCTATCAATATAATTCATTGGCGTAAATAAATAATGATATCCACGAAAATAATGAACAATGTGATGCAGTCACATAAGTTTCTCCACATGGAGAATACCATTTTCTCACTTCATATTTTGATGTAGAATAAGAGTTCGTATTGCAGGGACAGCACTTTCAGCTGTTTCAGTCTGAGTGTGTGCTATGCCATATCAGAAGACGGTAAAAAAATCCATCCACTGATACGTTATTCATAGCTGTAGGCTTTGTATTTTTAGTTGAGAAATATGGATTTTATCATAGGCCCTCAGCATGTAAAAGGAGACAAAATAGGATGTAACACTTATGTAAAAACGTGTCCGTGTTAATAAATATATAATTTTCATTATTTTTTCTGTTAGATAAATAATTTAAACAAAACATTAGGTAAATAATCGCCGCGGGCACCTGCTAGTCTTTATATATTGAAATTGCAAACATATTTTGTTTATTAGCGAAATACTTTAATATTTATGGTAAAGTGATCCCTATACAAGCCATGGAGGCCTAGTGGGTTCCAGGAGATTGAAGCTCCCAGATTTTGGACATTCGGCACATGAAGGTGGTAAGGTTGTCAGCCTTACGCACCGGCCGCCTTTACCCCCAGGATTGCTCCTGGTACTCATTTCTGTTAGAGGCTGAGTGCCACCAGAAGGATTAGACCAATTGAAAAATCTCAACGACCTCATCGGGAATCGAACCCGCGACCTCCCGGTTTGTAACGCAGCGCCTCAACCACTACGCTACGGCGTAGGACTACCCCTTTGAATTTTTATATTGAATATAATTTCCATATTACTTAACTTTTTTTCAATTAATGCAAAGCCTATTGAAGGAACAGTTGGATAGGATATATTTTTACAGACTTCTGATATAACATAGGCCTACTCGTGAGTGTAAGACATCAAATTTCAGGTCCTACTATCATATAACATAGATCAATTTAGCAACGGAATAATTCAGCCGACAGAGGTGGGCGGAACAATACGTACCACAACTTCATTACCTCGAGTTTCCTGGGATCTCCTGAGCATCGGACAATCAGTGTTGGTGCTGTTGTCATCCCAGTCCGTAGTGTTGGGCTCTTCTCCCTTCACCATGCAGACCAGAGCGAAGCTCAGATTGAACCTCAGAAGGATGAGGTTGAACATGGTGAGGAAGGCACATATTGTGTAGGTCAGGCGGCAGGAGCCCAACAGAGGTACTGTAACAATATTAACAATGTTAATAAACGAAAACACTACTTTTTCTACGGCCAGTTGCAAAAAAGGATGGGCCAACTAAAAGTTAAGTTTCAGATACAGAATACTGCGCGTGATCGTCTCGTCATCGCCTGCATACACAAGGCAACATAACTAAACCACTGAAATTGGCTATATTTTGTTTAAGAACCTGAATTGAATGGAGAGTCAATTCTGGGTACACTGCGTTTTCTGAAGAACTACAATGAATTATGAAGTAAAATAAGTGTGATACCAGTTGCTCAGTTATGATTTATTTTGTACTTCGCTGCCTATGCATTTCGGTGCGTTTGCACCATCTTCAGGGCATCTTTTGCTGGCTTGGAGTTCCAATCATTAAAATCAGTGAGTGAGTGACAGTACTTTTGTAAGATTTTACAAATTTTATCTTATTTTATAAATATGACGAAATGTAGTTTTGATTTTAATTATTGGAACTCCAAGCCCTGAAGATGGTGCAAACGCACCGAAAGGCCTAGACGGCGAAATACAAAATAAATCATAGTTCAGCAACTGGTATCACATTAATTTTATTCATTGATCGAGCTCAACAGTATTGGACATGCATTTTAATTAGGGATGGGTCCTCGATACTTTCGATACCTCGATACTCTCGATACTTGCATGGTATCGGCATCGAACGATACTTCAGAAAACTCGCTCGATACTTTTCGATACTTTTGTAATTCTGCAATTAAGTGAGAATGCTAGTATTTTTTAACAAAAACTTTAAGTGGACTGTTTAAAAAACTAATTTTAGTTTTATTGTAGAGTTTAAAAATAATTATAGGCTACTGATGATCTTAAATTTTGTCTCATTAAATATGCAGACTTAATTAATTTAGTTGGTATTACACAGTTCTCTCTAATTTTAATTTTTAATGTACCTATTTATTGAAACTGGAAATGTTGAAGGTATCGAGTATCGAGGAAAATATCATGTATCGGTATCGAGTATCGAGAAAATCTGGTATCGACCCATCCCTAGTTACGTATCAAACTTTAGACCTTTGTTCTTCCTCAAGCCCTGCTTAATTAATTGATCTAAAGGTTAACTTGGATATAGATTACAAAAATAACTTATTTTCTGCATATCATAATATTGCAATTATCACTGATTAAACAAAAGCATTCTGGTACTTTGTTACATCTGATTTTATTTATTTAGGTTTCTTTCAAGGTTGTAAACATAAACAATAATCATTCGTAATAAGACAGTCAAATGAAAACATTAGAGGGCTCTTAAGTTCAAAATAGACGAGAAAATTTTCAATGAAATTTCCTTGAATGACAAACTTGACACTTAAATGAAAATCCTCATGTTTCACTTAAAACGTAACTCCATTAATCTGATATTTCCTCTTTTACAGTTCTTGAGGCGTCCCACTTATACTGTACGTCAGTAGCAATGAACAGGTTAAAGTTTGTATTTCTTCAGTCTTGCGAATTCCCCCCCCCCAAAAGTTAATGAAGAGCTGCTGGGAAATTTGGCTTTAAGGCTTATTTCTTAACGTTTACATAGAGTTTCAGATTCCAATATTGTGCAAAAAGAATCATACTATTCAAATTTGCGTCCTCAATTCCTTAAACATAGTGGTAACATCAGGAATGACTAGGGCCTAAAATTGGCTCGGGAAGTATCAGCACATAACAACAATATTGATCATAACAATGATGATGATAATAATAATAATAATGACGATAATAATTATAATAAAAGTGAATGTACATAGGAGTATATTTACTACGGTCCATTCACGCTTATCCTGATCAATTGAAGTAAATATAAGAAACCCTTGTATAGGCTATATAAAAATGAATTTTTATTTTTATTTTTTGTACGTTTTTTTTTCTTGAGAACCACTCCCACTCTGATATTTATATTGTTTTTGTGCAATTTTTAGGTTTTAAGCATTACGCTAGGTACAGTAACATAGGGAATTTACAGTGTAGAATTTACTGAAGTAAGCCAAGAAATTCGACCGTAAAGAGCTTTCTTCGGTATCGCTACCTAAATCCGTGAAAGATATATATTAGGGGAATATGTAAAAAAAAAAACATGTTCTCTGTGATACATCTGGGAAGATGAGGAAGAAGAAGCTATTTTAGTATTGGTGAGAATGTTTTTGGTACTTTGTGAAAAGTCTGAGAAGAAGAGGAGGAAGAAGCTATTTTAGTATTGGTGAGAATGTTTTTGGTACTTTGTTATATGTCTGAGAAGAAATGGAAGAAGATATTTTACAATTGGTCAGAATGTTTTTGGTACTTTGTGATACATCTAGGAAAAAGAGGAAGAAGAAGCTATTTTACTATTAGTGAGAAATTTTTGTTCTATTGGCATTACTATGACCTATAGAAGAGGAAGAATATATTTTACTATTGGCATTACTATGGTGTCTTGTTAAAGGTTTGAGGTGGTGCATATTATATATTGGAATTGGTGTTGAGGTGTTGATCGGTCAGTGAATTGTAACATACCACCCAAACCATCCGGGTCATACCGGCCTTATATAGCAAATTTCAACAACCAATCACAGCTCATCTTACTTTAACCAATCAAACTGCTTTAAACTGCTACTGCTTTCAGCCAATCACACAGAAGGTTTCATTTCCGTTTTGATAACCAATCAAATCTTTCCTTCTAAACTTATAATATGACATCATGATTATTATATCAGTATTTTGTATTTATATTTTAATACAATTAACTATCAAAATATAATTTAATACTATATAAAAAAACAAAGCGAATTAATTATTTCAGGCAATCACTACTATTAACTATTGCAATCCAAAACCATAACAGAAATAAGCTAACCCCAGTTTGGGCTTGACATGGTTGGTACCCTGATTCAAGTATCATAATTTAATAAATTCTAATTTAAACATCTCAATATACAGGAAATAAAGCGTACTTCTTGAAAATTAATCTCAAATTCTCATTTAATCAGAAATGGATATTCAAATTATATAATTAAAACACAAGGCTTACGAACCTTCAACTATAGCATAAGATGTGTGTACTTCTGTATTACATTTAAAATGTCCTATCATTTTGCATTAGCAAGGATAAGTTAAATTTATTCACAGATTAATTTTCAACGTGCAGAAAAAATGTAAATGTAAAATATTCAAACGTATAGGCCTAGTGCTAATGAAGTATAAAGTTATAAAAATGTAGCACGTTTAAAATATTGTAGGCCTAATATTCATTGTATATTCCATATTTTGTATTTAGAGGTTAATTTAGTAACTTTAAATTTTGATAATAAACGTTCTTGTATAATAACAAACACTGAACTGTGTAAGCAAATAAAACTAACAAACTAGCTAACAAAGCTGTATTATACTTTAAAAAAATGTTGCCTGAAGGAAAGTTAATATGAAACTACCAGAGTGTTAATTTAACAGTTTGAATCAGATCCCATACAAACTATAATGTAGGCTTACATTGTACTCAACCTGTACTAGACTCATAACATAACCTCAAGCATGGCTGGTATTCCACATCATGTTTTCCGAAATTAAACGTTTAAGGATGGATAGGAATAGTATATACGAAACAAACATGATTACAGATTAACGAAGCACAGATTAGCTGTTTTTGGAAAGAGTCTGGGATAAAACTAACTTATACTATAAACTTCCCAATATATATAAAACCATTGAACGAATTAAATAGGTTATGAGAAAAAAAAACTTTTAAATTACCTTATAGAAAGATCATATTGATGAGTTCCTTAACGAACAGTAAATAGAGCACAAGACTGTAATGTAAATTATTATTTTAAATACGAACACTACATTCAATAAAAAGTTATATCTTATATTTTTATTGTCAGATATACTGTAAGCTATTCTTTCTACTACAACTGCTTTTAACAATGAAAGTTGTATATTATACCGTATTTAAGAAATTTGTTAACTCTGTTTGTAGTAGTGAAACATAGGTACTTTGTAAATATAACTATATTTAAGTTTCTGTACACTCAGAATTATTGTAATTGTGGCTTCTTATATGTAAGTTAAATTACGCGTCCAATATCAGTCTTGTATTGATTTACGGACAAAATAAATCTAAATCTAAATCTGAACTAGCCGAAATAAAATAAGGCATAATGTGGGTTGCTCTCGTTAAAACCAAGACCTATCTAAATCACTTCGCTCATTTATATTGGAAAGTTTCCGGTTCCTTTACAAGATGAAAGTTCGTGTTTCCACTCAAGGACAAAATACAGTAAATCTAATTTGAACCAAAAACACTAAAAAAACAGGGTCTGAGACTCGGAATTCTAAGAAGAACAAAGTACTAACCACTATTGAACTACTTGAGAAGCGTTTGTTCGAAATACCTAGCGTAATAGTGATTACAAACCATAACATCTCAAAAATATAACACATATTGTAACCACTAGTCAGAAATTACCTTCAACTCCAGCTTAGAGGCACGGATTCGATCCTCCATGTGCATCTACCAATTTACAACTGATAGAAATGCGCCACTTTAACGGAAAAACGCGCCCTAACACCGATTGACGTCAACGTGACATCAACTAAAAGCAGTTGAGGTGTTTGTAGGCTTTAGTGCATTAGTGTACCATGTGCCAGCGACATCATAATCGTCACTTAACTCGCGCAACCCGACGATAAAATGCCGGGTGCTAGTGATATCGTGGGTCTATGATGATACTTCATCTCGTAAGTAATCTCAAATGACCTCCCAGAAATATGATATATTGTAGATGTAGATACATTGTTTTGTGAACTTGTATAGACCTATTTGAAAGAATTTATCAAATGCAAATCAGTTATCTTGACATACTGTTTTACACTGTTCATATACTGCTTTTGAAGTTGCAATACAGTTACCCACAACATATTCCTAAACATATGGTTATGAAATTAATCAGATGTTTGTTTATTTCGTTGATCAAGTTGAAATGAGTAGCCTACTACATTAATACTGTTATATACACAAGTTATATTAGGGTGAAATAATTAGGCCTATATACATTAAGCGGAGTTCTTTGCTAGTGTATTCTGTGAAATGTTGACATATTTTAAGAAATTCTTATATCAGTGCATACGAGTTTGAATTAAGGTTACGTATAGGGATGGGCTCTCGATACTCTCGATACTTGCATGGTATCGGCATCGAACGATACTTCAGAAAACTCGCTCGATACTTTTTCGATACTTTTGTAATTCTGCAATTAAGTGAGAATGCTAGTATTTTTTAACAAAAACTTGTAAGTGGACTGTTTAAAAAACTAATTTTAGTTTCATTGTAGAGTTTAAAAATAATTATAGGCTACTGATGATCTTAAATTTTGTCTCATTAAATATGCAGACTTAATTAGTTTAGTAGGTATTACACAATTCTCTCAAATTTTAATTTTTAATGTACCTATTTATTGAAACTGGAAATGTTGAAGGTATCGAGTATCGAAGTATCGAGTATCGAGGAAAAAATCATGTATCGGTATCGAGTATCGAGTATCGAGAAAATCTGGTATCGACCCATCCCTAATTTTAATAATTATTATTTATGTAAAAATGTTGTAAAAACTTGTAAAAACATGTTGGCTTTCTTATAAACCATGCGCTACATAACATAGTCCTCTTATGCCCGGTTCCTACAAACTTGTGAATTACCTATGGGTAAATTACCCATGGACAAATTAGTTCCATTTAACCTACAATGGTATAATGAGCAAGGCCTTGGAGTTGTACAGTTAATTTAATTCAGAAGGCTTTGATTCTCATTGTTATAGATCCTATGAAAGGTTAAATTTTATCCAGCCATCCATGAAAGGACAAATTAACCCAAAGATTTACCCTTGGACAGATCTAGCCTGAGTTTGTAGGAACATTTTTTCTGTCATTTTCATATTTACCTAGAGGACATTTATCTAGAAACTCGCCACAAGTGTAAGTGATTGCTATCTTTAAATTATTTGTGTTTGTGTGGTGTTATTCTTGTGTAAATTGTGTAAATTCTGTGCATTAGATAATTTACCCATAGGTAATTCGCGAGTTTATAGAAACCGGCCATTAGTCACTCAAAGTGATGAGAGAGAAAAGGTGAAAATTTGAAATTGACGTTTGCTACATATAACTTAATCTACTTCTATTGGTTTTACCAGTAGGCAACGAAATACTGCAGTTCATCTGTTCATATTGTTATTGTATCATGGCTAGTGTTCATGTTAATTGATATTGAATTTTAATTATTGTGACGTTAAATGAAATATAGAGAATGAGTAAACGAATATATTCCTATAATTTTTCCGGGTATAAAAACTGTGTTCATTCAGAATTTCAGCTGTGTCAGATTAATAGTTTTTGTGACAAATCGGAACAGACAGAGATAAACGAACAGATTTTTATTTAAGTATGTGGTTAATATACGAGTATGTATCACTTAACTTCTACCAGCCATTTGCATCAGTCAAACTCAAGAAAAAAGTAAAGAAAAGTAGATATTGAAAATAAGAAAATTAAAGGAAACCATGTATATTAATTTTATAAAATATATAGAAAACATTCTGTAATTACTTAATTTAAATATAGAAATTATTTAATATGTAAAGCAATGTTTTATACTCTTAGCAAGAATTTGTCCATTCGTATAAACAATTCTTCGAGTATCTTCTGTATCTGTATCTGGTACCCTATGATCCCCAGGTGGGGCGAAGGGGCCTCCAATGAAGGTTTCATTACCTATACTAATTTGGATATGGTTATTTTCCGAGAGAGGGTAGAGGGACAGGTGGTAAGCCCATCGCCTCGCAACCCCCCTCTGGAAACTAAGTGTTTCTGGGACGTGAAAGGGCCGAGAAATTTTGTCCAGAGGCTCTAATTTAGGCTTGTAGTTCTTTTACGTGCCGTAAATCTACGACACGGGCCCTCCAGCTTAAAGTCCCACCCGGAGGACTCCGTGCACAGGATTTTTACGTCCTGGAAAATCCATCGACCGCGGCCGGGTTTGATCCCGCGCCCTGCGGATCTAGAGGCGGGCACGCTACCTCTAGACCACCGCGGCCGACTTCGAATATGTTAACTGTTTGTATCTGCAAAGGACACAATATTGTCCTCCCACATACATCTAGGTCTTCCAAGTGGTCTTTTCCCTTCGGATCTCCCAGTAAATATTTTTAAGATATGTCTTTCATCCCCCTTGCGTGAAACATGTCCAGCCCATTTCATCCTCCGTGATTTAATTACCCTTACTATATCCGGTGACGAGTACAGGTTATGAAGCTCGTCGTTATGCAGTTTTTTTCAGGCCATATTTTCATCTCTCTTAGGCCCAAATATTTTCCTAAGCACCCTGTTTTCGAACAGTCTCTTCTCGAAAAGTAAGCGACCATGTTTCACATCCATTTAATACAACCGGCAGGATAATTGTCTTATAAATTTTTATTTTTAATTTCTGGACAGAAGACGTGAAGATAAGTATTTCTGAACTGCATAAAAGCAGCGTCAATAAATACTATCTTCTAAAATGAATTAAATATTGCCTTTACATTTAAATAAATTAGAGACAGTGGGTAATGTTAAGTAATGCTTGCACTGAACTCACCATAAGCAGGTTCCTGTTTCACTTGGCCATCCAGAGCCTCTGGCATGAGTTTGTGCTCCGCTGAAACAAGACAATGCACGGAAATTGCTATCTACATTAATCATATCAACCACGACAGAAAGGAATCGTCATGCACCTTAAGGTAGAGGTTCTACCTGTAATCTTCAACAGCAGTGTTTTCCATTTGGTGGTCCGCAGACCCCTAGAGGTCCGCGACAATACTTACATCTCTCTTAAGGGCAAAATTAACTTGCTAAAATTACTTATAATAGCTAATTTAAAATATTTTTCCATGAACACACTCCACAGAACTTATTTTTATGGGTCACCAGAACCTTTTCTACACAGACTATTCTCGCATTCTCGAGTAAATGACAGAATTATTTTTTTATGTTATATTTCAGCTGTGTTTATACACCTTTTAGCTTCGAGGCTATATCAGAAGTTCGGGATCTGTGTAGTGTAGGCGATGGAACTATTACTTGTCAATTGTTTGTATTTTCGGTGTATGTAATGGAGTAAATTTCAACTGACATTAATTTCAATGGATATGATGCAGGATGAAATGGTGAGGATGATTCATGGCATGTAAATATCTAATTCAGCGTTTGCCTTTAAGACTGGGGAAACCATGAAAAAAACCATGTCAAATTGGCCGGCCACGGGATTTAAACCTGGGATATCCCGAATGCGAGTCCAAGATGTTACCTTCTCGGCCACCTCACTCGGTAACAGAAGTATTGTCAAATGCGCAAACAAATAAACTAACAAATAAATAAAGCAGATGATATACGCAATAAAAAATAAATAAAGCAGAGGATATACGCAATAAAACATAAGACATACGCTAAGAGTAATGTCACGCTGAGGGTATATAGTGTATACCTGCCTATACCCTCGACTACACCGAAGTTGATAGGTGAAATCCAAAGATTACCTCGTTGTAAAGAACGGACAGAAATAACAAATAGCCTTACTGTCAACCTTCATCCTGTAAATCAGATACCCAGCAGCAATACGACTGTATGAAACAAATCTGTGCAAATCATAATTAATGACTAAACAGACAACCTGAAGTTAATATAGCAAAACAATCTCTGCACTATAAAGTTAAAGGAAGAAGATGTAAAGGAAGACCTAATGCAAATGACATAAGGGGTAGGATCCTCGTTAACTTACCATCTTCTATACACAGGCTGTTAAGATTTAACTGTCCACATGGACCGTGAACCATTGAAGACAGGTTGCGTATATAAAAAATTTAACTCCGTGGCGCTACATCCCTGGAAGGACTAAGCCTAACCGCTTACTTACTTACTCAATGGTAATAGGCAATTCTTCAGCACACTAAAGGAATATTATCATTCACTGACGCGCTTACCTGAGCCCACCATTCAACCCTATTCTGTGCTAACTCCATTCAATCATCCCTCGCAAATCCTACTTCCCTTAAATCCATCCTAATATTGTCCTTCAACCTACGTCTAGGTCTTCCAAGTGGTCTTTTCCCTTTGGGTCTCCCAGTCAATATTTTTTAGATATGTCTTTCCTCTCCCATGCGCGCAACGTGTCCAGCCCATTTCATCCTTCGTGATTTAATTACCCTTACTATATCCGGTGAATAGTACAGATCATGAAGCTCGTCGTTATGCAGTTTTCTCCAGTCCCCATTTTCATCTCTCCTAGGCCAAAATATTTTCCTAAGCACCTTGTTTTCGAACATACTCAGATTATGTTCTTCCCGAAGAGTACTGTAAGCGACCATGTCTCACAACCATCTACTCTTATACAATTCAACGGCCCTAAATAGCGTGCTCACTCGCTCGCCAGCTTCGTGAAACATCGGGCATACTGGGCGATGCTCGCCTCTCTCAGTCAAAACTTTCACGAAAAGTACAAAATTGGGAAAACCGTTTCTTTATTATATAAGGCCTAAGTGAAATGAACACAATGAACAAATATTCTAATTTTATTTTCACTTCCAATTTTCAAACATTATTAATAAGCTGCCAGTGCAAATTTCTTAAAAATCGTGGAGTCAATTAATAATGGCGGGCGAATCCGCGGGCAGTATCGCGGACAATAAAAATCCAAACAAACCATTCCTTCCCTTGAAAAATTATATAATTTCTGAAAATTACACTGAATTTATCAAATAAAATTCACATCATATTCATCTGTCAACAAACAGTTGAGAAACAATACGTATTATGTGTTCACAGGTTCCTTTGGAACTGCATAATCGAATCTGAGATCGTTTTCCCAGGGGGCGCTTTCTAATCGTGGAATGTACTCTGAAGCCGGAATTTTAGCTGTTTCATTAATTACTAATGGTTTAGTTTATGAATGATTCGCATGCAAGTGTTAATAAATATAAGGCGAAAGACAAATATAAGGTGCAGTTTAAACTCCGCCCACTCGATATTCACATTTTTTTTCTTAGCGCAGCATGGCGGCAAACTATCCTTGTATATTGTCGCCGACACTCCCGACCACACCGAATATTAAAAATGCGAGTGTGCCCCTTGTACCAAATATTAAAACTGCGAGAGTGTCCCTTGTACTTAATATTAAAACTTCGAGAGTACCCACAGGTTTGCCTTGTACCCAACAGTTTGTTAGCCTGTTTATCCCGAAGAATTCGCTAGATGGTGGTATAAAAGAAAGTGCTTTGCTGGGGGTGGGTCAGGGTGGGATATATCTCATGCGACGATGCACCTTATATTTGGTTTTTGCCAAATATAATGCTATAATAATTATTATACTCTTAATTTTTAATTTTTGTCAGTTAATTATCGTGGGCGAAGACGCGGGCATTTCCTAGTATAATACAACCGGCAGGAAATAGTGGTACGGGCAAATACAAACATTATTTTTATATATGGTGTAATGTAGCTTAATGTATTATTGGTCACACTGTCTTGTGTTTGCAGGGTCGTCAGCCTGGGTTACTGATACCAGAGATAACAGATATGTGTGTGACTAAACTTCCCTGCATACCAAGGAGGTAAGTCTAATCAAGTTTTGCACGCAACTCATTTTTGCAAGATGGCGTGCAACATCACTGATATTGGTATATTGTTCTACTTTTCCATCCCGTAATGCTCAAGCTCGTATATCTTGAGCGCTTACAGCTTATGTCTGCACACAAAGGAAACTTAAAACTTCATTTATACTTTAAAGAAACTCCAGGGTCTTACATCAAAATTTATTTGAAGCGTCTAAATAAAACACAAGAGGGATGAAGCAAAACTCATGGCAACTATTTTTCTCAAAGTAAGGCAATGGTACTACGATATGTTTGTGTGTGTGGTATCTCTAGTATCTGAGCGCATAATTTTGTAGCATTGTGATGTGCGGTTGTACGAATAGAGGCGATGGTAATTTAGTTGCGAGTCGACCGACGTGCAGAATAGATATAACAAGATGTTAACAGCATTCCTACATAAAAATAGTCATTATCCAAGGGATAAATGCCAGAGAATATCTCATAGAGCTGATAGAAGCACTGGGAAATAATGTCCATCAGTACTTACCTTTAAGGGGATCAAGATGTGTGCTTTCATACTTCCAGCTAACGGTATTAGAGTAGCACGATGCAGTCGCGTATGGATCTTTATAGGAGTCTATTTCCTTTTCTATCCTGTAATCTAGTGTTCATAATCTACATTCCATTCCCTGCCCTTTCATTTGTATTATTTAAAAAGTTTAAAATGATCCCACATTAAAAAAAATAGTTGCTATGACTTATCCACATCCCTCGTATTCTGAACGAAAATTCATTAATCTTTTGACTGCCTATCCCTTAAAGCTATTACGCCATCCCATTTAGCAAAATAATATATTTATTAAGTGTCAGAATGGTACTTTATGAGATTGTGTGGGTGACTGGAAAATGCCCGTCTGTTTGTCCGTGTCTGTACGTGCGATAACCCAAACACGCTTTATAGGATTTTCATGAAATTTGGTATATACATTTATAACGGCCATGGAAAGAAGCCTATTGATATTGGACCAAATCGATTGACCGGTACCGATGAAATACCCAATTTCGTGTCTATTTTATGGTAATAATTACAAAGAATAATTTATGAAATGAAAATCAGTTCTCGTAGCAACATATTGTTTTATAGTGTTCATATACGGCTTTGGAAGGTGCAATACAGTTAGTTATGACAAATAACACTACCCACATATTCTTCACATATGCTTAACAAATTAGACCTTTGTCCTTCCCTAAGCCCTGCTTAATGAATCGATCTGGAGCTTAACTCGGAAATCGATTATAAATAACTTATTTTCTGCATTTAATAATTGCAATTACCACTGATTACACAAAAGCATTTTTGGCACTCTTTGTTACATTAGTTTACCTGATTTCATTTATTTTATTGAATGTTGAGGAAAAAGTTTAAATTAACTCCCGTAAATAAATTTGAAAAAAAAATTAGTGCATAAGAAATGGAGACGTTGTATCACTCGAATACAACAAAATATGCATTCCTTTAAATTCTACGAATCTATTCAGAGTAATTCCATCTCCAATGCTCTTAAGTTAAGTGCATCTATTGGCGGTTTCAATTCATCTCTGAAGCCATCGCATTCCATGCATAAACTGTCAATATAGTCGCATCCTTGACATCGGTTACTGTGGGGCGTCAGTTAAATGAGGTTAATTCACTGCTTTTAACCACAGCAAACTATTCATCTTACAGATCTATCATCCAACTATTCACCCAATGTTCCATTTTTCTCAGTAAAGGCAATAAAACAAAGCAATGCTGCAAGTTACGTCATACATTCTAATAAACATTTCTAATCATTATATTAAAATATACAGATGGTTAGTGAATAACACCTAAATATTTTACCTGTGTATAGAGGGGACATAGCCACGCAAATTTTATTTGCTTTATGACTTAAAATGTGTATGCTACAGGGCATTAAAATCATTACAATCTGGTATTCTTAAGTCAATAATTAGGCGAAATAGAGTTTAAATGTTAATTAAATTGACTTCATGCCTTCTTAGTGATCGATAAAACCCTGATTCTTAATCATTCATCAACAGATATATCATACTTTAGAGTTTTCATAATCTGCAAAATTTACAGACTGGCACACAAAATCACATGACTTCCCCCCTTTTTTTCCCTAAAGACAACGAAATTTTTTTTTTTTTCAAATGTTAGAAGTCAGTGGCGGCCATACCCTGGAAGATTTTATGCTACAACAGGAAAAACTTAATCCATAGAGCAAAAATATGCTAACAAAAGTCGCTTGCCTATGATCCCTCGCCATATATGTTGGGTATATGAAATAGCTCCATAAATTGGGGAGTATGGCGATCCCTGCCAGCATAACAAAATTCAATTGCAGAAGGGCCAGCTTAAACTTACATGGTATTACTGGAAGTTCTCCCACACGATAGCACTAAATTTATAAAAATTAAATCATATAAACTGATAAAACAAGTGACGGAGTTAATTAGCTATATTTAAGGAACTATTGAGTTATAGATCACGGTTTCTTGAAAAGTTATCAGCATTTGTGTCAAGGTAGTGGGATTTTATAATTTTTTATTTTATTTACAGCATGCTCCATTACAATCATATGTAATACTACATGCACTAAAATTAATATACAATCTTTTCGTACACAAATTAAAAAAAACACATTTCAATGTACATATGTTCTATTATGGATATTATGTCTCCAATTTGTCGAAATTGATTTTATTTATGAAATTTTGTTAATTCTTTTGCGTATTTTTTTTCATAAGTTCGTGATTACTTAAGGGTCAATGTCCTCCAGATTTTAGTACATGGTTTTGGAGTTTTTGTCTTTCGTCCTTTAACATTTCGCAATCTCATAGTATATTGTTCGACTTTTGAATACCTTTACAAATGCATGTTGGATCTTCTTTAATTTTGAATCTCTTTAGGTAGGCGCCAAAATTCCCGTGTCCTGTGATCATTGCTGTTATATTGTGAATCAGAAACAGTAGGTAGTGGATTAAGTGAGTTTACTTAGCGGATATACATGCAGGTCAATGCTGCAATGAACTTTGTGCCCATTTTAATGAGAAATTACGTTGCCAAAACATTTAAACTTGTCCCCGATTTATAAATCGATTCAGTCAGTTCTTTGTTTGTACGTCAAGTAATGAGGACGCTCTACTTCTGCTTTGCCCTGTGGCGAAATGGCAACATTAATACATTCAACAATCCTATTTAACTTATCACGACCTCTTTCCGGATGGCTATTAATTTTAACTAACCACCCTACATTTCTCTTGCCACGTGTATTTTACTCTTATAATTTTATATTATTATTAGCTGGTTACCCGTACAAAGTATTTTGCACTGTTTTTAGCATTATCCGAGAAACACCACAAGGAAGTAACTGTAGCTATCTTGATAACTATGTATTTCATTTTCCGTTTAGGGGTTCTTAAAAAAATTACAAGAATATATTATACAGAGTGTTAATGAATAACACCGAAATATTTTACCTGTGTATAGAGAGGACATAGACAAACAACTTTTATTAGGAGGTATTTGCTCTATGGATTAAACTTTTCATGTTACAACATAAAATCTCCCAAGGCATGGCCGCCACTGAATTCTAACATTTGAAAAAAAATTCAAAACAAGGGAACTTCGTTGTTAAGAATGGAGTTATGAACAAACAAACAAACAAAAAACTATTACAGTGGCGGTCAGTCATGTGATTAGTCTGTAAATTTTGCACATTATAGGAACACTATATGACGACGTGGCTGTTGATGATTGATTAAGAACCAAGTTTTTATCGATAACTAAGAAGGCATGAATTCAATTTAATTAAAATTTTAACCCTATTTCGCTTCATTA
This sequence comes from Ectobius pallidus, assembly GCA_964059195.1. Lineage (NCBI taxonomy): Eukaryota > Metazoa > Arthropoda > Insecta > Blattodea > Ectobiidae > Ectobius > Ectobius pallidus. The sequence goes on along the minus strand of CAXKWD010000003.1, from coordinate 26,354,445 downwards.
TTCACTTATGAGCACCAAACTGCAATGACTTTAATGTCCTGTAGCATACATATTTTACGCCATAGAGCAAAAATCTCCTAATAAAAATAGCTTGTCTATATCCCCACCACACAGGCAAAATATTTCGGTGTTATTCATTAACACTCTGTATAGGCCACCTTATATTCTCAATTATAAAAAAAATAAATCTGATCTAACCTTTTAGTTATCGGTATGCATGCAATGCTTTTGGTATGTCATCAAATAATAACAATTCAATACATAAAAATTAATTTTTTTAATATTTACATGTTTTTAAAAGCTAAACAGAACCCGTATCAAGGACGCACACTTGTACAGTTTCTTCAATTTTCAATTATTTTCTAAAAACACAAGTTAAAATTGTAAAAATTTGATATTTTGTACCGATTACATCTAACCGAACACGTTAACCTTTATATTAGTTACTCAGCATGTGTTTTTAAAGGGGGTAAGAGACTGGGGTCTGGAGAAAACTGCATAACGACGAGCTTCATAACCTGTACTCGTCACTGGATACAGTAAGGGTAATTAAATCACGGAGGATGAAATGGGCTGGACATGTTGCACGCATATGGGAAGAAAGACATCTCAAAAATACTGAAGAGGAAACCCAAAGGGAAAATATCACTTGGAAAACCTAGACGTAGGTGGGAGGACAATATTAGGATAGGTTTAAGGGAAGTCTGATTTGTGTGGGATGGTTGGAAGGAGTTAGGGTTGAATGGCGGGCTCAGGTAAGCGCGGCAATGAACCATCGGGTCCCATAAAATAGATAATATTCCTTTAGCTTACTTAGGAATTGTATATTGCCATTGAGTAACAAAGTAAGTAAATAAGAAAGAAAGACACTAATACTGTTATTTGAAAAAAGAAATAATAAAATAAAAATAATAATAATAATAATAATAATAAATCACTGCCCTCGGCGGATATACTATGGCCTACTCGTACAGAATGTTAATTCCTATCCTAATGAAAATATTTTATCCTACTCTAAATATACGCGTCTGTCAAGAATCTTTCTTACAAATACGCAAGGTTTCTGCCTTGCATGAGTTATGTAAATATAACACTGAGACGGAACTGGCAAATAGCTTCATAAAACTGTAACGCAAGTACACGGGCGAGTTTTAATTAAACATTATGAGACACGCACACGAGCCGCATAAACAATCATAACTTTCATAATAAATATACAAGACCTCTAACCTCCGCAGTAAGACTCCCAGCATTACTTAATATCTTGTTCATATCGACAAAAGTAAATTACAAAGCAACGAAGAAAAAATCCCTTTAGGCAGGCCTACAGGCGGAGGTAGATTTCGAAGTGCTTTTGGTTTAATTTATTGTCGCTGCATAGCACTCTTCTTCTTTAGCCTTGGCATGGCAAACCTGCAGTAAAGAGGAAGAGCCTACAATCAATTCTTTTGACAACAATAATAGGATATATAGTATTCTGGGAGGCCGTGTGCAAGATCAGCAATGAATAAAATTAGCAAAGCCGCTAAACAAGACAAAATTATGATATTATAATAATTCTTTCAAGTGTTATTATTTTCAAACATTAAAATCTCGCGTCATATGAGAGCTATCAAGAAACTATTTATTGATTTGTAGAGTACTCATCAAGAGCTTTTCAACGATACCCCACAAGACGTGGTTTCAAAAGTTTCGAATTTTCATCCCCCACCCCCACCCCCACCCCCACCCTCACTCGAACCCCCAAATCGTTAGTGTCACTGTGAACTCCATAGGGAGTACTCTAATTTATTCAAACAAAGTTTCCCTCTATACTTCATAGGGGCCGAGATATACATTTTTTAAAATTTCAACCCCCTCCCCCGACCACCCCCTTGGGCCAATTTTGCCCATTAACGAACTTGTCCGAACTATTGGGCCTAGAAATAACATAATAAAATTTGGTTCAAATATCTTCAAAATTACGGCCGCTATCGTGTAAAGATATAAATATATATATATATATATAAATATATATATATATATATAAATATATATATATATAAATATCACAATTTTTTTTTTTTGAACGGGCGGTGGTTTCGTACTTAGGGGAGCATGAAACGTAAAGATATGAAAGAATTTTTCGAAAATCATAAAGTGGTATCCATTGCAATAGGTAGATTTTTCTTCGAAAATCTACCTAAAAAGATAGAAAGATGCAAAGAGCAAAGCATCACATAACTACGAGGGTCGTCCACAACGTAAGTTTCCCTGTGGCAGTTTACAGAGACAAAACACAATTTCATGCAAATGTTTATTGCAACAGATAACAAGTGTTCAGCTATTTTTCAACATATTCGCCACCGGAATTGAGACTTTTTCATACCGTGGGACGAACGTTTGAATCTCTGTGTCAGAGAAGTCTGTCGCCTGGGATTTGAGCCATTGTGTGGCAACATTATCCGCCTCTTTGTCATTCTCTGTCATTTATTGAGGTGTAGGAAAAGATGGAAATCACTGGGAGCGGGGTTTGGACTGTAGGGTAGATGTTTAAACACCTCCTAGTCGAACTTCTGCAGGAGGCTTGCTGGGAGGTGTTTAAACATCCACCACATAGCCCGGATTTCGCTCCCAGTGATATCCATCTTTCCCTACACCTCAAGAAATGACAGAGAATGACAAAGAGGCGGACATGGTTGCTACACAATGGTTCAAATCCCAGGCGGCAGACTTCTCCGACACAGGTATTGAAATGTTGGTCCCAAGGTATGAGAAATGTCTCAATTCCGGTGGAGAATATGTTGAAAAATAGCTGAACGCTTGTTGTATCTGTTGCAATAAACCTTTCCATGAAATAGTGTTTTGTTTCTGTAAACGGCCCCAGGGAACCTAGTTTAATGGACAGCCTTCGTATATAATAAAAAGAAAGGGGAAAAAATAAGAGAAATAAATAATAAATAAATATATATAAATAAATAAAGAGGTAGAAAGAAAGAATAATAGTACAAACAATAATCAAGGAAACCCTTATGAAACAAACATAGATGGTATGGTATATGGTTAGTTAACGATGGGGATATACTGTAACTTAGACATATTACCGTCGCCGGTGTGCCGGAATTTTGTCCCGCAGGAGTTATTTTACATGCCAGTAAATTTACTGACATAGGCCTGTCACATTTACGCACACAAAAAGCCATCGACCTGGGCCAGGATCGAACCCGCAACCTTGGGAAAAAAAACATAGAGACAAAGAAACCAAACGAGAGAAAGGCATTGGGGAAGAAAGAAAGAAAAGATAAAATTGAATAAATAAAATGTGAAACAAAACATAAATGATGAAGAAAATGTAAGGCAGAATGTAGGAAAAGAAATAATTAAAAAAGACAAAGAAAGAATGCAAAGGGGAGAAAAGTAAAGAAGACAGAAAAATTAAAAATATAAGAAAAATAAATAAGAATACAGGTAAAATAAATAATAAAATGAGGAATGCTAATCAAGGAAAAACCAAAATAGAAACTCAGAAAGAACAAAAGCAAAGAAAGAAAGTGAAAAAAGAAAGAGAAGAAAGTAATAAAGGAGAAGAATGGTAGAAAGGTTGGAAAAAGGGCAGTACTAAGGACTCACATTCGGGGAATCGTGGGTTGTATTTCTTAACGGGTCAACCTGAGGATAATTCACACTTACAAAAATATTTGCAACTTTAGCCATGTCTTAGACATATCACTTAGAGCCCAGCTATTCACCACTATCTCGCCTGACATCTGTAAGGCATGAGAAATGTGTCGTGTATGACATGATTCGGGCCTCATCTGATAACGCGTCGCGCCTGGTCGAAAAGAGACCGAGATCGATTTTCGCAGGAAGTTTCGTGCCTTGCCGTTCCGCAATCCAGCGTCTTGAGTGCAAAAAGAAGCTAAGAGCGCTTTTCTATGCAGGACAAATAATTATACCTGATGCACTGTGCGTGCGAATACAGTACAGACATAACCATGCATCCAAATTCAAATACAGAGTCTACTGTCTGCAGATGTCTACAAGCAATTCACCAAAATAATCTCACAATCTTTAAATCACTGATGGTGGAATTACAGCCCCATCGATTAGCTTATTATTACAAGTCAAAATAAATTTAGAAAATTGTAATAATAATAGTAAGACTGAAAAACTCTTAGACAATATGAGGAAAACAAGAAATGATTTTTATGGACACATCCTCAGAAATCACCCAAATAGACTGACCAAAAAAATCTTTGAATATTTCCGCAACAAAAAGACCAAACCAAATTGGTTTAAGGAAACAGAGAAGTACTTAAAAGAGATCAAAATCACAGAAAAAATGCTCATAGATAAAACTGAAGAAAAAAACAAAAGTCAAGACAGAGAGGTTCGAAGTCAAAATCAAAACCAAACGAATGATCCAGATCAGTGAAAACGAAAGAAAAGCAAGATCAGAAAGAATGAAGCAATACTGAGCTAAACTTAAAACACAAGACACTAAGAAGTGATTGATTCAACGTACCCCAAAGTTGAGTGAAACGGAGAGTAATAATAATAATAATAATAATAATAATAATAATAATAATAATAATAATAATAATAATAATAATAATAATAATAATAATAATAAATACATACATACATACATATTTTTTTAAATCTGGCCTTCTCCTAAACTCAACCAGAGACAGGAAAAAAGGAACAAACAAATACACTAACATAGTTCTATAACTAGTAAGAATAAACTAGTTATATACATATACAGTAGTTAATTAAGTATATGTTACATAAAATTAAACTATTTTAGCAAAATGTGTTACACTAGGAAAAGAAGTAACTTAACTTACACCTACAATATACACAAACAATAAAAAACAAATATTTTATACAAAAAAAATTAGAGTTTTTTTTTAAAGATATTCGTGTAGCCTAGTTTTAGATATTGACAGCGTAGAACAGACCCTGATTCTGGAGGGAAGAAGAATCCAGGAACGTGCAGAAGTTACAGTAAAAGACCGGGAATATATGGATGTTCTATGAATAGGTATTGAAAGGAGAGTTATGTTATGATCTGGTATTTAGTGAGCGATTTGAAGATAAATACTGAATACGATTAGCCAGACAATGGGGAGTTGGGGATTGGAGGAATTGAAAAATTTTACATGTTAAAAAATAATTCACTTAAATTACAAAGTTTTTCTTTTTTCAACTAAAGACACAGGTTCCACAATCTGTAACGTAAAACCCTTTTCAATGGCATAATTAAACACGCTGTTTAAAATATCACCACTTCTGGCATTTTCAGTATTCTGTCTGAGTCAATCTGTCCTTGTCTCAATTATGCCCAAATGTTCGTATTTGATTTCATAAGTTCTCAGCTGGTTTAAGACTAAAATTTATTTATTTATAGGTACACTCTAGCACAGGGATTTCCAACTTCGAGACATCCGAGAGCCGTACAATTTTAAGGGGTTAAAATGAAACAAACTTCAAAATAACAAACCAAAAATAAAGTGAAATTTATACATAACTTTTTTTTTTCTTTTAAGACCTATTAAAAGAAGCCTTGTTCACTTCATCCACCAGTATTTCATACAAACATTCTGATTTGCGTACTTCATCTTAATCTGAATTTCTAAAATTATACAGTAAAAACAAGGGCAATACAAATTAAAATCAGATAACTTACTTAAAATTTATTTAATTAATACTGAATACTTACTGCTGAAAGAATAAAAGAAATCAATGGAAAAATGCATTATACAAATAAAAATCACATAGAAAGTTTTCAATATTCAGTCAAAATAGAGATTGATCTGCTTTACTTGTTAGAGCTGGAATGTCCAGTTCGATTTGAGTAATTGCTAGTGTCGGAAGACAAAGCAGTGAAGAAAAAATCCTTTAACTTACTTATGTGCTGCCAAAAATCGACGTCATTTTTGGTCTATAACTACAAAGAATTGAAAAGATACATTTGAGAAAGTTTGAAAAACTTCGTTCTTGACTTTCCTGAAGGAAAATATATGAATTGATAATTTTTTGGAACCGAGTTTGCGGGCCGCAAAGAAAGACCTTGCGGGCCGCCAGTTATAAATCCCTGCTCTAAAGGGTTATAAGGGGTGAGAAAAGTAAATGTTTAAAAACTTTAGCTTACTATGTGATCCCTCTGCCGACAAGTCGTGGTCGGGTGGCGAGGACCGCATAGCAGTCCATACAACGGGAAAGGTAAAACTGAGCGAAAAAAGACGATGATGAAGATTGCAGAGTTGATTGCAGAGTTGATCGGGTCGCGAAATTGTCCAATTATCCGCAGTAACGAAAACATGTGCACCATAATGTCACAAACGATCATAAACAACACAAATTGCTCCTTGCCTGTGGTACTACTTTTACTGTATTCATTATGAACTTTCTGATATTTCAATCGGTTTTTGAAGGCTAATTCATATAAAAATAGATCCGAAAGTAGAAGCAGCAACAGGTGAGTTACAAATGTAGTAGCCGAGACAGTAAAAATACTCAAGCTGTCTTGAGTCTGAAGTATAAAATAATAATAATAATAATAATAATAATAATAATAATAATAATAATAATAATAATAATAATAATAACAATGTGGTAAGAACAGCAGGCGATATCATACCACAGATAGAGAAAAGTTGATTTAGTTGTTGGATGTCTTTGCTATTTAACGTCGGTGGTGCACTGCAATTGAATTCAGTGACCGGTGTGCCGGAATTTTGTCCCCCAGGATTCCGTTACAAACCTGTAAATCTACTGACATATGCATTCATCAATGGTAGTTCAATAAGCCCAACTGACTGCATTTTCAAGAGATTTAAGTGAAACTGTGCAAAACGTTTCATGGGCTGGGAATGCATAACTTAATGCCAAAGGCATCCCTAGAAATAAGTAAAACGAGGAAGGAACAGCGATATTAATTCTGCAAAAACTTTTGTTGTACTTATATGTTTTTGACGCCATAAATTAATTTTGGTTTTTAACATCTTGACTTTATATAATTTATTCTGTCTATCTTTCCCTTATTTTTTTTACCATTCCTGCGGCCCATGTCATCTGGGCCTTTTGACCAGACAAGGCCATTGAGGGCCTCCCCGGATGAGTGATCAGCCCAACCCCGGAGTCACCTCCGAGACAACACCAACAGATAGGAAGAGTTATACCAGTCACTCACACACTCACTCAGAACAAGCCGAGGATCGGATGACGATGATAATGATGAGGACCACAATGGCCAAACTTTAACCGATATTCGTCTAACACGCGAGGAAAAACCCCGGAAAATAAACACCTCGGTAACTTGTCCGGGCAAGGATTCGAACCTGAAACGAATGAATTCACTGCGCCACAACAGTGGACGGACTTTACTTCCTAAATACGTAATTTTTAACTATTGACTGTATACTGTACAAGAACTATGTAGGTCTATAAGAGAATGTAAAGATTTTATCCTAACGTAGCATGTAAGGTACTGTCTGACTGTGAGCTGAAGGCCGAGCTGATGGCATAGTGGGGGAAAGACATAGACAGTAAATGCAAGCGCATGGTAAGGTAGTGGGGGAACGCTAGCTCGGCCTTCAGCTCGCAGCCAAACAGTACAAGGAAGATTGCACATCTGATTTACGTAAGGTAATACTTGTAGAAGTATAAGGTAGTGAGCGGAAAACATATTTTCTTCGTTTCAGATTTTGATATAGAATAAGAGGTCGTATTGCGGGGAATGCTTATTCAATTAGCTAAGTTTCACATGAAAGCAGGACTTAAAGCCTGCGTTTTTGTATACGATGGGTGGCGAGTATGCTACGTCAGAAGTCTGTAAAAATAAGTATGTCTGTGTTGTGATCCACAGTTCACTCCTCTCCCGACAGGTCGCGGCCCGGAAAGGCCCGTGCTGCGTGGGCCGCATAAAGGTCCCTATAAGGGAGAGGTAAAATACGAAAAGAGATAGATAGAGAGAAAGAGAGCGAGAGAGAGAGCGAGAGAGAGAGAGAGAGAGAGAGAGAGAGAGAGAGAGAGAGAGAGAGAGAGAGAAATGTGTCCAGAAATCTAAAAATAAAAATTTACAAGATAATTATCCTGCCGGTTGTATTAGTAGGGCCTATATGGATGTCAGATATGGTCGTTTACTCTACGGGAAGAATATAATCCGAGAGTGTTCTAAAACAGGGTGCTTAGGGAAATAATTGGACCTAAGAGAGATGGAAATGAGGATTAGAGAAAACTGCATAATGATAAGCTTCATTCGGGTAGTTAAATCACGGAGGAAGAAATGGGCTGGACATGTTGCTTGCATGGGGGGAGGAAAGACATATCTCAAAAGTATTGAATGGGAAACCCGAAGGGAAAATACCACTTCGAAGACCTAGACATAGGTGGAGGACAATATTAGGGTAGATTTAAGGGAAGTAGGATTTGCGTGGGAGCACAGAATAGGGTTGAATGGCGGGCTCAGCCCAGCGCGGCAATGCACCTCCGGGGGGTTCCATAAAATAGATAATATTCGTTTAGCTATGAAAATTTTAAACAAAAAATGTTGAACTTAAACTGAGTATGCTATGTCAGAAGTCTGTAAAAAAATTCAATCCTCCGATGCCTCATTCATTGCTGTAGGCTTTGTATTAGTTGGGAAAAAGATATGACAACAGTAGTACGGTAGCATATTATAGGACACGCCATAGAGAGAATGCAAGTAGCGGAAAAGCTGTGGCTGTAATGATTACTAGCATGCTAGTGTATACTGTATACTAACCGGAACTGCACTGCTCTACCACAACCTGCAACCACTTGTAATTAAGTGAAACAATAGATGACGTTTCCAAGGGCGGTGCTTCGGCGTGCCTGTATTTTTAGACGAGGCTACAAGCCAACTGAGAAACCTTACCAATACGTACTGTGTTAAGCCTCTGTGGCCCGCAGCCCGCATCCGACACTAACAGAAAAATTTCAAGTGTATTCGTTTCCCACAACCAGGTGCAAAGCGGCTTTTTAAAACAGACAGCGGGGGTGGGGACAGGAACGGCAACCTAAGAGAATTCGGGAGTCACAGGGTTTCAATAGATTCTTCTTCTTCTTCTTCTTCTTCTTTGGCTCTACAGCCCGGGGTGGGCCTTGGCCTCCCTCAAGAGTTTTTGCCACTCTTCTCTATTTTGGGCGACTCTTCTCCAATTCCTACATCCTGCCCTCGCTGCGTCCTCCTCAATTCCTTCCTCCCACCGTAGCTTCGGTCTTCCTCTACGACGCTTTCCACCAGGATCTGACAGCAAAACCTTCCTAGTGGGTTCATTTTCATTCATTCGAATGATATGGCCTGCCCACCTTAGTCTACTTAATATTATGCATTTAATAACATCAGGCTCATCATATAACAAATAAAGTTCGGAATTTGTTCTATGGCGCCATCTCCCCCCTTCCAGTATTGCACCAAAAATTCCAATAGATTGCAGAGCAGAATAAAGGCACTAAAATACTACCAGAGGATTATGCATGGAGAACATTCCCTTATCAGGGCAATATGTTGTAGGTAGGGCAAGGTATTTAAAGACCATAAAATAGTGAAAAATTACAGAACATTTTTTAAAGACCAATAAATTTCCATAATTACTTATTACTTTTTTAAGTAATGAATTGCTAAAAGCAATTTACTGCACGACAGTGCGTTATATATGAATTTACAATATAAAACACACTTATTTAATTACTAAAGACCATAAAATAGTGAAAAAATTAGAAGGAAATTCCGACGTTCGACTCGCCGAGTGGGGACGAGGAAAACGAGATCACTATACTCTATTTAATATTTTGAGTGATGAGAATCTGCTATTTATAACACTAATTATGTTTAATATAACAGCTTCTTCATACCATCTAAAATAACGTTATCAGAATAATGTATTCATTTTAAATAATTAATCTGAAACAAATTGTCAGAACTTTCTAAGTTACTATTAGTATTTTACTAATTTATTAGTTTGTTTATTAATTTTGTTTCGTTAATATCTAGTATTTTTGTAAATCTGTTATTTACCAACAAATTTTACTAATATTCTAATAATATATTGTTTTCTTTATTTATATTTATTTATATTATTTTGCTAAAATAGTCTTTTGTTATCATTTTGCAACACACTGTAGACTGTGTTTTCTGCAAATAATATTACTAGTTCCCATTATAGGCCTACTGTATTTATGAATTCTCATACAGCTAGTAATTTGAATGTTTGTGTGTATATATATATAGTACAATTAATTCCAATAGATTAGTAACAACGATTGGTGCAAAGCTGTATGCAACAAATATATTATTATTATTATTATTATTATTATTATTATTATTATTATTATTATTATTATTATTATTATTATTACTATTACTACTACTGTTGAGAATGTGGCAACGGCGCAACAAAGGTGTTTCGACAATAGGGATTTCCTATAATAGGTCTTTTTTTCCCCTGCACATTGCACTTTAATTGTGAAATCGAAACAGGAATTTTAGATTTTCTTTTCAGTTATCAATTCTTTTAATTGTTCATGTATGATTTGGGTAAGGTTCATGAGTTTGTGGTACGTTTTAATAGCTTCATTTCGAATCTGTATGCTCATTCGAAAGCACATGATTCGTTCTATTAGTTTAAATATTTATATTTGTTACGGAAAAAACAATACAATTAAGAATACAATTATGTAATTCATGCAATTTATGTAAAAAGATGTCAGTGTTATTAAATATGATTCCATAGTTATTTTTCTGTTAAATAAATTATTTAAATAAAACACATAGCAGTTGAGTACATAATCGCGGGCGAAACCATGGGCACATGCTTGGGTTTCCATATTTTGTAACTAACCTTAATGTTGATGGGTAGAATTCGGATGTTTATGACATGTAATATTTTTATCCTGACCTCCGTTCTCGCCTCAAACACAAATTAAACACGAATTGCATGCTTGTTAACCTAATCGGACCGTTTTTATCTTGCATATAAAGCCATATTTAGGTCATTTTTGTGGTCTTGGTGATATTTCGGCCATATTTGTAATTTAACGTCATATTTCAGTAATAAAATCGGTAAAGGAACGCAATTATACAGTGTAGGCTATGTACTACATGGTCGAGTTAAATTTTAAATTTATTTATTTATTTAATAATTATAGTAAATTAATAGGCAACTTACATTTAAAAATTAATGCAATTGTTCATATTTAATAGGAGCACGCGAGGTCTACAAAATATTAGGAGTATTTGGATCTGATGAAGCGAGCAAACAGTAGAAAATTGTTTAAAAATAAAAGTTCATTACAAATAAAACTATATATCACCAAAATTGTTAAAAAGGCATTATCTGATTGAATTCATGTGATGTAAGAATTTAATGTATATAAATGTTTAAATTAGTACATTAATTTTTTAAGTTATTGTATTAAGTCATATTTAGGGTTTTTGGGTCATATTTGGCAAGGTCGCAATGTAGGGGGGCCCACCTCGCGATTTGCACAGGTGATGGGTGATTTGCACAGGTGATGGGTAATTTCCACGGATGGGTGATGTTTTTTGTTTTCCAGCGAGGCACGTTGACCAACATGACGCTTCTTGTACATTGCTGAATTCTCCCGAAATTCTAGTTTAGTGGCAGTTAGGTTAGGAACGGTGTTACTAATTAGTGACAGGTTCTGTTAGGTTGTGAACAGTCATGTTAATTTAGTAGGGCATTCTGAATTTTCCCGAAATTAGTAATTAGTGACAGGTTCTGTTAGGTTGGTAAACCTATTTCCCAGAATTCTGCGTGGTCTGCTGGTGAGACATCATACCTGTAACGGTAAATCACGAGTTTCTATATAAAAATATGGCGGCATTCACGGCACTTTTCGCTAGTTCGTGTTATAAAGGAAAGTGTAACGTTTAGGGTGGGGGGGGGGGGGTTGGGTCGAGGAAACATCATCTCTCCAGACAACAATCTATAACAAAATACGTGTGATATTAGGTGTTTTATGACAAGAAAATTGGTTTTGAAAGTGGGCCCCCCTACAATGCGACTTTATCAGTCATTTTTAAGGCCATATTTGCAGTCATATTTTCTACTGTTTTAGACCATAAAAATCCGAACCCTATTGATGGAAATCGAATTTACAAGATGAGGAATAACGGTAAGGTTATACTCTATATTATAATCTATTATACTCTAGAAGAACACACCATATCAGCATATAACAAGCAAGGAAGCCGATACTCACCAGGTTTATCGGCCATTGTGCCCCCGCACCGAACTCTCCGAAGGCCGGCGATCGTCTGAACAAATGTTAACCAGTGCCATAGTGATCAGCAAGGACATCGCTCCTCATTCACTGCGAATCTGATCATGAGTTTGTTTTGTTCAACCAACTGACGATATAATAAACAACCACCGCATGTCACAAATGCGTCATGAAATATGTACGAAGCGCGTCCATAAAGTAAGTTTCCCTGGGTCCGTTTACAAAAACAAAACACAATTTCAAGTAAATAGTTATTGCAACAGATACAGGAAGTGTTCAGCTATTTTCCAACATATTCCCCACCGGGACTGAAACATTTGTCATACCGCAGAACCAACTTTTAAATGCAGTTATTTTTTTTCAGCATAGGTTTTGCCATTTTAGGTTAAGTTAGATAAGGTTAGGTTAGATTAGATTAGATTAGATGCCATCTTGCGACGATTTTTGAGAATATGGCAAAACCTATGCTGAAAAAAACTGCCTTTTAAATACCTGAGTCGCACAAGTCTGCCGCCAGGGATTTGAACCACTGTGTATCAAACATCTCCTCCTCTCTATCATTCTCTGTCATTCCCTGTCATTTCTTGAGGCGTAGGAAAAGATGGAAATCACTGGGAGCGAGGTTCGGGCTGTAGGGTGGATCTTTAAACACCTCCTAGCAAGTCTCCTACAGAAATTCGGCTGGGAGGTGTTTAAACATCTACCCTACAGCCCGGATCTCCCTCTCAGTGATTTCCATCTTTCCCTACACCTCGCGAAATGACAAAGAATGATAGAGAGGCGACGGTGGTTGTCTACACAGTGCTTCAAATCCCAGGCGGCGGACTTCTACGACAGATGTATTGAAAAGTTGATCCAACGGTATGACAATGTTTCAATACCGGTGGCGAATATGTTGAAAAATAGATGAACACTTGCTTTTCTTAACCTGTTGCAATAACTATTTACTTGAAATTGTGTTTTGTTTTGGTAAACGGACCCAGGGGAACTTACTTTATGGACGCGCCACGTATAAGCCGATATTCTTACTATAACAGGGGTACAGATGTCTTCTGAATATGTGTGAATCTTTTGGGACGGTCTTTAGTTAAATGGTTGTGAAGATGCAATGTTCATTTCAACTGCACAGAGTATAAGAATTAAATATCATCACTGTACCCGGATTGTATATTTACCACTGCTTAAATAACATGCAAGAAAATCTAGATGTAACCCGTCTTAGACTAACTGTACACTCTCATAACACAAGACGTAGACACAAAATAGATATGCCGTACTTCAGACTCTCCCAAGTACATAACTCTTACAAATATGTAAGTCCAGATCTATTTAATAAATTACCAAAACAAGCTTACACTGCGCCTGCAACTAAATTTATAAATGCTCTAGATACTTGGATTCGAAATAAAGTAATATACAGTATAGAAGAATTCAGAGATTGTAATGTGGATGATCTGTCTTTTTATTTTATTTTAATCTCTATGTAACCATAATTTTAAGCATTATTTGTAAACAAAACTGTGGACGAAACCAAATACATGTGACAAGCAATGTAAACGGTGAATAAACTTCTTGATTCTTGATTCTATAAGTTACTTCACTGATTACTATCCAGCGCCTTCGCCAAGGGTGGCTTTTCTGGGTTATGATCCTCCCCCGAAATCCAAGAAATAATTAAAAACAAAACTTCAATAATACGCCGAATACAATAAAATTTCTACCGTAGATAAAACTGAAATCTGTGTTGCATTTTAAGTTTTATATATATAAGAGACGGTTTCATACATTCAGCTTCATACATTGACTGTAGTAAAGTGTACGCTACTGTTTTTAAGAAATTACACAAGAGTTGATAACTAATTTTGTAAAAAAATGCATTTTTTTTATTTTAATGTAAAAATCAAGCATATCCTAAAATATAACTATGACAATGTTTGTGGCGTTTGGACACATGGAATAGGTGTTCCTGACACCATTTTTAATCTCAGTAAGATTAAAACTGCCAGTGGATGCAAACTTGTAACACCTGTTTTATTGTTTTCAATTTGCATGATATTTTGTTACATTCAAAATCTATTTTCTTCCACAAAGGACAATTTTATCAAAATGTACTTTACAATGTGTGTATTAAAATTACTAATAAGATTTTATGCATGGGTCTTACTTATTTCTAGACTTCGGACTTTTAGGTACCTGAAATAGGCTCTAAAAATTGGAAAATTGGTTCTAAAAATCGTAAAATAGTCTCTTATAAAATCGTTAATTTGCCAATTTTCTGAAATATCTCAATTGCAATGCAGAATATTATATTTATTGAAGTCACCATTAATCAATAATCATGATTAAAAAAACAGATATAGGCCTATGGTACACAGAATTATAGCCTATAGACCTATTACTGGTTCCTGTATTACTACCGTAACAGTGAAACCCTAATCCCTGCGACCAGAAGCTACACACGATAGCATATACAACCCCTTGTATCCCTCAGTGATTCAGAGAACTACTTTTTTTTTAACTGGATGTGGGAGTCTGGAGAAAAACACTAGCCCTACATTTTCTTGGGAATTCCAAGGAATTTTTCTTCTGAAGACGAAACATTCCTTACTATTTAACCACGTCACAGATGTGTCATGTACTGCACATTCCGAACTAAAAATTTAGTACGAACTGAAAATAAATGCTAGAATTTATAACAAAAAATAACTTATTTTGAACTTTAGAGGAAAAACAAGGAAAAATGCAATATTAGGCTCTAACGTAAAAATAGGCTGTTTTAGGTCCTATAAAATTATCAGTTTTAGGCATAGTCACTTATGAAACATGCATATACAAGTTTTCGTCCATATATCACTTAAGGATTAAAATAGGTTTTTACCTAAAATCCGAAGTCTACTTATTTCTTTTAATATTTAGTACAATTATAGGTCAGTTATTATTCATACATTTGATATAATAATCTTTTGGTAAAATATTTATATTTTTAAACGAAAAGTATAAACAATATAAAAAATCCATCATTAAATTTGTAAAGAAAGGATCAAATAATCTCACATAAAAAAAATCAGATTCATATTTAAATATCTGTCAGAGAAGATAGATTTCAATTTTGATTAAAGAAAATAAATTTAATTAATTAATATCTCAGGAAATTAAATTCTCAAGTTTAATTTCGGTTTACATTTTAATTTAGTGGGTAAAGTTTCAAGTTTCTAGGACAAAGAATTAGGAACCTCACACTGAACACTTTGGTCAGTTATCCTCTGATACGTCGCTATACGGTCTTCTTGATATCGGCTTACATATGCGTTGTCGAATTGAGATTAAAAAAATGAAATGCACGGACTAGTATTTGTATAATCTTAACTTGTTTCTTCAAAACAGAAAAAAACTATAACTCTGTAGTCTATACTGTTTATTTACTTATTCCCAAAAATTATTAAATTATTATGTTTTGATTTGTTCCCTTCTTTGTGTAAATTTCATATTATATGTGTATCTTGTTTCTTTTCTGTTTTTTCAAGTTCTAGTATTAGTTTAAATATTTTTAATATTACATTAAATATCTAAAATTATTAATCAGATTTACTATTTTAAAACTGCTGTAATTAATATAAGAGAATGTTGTAATTGAGAAAAGTTAATATTCTCAACACAATAAATAAATAACTATCACTACACTGTTACATAGACTACAGACTAGTTATTATTTTATAGACTCTCTCTCTCTCTCTCTCTCTCTCTCTCTCTCTCTCTCTCTGTCCTATATCCCCAGTGTCGGGGCGAAGGGCCTCCAATTGGAGGTTTCTGATATCTAATTGAATTTTGTTACGCTTATTTTCCGAGAGAGGGCAGAGGGACAGGCGAGAGAGGGCAGAGGGACAGGATTTTATAGACTAATTTATAATAAAATATGAGTAGACTAGTGAATTGCTTGAAGAGCGCCAGATTCTATCTCGAGTAGTTTACAGGTTTTATTACAGTATTGTTTGAACAAGCTACAGATAAGCGGAGCAACGTGGACTAGAGTATTAATAGGCAAACGAATCTATACATATGTCAGGATGGCCGAGCGGTCTAAGGCGCCAGACTCAAGGTTCGTTCCTTGCCTGTAAGGCAGGCTTTAAGAATTCTGGTCCTCTCTGAGGGCGTGGGTTCGAATCCCACTCCTGACATAATTTTTATATATATATTTATGCCTTCTAGATTCTATACAGCAGTGGAAAGAACACTTTGAAAGAATGCCAGATACAAGACTCGCTAAAAAACTGACTGCCTACACCATGAAGTGAAAAAGAAGAAAAATATTTATGCATTTTTACGTTTGTTACTGTATTTGCATTTACAGTCTCGTCAAATTAGTGCTGTTAATATTCTGTGCAAATTTATATCAAATATATAATATTGTTATTATTATTACTGTGTTATAATTACTGTATTATTATTGCTGTATTATTATTACCGTATTATTAATACTGTATTATTAATACTGTATTATTATTACTGTATTATTATTAATATAATTATTATTATGATTTGCCTCATTACCGTATGTGATATACAGAATGACATGTCACAGTTCGCAATCGAGTGCTGTACAATTACTTAGAAACATAATATCAATTGAAAAATAAATTCAAAATTTAAAACTTGATATTATAATTATTTATGAAAGTCGTCAACACTATAACGTGGGTTCGCCAACAATGTCTATCTGACTGATCTATTAAACACAGAAAATGACACGTCATTCGGTAATAAGTTAAAAAATTGTATGTATCTGTAGTATTATTTTTTTTATTAAGGGGGCCTCATACGTGTATTTATGTTAAAAACTACACTTCGAATTTCGTGGTTGGATACAATACTTCTTTTACCTATAGTACTTACGGTATGGACAGAGAAAGTAAAAAAAATAGCGAAATCCGATAAACAAGAAAGACAGTGCGGTCCACCTAAGACCCAAGTGCCTATACAGCTTTAAAATTACCACTTTTAAAAGGAACGTTACCTTAAAATGTAACGCCGCAAGAAATCTAAACAAAAGTAAACCTGAGAATACTATTGGAGAAAAATTCCTATGACACTGGATTTGAACCCAGGACCTTCGGCTATCCGTGCCACTGCTCTAACAACTGAACTAAGCCAGATTCACTTCACAGCGCCAGATGAAGCTTCTCTCCTATGACTGATTGCCCTTAATGGTCTAACTCAGCATTTCTCAACCTTTTTGAACCCGAGGACCTCTAAAATGTCTAAAAAAACTTACGGGCCCATAATTTTTACATCCCATTTTTAAAAGTAGGCTATATGTAGGCCTATATTCTTAATATTTTGGGTATTAATTATAGGTCATTATAACAAAATAAATCTAAATACTTTTTTGTAATTTGTCGGAAACACAGTTATTGAATTAGAAGTAAACTATTGAGAGAGAAATTATATTTTGAACAGACTAATTACCAATTACCAATTTGATAATATAGGGCAAAACCGGGTGACGCGCCGCACCGGGAGAGATGCCGCACCCCCTCTAACTCGAACATTTGACGCTAGGTAACGCTAATTGTCGTGATACCATCTCCAGTTCCCTCCCTAGAGTAACTGGATCACGTGTTTTCATTGTTTGCGGTGTTTATGTCATTGTTATAACGGTATTTATCAGGTAAGTGCACTAGTTTCACTGCGAAACATTTTTTGACGCATTACTTTATTCTTTCCTGATCTGTATTTGTTCCATTTTTTCTGCGTGTACTACTTTTAATAGACTATTTAGAGGTTGTAAAGATATTGTGAGTGAAGTTCGCCATAACAACAATAACAATAAGCTCTACAGATGAGTGCGGCGCGTGTCTCTGAGTTTTGGGACACATGCCGCATAGCTTTCAAGGGTGACACGCCGCACAATGTTTTGCAGTATAATTACCCCCAAAATTATTTTTTCTGCTCTTTTCAGCAATAAATATGCCGACAAGGTGTAGGGAAAGGGAGGGAACTAAACAACGTGGCCTATGGAATGACAGTGACCTACAAGAAGCCGTTCGCGAATTAAGGCGGGGGAAATTTCCATTCGGGAAGCCGAACGTTGCTATAATTTGCCAGACAGGACTATTCGTAGGCGCACGGACACATGAAATTGGGAAAACCCTCACTTGGGCCTGAAGGAATATTTGGTACAGAAAATGAAACAAGGCTAGTCGCCAATATTCAGAGATTGTGTAGATAGGTTCTCTTTTGTTTTATACGTGCCTTTGAAGTAAATTTAGACTGATATTATGAATGCGGCATGTCTCCCATAGGTGCGGCATAGCACCCTGCAACGCGGCATCTCTCCCGCTTTGTCTTTCAATTTAATAATTGTATTTACACATTTAATTATTATTTAATAAATATTTTCGTTGCTGAAATAAAGGGAGGGAAGATCATAGCTTGGAATCTCAAAAAGAGTTTTCAAAATATTCAATCCTGTTTTGAGGTAGACGAATTTCAAGAAAAGTGCGGCGCGTCACCCGGTTTTGCCCTAATTAGGTTATTATGTTATTACTCCTTTCAATGAGATGGTTGAGCTTGTCGCCTCTTGCAGAGGTCCTGGATATCTGGCTCAATATTATTCCAATTTAGTCGAAAATCAGCAGATACATTAAGATGGTTTCTGTATTTTGTTTTTAGTTGAATGAGCGATGAAAATCCCTTCTCACAAAGATAGGTTGTTGAAAACTTGCAATAGGACAGCTGTATTTTCGAAGATTTTTAAAACTTTGAAATCTAGTGTCCATTTTATGTGAAAAAGTTTTACTTCTTTACTTTCCACTTGCTGTATGATATTTTTTTAATTATGTCTGAGGACCATGTGCACCATCTTCGCGGACCACCAGTGGTCCGCGGACCATAGGTTGAGAAACGCTGGTCTAACTCATTGACAAACAAGCTATGTCATATGAAATATTGTGAGGCAAACTAATTAGTGATTTTTGTGACCGGGCTTCCGCTGTTATTATGCAGTAAAATTCAAGATGGATATATGCATTCATAAATCACAGATTATTGTCTCTATTGGACATTACATGAAAATAATATAGGAGAAAAATTCCTTAGCGCAGTTGGTAAAGCAGTGGCACGGATAATCAAAGGTCCTGGGTTCAAATCCCTGTATCATAGGAATTTATCCCCTATAGTATTCTCATGTCAGCCTCGTGATTCAAATTGAGGAGCTACTTGATAGAGAAGTAGCGGCTCCGGTCATGGAAACCACCTGTAACGGCCGTGGGTGTCGGCATGCTGACCACATGCCCCCCAATCCTGCCGTCTGCTTATGGTAGATGACGCAGCGGTCGGGTGGTAGGCCTTGTCCCTTCTGCGATGTTAGCGCCACGGAGTTAGTTAGTTAGTATTCTCATGTAATGTCAAACAGAGACAATAATCTGTGGTTCATGAATGCATAATAAAAAAATTAAACCTGTCTGTCGCATAGAAAAAAAACTGCACGTTACAAAAGATTTTCTTGAAGCCCACACACTCTTTCACAGGTGTTCAGTAGTCTTATCTGATCGATAAATATAGGATTACTGATGTAAACGCACGTTAATAGAGAAAAGTCGAACTCATCACTGGTTTTAGATAAGCGAAACATTCTCACACCTGTAGTTTCTATTGTCTTTCTCAGCATGGCGGTCAAGTTGCTTCTGGACGCTCTGCTATATGCTAACTTACTTCTCTGTAAGTGGTATCTGTAATGTGATCTAATATGTATATAGTGATATTTCAATAAGTATATTGGAGCTATTCTAAATATAGCCTACAGTTAGGGATAAGACGGCAGCATATTTAGTAAGTTCTACCGGGTGTTCGGAAATTCATATTACAAACTTCCGGACACGGGATTCTATTCAAAATATTGTCTACTAGCCCTAGAAATTTGTAATATAAATTTCCGAACACCCGGTATAACATGTCAAGTGATAGAGAAGTAGCGGCTCCGGTAATGGAAACCACCATTAGCGGCCGTAGGTATCGACATGCTAACCACATGCCCCCTACGGTAGATGACACAGCGGTCGGGTGATAGGCTTAGTCTCTTCAGGGATGTAGCGCCACGGAGTTCAGTTTTATAATACGTCAAGAGAGATACAAGTACATCACAATTCATTAATTTCCACAAATGTATTTAGTATTTTCAACTGCTTTCATACAGTGATTTGTTTCCAATTGTGAATTCCGCTTCAATACGTGTTCAAGGTTGCCAGATGTGTTTTTTTTTTTTTTTTTTTTTTTTTCCAATGTGGCTAATTTGCATGCAATGAGGTTAAAAGTATTTCCGGAAAATTAGCCAACTGTATTTGGTTAATTATGGATAACTTACTACTACAGTAATTTTCAAATGGGAAGCGTTTTCCTTCACAGCCAATCACGTGTACGAGCTAAAGTAGTACCGCTATCAGGAAGGGTCTTCCTTCCGTCTCGACGTCTCTGATTGGACCGCGTATCTAAGCAAGGAGAAGAGCAAAACGCTTCCCATTTGAAAATTACTGTAGTAAAGGTAAAGTGATCCCTATACAGGCCATGGAGGCCCAGAGGGTTCCAGGAGGTTGATGCTCCCAGATTTTGGACATTCGGCCGCCTTTACCCCCAGGATTGCTCCTGGTACTCATTTCTGTTAGAGGCTGAGTGGACCCCAGGGCCATAGTACCACCAGAAGGATTAGGCCAAATAACTTACTACTAGTAACGAAATTAAAAACATGTGTTTAGTATAAAACATATTATATAAATAAAACTAAACATGTTCGTTTTCTTACAGTACCACGAACGACCATATCTCGTGTGTAACGCGTATACGGGTGTGGTTCTGTTATTGGCAACTAGCTTTTGTGGTGTAATAGTGCGAGTGTTGTGTTTTACGTGCATCTGGACAGAATATATCGTTGCCTGTCTCTTTGTTTTACCTATTGTGTTTTTATTTAATTGTTTATAACGTATCTACCCATCATGAAGAGAAAATATAATCCAGTATGGGAAGCAGATCATAAATGACAGATATATAAGCATTCATGAGCCACAGATTATTGTCTCTGTTGGACACTACATGAGAATATTATAGGAGAAAAATTCCTCCGGCACTGGGACTTGAACCCAGGACCTTTGGCTATTCGCGCCAATGCTCTACCAACTGAGCTAAGCCGGAGCTCAATTCACAGCGCCAGATGGAACTTCTCTCCTATGACTGATTGCCCTAATTGTCTACCTCACAGACAGACAAGTTATGTCATATGCACTACTGTGAGGCACACTAAGTAGTGATTTTTGTGACCGGGCTCCCACTGTTATTGTACAGTTAACATTCAAGACAGATATATAAGCATTCATGAGCCACAGATTATTGTCTCTGTTGGACACTGTCCTATAATATTCTCATGTAGTGTCCAACAGAGACAATAATCTGTGGCTCATGAATGCTTATATATCTGTCTTGAATGTTAACTGTACAATAACAGTGGGAGCCCGGTCACAAAAATCACTACTTAGTGTGCCTCACAGTAGTGCATATGACATAACTTGTCTGTCTGTGAGGTAGACCATTAGGGCAATCAGTCGTAGGAGAGAAGTTCCATCTGGCGCTGTGAATTGAGCTCCGGCTTAGCTCAGTTGGTAGAGCATTGCCGCGAATAGCCAAAGGTCCTGGGTTCAAGTCCCAGTGCCGGAGGAATTTTTCTCCTATAATATTCTCAGATCATAAATGGCTTAAATAAAAAAAAATACTTTCATCTCCAAGCACAATGAAAAACACTGTAACTTGACAACCATGTCGAGGGGCAGTTGCAAATATTGCTGCAACAAGCTTTTAATAAAACGTGTTTTCACACTGATATTTTCATGCAAGCTTTTACCTTGTAGGCCTTAGCGTAATCCATATCTATTATAAGTGGCTAAAATGACTATTTTTAATATAGTGGCTAGTTTTGTCTAAAAGCATCTGACAACCCTGTACGAGATTGCTATTCTAAGCACAAGCAAAATGAGATGTTAATATAATATATTTGTAATGTCGTACAATGTTTATTTCTTCATTATTTGTTTAAATCAGGTGTGTTTATAGTCCTTTTAGCTGCGAGGCCATATCAGGAGTTCGGGATGTGTGTCTATACAGTAGGGTAGGCCATGGAACTACTGATTGTCAATTGTTTCTATTATTGGTGTATTTTTATGAGTTAATTTCAACTGATAATAATTTAAATGAATATGATACAAGATGAAATGGTGAGGATGATTCATGGTATGTAAATATCAAATTCGGCATTTGCCTTTACGACTGGGGAAACCATGAAAAAAACCATGACAAATTGGCCGGTCACGGGATTTGAACCTGGGACCTCCCGAATGCGAGTTCAAGACGTACAATGTTGAGACAAATTAAATTTGACGAATAGTCTATGTAGAATTTTATGAAACGTTTTTGCAGTAAAATCAAATAATTAAGAACTATTTTTAATTTTATTCTTATCCTATTACGCCACACTAAACAATAAATTCAAGTAAAGCTAATATTCCCACTGACAGACACGAGCGGAGGATATCAAAAGGAAAATTCTAAGCAACCTATTAATACATTTTTAGCACGACTTAACTAATTAGTGGTACTTACGAATGTTGTTGCCGTGGATCGGAAGTTGACATTCCCACACGCAATCTTGTTGCTATGTGCGGTAAGAGTTTCCGTGCGGTAAGAATTTACTTACGGCACATCATAATACAAGCCTTTATGGACAAGGCCCCCCCAGGACAAATATTCGGTTCCCATAACAACAAACACATGCGAAACACTTTCTGAAATAAACACCTATCTTCAAGAATGGATATACATAATAATTTTAGGTAATATCACAATTAATATAATTAAACTGATATAAATAATCATCGCGCAAAAAATAGCATGCAATACTCGTGCCGTAAGCGCACAACGGATCTCGGAAAATTGAAAAAACTCGGCGCGTGCGCCTCGTTTTTTCAAACTCTTTCCTCGATCCGTATGCATAGCTTACGACACTTGTATCGCAATATACTATATCATGTGTTTCTGTCCCTTTATATTTTTCTTAGGTGTGAGTATCTTCTTGTTTGGTCGTGCAATAGGAGGTGAATGACATTGACTACATTTTAGGCTACTCGACCCACTTAATGATGTTATCTCAAGGTCTCGATTTCGTATCATCATTATCTGATTCGATAGCAGTCTGTAAAATATTAACCGATAATCCCATGTATTGCACACAACGCTCTTCATATCATGATCCTGTTTTTCAATGTTAAAAAATAAAAATAAATTCACAGCGGCATTGCAATTATGACGAGCTTCATAATCTGTATTCTACACCGAACATAAAAAGACTAACATCTAAAAACTATTGTCTGGGAGGCCCGAAGGGAAGAGACCACTTGGAAGACAATATAAGAATACATTTCAGGGAAGTAGGATTTGCGAGGAATGGTTGGATGGAGTCATCACAAAATAGGGTTGAATGGTGGGCTCAGGTAAGCGCGGCAATGAACCTCCTGGTTACATAAAATAGATAATATGCCCTTAGCTTGCTCAGGAATTGCATATTGTCTTAAGTGAGTAAGTAAGTACTATCAGAAAATTTAAAATACAAATCAAATTCTCAAAATAAGATAAAAGAAATAAACTATGGGCCATAACATAAACAGGGAAGATGGTTATAAGATTAGTGACATCTGGCGTGAAACAATTAAAACTTTAACACTGACGTCATGACAACTGCGACTGTTTACTAATCACAGGCACTTATTTTCTTGCAATTCTTTCTCAGAAGAAGGACACGATATGTTGTCCGAAACGTCAGAAGACACCATAAACACGACGCGGCCTAACCCGGATATCAATTACTATCATTTTAAGTATAACTCTGGCCGTGGAAGCCTGCGCACTAACTATGGGCCTAATCATTGGGTTAACTGTTTTCCTTGCAGTCCGTCATGGCTTTATAATTGGTGGGAGAAAGTGAGTCTTGCACATTTATGGGTTCTTAGCAAATTTTTTTGTCATGGCAGAGGTTTCCAACCCGAGGGGCGTGAGGCTCTTCTTAGGGGGGCGTGCAACAATTTGAAATTCATATTTTGATTTAGTGTTGTTGCCTTGTCGGTCGACAAGAATTTTTAATCTTATAATTATAATCTTATAAATTGTAACTATATTGTCCCTGTCATATTAAGTAGTCAACACGTTTATAATAATTTGGAAATCCAAATACGAGATACGAGTGATGTGTTGTGCTTTGTCAAACATAAAACATAATATCTCAGAGCTGGTGAAAGCAAAACAGTGCCAATCATCTCACTAATATTCAGTTTTTAACTCTACATTGGACATTTGTGTTTCTGCATTTCACTTTTTTTTATGAACTGTACTGAGATTCAAATAAGATTCACAATAATTATATATACATTTTCGTGTTTTATATGTGTGTGTGTGTGTGTGTGTGTGACAACAAATGCATCACAGGATAAATAAGAATAATAAAAGAGGAGAGCAATATTAAATTTATTTTTACAAGTATTCAAAGAAAGAAAGTACTGACAATCACGTTTTTTAGACCTTCTTCTCCCCATCACTATCAAAGGGGGCGTGAGGATTTCACGATATTCGAAGGGGGGCGTCAGCTGAAAAAGGTTGGGAACCACTGCTCTAAGACATGCCACTTAAACAAGAAATCGTTACATGTTAAACACTTATTACTAGTTGAATAACTTATGGACAGTGGAAATAATAAGCTTACATATATATGTACTAGCATGTGCCCGCGGCTTCGCCCGCGATAATTATTTCAAAAATTAAAAATTAAGAGCATAATAGTAAAATCATTATATTTATTAACACCTAAATCACGTGGACTACATACCACGATTAGATAGCATCGTCTGGTAAAAGCTACCTCAGATTCGAGATTCTTGGCCCAGAAAACCTCTGTATAGTGAGATTCGTCCAAATAAAACAACGTTTGACCATATTTAGGGCTTACAACATTCAAGCGATCGCGAAAGTTTTATTTTCAAGGTATGACAAAAATAGCCAAAGCCAACTGTAATTGATTTGACATTGAAATGTATAACTGAAAACTTATGTCTTGAAAACGCACAAAATGCACGTTTTTAGCCCGTTTTTCACTCATAACTCACGAACGAAAACTAAAATTAAAATTCCGGCTTGGAGGTGCATTTTCCGACCCTTCAGCCCACCTATGTTTAAAATTTCAGATCTCTGCGTTCAGTAGATTTCGCTGGACATCGAGGACAATTCCTTTTATTAATACAGATAATATGAATTATAATGATACCTTCTCTAATTTGTCAAACATCCATTTCATTTAATCCAAACCCACCTGATACAACTGGCAACAATATGTTCTGTGAATTTGTTTGGATAATTCTGTGTAAAAAGGGGTTAAGTATTTTCAAAAACATGTAATTTTTGGCAGTTAAAATCAGAATTTTTCAAAATCCTTTCTTAGTGAGCACCTACATTATGAAACGAAGGTACTGTCAAAATTCCAAGTCTCTACCTGTTATAGTTTAGGCTGTACGTTGATTCCTGTCTGTCAGTCAGTCAGTCATTCATTCAGTCAGTCAGGACAAAGCCTTTTATATATATAGAGATATATTCAGCACTAGTGGAATGAAATTCATTACTACTACATTTACAAGTTCAGTATTTCATTAAGAAATAAAATAATTAAATATTTGACAAAATAGAGCTTAAATAACTTGAATAGAATTTTAGGTTCGGACCCCTGACCCCCCAGCCCCTTTCCTACGACAATGGCAGATTTGCTACTAAGTGTATGTCTTTGTTACAGTGGTAGTGAACAGCCAAGCTCCAGGTCCTGAATGTAGGGCGAACAGTGACTGTCCGGAAGATACAATGACTTGCAGTGCCAACAAATGCCAATGTGGAGATCAGTACATGCTGAGTGCTAATTGGAACCGGTGCCTACCAAGTAATGTAGTCATTATTATTATTATTATTATTTTTATTATTATTATTATTATTATTATTGTTATTATTATTATCATTATTATTATTATCATTATCATTATTATTATTATTATTATTATTATTATTATTATTAGTATTATTATTATTATTATTATTATTATTATTATTATTATTATTATTATTATCATTATTATTATTATCATCATCGTCATCAGTGCTTTTTTCTAAAAAAAATTAAGAGTTAGGCCTACTCTCGCTTTTGATTTGACAGAACATTGCCAGACATACCCACATATTTAGAAAGAAAGTGGAAACACACAACATGCAAAAGGTTATACAAACTTATATCTTCTTAGGTGGATTCAGACCCATAAGCAGTCTGTGATACGCTCACAGGATTTCTCTCACCTTTCACCAGGATACGCTAAATTTAAACTGAAAAGTAGCTACACCTTATTTTCGAGAGTTGGGGCCTGACAGATTTGCGACCACCCCTCAGACACTAATAGCTACTTTAATTTAGTGATGCATATAATCGCTTTCGTCATTTTGTTTGGCATAAATTCCTCCAGATTTCAAAATTGTGGAAATTAAGGATTTTCTCCTACTTGAAAGTGGAAAATCTTTAAAGGGTATGCGCACCCCCAGAAAAAGGCACTGGTTATTATTATTATTATTATTGTTATTATTACTATTATTTGGTCATTAAATAAGCTAAGAATAGCCTACGTCAATATATGAAAAACACAAATTACATAGGCCTACATAATATAAAAACACACAACTTATAAACCAGACAAACCAACATTAAAAACTCTTTAACTTCATACATAGGATTATTGAGAAGCCACAATCTGAGTTTGTTCTTGAATACAATATTGGGCAATGTTATAAAGTATTGTGAAACTGGTGTTTAAAACACGCAAAAGTTCATTATCTCTGAAGTTCTAGCCATAAATAAGATTAAAGTTTCAACGGACCTAAAAACATTTTTTGAGTTAGAGGTATAATTTCTTATTTAGAATGCTCAGAATTTTATATTGAAGTTGAATCCGTTCAAATAAAAAAAATAATATTTTCCTACTTATGATCGTGTTTCCCTGGCAAAGACGCATATATAGAGTGTTAACGAATAACACAGAAATATTTTTACCTGTGTATAGAGGGGAAACAGACAAGCAACTTTTATTAGGAGATTTTTGCTCAATGACGTAAAACGAGATGCTGCAGGGCATTAAATTCATTACAATTTGGTGCTCATAAGTCAATTATTAAGCGAAATAGGGCTAAAATTTTCATTAAATTGACTTCATGCCTTCACAGTGATCGATAAAATCCTGATTCCTAATCATTCATCAACTGCTATATCATAATTTAATGTTTCCATAATCTGCAAACTTTACAGAAAATTCACATGACCCGACGCCACTGCATTAGTCTTTTTACTCATAATTCCAGTATTATCAACGAAGTTCCTTTGTTTTTCATTTTTTCAAATGTTAGAAGTCAGTGGCGTCCATGCTCTGATTTTATGCTGCAACTGGAAAAATTGATCCATAGAGAAAAAATATACTAATTAAAGTTGCTTGTCTATGTCCCCTGTATACACAGGTAAAATATTTCGGTGTTATTCATTAACACCCTGTATAGAAGTCAGGGTTATTTTACTAACATTTTTATATGCATTATTCCCCATGTACAGTTCTGTAGTTGGAGTGTATAACAATAGCCAAACAAATCAAGAATTGCTCTATTTTGAATTAATTCAATAATTTCGAGGTCTTTTCTTACAACAGAATGTTATAGGAGAAAAATTCCTCCGACACTGGGACTTGAACCCAGGACCTTTGGCTATTCGCGCCAATGCTCTACCAACTGAGCTAAGCCGGAGTCCAATTCACAGCGCCGGATGGAACCTCTCTCCTATGACTGATTGCCCTAATGGTCCACCTCACAGATGTAATGTCAAACAGAGACAATAATCTGTGGTTCATGAAAGCTTATATATCTATCTTTTCTTACAAGTTTAAGTACAGGTTATTTTATTTATTTTGCAGCTAACGCGGTGCCATATGACAACTCGACTGAATTCACAAGTTGCACTGAAACCGTACAGTGCAGCGCCAGACTGGGTCCAGGTGCTTTGTGTAGGTTCGGTCAGTGTGTCTGCGACGACGGCTACCATTACTTGGGAGGAGAGTGCCACAAGAGTTCAGGTAACAGTACTTGAACTTCAACACGTTATTAAGTGCCAGTATGGTACTTTATAAGATTCTATGGGGATGGGAAAATGTCTATCCGTCCGTGTGCCTGTACGCGCGACAACTCAAATACGCGTTATCGGATTTTCATGAAACTTGGTATACGCATTTATAACGTCCATGGGAAGAAGCCTATTGATATTGGACCAAATCGGTTGACCGGTACCGGAATAATTCCCAATTTAGTGCCTATTTTATGGTAATATATTATAAAGAATTTATCAAAAGGAAATCAGTCATCATGAGAACATATTGTTTTACACTGTTCATATACGGCTTTGGAAATTGCAATACAGTTAGCTATGACAAATAACACATTTTCCTGCACATAAGCTTATCAAACGAGATCGTTAAACTGAACGAGGTGGCCGTCTTGGACTCGCTTTTTGGAGGCTCTAGTACAAATCCCGTAGCCGGCAATTTGATTTTTTTAATGTGAGTGTGCGATTGTCAAGATATCACAATCTGTATAGTTCTGCTGATACTGGACGATTTTTATTCAGATTAAAAAAACTAGTTCTTTGTTCTTAGTAAGCATTGCCTAATGAATCAACCTGGAACTTAACTCGGAAATCAATTAATTTAAAAAAAAAAAAAAAAAAAAAAAGTAGCCTACTTTTTGCATATTATAATTTCAATTTTCACTGATTAAAAAAAGCAGTCTGGTACTTTGTTGAATCAGTTTACCTGATTTCATTAACATGGAACTCGTACCTGCAAAGTTATTTCATTCCTCAAATGATTCTTCCACCCGCTTTTTAATAATCCTATGTTGCGTTATTCTATTTTTCTCGTTTGCAATTTAATGTGTTTATATATATATATATATATATATATATATATATATATATATATATATATATATAAAGAATAATTGACTTTATTGTTCCACACATACAATAGGCCTATAGGCATACTATAGTATTGTAAATTGTATTATATAAAAAAATCAAACGGCATACAGACGATAAAATAATACAAACTTGAAACAAAATAAAAACCGTAACAATGATAGTTAATACGAAGTCATGGCAACATTTTTATTTGTTTGAAAATGTAGGATCATTTTAAAAATTTGATATATATATATATATATATATATATATATATATATATATATATAAATGAAAGGGGTAAGGTAAATAAAGTGTTGTATTGATATCTTTCGTAATTATTTAATTATGCAAAATCTTTCTTTCTTACTAGACGACCCTCGTAGGTTGAGTTTTGCGTGCTTTCATTCTTCCAACTACTGCAATACATAAGAGTGCCAGGAATAAGAAACAAACCAGAACTTTTATTTTAGAAAAGCCTTGGGTACCATTAAAAATTGCCAATAATGGAAATTAGTTGCTAAATATCCTGCTTTATTATTTTTTAAAATTTATTTTCAATCGTTCAGCATTACATTGCTATCTCAGATTGGTGATGACCAGGCTTTAAAACTTAGTGCCCCAACCCACAGAGAGAGTTGATTCCGGTTACCAACAACCTGAGTATAGGGGGTGGAGGGTGATTGCGTAGGCTGATAAGACAGTCATTGATAGTAGTACCGAGAAGTGAATTCGCTCGTAGTACGGTGCCTCTCAAATTGGTCAACAGTGTACCTTGTCATTATGCGTGTTTATAAATGTATAATACGTGTTCGGAGTACCGAAAGTAAAGTGTTCTAAAACGCAAACATATATTGAAACATTTGGGAGGGACTATTACACACAAACAGGAAAACGTAACGTTTTGCATGCTTGTAATGTGAGTTTAGAGAATGAGAAGTTATTTTGTGGTCTTCCTATATCTGTATTGCGGTTTGTTTACTATCACGTGAACTAGCATATGGTAGCTAGGGCATACGCCGAGCAAAGTCTGTACAGTACGGTTGCTGTTAACATATTCGATCGGGCACTAAGTTTTAAAGCCTGGTGATGACCATTGGAGATTTGTAACAGTATTAGAATTCTCGCTATAGAGGTAAGTCAAATGTTTGACCCCTTACTCAAAATTACGCTTTAAATTATGCTTTATGGTCATAAACTTAATCAAAGAACTATATATTGAGGCAAACGAGGTCTAAGTCGCCCTGCATTATGGGACTTTTGTCCGAGACCATAATACTGTGCCCCTGAAACATGATCTAGATGATTAAGAAAATGTTCAGCCAAATTAGAAATGTGTTCATGAATATACTGTACACTGAGTTCACTGTGTAACTGTTTGTTTCGAATAAACCAAGGAGAGTTCACCATCCTGCTTTATGATTCATAATTCTTCTAGTTCCACAGTAATGCATGATACTGTAAAAAAGGTAAGAAATTTCTTGTAAAAGGTTTTAAAACACTTTATATTTTCCAGTTTATGGAGCAACCTGTGACGTTGAAGCAGATTGTTTTGACCATTACAGCTACGAAGCCTATACTTGTAACACTGAAAAGAAATGCGTCTGCGCAGACGGATTCTACCTCGTCAAAGACGGATACTCACTCTGTCGCAGACACGGAACAAAAGGTGTGTCATTTTAATCCGTGATTTTGTTTTTAAGGAAAAGATCACGAAAAGCCTTCACGTGAAATAGCCACCTACCCTAAGCACGGCTATTGCTATTTTCACCTCTAAGCTCATATACACAGTCATTTGAATTATGGAATTTTATTATGGGGGAATCACCATTCATCAAATCAACTTTTTATTTTGCAAAAGAGGGCAGTGAGATTGATTTGCGGAGCTCCGTCTAAAGCACATTGTAAACCACTTTTTATAGAATTTGGGTTAATTACTCTACCATAAATGTATGTTATGGCCGCCCTCCTTTATGTTAAGAAGAATTACAACAATTATACCTTATGCAAAGACATTCATAGTTATCATACACGCTCTAACTCAAATATATACATAAATAAATGCCGGTATAGTACAATAAAAACTAGTTTTGAGTACACTTCCTTAGATTGTTAGAAGTATATAAATCTCCGCCTATATACCACTCGAGAATAAATAACAGAAGAAGCTAAGCAAGGAAAACCAAGGAAATGCAAAATGAAGGAGTACACGCTTAAATGATAAAAATTTGTATTTATTATTAGTTATTTATGGTCATGTATATAAAAATATGTATTAAAAGATGTAGTATACCCAGTGCAGAAACATTGAGCTCAGTGTTAGTATATTACTGGTTTTGTATCTTGTTTAAAAACATAAAATTCATAAGTTAAAATTAAAATTAAAATTAAAATTTGCACATAAGAAAATGTTTTTCCAGACACTGGATGAGATAAAATGATGATTAAATATCTTGATGCAGTAGCGTTATTCGCTATCTGTCCTTAAAATTATGTAAGTTGGCATATCAATATTCATGTCAGTTATTTAATGTTGCGTAGTATAGTTGCGTGTATGTTATTTATGATGAGGACCAACATCAAACGATATCCTCTTGAGTTAGTTGAGCAGTCTTGAAGTCCGTGTCTTGCTTGATCCTAGTTATTTGTGTAATTAATACAGATGCATTTCGATGTATTGTTGTTACACCATCATCAGTCATTCCAAGGTCGAGGATAATGTGTAGACCTGAAGTATTGAGAGCTAGATTGCTAGTGGTATATAGGCGGAGATTTATATACTTCTAACAATCATATTTATGCCACTGGAAAATGAAATTAATTAATTATACACTTCCTTAGAGTTATTCAACAGTCTTCCATTACAAGTTAGGGATCTTTCCTTTGAAACATTTAGGCAGGACTGTACTGACAATGTACCCTCTGCACAGTGTAAATGAATTTTGTAATTTTAATAGTTGGTAAGTAAGCTATCATGTAATTTTTAATGTGACTATCTGTATCTGTATCTGGTACACTATGATCCCCAGGTGGGGCAAAGGGGCCTCCTATGGAGGTTTCATTACCTATACTAATTTTGATATGCTTATTTTCCGAGAGAGGGTAGAGGGACAGGTGGTAAGCCCATCGCCTCGCAACCCCCCTCTGGAAACTAAGTATTTCTTGGACGTGAAAGGGCCGAGAAATTTTGTCCAGAGGCTCTAATTTAGGCTTGGAGTTCATTTACGTGCCGTAAATCTACGACACGGGACCCCCAGCTTAAAGTCTCTCCCGGAGGACTCCGTGCCCAGGATTTTTACGTCCTGAAAAATCCATCGACCGCGGCCGGGTTTGATCCCGTGCCCTGCAGATCTAGAGGCGGGCACGCTACCGCGGCCGACAATGTGACTATACATTATAAATATTTACAGCAATAAACATCTATCTATCTGTCTAACTATCTAAGCGCAGAGAAAGTGTCTCCATGGGAAATATACATTCAATTAACTCAAAAGGAATTATTTTTCTTCGCGGAGAATTATACAGCCGAATACTACTTGTGTTGAATTTTACTTTGGCAATTTAATTAAGTTTACAAATGTTTCTTACATGAAAATTATCCAAGGGTGTAACATTATAAGGTACTAGAATAAATTACAATTACAATTATATGAAAATTATTTAGAGACATATTATGAATACGTCTTGTTAGCTTGTGAATCAAAGATGGTATAACATCTTATGGGTATGTACACATCTTTATTGTATTATATTCGTTGCTTTGAAATAATTTCAAAATTGAGAATTTTCCTTTCCTGGCCTAATACCATTCGTGCTGAGTTTTACTTGGGTAATTTAATTTCGCCTCAAAATGTTCTTGAAGTATAAAAGTATAAGAAACTGATTAAAGAAAACCTTATTATATATTAAAATTCCTTTTGGCCAGTAGATATTGAGGGTTTAAGGTGGACAAAAGTAGCCACCAAAATTAATCATCATCCTTACTGATTTGAAATTCATTACTCACTTTCCTGTTTACTGTATAACCCTACAGTGTGGGAAGAGAAAGTAGTAAGACCGAAAATTTAACAAGGCGTATTTATTGTTTCATTTGGATTGATTTATATTTATGTGAATTTTGCAGTTGGAGATGAATGTTTTTTTGACCAAGACTGTGACTTCGAAAATGGATTATGTAATTCAACCTCATTTACGTGTGACTTAAAAAGCTCTACCAGAATGTCTGTTATTAATCCTATCACAAAATCAGGTGAGTAATTCATTAACACCGTAGTTGTTATTATTGTTATTACTGCTGTTATTTTCAATGAGAGAAGCATTATCCATTATATGGTTTTCAAGAAATCCACACATAACAGAATGTATTTGACACACAATTAAGTATAAGTTATTAAATTTCTACAAAACTGGTAGTTGTGTTTCCTTTTTTTGGAGGGGGGGGGGGGGAAATTTTGGCCAAAACCTAGTAAAAGTGCAAATAAATAAAGTGGTATTCATAGAGGCCGTGAAGGCTCTTAGTGTTCCAGGAAGTTGAAGCTAATATATTTTGAGATATTCGGCAAACGAAGGTAGTAAGGTTGTCAGCTTTACACACTGGCCAACCGAAATATTTTACCTGTGTATAGAGGGGACAAAGACAAACAACTTTTATTAGGAGTTTTTGCTCTAGCCTATGCATAAAATCTCCCAAGGCATGGCCGCCATTGACTTCTAACATAATATGATAAAATGCAAAACAAAGGAACTTCGTTGTATACACTGTAGTTCTGAATAAATAAATTTAAAAAAAAAAGCTAATGCAGTGGGGGCCAGTCATGTGACTAGGCTGTAAATTTTGCAGATTATGAAAACTCTAAAACATGATATAGCCGTTGATGATTAAGAATCAGATTTTTATCAATCACTAAGAAGGGATGAAGTCAATTTAATGAAATTTTTAATCCTATTTCGTTTAATTATTGACATATGAGCACCAAATTGTAATGACTTTAACGACCTGTAGCATACACGTTTTACGTCATAGAGAAAAATCTCCAAATAAAAGTCTCTTGTCTATGTCCCCTCTATACACATGTAAAATATTTCAGTGTTATTTAATAACACCCTTTATACTCTCCTGTGTGAGTAAGGACTTTTAATTTTTCAAATAGTTGTTTATAAGGTCCTCTTTTATATTTGCAACATTTAAATTGATGTTTGCAGTTACTGTGGCGTTGGAGGACGAGACTCCTACCAATGCTACATGCAGCACATCGGCGGAGTGCATCCCTGAAGAGAAGATGGAGTGTTTATTAGGCATGTGTGTATGCAAGAAAGGGTATTCCAGCACCAGTGACAGTTACTGCAAAAAGGGTGAGTTGTAGAAAGTAGGCTTTCGCAAATAATCCATCTTCATAATTAGGGATGTGTCGATACCAGATTTTCTCGATACTCGATACTCGATACCGATACATGATTTTTCCCTCGATACTCGATACCGTCAACATTTCCAGTTTCAATAAATAGGTACATTAAAAATTAAAAGTTGAGAGGACTGTCTAATACCAAAAAAATTAATTAAGTGTGCATATTTAATGAGACAAAAATTAATATCATCAGTAGCCAATAATTATCTTTAAACTCTACATTAAAACTAAAATTATTTTTTGGAATAGTCCACTTACAAGTTTTTGTTAGAAAATACTAGCATTCTCACTTAATTGCGGAATTGCAGAATTACCAAAGTATCGAAAAAGTACCGAGCGAGTATTCTGAAGTATCGCTCGATGCCGATACCATGCAAGTATCGAGAGTATCCAGGTATCGAAAGTATCGAGGACCCATCCCTATTCATAATCTAATCTCTTACAATTCGCAACCATGGCCTAGGATATGCTAAATTTTTTACTAACAGTGCTATTAAGTGATATTTTACATAAAATTTCATTGAAAATGTTGGTCTTATATTGAATTCTAAGATTTAATCTTATATCGTTCTTTGAAAACTGTCGTCATAAATTTCCCATTATTGGCAAAAATACTAGTTAACTTACATTTGGCCTTAGCTTTAAATCTCATGGCATATAAGAAATTAACTGTAAAAAAAAAACACAAAAACACTAAAGGAACTGGGAAACTTTTTATATGTAGTTAAAATAAAATGGGAAAAACAAATTAGCTGCTTAGGGGAAATTGGGTAGAAATGGTAAATGGATATACTTACAAAAGGTAAACATTTATTAGTATTAGTACTGATTTCCGATGTCTAGCTTTTATGTATGAAGACGCCCTTTGGTGAAAAACTTTCTGTAACACCAGGGGTGATCATTTGTATAACTCCAGATACAAGAATAACTCATTCATTCATTCATGTCATCTTCATCACCGAATTCAGAATTATTGAAAAAATTATGCTAAGACGGCGTATGATTTCATTTGGAACTACTATTAATGGTAAATCTACATTAGTCTTCTCTCACGGAAAATCTCATTTTGTTCTCATAGGTAATTAGAATTAGAATGAGAATTGTTTTATTTTACCTGGTGGAATTAAGGCCATTAGGCCTTCTCTTCCATTCAACCAGGATTAATACAACTGAGCTTTACAATCTTACAATAAAATAAGTATGATATTATATGATGATTAAAGTTACAAATACACAGGAACATGATTATATTATTATCATTTAAGACTTAGAACTAGTTCACTAGAGATAATACAATACACAAAAAAACAATATGTTAAAATGACGTAATGACGCAATATTCTTTATAATCCTTTCCAAAATGTTTATTATCGTATGCCATGATAGTTTGTTGATTTCAAAGTGCACATGGATCCTAATAAATTCAGTAGTTTCTGGTAAAAGAATACAGGGCATGGAACTTCCACTTCCGTTTTATTTTCTGTTTAAAGAATTCTTTCTGTTACACAGGGTATTGTTATTAATACTGTAGTCCTACTTATTATACGATATCTATAATGATTTACCCCAAATAATTTGTATCTTTTTTCATATTTACTTTTATACGTGTGCGGATCATGTATATAATAATCGCTGTGTTTATGATTAATTACACTACACTGCATCGTTTTGCGACTAAGCATTTAATAAGTGATTTTACTAAATAAGGTCTCCTGATTTCAGAAATGTCACTACTTCGTTTTTGTATCACATCTAGTTTTCGTGTATACTGTCTGAAAATGTGTCATGGCGGACGCAATTTTAAGGTCTTGGGGGCTTGTAGTAGCTAAGCGGTAAGTCGTATCAAAAAACCGATTGCACCAGCAGTTTCAAAATGCAGCATCAAAAGCTGCATACAGTTTTATTTTATTATACGAAATTTCGAAACAACATTTTTTACAATTATCAATTAACCAGATATGATAGAGAGAAACGAAATGCATTTTCGAATTCAGCACAGCGAATTTAATCAAACCACATATTTTAGTTTTTACTGCAGACATTTTTACTTCCTCTGCCCGTACCATAGGTACTATAGGTAGAGGAAGTATTGTATTCGACCCCAAAATTCGAAGTTGAGTTATTCGCATATATACACGTTTCAAGGCCCCCTGAATCCAAAATACTATTTTCGGAAACATGTCTGTGTGTCTGTGTGTCTGTGTGTCTGTCTGTCTGTGAACAGCCTAGCTCAGAAACTGAAAATCGTATGGAAACAAAATTTCATATTTGGGTCAAGTACCTTCTGAAGATGTGTGCCCAAGATTGGCGACAAGTTTCTCTTATTTTTACGGGGACTTTACATGAAGAAATTTTCGTTTTTCACGATTTTCTCGAAAACGGCTCAAACGATTTTCTTTAAATTTTGCACATGGTTAGCTTATAGTGAGAACTAAAACTATTATTTGAAACTTTTTTCGAAAAAATTCTCTGAAGGGTAGTTACAAGCCACCCACTGTTCACCCACTGTTTGTAGAAAGTTTGTCTTGCGTGGTGAACAATAATGAATACACGCTCTTTCACAGCCTCTTATTCTATATAAGAATGAAGTGAGAAAGATGTATTAGTGTAAAACTGTGTCTTGCGATTCTGTACAAGGATATGTGAATACTGCTAACTTTTATTTGGGCAGAGGAAGTTATGTGACTTTCACATCAGATTTTTGTCTTTTTAGCAGGCTAGTGCTATTTTTTTAATCTAAGAAGCTATGAAGGTGTTTCAGTGTACAGTCCTTATGAATGTATTTAAAAACAAGCGCACGTAAATGCGACAAAGTGAAAGTGACAAAAATAAAACGATAGAATTGTAATAGTCACTTGCAATTGGTTGAAATTCCACATATTCTTATACTGGATTCGTCACAGATTCGTGACCTACAGTACATAGTCACTTTAATCTCTTTGTTGACGAGATCATCTCCAAGACTAAAAATACTGCATATTCACCAAATAATTACATTTAAATTTCTTATTAAGGGGAGATGGTAGTTACCGCTAGCAAAATCATAGAACATATAGCGTATGTTCAAGAAGCCATAACTCAGGTGTTAATTGACAGATGAATAGTTGGATTTTTTATGCTTTGCAAGTGCACACTGCAGTTTAAAATAAGCAGAAAATGGTTGTTCTAGAACTCGTTGTTTGGTAGGAAAGAATTTTTTAACATATAGGTGTTAATTTTGTTTTACAGTTACTTCCCTTGACATAGGTACGCTTTATTCAATTTTTGTAACTTAGATTTTGTAAAACTGTGGGAACTTACTAACAATAGGTATTACTATTTACCCTAGCACAATCAGTCTAATATGTACATTATTACTGCATGAAAACTGCATGAGACTTTTCCCATAATTCTGCTAAGGGAGATTTTTCATCCATCTATAATGAATTCCTGAAAGTTTCATTATTTTAGCATGAATAGCTTTTCAGAAAGTGGTACCTGAAGTACAAAAATTGTAATTTTACAGGAGAGCGAAAAGAAAATGACGTGCCTTATGGTATTTTATCCATTTTAGAAAGCTCCAGGTCGCTTTACTTGGCTTAATAATAACGCAACGTATATGACCTGTATATCAAAATGTTCACAAAACTATGGTCTATTACATGAGCCTAAGAAAAAAAAATCGATTTTTTGGCACTTGGTAACTACCATCTCCCCTTAAAACACACCGTCAGCGTGGTCTTGTGGTTAGCGTCGCTGACTACAGATCCGTCGGCCTCGGTTCGATCCTCGGATTTTTCTGAGGTAGGGAGGTCTGGAACGGGGTGCACCCAGCCTCTGTTTCTAATTGAGGAGCTACTTGATAGAGAAGTAGCGGCTCCGGTCATGGAAACCACCATTAACGGCCGTGGGTGTCGGCATGCTGACCAGATGCCCCAATCCTGCCATCTTCCTATAGGTAGATGACGCAGCGGTCGGGTGGTAGGCCTTGTCCCTTCTGAGATGTCGCGCCACGGAGTTTTTTTTTTTTTAGTTTAGTAATAAAAACACACCCTTAATTATATTTAACAAAATCTATTCATTCCATGTTTAAAACAGTAATTATGGTGTAATTGTTGCAGATCTTGGAGAATCATGCACAGGAGATGAAGATTGTTCTCACATTGAACAAGCAGTTTGTGGCGCTGACAAAACATGTCGTTGCAAACTCCCCTACGTCATCAGTGAAGACAACAGAAGCTGCCGAAGAGGTGAGTCTACACTAAACCCGCAAACTCTTATATTTACGAGGGAGAATCAAATGAAAGCCCAATTAATTTTTTCCCCACTATTTTACTGCAGGAAGAATGCTTGCTTGTAAATTACTTTTCCATACAGTCCCCTCCAAGTTGAATACACTTGCGCCATCGATAGGAAGTGCTTTAATACCGCGTGAGAAAAATTATTTTGGTTGACGCTGTAGCCACTCGTGCAAGGCCTATTGGACGTCTTCATCAGACTTCAACTTCTGGCCTCCAAGGTGCTCCTTTAATGGACCAAAGATGCGGAAATCTGAGGGTGACAAATCTGGTGAGTATGGCGGATGTGGAAGGCACTTGAAGCGAATGTCATCAATGGTTTTCATGGTTGCACGAGCAGCATGAAGACGGGCATTGTCATGTTGAAGCGAAACACCTGCACTCAGCTTTGGCACATATGCATATAAGCTCTTTATAGTTGCATACGTCAACATATTTTTCTTTACCTCATCAGGTTTTCATGTCTATGTAAAATACAAGAGACCTCTTTTCTTCTAACACCTGTGCTAATATTTGTCTCTTTACATCACTGCATCTTTCTTTCGCTATTGTTATGCAGCGAATTTCCGTATACATGTTGATTTAACTATAACCACATGAGGCCTAATCGAGAAAACTCCTGCTTTCCTTTTATTTAACCGGTCATTTTGAAATCTAATCCTGTTTATAAACCTAATCCATTAATATAGAATGCTCTGAGTGTTTTGAAGTATTATCCGGTTTAAATATTTCATTGTTTTACACGTTATTTTACCTCTACTATTTTCACTCCCTAATTCGTATACTAAATGGGAGATCCGAAGGGAAAAGACCACTTGGAAGACTTAGACGTAGGTGGGAGGACAATTTAGGGGAGATTTAAGGGAAGCAGGACTTGTGAGGGATGGTTGGATGGAGTTGGCACAGAATAGGGTTGAATGACGGGCTTAGGCAAACAATGAACCTCCGGGTTCCATAAAATAAATAATATTCCTTTAGCTTTCTGAGGTATTTGTTAGAAAACACTATAGTGCCTAGAGGAGTGGTTCCCAAACTTTTCAGTCCGCGGACCTCTTGAAAAAAATTAAAATTTCGCGGACCCCCTCTGGGTTTTGAAATAAAAAACTAAATAAATACTTTGATTCAAATGTAAAAAAATTCAATAGACAAAATAACAATATCAATGATAACAAACAGAGTTTACTCCTTAATGTGAAAAGTGAAGCAGCTTTTGATTAATTAGCTACGCAATGATAGGTTTAATGTCTGATAATTTCAATATTAAGTCACTTTCAGCTTCATGTACAACATAACCACTATTGTAGCCAAGAATGTTTTAGGTTTTAACATTTTGATTAACTTATAGAAGATATGTAATTTGAAGAAATTACGGGATATCCTATTTCTTCTTGAACTGCCTGCGGATCCTCTGAAACACCATCGCGGACCCCACTTTGGGAACCACCGATCTAGAGTATAGGTGAAGTTTCCGATAATCCAACAATAGTTAACCGTTGAAAGTTTTATATCCACTAATCCAAACAATAGGAAAGTCCTAGTGAAAAATGCACGTATAATAATTTTAATGAAATATAATGAAAACGTTATTTTTCTAGGAAGAGTAATCGGCATCAACTGCCAAAGCGATGAACAGTGTGAGTTCTATGGAGGAAACGCCAAGTGTGTTACAGAAGGATATTTCAGAAGATGTCAGTGTGAGTCCGGCTACCACAATGTAGACTGGAACATGTGTGTCAAATCCAGAGGTATGCCATTTTATTGTTTGTTTATGTGTTCTGTTTGTTTTCCATTTTCTCTATGGTAGATTTTTTAAAAAATCATCTTCTCTGAAATTCTCTGTTTTCTTAAAAGGATCTGATTATGTACAGAGTGTAACAATAAGGAAGGTCAAAACTTTGCATGTAGAACTCTACAGGGTGTTAATGAATAACACCGAAATATTTTAACTGTGTATAAAGGAGGCATAAATAAGCAACTATCATTAGGAGATTTTTGCTCTATGACGAAAAATGTTTATGCTACAGGGCATTAAAGTTGTTACAATTTGGTGCTCATCAATAATGAAGAGAAATGGGGTTAAAAATTTAATCAAATTGACTTCATGCCTTCTTAGTGATCGATAGAAACCTGATTCATAATCATTCAACTACAGCTATATCATAATTTCGAGTTTTCATAATCTGCAAAATGTACAGACTAATCATATGACTGACCTCCACTGCATTAGTTTTTTTATTCATAACTACACTGTTAACGAAGTTCCTTTTTTTTTTGCATTTTTTTAATGTTAGAAGTCAGTGGCGGCCATGCCCTGGAAGATTCTATGCTGTGACAGAAAAAATGTAATCCATAGAACAAAAATCTTCTAATAATAGTTACTTGTCTATGTCCCCTCTATACACTGGTAAAATATTTCGGTGTTATTCTTTAACACCTGTATATGCAAGGAATTATTCCCCAAAGTTGTATTGTTTTTCACATCGTTTATTTATTTACACTATATGTCAAACCTGAGCAAAAAATTCATAATGGGACAATGGCATCTCTGAACAATGATTCCCCAAAGTGGGAAAAAGATAGAATAGGGCCACCCGAGTTTTCACTCCCACTTCTATAATTGTGAAATATGATTTTTGGTCCAAGGGTATTTTATTTTATTATGAAATATTATTTTGTTGCTTATAGCTGTGACAAATTATGTTTGGTGCAAGGGTCTTTTATTATTCACTGGAAGTAAAACTCGGGTGATCTCGATTCTACTCTTATTCCCCCAAAGATTTTGCCTACCTTTTTTTTTACAACCTGCATTTCGCGATTTAACAAGCTGTAACTTTGGTTTATTGAATAAGTAAAAACCTACACTTTACGTCAAGTCAAGTACAACCCATTAAATAATTCAATGTATGCCTCCGTGCTATATGGCAACACCTAGACTGTTGTTCGATTTCGGCACACTCTATTTCACTCTACTTCCTGTGGTAATAATCAATTTTTTAGTGCTTCAATTAGAATTGGGAGGAATAACTGGATGGCAGACAATTAATTGCAGAGAAGACAAAAGAGTTAACTCTTATTTGAACACCTGTAGACCATTACAAATATAGTGGCCTAGGACATTGATACTAATGTTTCACAAGCTCGAAAACAAACGCATCCGGGCCGAAGATGGGTTCTTAAAATTTAAATAAACATACGATTAGTAAGTTAAAATCAATCAGAAATAAAAACACTTGTTGCTCCACTTACATAATATTAGGCAGGACCGGTTTCAAGGAAGATCAGCTTCCTTATCCTCAGCTGGATGTCGACATCCAGCTGAGGATAAGGAAGCTGATCTTCCTTGAAACCGGTCCTGCCTAATATTATGTAAGTGGAGCAACAAGTGTTTTTATTTCTGATTGATTTTAACTTATTGACATGCTCTACTGTATACAAATTGCTTCATTTTGTTTTATTATACGATTAGTAGTTCTACTGCGGTCTGTATAGCATTCGCTCACATGAGAGCACTTATTTATTTCTGAATTGGAAAGATAAGAAAAATGTTATAGGGGCTGGTCCTATTCTAACACTATAATATACCATATTAATATATATAAAACATTATGACCGAGCATGTTGGCCGAGATGGTAACGTCTTGGACTAGCATTTGGGACGTCCCAGGTTCAAATACCGTGGTTGGCCAATTTGACATTGGTTTTTTCATGGTTTCTCCGGTCGTAAAGGCATATGCTGAACTGGATATTTACATAAGTTACCATATATCATCCTCGCCATTTCATCCTGTATCATATTAAGTTAAACTAATATCAGTTGAAATTTACTCCATTAAATACACCGACAATAGAAACAATTGGTAAGCAATAGTTCCATGGCCCTACTATACAGACACGCATCCGGAACTCCTGAAATGGCCTCGAAGCTGAAAGGAGTATTAACACAGCTGAAAAAAATTCTGCTTTATTTACAGCGATTGGAGAAGAGTGCGTCAGTGACGTTGACTGTGTTGTGAGTGCCACCAGCTGTCTCGATGGCCTCTGCACATGTAAAGCTGGATTCCATGCAAATGGTGCCATATGTGTCCAGGATGTCCAAGGTATGTTTTCTTTAAATTATCACTTCTTCAGTAAGGATTGAACTTATTTTGTTGTACAAGGAAAGAAGCAATTTAATAATCGCCCAGTACAGCATTTTATTTCTTCTTGTATTTGGACAATGCTCCAAAGAATTATTGTTTTCTCTATTTCTATGGTAATTACTAGGGATGGTAGATTTTATCAACTAAAAAATAAATATTTAGCATTTTAAAAATTAAATTTAGCAATCTAGAGCAAATTTAACGTTAAAAATTAGCACTTTGTAGCGATTTGGAATGAAACAATTTTTATTATTTTTAGAAAAAAGGTTTTTACGAATTAGTGCGTTATCAAGTGCATTTTATTGGCTTTCCAGTTACAACAATTTCAAGCTATAAGTAGGCATAAAACGACATAAACTTGTAGTGAAATTGTGGACATTAAAACACACAACAAAATATGTGAACTGCTAACTTGTATTTGCCTACATGCATTTAAAATCAGCATTCAGCACACACATTACAAATTTCACATTGAAGAAATTTCAATAACACTCTCCT
This sequence comes from Ectobius pallidus, assembly GCA_964059195.1. Lineage (NCBI taxonomy): Eukaryota > Metazoa > Arthropoda > Insecta > Blattodea > Ectobiidae > Ectobius > Ectobius pallidus. The sequence goes on along the minus strand of CAXKWD010000003.1, from coordinate 26,310,773 downwards.
TTAACCTGTTTCATCTATCTGCGACAATTAAATTGTATTTTCTGAAAAAAAAATAGTTCTACATCCACGCTATTGGTAGGAACAAGATTACCTGAATAGCTCCATTGGCAAAGAGTGGAAACTTTATTTGCATTGCTAACAAAATTTGCAGACAGTCAACCTCTTAATTGCCTCTTATATTGGTTATCAAATATTTGTGAAATTAGTCATAACCACATATATTATTTGGGGGTACGCCGTAGCGTAGTGGTTGAGGCACTGACCTACAAACCGAATGAAACAAGAATGAAACCCACGAAAATAATGCACAATGTGAAGCAGTCACATAACTTGCTCTGTCCTGGACATAGTGAATGCCGTTTTCTCACTTCACATTTTGGTGTAGAATAAGAGTTCGTATTGCAGGGACAGCATTTTCAGTTGTTTCAGTCTGAGTGTATGCCAACGAGTATGCCCTATCAGAAGTCTGTAAAAAAATTCTATCCATTGATACGTTTATTCACAGTTATAGGCTTTGTATTTTTAGTTGAGAAATATGGATGTTTATCATAGGCCCTAAACATGTAAAAGGAGACAAAATAGGATAGTAGGCCTACTTTTAAGTAAAAACGATGTCGGTGTTAATAAATATGATTTAATTATTTTTCTATTAAATAAATAATCTAAACAAAACATCTAGTAGTTAAGTAAATATTCGTGGGCGAAGCCGCGGGCACCATCTAATCGTATAATATGCCTGAAAACTCGCCATCAAATTGAATGGAAGAAAGCAATGGTTTCGCTTCCTGCAATATCTTACCTATGGTACGGGTGGAGAAAGTATTACAAACTTCGATGATTTTTAAGGTATTAGAAATATAGGTTAATACTTATCGATCTAGAGCTTAACTCGTAGATCGATTACAAAAATTAAACGTACTATTGCAGTTTTTCTTGAAAACTCCTCGATTAAACAGAACATGCTGTGTTAAGAAAACAACGTGGGACTTCGCCTACGAGTTACAAGTATAAAATATAACTTTTCAGATTTATTTGGTAATAAGAAAATGCTTTATTAATCGTAGCTGAAAGATATTAATTTAATATAATTACTGTGTATAGTTTGTTCTTTCTCCCTGAACTATTAGAGAGAAAAACATTTATTAAAAATTAAAACTGTTTACTTCACACTGCAAGTTGACATGCTGACACAACTTACCCATGGATTATAGGCTACAAGAGTATACAGAGTGTATACAGCAACTTTTATTAGGTGATCTTGATCAGTACTTCTCAAATCGGTAAGAAATCCATCGCGGGTTTTATTCAATCCACGCTCCAGCAAACCAACGCCGTCTCCGCAGTCGCACGGCCACTTCTCTGACACACATGTATTGCGTGTAGCATACCTCTACGTAGCAGGCGCTACTCAATGTTAGTGAGTATAATTTCTATACAAATCTTGCTCCGTAGCACTTTAATTGCACATTGAGTATTAAAGAAAAGTGATAGTCGTGTCTAGGGTCCGTTTTCCTGAGTAAAACCTTTAATATCCCTATAATACAGGCCAAAGGGTGTTAATTACAGCAATGAATTATATCAATAGCTTCTCTAATTTGTCAAACTCTCATTTCATTTATTTTCAAACCTACCTGATAACAATGCCAACAATACACTGTTGCCATGTGAACTGTGATTTGGATTTGATAATTCTGTGTAAAATGGGATTAAGTATTATCAAAAACATTTTATTTTTGACATATAAAATCAAAATTATTCAAAATTCTTTCTTAGTGAGCACTTACATTATGAAACGAAGATACTGTCAAAATTCCAAGTCTTTATCTGTTATAGTTTAGGCTCTACGTTGATTCCTGTCAGTCAGGACAAAGCCTTTTATATATATATATATAGAGATCAGCGTAAAATTGCCTTGCATTTCTCTATAAGGATAACATGTTAATACTGGCAACTTTATCGTTAAACTTTTTATTAAATTTCAGGTTGGATGCTTAGGCCTGCTAAATATACTAAGACGCTTTTATTTGGGCAGAGGAAGTTATGCAATTTTCACAACAGTTTTTTTTTTACCGCAACTGGATCTTGCAACCTCGCGTTTCACTCCAGTTGATGAGTAGCTCTCATAGCCGTAACAGGACATACTTAGATTTTGATTGGCTAGGGTAACTAGCTGATTAGTGTGGTAAAAATAAAGAACATGGGTTGAGCTGTCGGCAAACTTTTCCTCCTAACAAAAGGAAGCCGCCTGGCCATACAATGAATAACTGCACTATATCTGGTGCTGGTAGCTAACATAATATTTAAACTATTGGAGCTGGTGTTTTCGTGTAGACGTAGCAACCGGGGAAAAAGAGCTTCGCTGAAATATATATATATATATAGCGATATTGCACATAAATTTGTCAATAGCTTCTGTTTTTAAACCTGATCTACTCCATTCGTTTGTAATAGTACGACACACAGAGATTATAGCTGAAAACTTTCTAATGATTTATGAGTACAAAATGCGTCAGTATAAATTCAGCTGTTTGAGCGTGTTTGACACACACGAAAGCCAATAAACCGGGAAAGGGTCATCAACCTCCAGAATTGATCCAATAAATAATTTTTGGAAAAGGGTCAAGCAATTGAGTGACTGGTATTTTCTAGATTTACCTATATACAGGTCAATCCGTAAGTCAGTTGGAAAATTTTCAAATTTACTTTAGAGGTGTAGAAGGGATACATAATGCATTAATATATAACGCATATATAACGCATAAATAAATACATAAATATAGCTCAGTTCTCAAAACCTACAAGAAATGCTCAAAGTGGCGTCCTTCCTTCTGTGCAAATTTGACATCTTACAAGATCGGGATATCGGGAGAACGTGGAGGCTGTCCAACTAGCGACTACATATTGAATCTGCCATCAGACTTACAGTTCACTCTGTTATTTACATATCGTAACTTATTTGTTTGTTTCAGTGATAGGAGATTCCTGTGTTAACACTGCTGATTGCAGTCTCGCAGAACTAGAGAACACGGAGTGCCTAAACAGCAAGTGTGTGTGTTCCACTGGTTACTTCGCCGCTCCTGACCCTGAGACAACCATCCCAATCTGTATGAAAGGTAAGTTAGCCTATTTCAAGATGCAGCAATATTATGGAAATCGTACGCTTCCGGGTATGTCAAATTTCAAGATTATTCAATTGTTGATCATATTGAAAACTGTTATAAAATGTTGTACATATAATCAATATATATATATATAATCAATTTATGGGACCCGAAGGTTCATTGCCGCGCTTACCTGAGCCCGCCATTCAACCATACTCTGTGCTAACTCTATCTAATCATCCCTTGCAAATACCTTAAATTCCTTAAATCTATCCTAATATTGTCCTCCTACCTACGTCTAGGACTTCCACATGGTCTTTTCCCTTCGGGTCTCCCAGTCAATACTTTTGAGATATGTCTTTCCTCCCCCATTTGAGGAACATGTCCAGCACATTTCATCCTTCGTGATTTGTTTAGCAGGATTAATATTTTTGCAAGGATTTCACATAACTGCTATGCAAATATAGAGCATACATGGATACCATAGTGAATATACAGAAAATCAATTTTTAGTGCAGTAATTGCAAGCCATAACTCAACAGTTTAGGCTAAAGAGTTATCAGATTGAATGCGGAGCAATCAGGAGCTGTGTACTGTAGAGTAATATGTGAACCATGATCACGCGAGCCGCTCACTGAATACATTACTCCACTTCCAAACCCATTTTAATTTCAAATCACTATGTAATGTTATGTCGTAATACTATATAACCTAATTCAATTAGCTACTCATTTTATGAAATTATCACAGGTAATATCACAAGTGAGTATGAATTGCTGGATCATTTTTAGACCACAAAGCCTGGAAAGAGAACTGTATCGTGCAATTCAAATCCAGGACCTGAATAAAGGAAGTTCGCCAACACTAGCAAATCACAAAATACGAGGGTCATTTCAAAAGTTCTGCACACTGTAAGATAAAATTAAAGGAAATAATGTATTTTACAAAATACCTTTACAGGCCCTCAATTTAATCTTCATTTTTGCTTATGACAGCTTCCCAACGTTTTGGAAAATTCTGTATTCCGGATAGCGCACCTTCATTGTTGAGCTGTCTGATTACTCAGGTCACCTCACTGGAAGCTTCATCAATTGTATTAAAACCTTTTCCACGGAGTGGTTCCTTCAATTTGGGAAACAAATCAAGTCTGATGGGCTCAAGTCAGGACTGTATGATGGGTGGGGAAGTCTTTCCTCTCCATAGACTTGGAAAACGTTTTGTTAGAATTGATGAAGCTTCCAGTGAGGTGACCTGAGTAATCAGACAGCTCAAAAATGAAGGTGCCCTATCCGGAATACAGAATTTGCCAAAACGTTGGGAAGCTGTCATAAGCAAAAATGAAGATTAAATTGAGGGCCTGTAAAGGTATTTTGTAAAATACATTATTTTCTTTAATTTTATCTTACAGTGTGGAGAACTTTTTAAATGACCCCCGTACATCTTATGCATAAATAAAATCGTAAATGTAATTCTTCAAGCTAATCACCTACAGCAGAATCTCGATAATTCTAGGCGTCGGAAACTGCAAATCAAAATTTTATAACTTTAATAATTCGGATTATTGAAATTACATGGAAAAGATTGCATGCACGAAGAATTTACGTACGTTAAATACTAAAGCAGAGTACATTAAAACAAATTGCCAAGAGTCTTTTGGAGATTTAAAAGAAATACTTAAATTAAATACTATTTCAGCAGTGTTGAAAACAAAAGCAGAATACATACCCTACGTAAAATACGGGCTATAAGACGCTCCGGACCATAAGACGCACCTTGATTTTAGGATCAAAATTTAAAGGAAAGAAATTTAATGTGGTTCTAAACGAAAAAAAAATGTTAAAGGGAATAATGTACTTCATTACATAAATAAATTATAACTTTGTACAATGGAATCAGTGTAAATCACTTCTAACTTAAAATCTGCGTTGTACGGAAATCTCTTTTCTACAGGTGGCATCCCGTCAATTTTAACAACTGAACTGGAAGACTGAAAATACTTTTACAACTTATAACCCTCAATTCAGCATATGGTAGGGCCTAAGTGTAACGGGCCTTCATTTAAACCAACCGGCGCAGACAACTCCTTTCGTATAAAAGAACTAAACATTCCTTTCTTTTCGCCTAGTATACCTGATTTCCAGTTGTCCTTATTTTACGACTGTGACAAGTGCACTGATGTGCAATCTTTGCCAAAATTTGTAACTATCTTATCGTTGTTTTTACTTATGATATGCCGGCAAAATTTACCATAATTTAATTTTTCTAATGTACTTCGGGCCATTAGACGATCCTACTTTCAAAGCTCTGTTTTCAAGATAGAAAAGTGTGTCTTATAGTCCGTAAAATACGGTATTGATATATTCTCTCACAATATGTATTGCTTCACACTACAATCGATTATAGCAGCTAAAAAAATATCGTTCATATATGAGGCTTCATCAGAAACGCAGAGCTTTTTTTCTTTAATATATCTCAACTACAACTTAAAAACGCCAAATTTTGGAGATACGAGGTCTCTCTTCTTAACCCTGTCACATCCTCGTCAATGTCTAGCCTCGTATAAGGAAATGGCGCGCTTTGTCGAATTATTCATTTATTTAATTGCTAATTCAAAGTTTTCAGTTCGGATTTATGGAATATCCACTATCGATACACAAAAAAACCAAGTTTCCAATGTATATCAACTGAAGGTCATTATGGTTTGGCGAAACTTGCACTGAAAAACCAGTATTTAAATACAAAAGCAATTTACTCTTTTCAGATCTTCGCGTGCCAGTTAATTCAAACCCAACGTTCGATCCTGGTCACCTTACTTATACTAGGCGCGTCTATAAAGTAAGTTTCCCTGGGACCGTTTACAGAAACAAAACACAATTTCGTGGACATATATATTCCAACAGATACAGCAAGTATTCAGGTATTATTCAACATATTCGCCACCGGAATTGAAACATTTGTCATACCGTGGAATCAACCTTTGAATACCTATGTCGTAGAAGTATGAACCACTGTGTGACAAACATCTCCTCTATAATTCATTCTCTATCATTTCTTTCAATTTCTTGAGTTGTAGGAAAAGATGGAAATCACTGGGCTTTAGGGTGGATGTTTAAACACCACCTAGCCGAACGTCTGCAGAAGACTTGCTAGGAGGTGTTTAAACATCCACCCTAAAGCCCGGATCTCGCTCCCAGTGATTTCCATCTTTTCCTATACCTCAAGAAATGACAGAGAATGACGAAGACAAGGAGATGTTTGTCACACAGTGGTTCAATTCCCTGGCGGTAGACTTCTACGACACAGGTATTCAAAAGTTCGTCCTACGATATGACAAACGTTTCAATTCCGGTGCTGTAACTGTTGAAATATATACGTCCACAAAATTGTGTTTTGTTTCTGTAAACGGCCCCAGGGAAACTTACTTTATGGACGCGCCTCGTCTATGTGCCGTATGTATTCGCTTGGGACTGATTACTCCATGGAGGTGGTTTTGCTGTACTCCTAATCTGTATGTTATAATCTACGATATATGTCAGAGAATAAATAATAGGCTAATACAAACACCTTTAATTGCCAGGACATTCTGTGAAACCAACACATATTTTAAAAAAACTTTTTTCCTAACCGTGTCGAGGGAAGGGCGAAAGTTTTGCACCAGTAAATTAGTGTTATTTTAACTTGTTTGTACAGGTGTATCGGCACCATGTGATGACGACATGGACTGCGTTGCAGAGGACTCTATCTGTAGTAACACCACCTACACTTGCGACTGCTTGAATGATACTGTGGCAAGCTTGGATAATAGCAAATGCCTGCCAGGTAAGTTAATAGTCTCAATTCATACTTCATCAGTGTGGCCTACATGTATATAAGCATCCAGCGAAAGGATTGGCCTTGGTGGACAAGATAATTTTGATAAATTATACAGGGCGTTAATGAATATCACCGAAATATTTTACCTCTTTATAGAGGGGACATAGACAAGCAACTTTTATTTGGAGATTTTTGCTCTATGGATTCAATTTTTCCTGTTACAGCATAAGTTCTTCCAGGGCATGCCCGCCACTGACTTCTAACATTTGAGAAAATGCAAACCAAAGGAACTTAATTGTTAACACTGGAGTTAAGAATAAAATAACTGATACAGTGGCGGTCAGTCATGTGATTAGTCTGTAAATTTTGCAGATTATGGAAACACTAAATTATGATATAGCTGTTGATGTATGATTAAGTATAAGGTTTTTATCGATCACCAAGAAGGCATGATGTCAATTGAATGAAAAATTTAACCATATTTCGCTTAATTATTGACTTATGAGCACCAAATTGTATTGATTTTATTGCCCATAAACATTTTACGTCATAGAGCAAAAATCTAATAAAAGTTGTTTGTCTATGTCCCCTTTATTCACAGGTAAAATATTTCTGTGTTATTCATTAACACCCTGTATTTAACTCGCTTCAGCAATTAAAATTCAATGTTTATCTCAGAGGTTTAATCAAGTTTCTCATTAAGGAAAATCAATGTAATGCTAAAATTTCTAGGACTACCATACAGTATATGTATATATATACTGGTCTGTAAATCACACATGAGAGAGGTAAAGCCGTTAACAAAAAGAAAAAATCCTTTCAGGCAGACCTAACTGAAAACCTGAAAGTTGTTAAGTTCCTTCAAGTTAATTACGTTTCAGAGTTTATCATGCAAGTTATGACTAAGGGCTATTCACATCAAGAATACGTATTTCAGTTGGGACATACAGTGGATCTTGTGATGAGGATAAGCAATGCACAGCCAATCTTGGGGAAAGTGGCGCTTTCTGCAACGGAGGAGTCTGTTCGTGCAAAGAAGGATACCACTACAGGAACTACTTCTGCTGGGAAACGAAATGTGAGTAAATTCTACTTATCAATTCTGCTGCATAATAAATTCAGACATGCATTTATATTATATACCAGCACTGATGTTTTATCCATATCTTCCTTCCCGAATCAGGGCTAGAACAAATAACTGGATAACGGTTAACAGACAATTAATTCAAGAAGCGATGAACAGTTTACCGTTATTTTTAAGTCCTTCCAGTACAAAAATGCTCTAGAAGTATGAGACTTATTTTTGTGAATGAATCATAGAGGGAATAAAATTGGTTCCAAAATGGCCAATGTCATAAAACTTGTTTTTGAGATAATTGACTCTGAAGCCTTTGTAGAAGAATATTTTTTGCTGAGAACTTCCGACATTGGCCTCTAAGGTTTCTGTATTATGTCTATTAATAGCAACAGGCATTGAGACTTTTAATATTCGAATGATAAAGACTAGCCGAGCTCAATAATGCATAAACCTCATTTTTGCAAGCAATTGACATTGGACCTTTTAGAACCAAGCCACATATATAACGTCACTTTAAGGTCATATGTGCATTTCTTCCAAAAATAAATTATACGCAAAATACGACCTTTTGGTTCTGGAACTATTAAGAAAATGACGAAGCCTGCAACCATATGGAATACAAATTTACACTAATTGAGAGTGTTTTTCAACATACAACCTTTGGCAGAAGATAGTTCACATGTCTTTAAGTGAATGAGCATAAACCCCATTTTCAGTGGAAACTTGACATACGACCTTCTGGAAGTAAAGCGACGATAATTTGGCTAAATTATTTCTTGAATTTTTTGTATTTTGTAAAATGTCTCTACAATATTATGCTTGTCTCACTGAAGGCTTGGACTTAGTTTAGAGAACGACGATACTTCATTTACATGGACTAACCGAAATACCTATTGGTTGACTATAGGCCTACAAAGATCTTTTTTGGCAGACTTGAATTATAAATTGGGAATATTGATAATAATTTAAGTATTAGGATAGGGTTAATCAGAAAAATCGATGGCAACGCTGTTTTCATTGTTTACGTTTCTTTGGTAATCGGGTTTTGCTTTTAAACTGGAAAACTGGTTTCGGAAAACGATATTGCACACTAAATACTTCAAGAAGCAATATCGGCAGAAATTAATAACAATATTAATTTCTCGGAAATGTAAAGAATTTGACTAGAAGCAGTATCCTACTGAAAGTTATGTGCCCGGCGCCAGGAAGCAGTGCGAAAATATAATCAAATTACAGCACCATACTGTTGATGGATATATACATTCATGAAACACAGATTATTGTATCTGAGAATATTATAGGAGAAAAATTCCTCTGACACTGGATTCGAACCCAGGACCTTCGGCTGTCCGTGCCGCTGCTCTACCAACTGAGATTAATCGGTCGTAGGAGAGGTTCCATCTGGTGCTATGAAGCGGCACGGCTAGCCGAAGGTCTTGGGTTCAAAACCCATTGTCAGGAGAATTTTTCTCCTATAATATTCTCATCATACTATTTTTTACTTCATAGAAGGTAATATTATAGAATTATCAAGTCGCATGGCTGCTTTACTTAATCACTGAATGTTTACCCACTTCCAGACGAGCTAGAAAGTTGAAATTTGCCAAACTTCCCTATAGCTTTTACCCTGTCATCGATGGAAAAATTCTAAGTCTCTCTCTCTCTCTCTCTCTCTCTCTCTCTCTCTAAATATTTTAAAGCCAGGAAATTCGTTTTTAACTCATTGACAATGAGTTGAACTGGAAATTTGAAATTTGACTAACTCATAAAGTCACCCTTGTGAATCAATGTGCAGTGCCTCCTTTCTAGGACTTGAAAGACAACGGTGGGCTATTACTTCTGTCTAAGATAGAACATTATTTCCTTGGCAGCGATTTTCCAATTATGAGACCTCGATGGGAAATTATTTAGGCTAGACTATTTTAGAGTCCCTAGACTGTAACTACTAATTTTAATATATGTTCTTAATTTTCACTTATTTTGTAAGCTTATAACAGACATAAGTCGCTTCTATTTTATGTTCCAGACTTGGGTTCCGCCTGTGGTAATAATAGCCAGTGCTACATAAACACAAATCCAGAGGAGCGAGTGTTCTGTGAGAATGGATTTTGTACATGTGGCTATGCCTACGAGAGCACAGATGATCTAGATTGCCGATCTGGTAAGAGTGCATGTATTTTCGGGAATTATGGGGATATCGAACGTGTGGGAATCATGAAAGGATTGCAATCTCTGCAATTTGTATTTTCATGTCAAGATACACTGAGAGTAAATCAAATAAATTTACGATCCTGCATATGAAGGTTCTCGAAGTGAAATAAAACTTAGATGCATGCACTTTGCACTATGCGAGAACATTTTTCCGCAGTCTTCCTTGCAGACCTTCTGTCAAGTGGACAGCCTATTTTACGTTGGGTTAGAATACATTATATCTATGTATTTCACTTTTTCATTGAGCGGATGTTTACAAGTATGAATAAATATAGGCCACCTTATATTCTATTATAAATTAAGAATTCTAACCTAAATTCTAGTTACTAATATCCATAACAATGTAACATTTTTTATTTACTTATTTATCAATAAAGACCCCAAAGAGCAATAATAGTCATAACTAGGGGCAGTATATTATAATACACAAAGAATTACAATATATTTACTAAGGAAAAATTACAATTATTAAAAAAAAACCTAATGAAACATAGTACATTACTAAGGTTATCACAGAAGCCATAAATGTAATAGGAAAAATAGAAAAATAGGAATCATGAAAGTAGTCGTGGCCAGAAATAAAATTTTGTCATTGAAGAAAAAGTATTAATATTTCTAATATATTTAATATCTTGTGGTAATGCATTATAATTTTTGCCAAGGGAATAACGAATTCCTTTAGTACCATATTTGACTGAAGAATTTTGAGGTAAGCGAATAAAATTATAATTTCTACTAAAATAATCATGAATATCATCATTAAATGAAGAGTGTAACCCAAATACCTGCTAAGTGCCAAAAAGTTGTTTAGGAGTTACAGTAAAAAATGTATTCCTAAATGCATGAGGGACATAGCAGAGCTTCCATCCTGTGATCAGTGTTTGAACTAAACTAAATACTGTGGCACATAGCCGTGTCTTGGGTCAATTGGCAATGACATATAGATGGGTTTTGATGCAAAAACTAATTTTTTACGAAAATGGCACTTAGCAGCTATTTGGGTTACACTCTTCAAATATAACATAAATATTATGTGTGATGTTTTTTATAATCTTCTGAACAACAACACATGACTGGGATTTAACAAGTTCTCTAATTGGAAGAATGCCCGGATGTCGATATAATTCTAATGATGGTTTAAGTGGATGGAAGTTATATAAGGTTCTTAATGCTCTATTTTGCCTCTAGAAAGTCGTCAATACAAAAAATTTACAATTGTTAAAACTCCTAAGTATGTCCATAAACATAACCATCAAGATATACAATTTTTTAAATATGTGCAGAATTAAATTTTAGATATTTAAAACTGATTAAAGGCTGAACATATCCTATATCCTATATTGCGCACATGCACATTTTCTTCAAAGATGACTTTTTTGTAAAAACATTTGTTAAAATTGTGAAGTCCTCTTGGTAGGATTACTTCAATCTTCCATGTAGTTTGAAATCAATTTCGACATTTAAAATGCTATTTTCAGTGTTTTGGTTCGACGGCAACCAAAATACCGATGGCGAAATGCGTCTAAAATAGCAATATTTTCAGGTGCTGGGACTTATGGCTCGTCGCTGACTGTAACCGGAGTATGTCTAGTAGTTGCTTTCCTGGCGGCGCACTTGGACATGCGTGTTAGATGGACCGCAGGAAGACCTTGATCGATTGGAGAAAACGGAAAAGGAATTCCACCACGCAACAATGTTCACGCGATCTACAGCCCGCCTTCATATCGACCGCACCGGCCATTGCATGACGTCGAGAGTGACGTCATGAAAGATTGCAAAACAATGGACTTGCTCAATGCGTCTTCAAACTTACAAGACTGCGATGCCTTAATAATAATAATAATAATAATAATAATAATAATAATAATAATAATAATAATAATAATAATAATAATAATAATAATAATGATAATAAGAATAAGAATAATGTTATTGTAATAGATATAAAAGCAATGATGACGATATTGCAGATATTAACAACAACAACAATAAAATCGGAGGAGAAAATAAAAATGTACTTATATATGAGTTCTGGGTGCTCCATTTTCCAATCCATTGAATTGAATTTAATTTCTTTTTTCACTAAGAACTTACAACGCCGTTTTTAAAATGATTAACCTTTAAATGAGCGACACTCAAATTCTCGCGCAAACTATAAACCCGCACCGGACTGCAAAGAAAACAGCTAACACAATAATTAGGCCCATAGTTTATTTCTTGTACTCTAGGCCTACTCTGTAAAGTAGACATGAATTTTAAACTTTCTTTCGACTTATTTTCCGTGATTTTTAATAGTATATTGCGATACAAGTGCCGTAAGTGGTGCATACGGATCGAGGAAAGAGTTTGAAAAAACGATGCGCTTGCGCCGAGTTTTTTTCAATTTCCGAGATCCGAGTATTGCATACTATTTTTTGCACGATGATTATTTATATCAATTTAATTATATTAATTGAGATATTACCTGAAAATATTATGTATATACATTATTGAAGATAGATGTTTATTTCAGAAAGTGATTCGCATGTTTTTGTTGTTATGGGAACCGAATATTTGTCCTGGGGGGGCCTTGTCCATAAAGGCTTGTATTGAGGTATGGCGTAAGTAAATTCATAACAGCACGGAAACTCTTACCGCACATAGCAACAAGATTGCGTGTGGGAATGTCAACTTACGATCCACGGCAACAAAATTCGTAAATACCACTAATTAGTTAAGTCGTGCAAAAACGAATTTAAAGCAACCTATTGCATCCTATAGGATAGATTCTGCATTTAAGGATTAACAAGCATAGAATGTAGATGCATGTGAATAGTCGCCAGACCGTAAAATCACTTGTAAGAAGTAGTCACTGTAGCAGTATATTCGTCACTGAATAATTCGTATTTATTTCAGTTCAAATAATATGTGATCACTAGGGGGCGGATTTCTATGACTTGTCATATTTTTCCTCTTTGCATTATTTCAGGTTTACGAAGAATTAAAACCCGATTCCAAGCATCCTGGTGAAAATAGAACAGCTTTTATTGTGCATAAAAACTGTATATTTAGGGAATTTTCAACTATTGCAGCATATTTAGTATGAATATGCATATTTAAATCATATTTTTTGCATATTTGTGTGCATATTAAAGAAATGTTGAAGTTTCATATAATATTTTGCATTAAATTGATACTTTTTGAGAATTTACAGATATTTTAAATAATTAACACTATATTTTAATAAAATGTATTGTAATGAAACTTTTAAAAATATACACAATGTGTAAGTGGTAAAGTCATATTTTAAATTTTATTGGTCATATTTTAATGTTTTTAGGTCATAAATGCATGCATATATCCTATTTTTAGGTCATAGAAATTCGCCCCCTAATTATAACTAATGGCAGCGCTATGCTCCACCCTGAAATTCTGTGCCCACTTTTCAGTTTTTATATACGCCCTGAATATTATTAGTTTTTAGTTGGAATTAGTTTTTTTTTTTAGTTAGAATTGGTTTTATAACTCTAGTGTTACAACGAAGTTCTTTTGTTTTGCTTTTTTTTTTTTCAAATGTTAGAAATCAGTGGCAGCCATGCCCTTGGAGATTTTATGCTGTAACAGGAAAAATTGAATGCCTAGACAAAAAAATCTCTTAATAAAAGTTGCTTGTATATGTCCCCTCTATACACAAGTAAAATATTTCGGTGTTATTCATTAGCACTCTGTATATCCATCGAGAATAATGCAGTCATGAAACCACAATGTTGGCACATGTAGAGAAAGGAAACATACTGTGTAAAACCCCTGAAAAATTCCTACAATAGTTTAAATTAAGCTAAGTCACGTTAATAAATGATTATTAAGCATTGGAAAACAATAATGCCATTCATATTCCAATTGGAGTGTCATTTTCTCAAAACTGTTCGCATAAACTCCACTATACGAAGGGAAGCGCCGTACAGAAGCGAGCACTTCTCCGACACCGGTGTACTGCGTGCAGTTTCCAGGCTACACAAAGGCGCTAGTCCATAAATTTGCATGAGGAGTGGTCATGGAGGGCCTTACGTCCACTGGAGGTTAAGCATTCCTGAGTTTTATACAATCGTCCCATGAAATATTATAACTAGGGGGCGGATTTCTATGACATGTCATATTTTTCCCCTTTGCATTATTTCAGGTATCCGACTAATTTAAACCCGATTTCAAGCATCCTGGTGAAAATGGAACAGCTTTTATTGTGCATATAACTGTATATTTAGGAAATTTTCAACTATTGTAGCATATTTAGTATGAATATGCATATTTAGGTCATATTTTTGCATATTTGTGTGCATATTAAAGAGATTTTGAAGTTTCATATAATATTTTGCAGATTTTGTATTAAAATGATACTTTTTGAGAATTTAAAGATATTTTAAATAATTAACACTATATTTTAATAAAATGTATTGTAATTAAACTTTTAAAAATATACACAATGTGTAAGTGGTAAAGTCATATTTTAAATTTTATTGGTCATATTTTAATGTTTTTAGGTCATAAATGCATGCATATATCCTATTTTTAGGTCATAGAAATTCGCCCCCTAATTATAACTAATGGCAGCGCTATGCTCCACCCTGAAATTCTGTGCCCACTTTTCAGTTTTTATATACGCCCTGAATATTATTAGTTTTTAGTTGGAATTAGTTTTTTTTTAGTTAGAATTGGTTTTATAACTCTAGTGTTACAACGAAGTTCTTTTGTTTTGCTTTTTTTTTTTTCAAATGTTAGAAATCAGTGGCAGCCATGCCCTTGGAGATTTTATGCTGTAACAGGAAAAATTGAATGCCTAGACAAAAAATCTCTTAATAAAAGTTGCTTGTATATGTCCCCTCTATACACAAGTAAAATATTTCGGTGTTATTCATTAGCACTCTGTATATCCATCGAGAATAATGAAGTCATGAAACCACAATGTTGGCACATGTAGAGAAAGGAAACATACTGTGTAAAACCTCTGAAAAATTCCTACAATAGTTTAAATTAAGCTAAGTTACGTTAATAAATGATTATTAAGCATTGGAAAACAATAATGCCATTCATATTCCAATTTGAGTGTCATTTTCTCAAAAACTGTTCGCATGAACTCCACTATACGAAAGGAAGCGCCGTACAGAAGCGAGCACTTCTCCAACACAGGTGTATTGCGTGCAGTATCCAGGCTACACAAAGGCGCTAGTCCATAAACTTGCATGGGGAGGTGTAGGTCATGGAGGGCCTTACGTTCACTGGAGGTTAAGCATTCCTGAGTTTTAGCAAATACTATAGAGACAATACCGGACACTTACTGGTAGAGAAATGGGGGACAGATTTTGCAGCACTCCTGGTGGCACAACCTAGAAACTTGGGGCAAAATTAATATATTCAAAACATATATAAACTGTAATATGCTATTCTGAGCCATTAGGTAGATACCCCTTATTCATAACATGCCGAGTCTGGCTATTTCGGCTCTTCTATTAAAAACTGTTCAACATATATGTATCTAGATACTGCAATTGTATTCAGTAGTAGCAGGTTGGGCCGCTAGATGGTGCTCAAAATATTGTCCCCCGATATATCGCAAAGTGTCCTGTATTGGTCTAGATTGTATTTGGTTTTAGTCAATCGTCCCATGAAATATTATAACTAGGGGCGGATTTCTATGACATGTCATATTTTTCCCCTTTGCATTATTTCAGGTTTCCGACTAATTTATACCCGATTCCAAGCATCCTGGTGAAAATGGAACAGCTTTTTGTTGTGCATATAACTGTATATTTAGAAAATTTTCAACGATTGTAGCATAATGCATATTTTCGTCATATATTTTGCATATTTTTGTGCATATTAAAGAAATTTTGAAGTTTCATATCATATTTTGCAGATCTGGCATTAAAATGATACTTTTGAGAATTTAAAGATATTTTAAATAATTAACACAATATTATAATAAAATATGTTGTAATGAAACTTAAAAAAATATACACAATGTGTAAGTGGTAAAGTCATATTTTAAATTTTATTGCTCATATTTTAATGTTTTTAGGTCATAAATGCATGTATATATCCTATTTTTTAGTTCATAGAAATCCGCTCCCTAGTGATCACATTTGGCAGAATGCTTGCTTGAAAAGCGTGATATACCGCTAATAACATTAGCAACGATAGCTTGTGCAAGTATTCTTCTATGTCGTTCTCTTCCCTCAATATTTTAGGGCCATAATCGTATTCATGGTGCGACTTATTCGCGAATCAGGTTGGAAATTAAATCTGGGCTCAAACAGTGAATGAGTACTTCTGTGTTGCATTAATTTATGTTTGCTTTAATATTGAGTATGATTCAGATGATGTAGCTGTCAGATAATTCCGTCTTTTCATGGGATTTAGCGCCGGGGATTTGGTTTCTTTTACTATTCACAAAACTTTTGTAGCTTTTATTCAGAAATAGAACTGTCATCAAACTTATCAACCTTCTTTACCCTCTTCTTTTTAATCTCCAAATATAATTAACCCTATTTCACCTTTCGTTATGATAGGGTTTTACAATCAATGCAATTTACATTCATTTACAGTTTGCTTAATTTCTATACTTACATGCTAACAATATAGCACAGTTATGAATAAAATTGATTAACATTCAAATACTAAAAACTAAACTCCGTGGCGCTACATCCCTGAAGGGACTAGGCCTACCACCCGAAAGTAGGCAG
Source organism: Ectobius pallidus (assembly GCA_964059195.1). Taxonomy (NCBI): domain Eukaryota; kingdom Metazoa; phylum Arthropoda; class Insecta; order Blattodea; family Ectobiidae; genus Ectobius; species Ectobius pallidus. The sequence goes on along the minus strand of CAXKWD010000003.1, from coordinate 26,293,854 downwards.
ATGATAGGATTGGGGAGCATGTGGTCAGCATGCCGACCCCACGACCATTAATGGTAGTTTCCAAGACCGGAGCCACTACTTCTCTATCAAGTAGCTCCTCAATGCTCCTCGAGGCTGAGTGCATCCCGCTCCAGACCTCCCTACCTCAGAAAAGTCCGAGGAGGTACCGGGGATCGAACCTGGGCCGACGGATCTGTAATCAGCGACGCTAACCACAAGACCACGCCGGCGGTAAATTAAGATTCAAATACTAATATTGAATCAAAGTTTTTTTTTTAAACATTAAAATTTAAATAATCACATAACTTCTTGTAGCAGCATTTCTTATTCAAATCATTTGTCAAAGGCTGTTCAAATCTATTTAAACCCAAATCTATTAAACTGTTATTAACACTGGAGGAAAAGATGTTAGAAAACGCGAGATCGTGTGTAGAACACATAAGCCATAAGGTTTAAGATACAAAATACCTAACAGCAAAACTGCAATATTCTGATTCCTTAATGAAGTGATAAACATAATGATGGTAACTGAATCTCTGATGGAAACTGTTCTCGAATGAATAATATTGAGATTGGCGCCTTATTGTAACGGCAACTATTTCTTCGCAGGTGCATTGCAAATAGCCTAACAAAATCTTTGCAGGCATTAATCGAAGAACGGTAACTTCCGATGTAAGAAATCTTGTCTTGATTTCGTTATTTTAAAAATGTAACTTTTAAGGGGACAAGGGATTGCCTCCCAGCAATGTGTAACTGTACGTTCTTTATTTCACAGAAACAATACCTCCAATTGAATTAAAATTCAGCTATTCTTGTTAAACAGTTTTGCTAAACCATCCTTTCCCTCCTTATCATTACTAAACTAAACTAAACTGAACCCCGTGGCGCTACATCCCTGAAGGGACAAGGCCTAGCACCCGACCGCTGCGTCGTCTACCATAGGCAGATTTCAGGGAGGGCATGTGGTCAGCATGCCGATACCCACGGCCGTTAATGGTGGTTTCCATGACCGGAGCCGCTATTTTATTATCAAGGAGCTCCTCAATTTGAATCACGAGGCTGAGTGCACCCCTACCAGACCTCCCCACCTCAGAAAAATCCTAGGAGGTACCGGGGATCGAACCCGGGCCGACGGATCTGTAACCACGCTAACCACAGAACCACACCGGCGGTCCTTTATCATTACTGTATTATTAAATCTTTCTGTACCCAAATTGTTTAATGCACTGCAATTTTAGGCTGGACAAGAAGGATTTTAAAAATAGGAATCAGTAAGTTTCATGGAATTTATCAAAATGGTTCCTTTTTATGTATACCGATTCGTGTTATAAAATCTTCTCGACAGTGCATTCGAATCCTGTAAATCAACTGCCTGAAGTTCATGAAAAAGAAAACAAAATCACAACCATTACAATTTCTTCCTGTCTTCATAATATGTAGCATTTCCTCTATTTTAGTTCCACGGTATGACAAATATTTCAATTCCGGTGGCACATATGTTGGATAATAGCTATTATACAACAGCTATTCGTCACTGGAATTCACTGCCTAGCCATCTCAGGAGCTGCCAAACGACTTCACAGTTCAAGCGCCATTTAATAAATTTAGTATACAATAACATGTAGGAATTGATGCTAATTAGTAATATATATTTTCATTTTCATGATATTTTGTAATAACTAAGAATGTATTTGTTTAGACTTTCATCTTTTTTTATTTGTTTATTTTTAGTCATTTGCATTATATATTCATATTATTCAAGTACTTATGTTCGAAATTTTTCTTTGTATTTAATGCACGTTTCTTGTATTCATGTATATCAGTTCTTTTTTAATTTATTATTAATCATTATTATTATTATCATTATGTATTTCATGTTTTTGCCCTGGCTGAGTGGTAGAGAAGGCCTTATGGCCTTAACTCCGCCAGGTTAAATAAATAAATAAATAATAAAAATTAAATTAAATTAAATTTAAAAAAATATTTGCTGTATCTGCTGGAATATAATTATGTCCATCGAAATTGTGTTTTGTTTCTGTAATCGGACCCAGAAAAACTTACTTTATGGACGCGCTTCGTATGATTTGTACAGTTAAAAATCTTTAGCACATGGGTGAAGATTTCCTTGTTTAATTAATACTAACATTATATCTTATTTGAAATCTATTTGTTTTGTCTTGTATGGCAATCCCACACGTCGGCAAAACTGAGAGTCTTGTTTCTAAATAAAAAGGCATTCCGAATATATTATACTGCCGTGTACAATACAGGAATCGTTATTCCGATCCCCCAGAGAACTCTGCGGTTCTGGATATAACCCCAATTAAAATAATAACAAGATATTTTCAAGTTCGCACGCAAGAAACCGGTTGAGTTATGACGACTGAAATAGTTGCAAATTTTTTAAGCTTGCGTGTATAAAATTCTTGCGGTCTTCGGAAGTCAATGTCAGAGTTTTTAAAATAATAGCACACCAAACAAAAATGTTTAAACTTATGTTAAATACTAGAATAAACTTCCCTGCTTGTAACAGTTATCTTTCCGCCCATCCCTGTAACGAAGAGCTTGGTGCAGAAAAGTCTGTTTGTCTACATGCAATGTAAAAATTAAATTATAATATATTTTAAACTGTAAAACAATAATTTAAAGTTGAAATAATAAGTTTACTTAAGGATTCCAGTTTCTACACGAATCATCAATTTTAGTAGGTTGCTCGACTCGAAAGTAAGAGCATTCGTGATGTAAGTACAAAAGAAAAGCGCAATTTTTCAATGTCCACGTGAAGGTGACCTCAAAACTTGTTTTTATGTTCAGAATGCGACATGGAATTTTTGGGTCGAACATAACACTTCCTTTACATGTAGTAGGCCTACCTATAGTAAGAGTAGGTTGGTATATGGTTATTTAACGACGGGGAAATACTCCAACTTAGGCCTCTGACCGTCGCTGATGTGCCGGAATTTTGTCCCACAGGAGTTCTTTTACATGGGCCTGTCAAATTCATGCACACATAAATGACATCGACCTGGGCTGGAATCGAACCCGCAACCTTGGGTACAGAAAGCCAGCGCGATACTAACTGCGTCGTCCAGGGCGACTATAGTAAGAGTAGAAAAAGTAAAAATGTCAACTGTAAGAATTCTGAATCGTTTGCCCAGTTTGTTTGTATAACACTGAACTACTCCAGGCATCATGAAAATCAAAACTTAATTGTAGAAGGCATAAGAGCTCAAGGCTTTGAAGTCTATGAAGAAGTTCATGGCCTGGCAACCAATGGAAGCACTGGACGCATTGACATGACCGCGTTCCACCCTCCTTTATAATTCCTTTATTGCAACCAATGGTCATAGTATGAAGAATGGAGCTCTGGTAGAATGATATATGGCAGGGGAAACAGAAGCGCCTTGAGAAAACCTGCCCGACAAATTCCACGTTGATCCACCTAGTTTCGATCCCGGGTCCCAGCGGTAGAAGGCGAGCAGTCTAACCACTCAGCCTTGGGGGCGGCCTCACCCTCCGCTAAAAGAGGCATCTTAGTTGACTCTACAGTCCGATTTGAGACTCGAAGCGGAGAGCCTGAAGAAGCTGATGCAGAGAAGAAAGCCACTTATGAGCCTACCATTCCACACTACAAAAATTCATATGACCTCAACGAGATCTCGGTCAATGGCCAATGGTAGCGGGCAGGAGGCACTTAATTTCATAAGTTTAGTATTTCTTTCGGACTGCTGCTTTACATGATCACAGTCGTTGCAATTACAGGATTGGTGGCAATTTTAAGATACATTTTATTTATAGTAACTCAATATATTGTATTCACATACTATTCTCATAATTGTATATAACAGAAAAATATTGTTATATTCTAGGCAGCCTTCAACTAGGGAAAGTTACAAAATTAATTAATTAAATACATAAGTAACATATATTTACTTTTTATTTTCCAATAAAGACTAATGTCTTTTAAGTTTTAATAAAATCCACCAGGCACAGGAATATTTATACAAATGTTATTGTAATGAAATGTAGAATTAATCATTAATATACTCGATACAACATTTCAACAGTGGTAAAATTTTCAAGTGAATTCAGACATATCGTAGACTCTTAATCGTGTTCAAAGATCTATCTATATTTACCTTAGTTTTACCGCTCCCTTTTAGGGACATTTATGCGACCCACGCCGTCCTGTCGGGAGAGGGATTATCTATGGATCACATATGTAATTTTTTTACCAGACAAGGATATGGAGGGCCTTCACGGATGAGTGATCAGCCCAATGCCGGGGACACCTCCGAGACAAGAAGAGCACATAGGACAAGACACACCATTCACACACACGCTCACTCCGAACAAGGCGCGGATGGGACGAAGATGATAATGACAGCCAGATGATATCCGGGGACCAAAAGGACATTTGACTCACAGGCGAGGAAAAACCCCACCTATGTAACTTGTCCCGACCAGGATTCGAACCCGGGCTCGCTGCGTGAGAGGAGCGAACATGGACGTGTTCAAAACACGAAAATATCAACAATAACAATATACATTATATGTATTAATGTTATAAAACCATGAAAGTGATTGTGATTTCCGGAAGTGTTAAGTTATTATAGAAATCTGCAATAATATCATAAGTTTTCTTTAAAACTGTGCAATGCCAATGCGCATAGGCTATATACGTAAATTAATGTTGAGTGTTTCTCTATTATCAACACTTACGCGTATGGTATGGTTGTAAATACCTCTCAAAAATAGTACCATTACCACAAATGAAATACCTGGACAGGAATCACTTATGTTGTTGAGGTTAATGCATTATGCATACATGCATTTTAAGTGGAGACCAAGATGCGGAAACTGGCCATAGATCCGCTTTTCATACATGATTGCCATTGGAATGGAGGAAGCATTACTTCGGATCTTTGCCTTTCAACTCCTTATTTATGTAACACACTCCAGATTTAGCAAGACTGTGCTATTTCGCTGAGGTCGCTACCGTACCTTACAGATAACCCGGTCAATGGCATTTCGCCTGCCAATGTCGACGAAGGAATGCCTAAATATACTGCGCAAAGGAAAGAACATTTTTTAAGTAGGGGCGGATTTCTATGACATGTCATATTTTTTCCCTTTGCATTATTTCAGGTTTCCGACTAATTTAAACCAGATTCCAAGCATCCTGGTGAAAATGGAACGGCTTTTATTGTGCATATAACTGCATATTTAGGAAATTTTCAACTATTGTAGCATATTTAGTATGAATATTCATATTTAGGTCATATTTTTGGCATATTTGTGTGCATATTAAATAAATTTTGAAGTTTCATATCATATTTTATAAATTTTGCATTATAATGATACTTTTTGAGAATTTACAGATATTTTAAATAATTAACATTATATTTTAATAAAGCTAATTGTAATGAAACTTTAAAAAAATATACTCAATGTGTAAGTGGTAAAGTTTAATTTTAAATTTTATTGGTAATATTTTAATGTTTTTTAGGTCATAAATGCATGCATACATCCTATTTTTTAGGTCATAGAAATCCGCCCCTATTTATAAGTACTACATTCTTACTTAATTACTACACACAACTCGATTAACGAAGCGAACTTTCTTTTTGTAATGCTTATACTTGACACTAAAATCGAAAATCAGTAACACCTTTTCTCACATCGCTTCACAAAGAACAAAGAACGTCGAGGTTATATCAGTAGACCATGTTCATGTAGCTATTGAGGTTCCACATTTTTTTCCATTGTTGACGTGTTGATGGCATATGTTAACTTCAACTGATATTAAATTTTTAATGAGTATGAAACAGGATGAAATGGTAAGTATGAGAGCGAATCAAAAAGTAAGTTACACTTCCAAGTTATGGCCATTTTTGAAACCATCTATACATAGGCAACACGGCTATGACAATATACAATGTACATTCACTTTTCCGCATAGTCCCCAAGAGACTGTAAACATTTCTCGGAACGGTCAACCAACTTTTCGATTCCGGATGCGTAGAAATCGCCTTCAGCGCTCGATGTTCTTTTTTTCGAAGTGGCGTCACTGAGCACAGTCGCACCTCAATGTAACAGAACGCACGCATTGTGCGTGGGCCTGTGATACACTTACCAAAAATAGATTTTATTTCGCGCGTTATGACGTCTGTGATTTTAATTACGAAATTCGCGTTGTTTCGCGGCTTACAGTTGCCCGCAAAGGGTACCTTTACATCTGAATATATCAAGATAATATATTCTTGAAATCAGATTAAATAATTTACGTATAAATTTCATTCTAACTTTTTTGTATCTGTCCTGCAAGATGACACACAATTTTCGGGGCCTTTTTTATGATTCAACTATCGTCTTATCTGCGGAAATATACGGTAAATGAGTGTTTTTCATGTAACGGGTATCAATGTTGGTACCACTGGAGTGGCATAAAGATTTTATAGAACTGAAGAACATAGTCTCAGAGTGTTCGAAAACAGGGTGCTTAGGAAAATATTTGGGCCCAAGAGGGATGAAAATGGGGACTGGAGAAAATTGCATAACGACGAGCTTCATGACCTGTACGCTTCACCGGATGTAGTAAGGGTAATTAAATCGCGAAGGATGAAATGGGCTGGACATGTTGCACGCACGGAGAAGGAAAGACATATCTCAAAAGTATTGACTGGGAGATCCGAAGGGAAGAGACCACGCGGAAGACGTAGGTGGGAGGACAATCTTAAAATGGATTTAAGGGAAGTAGGATTTGCTAGCGATGATTGGATGGAGTAAGCACAGAATAGGGTTGAATGGCGGACTCAGGTAAGCGCGGGACTGAACCTTTGGGTTACATAATATAGATGATATTCCATAGCTTGATGAGGAATTGTATATTGCCATTGATGAAGTAAGTAGGCCTAAGTGTTATATTGTGCAAGTTTTACTTCTTGTGCCTTGTATTAGAAATTATCACTTTAATTGTAGCTGTCTAAAAAATGAATTTCAGCAAGTTGCTTTTGTGTATCGTAGCTAATGTGCAGAGATTGGAATCTGTGTTGTTTTGCATTGTGTGAGTTCGTGCATGTGTCGGGCAATGAGGTTAATTACCCTATGAGGCTCATCCCTATCTTACAATCGCCTTAAAGGTCAAGGCAAGCGCTAGCATTAGTCTTCTCAAAGATACAAAACCACCGCAGTGAACAACAAAAGAGTTTTCATGTGAATGTATCCTATGACACATAATAAACCTCATGAACTCAAAGTTATTGAGTGCTATTAATAGTTATCACACAAGATCTTGAAGCATTTTTTTATGTTTTAACTTTGAAAAAAATGACGAAATAAGTATCCAATTTCATTAATATTTTCGTTGCATGAATAATCTTATGAATTAACGAATCGTGAAGATAATGGACTGATCAAACCCACGCTACCCCTTAAAATTGATTCGCAAGGAAAGTGTAATAACCTTTCACCGCCCTTCTTGTATGTGTGTGTTTATGTTTTTTTTTTTTTTCTGGCCCTCCACCCCCCTCCCGGAGCCCTTGAACATAGGCCATACTCAGGTCCCAACAACTTTTCGCGCATTTGTTCTATTGCTCCATATCCCGTTCTTGTATGTCCTAATTCAGTGGGGAAATGTGTGTTGAGATAGCTGCTAGCTGCATTAATAGAACTATGTATTTTCGAATTTGTATGCCCATATGGTAGCATAAGATTCGTTTTGTTCGTTTAATTATTTATATTTTTAACGTTAAACTTTGTAATTAAAATAAAATTATGTAATTCCTGCAAATTATGTATAATAAATATGTTTTAATTATGTTTTGTTATATAAATGATTTAAACAAAACATCTAGCAGTCAATAATCGCGGGCGAAGCCGTGGGCACCTACTAGTCTAATATAATATAAATTCTGTACGCCTTGAAATAATCTACAGATGAGAATAGCTCAGACACTTCAGTCACTCCTTTACTTCTAACATGAAGGGCACTAGACATTGGACTCTGTTGAAATGGAACTTAAGATATTGTCAACAGTGAGCATGTCAGCATCTTCTATAGAACCAGATAGCCATCAGCTGTACAGAAGACTGACAGTTCGCCTAAAATATTGTCAAGCGAATACATCCTAGGCTTCTAAACAACGACTCAAAGTAGATAAAGATAGATAAGGGAAATGAAAAATTCAAAGAGAAATCTAACCGTACGTGTGTTGAGCTTATGCCTTTGTGTGAGAATGGCGTGGGCGTGTGTAACCAGTCGGATTGACAGCTGAAGGATGGACATGCAGACCTACATCACATACCATCGATTCATTTTAATTATAAAACAGCCTTAAGATAGGACAGCCTGGTACGAGTGTAAGGGAAATTGTTTGCTAGCTACGTCACACATAGTTCAAGGTAGCACCTTCAGACCCGACGAGAGGGAGGTCCAGCCGGGGCTGAAGCCCCGGGGCCTGGGCCCCAAAAGGGGGCCCGCCTACCAGGTTTTATTGTTTACTTTCTAAATTTACTCTAAAATAATATTGGTTATAAGTCAATAAACAGCTTAAGTTATGTTTTATGTGTTTATTTTATCAGCATTGTCATGTCGTATAACGGTGACACGGAATTAATCAGTTAATCTGAAATGGATTATTCTTGAAGAAAAATTGCTATTTTTGAAAAGTAGAAGCAAAAATCCTTTTGGACTCAATAGTAGGCCTCACTGACGTTCGGCATTTAAAATCATAATTTTCAAAAGATTCAACTGGTACATACAGATAAAATTGTCCCTAAATAGAACATTTTAATATATTTTTTCCGTTTCGTGCCCGGCAACAGTTAACCGATTTGGTCCAAAATCAATAGGCGTTATAAATGGTATACCAAGTTTTATGAAAATCCGATAAAGCGTATTTGAGTTATCGCGCTTACAGACCCACGGACGGACGGACGGACGGACGGACAGACAGACAGTCAAGACGAACAGATATTTTCCTTACCAGATAATCTCATAAAGTACCGGTACCGGTACCATTCTGGCACTTAATAATTATGTAAAATCATTACACAATCTTTTTGATGCATACAATATAACTATTGGGTAGTGAATTTAATATTTGACGGGGGCCCTTGCTTTCTTTCCACGGCCCTGGCTCTAGTAAATATACAAACATGTTTTAGAAGTTATATGTTTGTAGTCTGAAGAGGCTTTTGCATTCTTAAATAATTTTTGTTATATGAAATACGTTGATGTAGATCCGGAGTTGGCACGAAGGAGGAGGTTCATACAGCTTATCAAAATTAAAAATCAACGCACGGAGAACTGCAAATAACGCTATCATGTTGCTGAAAGCCGCAAAATAAATCAAGTTATTAAGGAGTGTTTCTCTACTTGCATTACATGCTGCCGTGATTCACATCGATAAGAATTTGCAGTTAAAAAAAAAGCCTGTTATCTCTGACTATCTGGATCGACTAGTAAAAGAACGCATATGGGCTGTACAGGAAAAAATATCCCCTAGATGTATAGATAGTATACAGTACCGGTAGGATGGTAATCTCACAAGTTCTGAACTTCTTTGAAGGCTATTTTCAAAATACCTTCTAATAATGTACCGTACTAAAAATGCGGCACGACTTCTTGTAGCCTACACATTAATATTTAAACATTACTATATATAGCCTATATACAGGGTGTTAATAATACCGAAATATTTTACCTGTGTATAGAGGGGACAAGGCCAAGCAATTTTTATACGGAGATTTTTGCTCTGTGCATTCAATTTTTCCTGTTACAGCATAAAATCTCCCAAAACATGGCCGCTATGTCTTCTAAAATTTGAAAAAATGCAAACAAAGGAACTTCGTTTTTTAACACTGGAGTTATGAATTTAAAAAAAAAAACGAATGCAGTAACGGCCAGTCATGTGATTAATCTGTAAATTTTTGCAGATTATGGAAACACTAAATTATGAGTAGTTGACGAATTATTAAGAATCAGGCTTTAGTCGATCGCTAAGAAGGCATGAAGTCAATTTAATGAGAATTTTAACTCTATTTCGCTTCATTATTAACTTATGAGCACCAAATTGTAATGACTTTAATGCCCTGTAGCAAACACATTTTACGTCATAGAGCAAAACTCTCACAATAAAAGTTGCTTTTCTATTTTTCCTCTATACATAGGTAAAATATTTCGGCATTATTCATTAACACCCGGTACACAGGAAAATCTATACCTTATTATATGATTATATATAAAGTGATTCCTGTGACTCTGCTATTTCACGTTAAAAACTACTCAAATCATAAAGTTGAAACTTGAAAGAAACACAGTTTCCCACCTGAAAAGAACATAAGAATACAGCCATTTCAAAATATTCTACCGTTTGATGATTACGGTTGTTTTAACGGTTTGTGGTAACGGCCGTATCTTCTATGCCGACATTTACGTTACTGCTGCCAACCGTTGTCAAATAAATTGATCTTTGTTTGTCCACAGACAAAACAAATTGCTATGGAAAAGGCGTAACAACCATTCTACAAAGTCTATAAATCCTTAACAATTTCGTCTGTGCAAGAAAATGAGACGGAGATAGCTCGGCTACAAAGAATAGATTTACATGCTGCAAGACATGTTGCTCAGCGATCTAGCGAGACACCGGAGGAACAATCCGTAAACACACTCCTGAGTTAAAAGCTATATGCTTTGTATTAAATTCCATTCATTAGATTATGTTGTTTACAAACGGTTCCACAAAAATCGTAAAAAAAAAAAAAAACTTTTTAAATTTATAAATGAGAAACGAAATACGACCACTTCTTCGCGATGTTTCTTGGTAAAGCCGGTATAGTACAAAATACTTTTTTACCCTACGAATGACGGGTAACTAGCTAGTAAAACAATTGATTGATTGATTTTAGCCTGCTCTGCAGGGACTTGGCTCGTGTAGTCTCGCTAGGTGAGCCAGTCCTAGCGAGTATCTGTTGCTAATTCTTATAACTAATAACAGTACCAAATTTGTCACTATTGTTGTCAGTATTGTTACTTGCACTATGTCGTTAACAGTGATTCTCAAGTGCTTTCCACTCTTGCCTGTTCCTTGCTCTTCTAGTCCACTGTCCTCCCGCTCTGGATTTGAAGGATTCCGCCCATCGGGTTCTTTGTCGTCCTATGCTCCTCCAGCCCATTCTTGGGTCCCACATTGTTAACCTGTACGTCCATTTCTTTTGGTCCATCCTCGCGACGTGGCCTCCCCACCTCCATTTGAGTACCTCTGCTGTGTTGACGACGTCCTTCATGCCTGTTCTGCGACGGATCTCCTCATTCCTTACTTTGTCCTACTCAACCTTTATTTACAAAAATATAATATAAACGTATTCACCCTTCAAACAGTCATGGAATTCTCATTCGTGAGGTACAGGCGGCTTTTAGGGATTTTAGTGATAATATAGCTGTGTGGTGGATTGATTTGTGACAGGGGAGACAGGAGTTCCCGGGAAAACCTGTCTCGACCCCATTTTGTCCACCACAAACTCCACATAGATCTATCGAGATTGGAAGGCGAGCGGTCTAACCACTCAGCCATGGGGTGGTCTTAAGCTCTATCCACAATGCGCAGTCGTCAGTTGTTAGTCAGTAGTCGGAAGTTTGATTTTGCAATCGGCCGCTTGGGAGCAGCACTCGAGTCGTCTACAATATGCTGTCGACATTGAGGTTAGGGAAACATTTTACAGAATAAAAAAGGTGGAGGAATCTCTTTATAATTGGATAATATATGTTATAAACACATCTTGCTTTCTCGTAGTATGCTAATCTGTGTATTTGCACTAGTAAATAATTTTCATTCGCGTAATATGTTACTTGCAGACGTTCAGTTCGTAGTCAGAGATGAATTTGTCGTCTGCCGACTACTGTCTACCAACTGACGATTGTCAGCTGTCGTCTGCAACTGCACATTGTGAATGGCGTCCATTGATCACCACACGTTATACTTCGACTACAACCTACCGTCTACCGACTAACAACTGCAGACTGCGCATTGTGGATAGAGCTTAAAAAGTGTTTTAACTGTACGTAGAACAAATATATATTCTCTGCCCGTAGTACTATAGGCACATGTCTAAAGAGGAAGAGAGGGAACAGATGAGATAGAGAGAATAAGACCAGGCTGGAATAGATGAGATTATACAAACCTAATTACCATTTTGATTCAATGTAGGATAATAGCTGAGGTTTCGGATATGACACACTTGTTATAGTCATGGAACAGGATGTCCAGGAAGTCGTAACCTCATTCCTATTCTCCATTTTCAAGTGATTACTTCCACCTGTCTGTACAGAACACTGGCGCGCGAAAATATTACGACGTGCTCTGTTCTGATTTAAGGTACTACCACAAAACTTTCACTGACAGTTCAATTTTAACAGAATGTAATGTTGATATTGCAGGAAGCTGTTGGTGCTAAACATAGTAAAAAGACGGTACTTCGTTGACCAGGATTGTAGAAGTACCATTTTAAACCGTTTTATTACACTTCGAAAAGTTTTAACCGATGTTTTATTCAATTTATTTATTTATTTATTTCAGCTGTGTTTATACTCTTTTTAGCTTCGAAGCTATATCACGACTTCGGGATCTGTGTTTGTGCAGTAGGGTAGGCGATGGAACGAATGCTTGTCAGTTGTTTCTATTGTCGGTGTATTTCATGGAGTCAATTTCAACTGATATTAACTTAAATGGATATGATACAGGTGACGATAATTCATGGTATTTAAATATCCAATTCGGCATTCGCCTATACGGCTGGGGAAACCATGAAAAAACCCATGTCAATTTGGCCTGCCCCGGGATTTGAACCTGGGACATTTTTTCCCAATATATCTATTACCATACCTCGTATTGTTTTCTCTATGTCCAGGGTAAAGAAAGTTATGTGACTGCATTATTTTCGTGGATATTGATAGTTCTCTCATTTGTTTCTCTCATTTGTCAAATTTATTCTACTTTCATTTTTTTTCCAAGGCCCGCTGGTAACAATATGTTTTAATGTCAAATGTGATTCGGATTCGATAATTCTGTGTAAGAAGGGATTAAGTATTCTCAAAAACATTTGATTTTTGGCATTTAGAATCTGAATTTTTCAAAATCCTTTCTTAGTGAGCACCTACATTATGAAACGAAGGTACTGTCAAAATTCCAAGTCTCTACCTGTTATAGTTTAGGCTGTACGTTGATTCCTGTCATTCAGTCATTCAGTCAGTCAGGACAAAGCCTTTTATATATATAGAGATGGCAATATTTTGGCTACTTTCTATACTACAATTGACTACAGTGGTGTGGAAACACATGGCAACACTGAAAAAAAAATACTACCCGTGCCGCCTGCTTTATTTCAGCACGTTATAGTGAAAGTGTCGGCCGCGGTGGTATTCAGGTAGAGTGCCCGTCTGTAGATTCGAAGGTCGCGGATTCAAACCCGGCCGCGGTCGATGGATTTTTCAGGACGTAAAAATCCTGGGCAACGTAGTCCTCCGGGAGGGCCTTTAAGCTGGAGGGCCCGTCTCGAAGATTTATGGCACGTAGAAGAACTCCAAGCCTAAATTAGAGCATCTGAGCAAAAAGCTGGAGGGCCTGTCTCGTAGATTTACGGCACGTATAAGAACTCCAAGCCTAAATTAGAGCATCTTGACAAAATTCCTCATTTCTTTTACGTCCAAATATTAAAGTGCCTTAGTTTCCGGAGGGTGATTTGTGAAGCAATGAGCTTACCACCTGTCCCTCTGTCCTCGTTCTCGGAAAATAAGCGTAACAAAATTAATCTAGGTACTGAAACACCAATTAAAGGCTCTATGCCTCGCCGTAGGAGTTACAGGAAAAAATCATAATTTTGCTCGGCCCGCGTCCGGTAGAAATTACCTGCTAGGTTTTTTGGACCCAAACTTAATCCACCCCAATGTACAAATAACCTCTTTCGTAAATGTATTTCAGAACAGCGTGTTTCCAAGAGTAAAAATAGCCGTAGAAAGTTAATTTCCCATCGCATGACACTGTAAATAAAAACCGGTAGGCCTTATATTTATAACTGCAGCCAAAAATTAACATTTAATTCACACAGGGAGTATTTGTTGCTATGGTAAAATATACAAGTCGGCTTTGCTGGGCGAGGTCAAGCACATAGGTCAAAGGTCAGAACTGCAATCTTTCTTCGGTGTGAGCATTGCGCCAGTAAAAGAAAGGCTTTATCGCGATCCGACGCCGACGATATTTAAATTCTTTGCGCCCCAACATCGAAGTTGTTATCTATTGTAGTCTATTGTGTGGAAACTCCACTTATCCAACAGATAACAACCGAACATAAAAATGTTGAGCAATAATCTTGTATAGCGTTCCGTGTAATGCAAATGAACCAACTGGTTTTCAATTTACCATAAGGTTTTATTTCAGGATGCAGGAAATGTCTTACGTGGGTTTATCTAAAGAATTAAGCAATGCTCGGATCAATGTCTATTCAATCCACAGCACCAATAAAATGTCAAGGTAAAATTATCTTCTTCTTCATTGGATGTCACATGACGGTTGATTTCAAGGCACAATTCATGTATTTTCTGCCTTAATTTATGGTTTTCCACAGCCCTCCTCCAGGTGAATGAACAAAAAACAATAACAACAACAAAAATAATAATAATAATAATAATAATAATAAAAATAATGATAAAAATAAAATCAGGTAAACTGATGTAACAAAGTGCCATAACGCTTTTGTTTAATCAGTGATAATTGCAATTATGATATACAGAAAATAAGTTACTTTTTTAATCGATTTCCGAGTTAAGCTCTAGTTCGATTCATTAAGCAGGGCTTACGGAAGAACGAAGGTCTAGTTTCATAAGCATATGTGAAGGAATATGTGGGTAGTGTTATTTGTCAAAGCTAACTGTATTGCAAATTCCAAAGCCGTAGGCCTATTTGAATACTGTAAAACATAATGTTGTCACGATAACTGATTTGCATTTGATAAATTCCTTCTAAAATGTTACCATAGAATAGGCATTGCTCTGATACCGGTCAACCGATTTGGTGAAATATAAACAGGCTTCTTCCCATGGACGTTGTAAATGCGTACATGTATACCAAGTTTCCTGAATATCCGATAAAGCATATTCGAGTTATTGCGCGTACAGACGAACGGACAGACAGACAGAAATTTTCCCGTCCACCACAATCTCAGAAAGTACCATTCTGGCACTTAATAAAGAGTGATGGTGGATGTTATTGTAATGTCGCTTACGACACTTTACATTTTAAGTAAAGTAGATCTTAGCGATTCCTAGTATAGATTCCAACATTAACCGACTACGATATCTTTTCACAAAAGAGAACAGTGGAATTCCATGACGGCATTACCTGGGTCTTAGATGCTTGTTTCTGAAGGATATATTCTTACTTAATAGTATATTGCGATACTAGTGCCGTAAGCGGTGTATACGGATCGAGGAAAGAGTTTGAAAAAACGAGGCGCTTGCGCCGAGATTTTTTCAATTTCCGAGATCCGTTATGCGGTTACGGCACGAGTTTTGCATGCTATTTTTTGCACGATGATTATTTAAATCAATTTATTTGTATTAATTGAGATATTAGCTGAAAATATTATGTATATACACTATTGAAGATGGATGTTATATTTCAGAAAGTGATTCGCAAGTGTTGGTTGTTATGGGGACTGAATATTTGTCCTGTTAAAGCCGCCACAAATTGGGGGGCCTTGGTTCCGGTCTTCGATAAAGGCTTGTATTATGATGGTTTTACTTACGGCACGTGTGCTTTTTGTCATTTTTACAGCACTGAGATTTCTTTTGTTTTCATAGCAACCAGATTGCGTGTGGGAATGTCAAGTTACGATCCACGGCAACAATATTCGTATGTACCACTAATTAGTTACGTCGTGCAAAAACATATTAAAACTTAAAAGAAACATAGGAGTGTTAAAATCAATTATTACGTCAAGACCCTTATCTTACTCAATGATTCTCGACTTTGTATTCCAACCTCTTTGACACATTATTCATTGTTGTGACAGGTGGAACGCCTGACAGTCGTACTTATTTGATGAAGGGTAGCAATAATTGAATAAGATGGCGTACCCACACGCTATCTTCCCATCGGATACGCTTTATAAGTCTTTACTTTATGTCATTCCTCTAAGCACAAAAGCAATCACTTTATTAGATATTATATTCCGGAAGTTCATTCGAAAATTATTTTTAGTTAATAGAGCTCTAATTCCAACAAGCTTTTATGTCAAAGCTGTCCAATCTAAAAGTAGCTAAGTGCTTAATAAGTGGCTTGGTTCTAAAAGGGCCAATGTCATAAAACTTGCTTTTGAGATAACTGACTTTGAAGCCTTTATAGAAGAACATTTTTTGCTGAGAACTTCCGACATTGGCCCCTAAGGTTTCTGTATTATGTCTATTAATAGCAACAGACATTGACACTTTTAGTATACGAAAGATAAAGACTAGCCGAGCTCATTAATGCATAGATCTCATTTTTGCAAGAAATTGACATTGGCCCTTTTAGAACTAAGCCACAGAATTTATCTTTTCACTCACATAGAATCTACGTGTATTATACAAGTGTAAACACTTAATAATTATTGTTTGTTGGAACTAAATGAAAAGGACCAGTTTTATACAATTTGTAGTTTGAATTTCAAAATAAAACTTAGGGATAATCATCCCAATGATATTATGTACTTAGAATTAGAATTGTTTTATTTTACCTGGTGGAATTAAGGCCACTAGACCTTCTCTTAAATTCAACCAGGATTATTACAACTGAACTTTATAATAAAGTAATAGAAAGTATGATAGGGGAACAATATAGTTACAGATACACAGAAACACGATTATACTATTATCATTTAAGGCTTAAGAATAAGAAATAAAAATTTGAGATTTTTTGTCATATTGCCATTCTTTACCCCCTTAATGGATATACTATTTTATATCACAAACCTGATAAAATCTCTGTACAGGAATTCTGTATATGGCTCGCATTTTACATTGTGTTTTTCACCCCACAGCATAACATTTCACGGCTGCTCCCCGTTAAAAAAATGAATAATTAACATAGAACATTAGAAATGATTTTAGTGAACCTAAGGCCTTGGATATAATCTAAGCATGTAACACATTATAAATATCAAGCCTTGCAAAAGCTACATCGATAAGCACAACGCATAGGCACGATTATTAATAAATGTTATCACATCGCACACTCATTCATCAGAATGTCTCACAATCCTTTGTACCTGTAAGCACTTAACGTTATATTTACACTGTTATATTTGGAACTCAGCACAAAGTATGAGGCGCGTTCACAAAGTAAGCTTCCCTGGGGCCGTTTACAGAAACAAAACACAATTTCAAAGGAAATATTTATTGCAACAAATACAGCCAGTGTTCAGCTATTTTTCAACATATTCGCCACCGGAATTGAAACATTTGTCACACCGTAGAACCAACTTTTGAACACCTGTGTCGTAGAAGTCTGTCACCAGGGATTTCAACCAGTGTGTGACAAACATCTCCGCCTCTCTGTCATTCTCTGTCATTTCTTAAGATGTAGGAAAAAATGGAAATCACTAAGAGCAAAATCCACGCTGTGGGTGGATGTTTAAACACCTCCTAGTAAATCTCCTGCAGAATTTCGGCTGGGAGGTATTTAAACATTCACCCTAAAGCCCGGACCTCGCTCCCAGTGATTTCCATCTTTTCCTATATCTCACGAAATTATAAAGAATTACAGAGAATGAAAGATGGTTGCCACACAGTGGTCCAAATCCCTGGTGGCACACTTCTAAGACACAGGTGTTCAAAAGTTGGTTCCACGATGTGACAATTTTTTTTTCGCATTTCGACAAATTTATTTATTTATTTATTTTATTATATCACATTTATACAAACACAAATACATATTTATACAAGTAAAATAAAACAATTTTCAAATTTCAAAAGTAACTACAACTACAATTTAAAAGGCGGAAAAGAAATATAGGCTATATCTTCACAAGAAGTATTAACATTTAGTAATACACCAGAATGAGCAAGACTGCTCGTGCTCGGGTGCAGTTTCAAAAATATCAAAGTGAAGAAAGAGGAGAGACAAAGAAATATGAGTGTATAATGTGATTAACTAAAAAAGAAAGTAAAAAAATATTAAACATAAATTCATGTTTCTGACTGTGACTGATGCATAAATATTTCCTTGAAATTGTGTTTTGTTTCTGTAAACGGCCCCATGGAAACTTGCTTTATGTATGCGCTTCGTAGTAAGACGTAAAACATGTACACAAAAAGGTCCCTTCCTGAATATGAAAACTATTCTGATTTCCACTTACTACCCGCGCGCGATTTCTTGGGCGCTCGGCTCCCTAGTCCTCATTCGGTAGATTTCGTTCAACTTCGTAGGTAAAGCTGAGAACATTGAAACACGAAATACGCTGTACACCCTGACATCTAGTGGCTTCAATACTAAGCTTTCATTCTGTCTCAGGATTCTTATTTATTTATTGACATTATCTTTTCTGACGCATGGAGTTATGGGGAAAAATACAATCTTTCGAACTGCTGATTTCACAAACACTTCATTGTACAGTCGGTCAAATAAAAAACGTCGGGACTCGTATGCTGTTAAAATTAAAGTTTTGACGCATTAGTTCACAAGTTTCCTATAAAAAACACAAAATACAGGTCATTTTCGGAACATATGAGGCCATGCGGCAGGAGGGAAAATATGAACAAGGAGGGAAAAAATGAAAATCGTGGAAAGCGCAACACACGATATTCAACTTAATGCATTGTCATAATTAATTTTGCTTTGTGTCATCGCCACATACAAATGCTAACGTGAGAGAAAGTGTAGTTAGGGCTGTAATTGACCTGCAATTTTCGGTCTCTGAAGCAGCGAGAAGGTTCCATATTTATGAAAGAGCAGCTCAGAGGAGGGAACTTGACTATAATGCGACCGGAAGTTTTCATAGCAAACGTTGATCTGGCCGGACGCGTATTTCGATGCTAAGATTGGTTGCAGAAGTTGAGCGTAAGTTATTGATTTTGCACTAGAAGTACCGGTATTATAAAATAAAATCTTAAAAAATGCTCCTTGAATAAACATATTCCTCGCGAATCTATTAATTATTAATATTATAAAAATTTGCAACCAAGAATATGGCGGATTTGAGGCATATAGCCACAGCCTTCTATACATGTTTGTTTTGGAACAAAACTGACTAAATAATCAAGAAAATACATGGATAGACAAGAGGCGTGTGTGAACCTAACCTTAAGTCTTCCTGTACATGCGCATATGCTCGTTCGTGATACTTAATCAAATACCGCCCGACGTTTTTTATTTGTCCGACTGTACATCCAATACTTTCCTCACCTCTTTAAGAATTCCGTATGTGCTAATTTCTGACGATCCCTTGAACTCTGATGTCAATTTCATGGACTGAAAGTTGAGCGAACTTTTCACAAAACGTATTAAATACGATTAAAATTAAGCCTATCGTTTTCTCCACTTTTAGATGCCTTACCTCTCTTACGTTTTACAACACGAAATGGCGAAGCATGTTCCGCTAAGACTCTTCTTTGTGCTTAAAATTAGTCTTCCAGTGTAAAAATATTGAGCCTATATTATGCATAATATTCTTATTTGATGACTTATTTGATAACCAAACGCTTATGACGTTACGCAATACCGTCACCACGTTATATTATTGGACTGCATTAAAATCGTTGTATATTAAATTTGTCACTACGTAAAATACCATACGCGCGATTCTGTTGAAACTTGATTTCTTTGGTTGACAACAATGCAGAAAGACTGGCGGACTAGCTATGTTTTATTCCCCCCGACCCTCACTTCCCCGTAAATCCAGCGCCCATGAAATGGCGCGCGGGTAATATACGTCTCTACTGAATAATATACCATAGGTGTGAGTGGACTAACATATACCACTTTTCATGCAGAATTCAGATCGATCCTAATACGCTTACCGTATTGAAATTGTCATGAAAACGGAATTCACATCGATCTGAATCTCAAGATCAATCCCCGTTTTTCCCGGGACAGACCCATTTTTTTGACAAAATGTTCCTCTGTCCCGAAAGTGATATTGGGGACACTCAAATGTCCCGGTTTTTCTGATTGTGATTGGTCAGTGTGTTTCACGCTACATTAATACAAGTCACAACATGAAGGTCTTACTCACTGTCAAAACATACTTCAATGGAGTAAAATGTGCCGACTTTTACGATAAATTATAAGAAAAACCCCACTTCTTGATAGAATACATAAAAGTGAAATGCGCAGTGACAATGAGGCATCTATTTCTCTGGAATAAATTATCTACAGCACTCTGCAGAAAAAATTAAATAGTCATTTTGGGATAATTTGTGTACGTGAGACAAAGTAAAACGTAAATATTCCCTAAATTTGGTTAATTAAATTTCTGTCCCCCTTTTTTTCCTTAACTGTCCCAGGTTTTTTACAAAAAAAAATTAAAATGTCCCGATTTTAATTAACATTATATGGACACCCTAAGCTAAAGCGACTTTATATAAGAGAGATTAAAAGGGGTACTGAATAGTTTAGTGCTGGGTACCCCGTAGCGTAGTGGTTGAGGCGCTGCGCTACGAACCGGAAGGTCGCGGGGTCGATCCCCGATGAGTTCGTTGGAATTTTTCAATTGGCCTAATCCTTCTGGTGGCACTATGGCCCTGGGGTCGACTCAGCCTCTAACAGAAATGAGTACCAGGAGCAATCCTGGGGGTAAAGGCGGTCGGTTCGTAAGGCTGACAACCTTCCACCTTCATGTGCCGATGTCTAAAAAATCTGGGAGCCTCAACCTCCTGGAACCCTTTGGGTCTCCATGGCCTGTAATACACTTTACTTACTTTTACTGAACAGTAGTGCAAAGAGAAGGAACGCCGGAAGAAGAGGGAAGAACCGAGGGCGTAACACCACCCGAAAAGCCACTGTGGGAAGCTCGGAGAGTTCATGTAATAACAGCATGTCCATTCGCCGAAAATAGCAGCTAATGAGTTGTACCTAAATAATCTGTCCCGTGACATTCTTCTGTACCTTGGTTATTTTCGTCTTAAAGTAAAAATACTCTTTTCTTTATTGCAGGAGTCATTAGCTTTCTATCGGCTCGTATCAGCGGCATGTCTATACGTATTATTATTCTATTATCAATAATCTCCACGCCTAGAAACAGGACACGCTAAATGAGATAATTGAGAATGTAGGGCAGGGCCGACCGCTCGTGAGTCTGAACAATGAATATATGATTACTCCCCTTAATTGTTCTCACGCCTTAATGTAACGTGATGCCGAAAGAATTATTATTTTCGGCATCCACTTGGATTTTATAACATAATTGAATCTAACATATCATGTTCTAAATAATGTTTAATACACTTTTAAGTGGGGACGCCTGCACATGCCAGAAAACAGCATTCTGACTTGTTTCATGTTTTATATATTAAACATATATAGTTAAAGCTAACATAAAGACTAAGAGACCCGAAGGGAAGAGACCACTTGGAAGACTACAGGGTTGAATGCGGGCTCATGTAAGCGTGGCAATTGAACCTCCGGGTTCCATAAAATAGATAATATTCCTTTAGCTTGCTTAGGATTTCTTTAAATTCGGCGGTGTTTATACTTCTTTCAGTTTCGAGGCCATATCGGGAGTTCAGGATCTGTGTCTATACAGTAGGTCATGAAACTATTGGTTGTCAATTATTTGCTGTTGTTGGTGTATTTTATGGAGTACATTTCAGCTTATATTAATTTAAATGGATATGATACAAGATGAAATGGTGAGGTTGATATGTAAATATCCAATTCGGTATTTGCCTTCACGACTGGAGAAACCATGAAAAAACCTTTGTCAAATTGGCCGGCCACTTTGATTTGAACCTGGGACCTCCCGAATGCGAGTCCAAGACGTTGCCACCTCGGCCAAACGATGGAACAACTAGCAGCGTTGAAAATTGGATTTTTTTTCCTTTCCTCTCTTCTTTTCCTCTTTCTACTATTCAATCTCTTTTCTCCTTTAGCCTACCTACTTACTCCTATCCTATAAATTTTAGACCTAGCGGGACTAGCATCATACCTAGTCGCCTTATCCACTACGCCATCGAGTGATTGTTGGGGAATGAATTTAAGTTTAGAGAGCCGTTTTGGTTAAAGAGGATGTCTCGTATTGTAGTAATTAATGCAAGGGTTATTTTCTATGGTAATAATTAGCGCATATGGTGTGGTACAAGGGTTATTTTCGTATTGAGAATGCCTCGATTGTAGTAATTAGTGCATAAGCATTGGTACAAGGGGCTGAAGCGGCCTGGTTGGGTGGAGCGTCGCGACCTGTTCTTCCATTTTGCCAAAGGTTATTTTTACCCTTGAGTCAAGACTAGTCTAAATTAGGAAAAAAAATACATTCAGATTGAAGACGAACAAATATTTAATGTGCTCGTTAAGTCGCTCCACGCGATATTTAAGGCGCATGAAAGCCTAACGCCTTCGTGTATAAACCGAGGACCATGAGAGAATCGAGTCATGCAAATGTTAAAACACAAAGAAATGTAGATCGTCTCAGGTCAATCCATAAAATAAAATAGACTAGATACCATCAACTCAACAATATTTTATTTTAATATTTTCCTAGACTTTTCGGCGTACTTTCGACATCTTCAGGGCATCTTCTTTTGCTGGTTTGGATGCCTCAATAATCCAAACCAAAAAGCATTGTCTTACACTTTGTCATATTTATAAAATCAACATTTCTAAAAGTTTTATAAAAAGACTATCACTGAATCGTCTTCAGCTATTATCATTGATTAGTAGACTTCGGATTTTAGGTAAAAACTTATTTTAACCCTTAAGTGATATATGGACGAAAACTTGTATATGCATATTTCATAAGTGACTATGCCTAAAACTGATACTTTTATAGGACCTAAAGCAGCCTTTTTTGCTTGTTTTTCCTCTAAAGTTCAAAATAAGTTTTTTTATATATATAAATTCTAGCATTTATTTTCAGTTCGTACCAAATTTTTAGCTCGGAATGTGCAGTACATGATACATTTATGACGTGGTTAAATAGTAAGGAATGTTTCGTCTTCAGTAGAAAAATTCCTTGGAATTTCCAAGAAAATGTAGTGTTTTTCTCCCGAAAGTAGTTCTATGAATCACTGAATCACTGAGGGATACAAGGGGTTGAATATGCTAGTGTGCGTAGCTTCTGGGCGCAGGGATTAGGTTTTCACTGTTATGGTAGTAATACAGGCCCTAGTACTAGGGTCTATATAATTCTGTGTACCATAGGCCTATATCTGTGTTTTATCATGATCATTGATTAATGGTGACTTCAATAAATATAATATTCTGCATTGAATTTGAGATATTTCAGAAAATTGGCAACTTAACGATTTTATAAGAGACTATTTTACGATTTTTAGAACTTATTTTCCAACTTTTAGAGCCTATTTTAGGTACCTAAAACAGCATTTTTAGCGATCTAAAAGTCCGAAGTCTATTGATTAGTAATTCTATTTGGCTCTTTTTTATGAATGCTGAAGATCTATACTCGTAAAACAATATTATGTGTGTTAAAATAAATAAATTAGTGCCATACGTCTCCTCACAGCTCTGGTTAAGTTCGCCACCCACGCAAAGATTGGTGTTTCTCCATTCTTTCCTTTCAGACTAGTAGCAGGTATACCAGAGTATACGATGGTAATTAGCAGGGTCAAGATTCTGATGACCTAAAATTGTTTCAAAAATGACCTATAAAATGACCCTATATTTAAAAGAAAATGACTTAATAATTATAAAAAATTACCTTTAAAACTGATATTTTATTTATAAAAAATATTATTGTACACAGAAAGTTAAAGACTAGTTTGTACAAACTATTACTTAATTAATTGTATTACTTAATACAAGTATAAAGCGTGGGAAGCTTAAAACTCGTTATTTTGAGTCTTAATTTTTAAAATTTTCCGGGGGAGGATCCCCGGAAGCTTAAAACTCGTTATTTTGCATTTATTTTTAAAATTTTCCGGGGGAGGACCCCCGGACCCCCCTCTCCCTGGGGGGTATTCCATACCCCCCAGACCCCGCGGATGTTATAACCCCCCCATATGGTCGGCCTGGTTACGCCTATGGACAATTGTACAGTGTATGTACTACATAGGCGAGTTTAATTTGAAATTTATTTCATTAATTTAATGTTTATGCCAAATTAATAGTAACTTAAGTTTTAGAATTAATGCAATTGTTCATATTTTATAGGGACACGTAAGATATATATAAAATATTAGGAGTATTTGGAGCTGATGAAGCGAGAAAACAGGAGAAAATTCTTTAAAAATAGAAGTTCATTACAAGGAAAACTGTAGATCACCAAAATTGTTAAAAAGTTATTATTTGATTGAATTCTTTTGATGTAAGAGTTTAGTGTCTTTAAACGTTTTGAATTGAAACATTATTTTTTTTTAATATGTTATTTATTAGGTAATATTTAGGGTTTTTGTGTCACATTTAGTCATTTTTAAGGACATATTTGCAGTAATATTTTCCACTTCTTTAGGTCATAAACATCCGAACCCTAATTATAATCATACCACGAGCGCTACCAACAGAATTCCAATTTTTAGCGGATTCTCGCCTGCATAAGTGCTACGAAACGACTTCTTGATGGTACTGTGGCAAAGTGCCCTGTTTTCATTTTGTGGACTGTCGTTTTCGAGGTCTTTTTGACATGGACTGTTGGCAGCATCACGGAGACCAGAGCCCATGAAATGTCACCCATCTTTTTTATAATGTTTTGCTTAAACGTTATTTCGCGTTACAATATTCTGACAATTTTGTACTATTTCCTGTGTTCGACGCCCGGGAGCCGCTTGCTATCGTGATACACGCCACGTAAGACAGCTTGCAGTTTACTCTCGTGATGGTTTCTCTGAGTTTTGAATTCTTGTAATGTGAAGGGTCACATCAGAACACGGCATTGAGTACATATCAGTGATGGAGACAGCGATCTTTATAACAAGCCGAGCATCACAGTAGGGAATACAATTTAGGTTATGTAACTTGGAGACGAAGTCTTTGTTCATGAAATGTTATCACTTCGTACTTTTTTATAAATGAAATCACTAGTATGCTTCCTATTCCCTTAACTTTAAAACGCTTCTCTGTGCACGGATTTACTTCACGCAACTAAGTCAATACCAATAAAATCAGGTAAACTGATATAAACAAGGTGCCAGATAGAGTTAATCGGCCATATTTAAGGGGAGATGGTAGTTATCAGTGTCAAAAAAAAGCGATTTTTTTCTTAGGTTCATGTAATAGAGTATAGTTTTGTGAACATTTTGATATATAGGTCTTATATGTTCTGTTATTATTAAGTCAAACAGAGCGACCTGGAGCTTTCTAAAATGGCTAAAATACCATAAGGCACGTCATTTTCTTTTCGCTCTCCTGTAAAATTACATTTTTTGTACTTCAGGTATCATTTTCTGAAAAGCTATTCATGCTAAAATAATGAAACTTTCAGGAATTCATTATAGATGAATGACAAATCTCCCTTAGCAGAATTTTGGGAAAAGTCTTGACTATACAGAATTTTCAGCTATTTTTAATTGAAAAAAAGTCTTTTTTTAGTCGTGAAATTTTCATGCAGTTTTCATGCAGTAATATTGCACATATTAGACTGATTGAGCTAGGGTAAATAGTAGTACCTATTGTTAGTAGGTTCCCAAAGTTTCACAAAAATCTAAGCTACAGAAATTGAATAAAGCGTACCTATGTCAAGGGAAGTAACTGTTAAACAAAATTATCACCTATGTGTTAAAAAATTCTTTCGTACCAAACAGTGAGTTCTAGACTAACCATTCTCTGCTTATTTTAAACTGCAGAGTGCACTTGCAAAGCATAAAAAATTCAACTAAATCTGACTATTAACACCTGAGTTATGGCTTCTTGAACAAACGCTATATTTTCTATCATTTTGCTAGCGCAACTACCATCTCCCCTTAAGAAACTATTGAGTTCAGATCAAGATTTCTTGAGGAAGTTTGATAAGCATATGTGAAGGAATAAGTGGGATAACAACAGAACGAAATTACAACAAATTCCTCACATCTAAAGCAAGGCGTGATATATAGTATATTGCGATACAAGTGCCGTAAGGCACGTTTACGGGTCGAGAAAACAGATTGAAAACCCGAGGCGCAGCCGAGGGTTTTTAAGTTTTCGAGACCCGTAAATGCCTTTACGGCCCGTGTGTTGCATGCTATTTTTTGCACGATGATTATTTATATCAATTTAATTATATTAATTGTGATAATACCTGAAAATATTATGTAAATACATTCTTGAAAATAGATGTTTATTTCAGAAAGTGATTCGCATGTGTTTGTTGTTATGGGAACCGAATATTTGTCCTGGGGGCCGTGCCCATAAAGGCTTGTATTATGAAGTGTATCGTAATGAATTATGACGTAGCGCTTGGACCGTAAGTAATTTAACCTCATCGCAACCGTCCTTAGCAACAAGACTGTGGGAATGTCAACTTACGATCCATGTAAACAACGTTCGTAAGTACCACTTACTAGCTAAGGAGTGCAAAAATAAATTTACAAACATCTGACTGCATTGTAGTCAAGGCCCTCAGTGATTAACAACGTGGCTTTGTAGTATAGTGATGATTTCCCATTCAAAAAGTATGTGAACTTTAATATTGTCGTTACTCCGGTACCAGTCAACCGATTTGATCCAAAATATTTTTTTTTTTGCCATGGACGTTATAAATGCGTAGGCCTATAACTTTTCCTGTTCCTCGACGACTTTTTTTCAGTTGGATAATTTATTCAAATAGTGCATTGACATCTACAGTAATAATTTACCCAAATACAAGATACTTTTTCTTTATTTAAGTCTTTCGTTTCCTCCAAAAGTATGATATTATTTAAGTTTTGATCTGTTCCCTTCATTGTGTAATTTTCGTATTTTATGTGTTTCTTGTTTTTTTTTCTGTATGTTTTTATGCCTTTAAATGCCCTTAGGGTATTCGAGCGACAGATACTGAGAAAGATATATGGACCCGTGAAGGAAGGTGAAGGCTGTAGAGCGAGATACAATGCTGAGTTGGATGCCTTAATTTAAGGAGAGGATATAGTTAGATTTGTGAAAGCTCAGAGAATACAATAGTTGGGCCATGTGGAGAGAATGACAGAAGAGCGTATGCCTAGAAGAATGCTGAGAGAAGTAATTCACCATGCACAAAGAAAAGGGAGACCAAGAACAAGGTGGATGGATGATGTTACTGAAGACTTGCAAAATATGAAGGTTAAAAAAGATGGAGGGAGAGAGTTCGAGATAGACAAAACTGGAGGATGATTGTGAAGGAGGCCAAGGCCCACCAAGGGCTGTAGAGCCATGAAAGAAGAAGAAGAATTAGTTTTAAATATTTTTAGTATTACATTAAATATACCTTAAAATATTAGTGTTCTAAAACTGGTGTGATTAGAATAAGATAATGTTGTAATTGGGCAATGGGCCTGTTATATTCTCAACAAAATAAATAAATAAATAAATATTCCTCGCCGCCTACAGGAACCGGGAATTTCCCATTTTCTGAATGTTTAACCGGTGATCCAAAGGACATGAAAACCCAGGTGGTACCCAGCTAAAACGGTTGATTTTGTAAACGTATCTTATGGTACCAAAGGTAGGCAATAGATGCAAAAAGTCACGATCCCATTTATCAGCCTACAGAAGAATACGGGCTACATAGCTACAGAATATAACGGCATTCGGGAATGTTGTAAAGTTTGTTATTTACGTAACACAAAAGTGCCATAATGGGAAGAACAAATGCCACTCTATGCAATAAAGTATATCCCGTACAGTTAAGCCGAGTAAGCTAATAATAGTCGCTAAGTTTTACACGCTAAAGGAAGTGGTGCATGCTATATTAATCACAACTGTACAGAATTACCGTACACTATGAAGTCCCAAGTATTAATAACAGTATTGCACTCACCCATTCCTGCCAGGGATGTACCAGCTTCATCCTCCCGTCTGTAAAATAAAGATAAGGAACTATGTAATAAAAACATCAAACAGCAGCCATTCTGCTCGGAGAAAAAAAACTAGTTCGTGCTAGATCGTGTTTATACGTTAAGGTAATAGTATATTGCGATACAAGTGCCGTAAGCGATGCATACGGATAGAGGAAAGAGTTTGAAAAAACTCGGCGCGAGCGCCTCGTTTTTTCAATTTTTCGAGATCCGTTATGCGCTTACGGCACGAGTATTTCATGCTATTTTTTGCACGATGATTATTTATATCAATTTATTCATATTAATTGAGATATTAGCTGAAAATATTATGTATATACAATATTTAAGATGGATGTTATATTTCAGAAAGTGATTCGCATGTGTTTGTTGTTATGGGAACCGAATATTTGCCCTGGGGGGCCTTGTCCATAAGGCTTGTATTATGATGAGTGCCGTAAGTAAATTCTTACCGCACGGAAATTTGTTGTTTCCATAGCAACAAGATTGCGTGCGGGAATGTCAACTTACGATCCACGGCAACAATATTCGTAAGTACCACTAATTAGTTAAGTCGTACAAAAATATCTTATTAATATGGATTCATAGTTTTCCTCAGTGACGGATTAACAAATTCACCACTGAGAATTTCATTCATACGCCGCGTATTTGACCAATCACGATCGTTTATCTTATAATATGATTCCTAGGGTCGCAAGGATGCAATTTTATCTGATAAAACGCCAGCTCGTTACTGGGCACGTAAGGCATCAACGTGCGGTGATTAATGTGTCACATGATGCCAGTAAACAGAATAAAAACACAATATTTTTATACAACATAACTTGTTTGGAAATTGAAATAATATAAATGTCCATTGATTAAAACACAATTTCGATTCGGTGCAAGCCAGTTCGTGTGCTTTTATAGCGTTCTGATGTAAGCAACTACGACGACGCTGTGTATCTTGTGGTACGTAGTACGCACTATTGGTAACATAGGGAAATCGATTCATTGAATCGATTCATGGACTGTTAATTCATTTAGTACGCCTGTAACTAACAGCTGACAGAATACTGACAAAAAAGGTAAGAAAATAATTATTATTTACACAATCCGTTACACTTTATTCATGGAATTAGTATTAATATTAGCCCATAATGTCCCCGAGGGGCACGGGCCTCTCTCCTGAGAGAGGTGGCTTGTGTCCGCAATCCCGGTTAGCCATTCCGGGAAGGATCTTCCTATTATGCCTATAGTCTATCATTTATTGGTCCGATATGTAGTCTATCATTTTTTTTTGTACTATATATAATTCTAGCACTATACACTGTGGCTTTAGGTCTTCGCTTTTCGGCCGTGCACTGCTTTCCTGCTCCTTGCTATTTACTGTCCTCATCCTGTGTTGTTGTTTTGGATTGCTGTCTTGACTAGAAGTTGCCATTTTACTCATGGAATAGTCTTTACCAATTCTTACTCGAGATTACGAGTTTCGTCCGATAAATTTACTCGAAAGAAGGTTTCAAATAAATAGTATAAGCATCCCATTTACAACATTTAAACAAATTCGTACAACCTTTTTGAGAAAAATCGCGAAAAACGAAATTTTCTTCAAGCAAAGTCTCCTGAAATTAAGAGAATGTCATCGTAAAGCTTCGTGTCACATGTTCAGAAGGTACCTAACCCAAATATAAGATATTTTTCTTCTGGAGCTAGGCTGTTCACAGACACACACATAGCCTACATACAGATACACAGACATTTTTCTGAAAATAATATTTTTGGATTTAGGGGACCTTAAAATGTGTATTTGTGTTAAAAACTCAACTTCGAATTTGAAATATTATACATCCTCTCTCTGTAGTAAGCCTACCTAAGTCTGGCCGTTGTAAGAAGGAAACCAGAACTAAACAAAGACCGGTACATCTGTCTCACTCTAGCACATTACTCGTATGACTTAAGAGTGAGACAGACATACTGGCTTTTGTTTACTTCAGGTTTCCTTCTTAGCTCGTCTCGGGTATAGGGTACGGGTAGAGGAAGTAAAAAGTATATGAGATCATCACAGGATTTTATTCACTTATCTTTTCGTATTTTCTGTCTCTTTATACACTAGATTCGTTGTGCAAATGGTTTGTTTACATTTTTCGGACATTTCGGAACATGAGGTTATCTGCGGTATTTTGGACAGCAATGAGAAGATGATCATAGCGTATCACGCGATGATGCCTGCGGATTAACAAAGCTCGTACAGGAATAGAATTACCAAGGCAATGGGTATTTTAAGTACCAAGCAAACTGATACATCACACCTCCGGATGTGTTTCATGGAATCATATTACTTTTTTCTTTCAAAATTGCTTCTGGAAATTGTAACAGAAACAGATAAAAATTACATCTCAGGAAACGCAGTTGCTGTTTTTATTTATTACAATGAGACCTAAGTTAGGAGGTTATCATTCAACTTATTACTTGGGCCCGGATTCTTAGGTTTTAAATTATTTTGTTCCTTGCTACCTATCTGTGACATTTTAACGTAATTATCCGTTTCACTGTCAAGGCAGCCATACAGTCCAATCTTATAAAACCTAAATATAGCTAAATAAGACGCTAAAAACTAAAAATGTTTTTAATTAAAATAAGATAAAATACCTAAACTAATAATAGGCTATGTAATTAATTTAATCGTGATTCTATTAAAAATTACTTTTTAAATATCTACTTACATTTTGCATCTTGCTCACTGTTACCAGCACATTAATTTAATAAAAATAATGCAATGCATTTTGCAGTTTTGTCATTTTGTATCACATTGCCCCGGTCAAGGGACTCGTTAGTGAAAATAAATCCCCTTTTTCTTTAGATTCAAATCATAAGGCAATCTTAAGAAACTTACACTTGCAGTTTATTCACAGTGGTTCATCCAGCAAGACACCGAAAGTAAAGTACTCTAAAAGTTGGCTGATGAATTTAAAACTTGTCTTGTTGTGTTTATGTGCTGGAGTTTGAAATCACAAAGAAACTATTATAAAATTAATTGTATTGTATAGACCAATGCTTCCCAACGTTTTTCAGCTGGCGACCCACCTTTCCTTATCGGAATACCTCCATGGTTCATCGGTCCCTGGTGGAGTAAAAAACATTGTTTGTATCGTATCCCTTCCTTATGTATATATAATTTACCATTAAATATTGCAAATATATATATATATATATATATGCTTTTTTGAAGATATAGATTGATTACTGATAAACAGTTTGTGTTCTGATTTGAAAATGGTTGACAAAATATAAGCAAGATGCCAAAAATCAAGAACCAAGAAAACAATTAAAACACAATTTGATTTGTTTCAGTTTTTCTTATCTTTTCTGATGGTTTATTCGATGGTTTCTGATAGTTTTAGGATCTAGTCGCGACCCACCTGAAACCCTTCCGTGACACACTAGTGGGTCACGACCCACCGGTTGGGAACCGTTGGTATAGACCATAAACTATTGAAAATTAAGCAGAAAGTTCTCCTATTGTTTTGTGGTTCTGAGCCATGAAATGAAATGTAAATAAAGATGAAATTAATTAACATATTTGTTTTAATTTTTTATTGTACTTCTAGATGAATTTTGCCTGATAATGGTAAAAAAACTAAAATAAAACTAGTTTAATATGTTTAAAAACTAATACATGGTTTACAAAAACCTTAATATCCGGGCCCTACTTATTACCACAATTGTGTTAATTAAATTTTTATGTTTTCAATGCTGTTGCAACGAGTAGTATAAAAACTCTAAAGAATTTCATCCAGTCTGTTACTATTTTTCTTCTTAACCTTTACTAGGTAGAAGAAGTATTCTGGTCAAACCAATATTCGATGTCGAAAGTTAAAACTCTTTCAGGTCCTCTAAAGATAAAAAATTACTTTACTTTTAAATTCGTAAGATGTAAGAATACAAGGTTAATTTCTCGAAAAATTCAGGTTCTGACAAAGAAATTGAAGGTTAGATGTCAAATGCACACTCGGCAATGACATGAATAAAAAAGCATATTGATATTTTATGATAAGAAGTCCTACATCAATCTTCATTAATCACACATCTGACAATAAAACAGTCTGCATGACTTAATTCGCTATCCAAAAAAGGGACGAAAGTAAATATAATACACCTTAGATTATAACGTCCACATCTTTTTATGCAAGAACACTTACTTTACTTACCACAGAGGCAAAACCACATTAACTATCAGCATACGAAGCAATTTTGTATGAGTACTTCGTGTTAGTTATACCAAGGCACAAATAAATTTGGCAAAAAAAAAATACATTTTCTGATTTAGGGGCAATCCTTCACGGACACACACTTGCATAATACCCCATTTTAATTACGGGATACATAACACAGAAATTTTTCTTATATGTAAAAAATAGTACACTTACTCTTTACAAATCACTTAAAAGAAACACAAGAAATGCCGAGCGAGGTGGCCGAGATGGTAACGTCTTGGAATCGGAGGTCCCAAATTCAAATCCCGTGGCCGGCAAATTTTTCATGAGTTTTTCATGGTTTCCTCTTTCGTAAATTCAAATACCGAATTGGATATTTACATTCCAATAATCGTCCTCACCATTGTATCATATCCATTTAAATTCAGTTTAAATTTACTCCATAAAAATGCACTCCATAACAGAAAAAATTGACAGTCGGCAATTCCATGGCCTACCCTACCCTATAGACACACATCCCGAACTCCTAATATGGCCTCGCAGCTAAAAGGAGTATAAACACTGCTGAATTTAAAAAACACATGAATTATACAAATATTCGAGAAAAGATACTTTGCTAATGTCACAGACACATCGCAAAATGTGCTAATAGAAATGCAAATTGTTCCGAAGTTAACTATACTGGTATGAAATGCTACTCAAGACATTTACATTGCATATTGAAAATAACTGTGCAGTTTACACTACTCTACATTTTAAATCACAGAGCTTTTCATTCGATACTGTTCTGTTACAAACATACGATTACTGTCGTGGCTGTTCAATTCTTGGAATAAAAACTTCTACTATGCTGTATTCCTTGATGAATTGATCTGTTTTCTTTACATATTCGTCATTATCGATTAAAATTAATGACTCGTCTTTATCCCCTTAACTTTTTATTATATACTGTTTTCTTCCAATATTTGTTTAAGATGTCGATTTTACTAGACCTTATTTCTTCTGTTTAGTGATATTATATTTTATACACATGGCAAGTTAATAGAATATATGGTGCGCCAAGAAGATAATAGAAATATTATTCACTAGAACAGAAAATACTTTATTATATTAAATGTTCAAAATATTAAATGCCAGATGGTACTTTCTGAGATTACTTGGAAAACGAGAAAAATGCACGTTCGTTTATCCGTCTATCTGTACGCAAGATATATCGAATACGCTTTATCATACTGTAATATATACACACTCATAAAGTCCAAAAGAAGAACCCTACTGACTTTGAACCAAATCGGTTGACCGTTACCTGAGTAAGGACCAATTAATGGTCACATTCTTTTTAAATAGCAAATTTGCATCAATTGATAGAGCTGAATATGTTGTAGGGAATTGAAGACAAGAGTGACTGCGTATTTGTACATCTTCAGTTATTTTGGTAAAAATAAAGCAATTTTGTTTACGTAAGGAATTTCTTGTAAATTATTTCTCTTAATATTGTAGTTATCCCATTTGTTCCTTCACATATGCACTTTCTCAAGAAACCGTGGTTCTACATTTCAGTAGTCTTAAATATGGCTTGTTAATTCCATCTGGTGGCTTGTTTTAACAGTTTAGCTGATTTTATTGTTATCTTATTTAATAAAGATTTAAATTTTGTATGATATCAAAATCGTCTACGGTGAGAGAAGCACGAACTTAAAAAAAAGTTATTTCATAATAATCTTTAAATTTGTACCGAAGACACAATAGTATATTGCGATACAAGTGCCGTAAGGCATGCATACGGATCGAGGAAATAGTTTGAAAAAACGAGGCGCTCGCGCCTATATTATCACTATTGCATTTATTTCTCTGTTTGTTATTGCAATTTAGTTGAAGTTACCTAAGTTCATAATACACTTCTGTATTTCCTACAGTAGATTTAAGGAGAAAATACTCTCTCATTTACAATCAACTATATTAGTAAATACTGTATCTTTTAAATTTATATATTTTTAAAGCCTTTTCACAAGATTATATATCACACATTTTATCATAAAAATACCAAAAAAAAATCTTGTCACATTCCACGGTATAACATAATGATCTTTGGATCAAAACCAATATTCAGAGATCAAGAAGAACACACTATGCTCTTTTGTTTGTAACCTGGTTAAAAAATTGTTGTTCATTATTTGTTTATTAATGCCTAGTAGTATTGATAAAATAAAGCCATTTTGAGGTTTTCATATCTCTATCTCTCTATATATATAAGAGGCTTTGTCCTGACTGACTGCCTGACTGACTGACTGACTTAATGACTGACTTAATGACTGACTTAATGACAGAGAATCAACGTAGAGCCTAAACTATAACAGGTAGAGACTTGGAATTTCGACAGTATCTTCGTTTCATAATGTAGGTGCTTACTAAGAAAGGATTTTGAAAATTTTTTATTTTAAATGCCAAAAATTAAATGTTTTTGAGAATACTTATCCCTTTTTACACAGAATTATCAAATCCAAATCACAGTTCACTTGACAACAGTATTGTTGGCAGTCTTCACATAAGCCTTTGGAAATAAATGAAACGACACTTGACAATCGTTATAGTAAATTGTTTATGCATGATTTTGGTAAGGTTCGTGAATCTATGGCTCATTTTAATCGTTTCATTTCGAATTTCTATGACCATATGGCAGCATATGATTCGTTTTGTTCGGTTGTTTATTTATATTTTTAACGTTAAAATATATAATAAAGAGTAATTTTTTTAATTCCTGCAATTTATGTAAAAATTATGTCAGTGTTAATAAATGTATTGTTTTAATTATTTTTCTGTTAAATAAATTATTTAAACACAATATCTAGCAGTTGAGTAAGTAATCGCGGCCGAAGCCGCAGGCACCTGCTAGTATATTATAATACAGAAATTCTACCTTATCAATATAGTATTTAAGTATATCTTTTTCTCCCTATTATTGCTATGGATGGGTTTAATTTATTGTATTTTTACTTAGAATAGTTTGTATTTTTGTTTGGTGTATTTATATCCAAAGTATCACTAATTAGTTAAGGAGTGCAAAAATATCTTTGTCTCAAGTTTTGCCAATTCCCCAGCAAATTAACTCTGTCTGACAAATGAATGCTCAAAGCAGATTTCTTGAATACGAGTAATACAGTGTTTTGGCATGAAATTGCATATATTCGTGTCGACCTTAACGTTACTCCCATTCCATTTCACGACCAGCAGAAACGTAAATAGCATTAACAAGAAAGGCAAGAAAAGCCTTGAGCCCGGCGCCATAGTGTTTATCATAATCATAATAATGATTGTCTTGACTATGTTTGTGCACGCACATCGGAACCTCTACACTGCAGATACTTTCACTGCGCCCGCACATACTTTTGATTCGCTCCTTTCCACGTTTTGTGCTAGAGAATTTTCCACAATAATTCATAAAAACGCACGCAACATCGAAGTTTTAAAGTTCCAACGCAGCCGTAATTACGGAAATAAACACGTTTATCAACCATAAAATTAATATTATTCTGGATTTTTTTTTTAAAGAAAATTTGTTGCTCCTTATACCCTAATTAATGCCCGGTTTCTACAAACTAGTGAATTACCTATGGGTAAATTATCCATGGACAAATAAGTTCCATTTCACCTACAATGATATAATGAGCAAGGCCTTGGAGTTGTACAGTTAATTAAATTCAGAAGGCTTTGATTCTCATTGTTTAAATATTACTATTGATCCTATGAAAGGTTAAATTTTATCCAGCCATCCATGAAAGGATAAATTAACCCGAAGATTTACCCTTGGAAAGATCTAGCCCGAGTTTGTAGGAACATTTTTTCTGTCATTTTCATATTTACCTAGAGGACATTTATCTAGAAACTCGCCACAAGTATATGTGATTGCTATCTTTAAATTATTTGTGTTTGTGTGGTGTTATTTTTGTGTAAATTCTGTCCATTGGATAATTTACTCATAGGTAATTCGCGGGTTTATAGAAACCGGCCATTAATTATATAATTAAGGAAAGATAATCTAACCTTAACAAAACATCCTGGTAAACTTTGTGGAAGTATTCATAATTTATTGTGTTACTGGTATAGGCATAGAATTAGACAATATTAACACTTTTCATTTGAGAATGTCATAAAACTGTGTGACATAGACTGGAAATATTTAGTCCACTCTAGATGTCTAGCCTTGTCATAAAAATAACACTTTACATATTCTGTACAAATATTAAAACCAACTTCCCCCCTTTTGATCAAATATGAAATTCATCAACTCTTATTCTAGAATGTACACTCTACTTTTAGTTTTTTTTTAACTGATAGCTTGTGAGTCGTTCATTCATTTGAATTCTGTACTCATCTCGCCGGTAACCCTGAGGATGGAGGCAGCGTTGCCTTTGAAACGTCGCAGGAAATAGACCTTCAAACCTGGCGGTCAACCCGAGAAGCCTTCTTTCATATGCTTCACCAGGAAAACCTCAAATCACAAATTACGAGTGAGCATTTATTCATTATTAATACCGGGTAGTAATAAGTTTCTGAGTCCTCTTCCTTCCTTCCGTTTTCATTTGGTAGCTTGCACATTGATACGATTTAATGTTGCCTGATATTAATCAATTAGAGTAAATGCAATGTTAAAGCCAATGTTAAATAAAATATTATAGACCTAATAAGAAAATGAATAATAGACTACTTCTAATTTAGGAAAGTGGGTTCTGTAGAAGTATACTGAAATGTAGAAGGTCACTCAGGTGTAAGGCACCTCGCCTTACTTTTTTATTAAGTGCCAGTATGGTACTTTATGAGATTGTGTGGTAGACGAAAAAATGTCTGTCCGTCTGTCTGTCCGTCTGTCCGTCTGTCCGTGTGTCTGTACGCACCATAACTCAAATACGCTTTTTCGGATTTTCATGAAACTTCGAAAACACATTTATAATGTCCATGGGAAGAACGCCATCACTCAAATACGCTGTATCGGATTTCCATGAAACTTGGTATACCCATTTATGACGTCCATAAGAAGTGCCTTATTGAATTTGAACCTAATCTGTTGACCGGTACCGGAGTAAAACCCAATTCAGTGTATATTTTAAAGACGCGGTAACTCAAATACGCTTTACCGGATTTTTATGAAACTTGGTATACACATTTATAATGTCCATGGGAAGACGTCTATTCATAATGGATAAAATCGGTTGACCTGTTTCGGAGTAATGCTCAATTTAGTGTCTATTTTATGGTAATATACGTATTCGAAAGAATTTATAAAAAAAAATGAAAATCAGTTATCTTGACAACATAGCCTATTGTTTTACTGTGATCGTATAAGGCCTTGGAAATTAAAATACAGGTAGCTATGACAAAAAACATATTGATTTACATGCGCTTATCCAACTAGACCGTTAAAATGACCCAGGTGGCCGAGATGGTAGACCTTTCTTCTTCCGTAAGCCCTGCTTAATGAATAAATCTGGAGCTTAACTTGGAAATCAATTTAAAAAAAAACATATTCTGCATATCATAATTGCAGTCATAACTGTTTAAACAAAAACATACTGGCACTTTGTTACATCAGTTTACCTGATTTTATTATTTTTATTTACTTATTACGAGGGATTGCACCAGCTATAATATATTGATAGTATAACCCTTGAAGTATCGCGGACAATAACAATCCAAAACAAACCACTCCTTCCCTTGAAAAATTATATAATTTTTGAAAATTACACTTAATTTATCAAATCAAATTCACATCATATTCATCTGTCAAGAAACAGTTGAGAAACAATACGTATTATCAGTGTTCACAGGTAGCTTTGGAACGGGATAAAACTTAGAAATAAAAACTGATGAAGCCAGCGCTGACTTTTATAAAATAAATGTATTGTCAGTTCCTTCAGGATTCTACACCTGTAAGTTTCGCATTTAAGCATCATTTTAACCGCGGCAAAGCCACGGGCTATTTTCTAGTATAGTACAATTATAAATGTAATTTTCCGCACGTGAGGTATTAACGTATTATCAAGGTTCACTACTGAAGACTTAAACGTCTTAATTCACAGATGATTTCAGGGCTCTGAAACCTAATTATGACAAATTGGATGAATTTTGTGTCTAGGCCTATATCTGTGAAAATTACATCTCTTTCGAAGCTGTATTTCTTCCTGCATTATGGGGATATGAAAATATCGACGAATGGAAAGAAACAATAAATTCAATAGAATCATTACCAGGGCCCGGATTCTAATGACCTAAAATTGTTTGAAAAATGATCTATAAAATGACCCTAAATTTTAAAGAAAATGACTTAATAATTGTAAAGAATGACCTAAAAACTGATATTTTATTTATAAAAATTATTGTTGTACACACAAAGTTATAGACTAATTTGTACATCATTTTAAAAACTGTAAATGCAGAAAGGATTTTATAGGTCTAAAAACTTTGTTCTTTGTTCTTGATTAGAGCATTTGAGAAGAAAAGTAAGAAATAGTTTGTAGAAGAGATCCTACAAAAAATATTGCATTATGCTAACCTAGTAATTTATTTAAATATGGGGGAAAAGACGACCAAAAAGTTAATATACTCAATGTAAATGCATGAAAATGACTCAATAAGGAGGGAAATGGCAAGAAAATTACAAAATAATTATGTAAAATTGAAATAAATGTACTAAAAATATAAAATTACATAAAATGACAAAAAATGACCTAATAAAAATGCATTTCTATAATCTAGAGGCCATGATTAGGATTAACCTACAAGTTGGAATTGTCTATGCAGCATACAATAAAAAGATGACATGTCAGAATACGGGCCCTGATCATTACAATCTAAATTCAATGCATCCTTCTATCGAAGTCAACCGAATAT
Source organism: Ectobius pallidus (assembly GCA_964059195.1). NCBI lineage: Eukaryota > Metazoa > Arthropoda > Insecta > Blattodea > Ectobiidae > Ectobius > Ectobius pallidus. The sequence continues at coordinate 26,254,623 of CAXKWD010000003.1, read as the reverse complement.
TATGACAGAAATACTCGTAAAATTTAGTAATATTGTTAGCACATACAACAGCCATAACAGTGCAAAATTTGGTGTTTTTATCTTCCCCATAAGCATGGAAAAAATTAGCTGGATAGCTGTGACGTCATTCACATTTACGACAGTCTAGATCATCCACTTATAATAATAATAATAATAATAATAATAGTAATAATTTATTGTCATTTAACAGTAAAAACTGTAATAGACAGTGTCAATCTTATTATATAAATGTAATTTCGATTACAATTGTTACTGTCATATTCTTTCAAAGTTATATTGAGAAATCACTGTTATGAAGTGAGAGAAATTCGTCAATATTATAAAATGGAGTTTTCATTAACCATGTATAAAATCTTTTTTTCAGTACTTTCAGTGGAAGTTCCAATACAGTACGAGGTAGTTTATTAACAAGCTTTTGTCCCAAGTATTCGTAACTTTTCATAGTTTTTTGTAGTCTGCAACGTGGTATGTCTATTAGGTGCTTAAAACGAGTGTTATGGTTATGAATCTGATCTCTGTTGTTGTACATTGAGTTCTTACTTAGGGCAAAAATTACCAAGTCAAAAATAAAAAGATTTATAACAGTAAGTATAGACAACTTAATAAATAAAGGTCGACAGTGTTCTCTTGCTGAGGAATTATTTAATATTCTTACTGCTTTCTTTTGTATCATCAGTATTTTGTTTATGTGTGAGCTATTACCATACAAAATTAGACCATATCTAATTAAACTTTGAAAAAAGGCGAAATATGCTCCTTTAACATTGATGTTTGTTATCAATGCTTATTATCAATATGTTTACAATTATCAACAATATGTTTACTTATTATCAATATTATTATCAACGTTTACTCAATTACAAGATCAGGTAGAAACTCATAAATTTTAGCCTAAAACCGATAGGACAATTTCAAAAAGGTCTAACTTTTAATCCCCCCAAAATAAACTATGAAATTTTATAACTGCGTGTTTGTACGGTCTCAGATTTTTTGACAAAAATAAAGGGGAAGAATGAGGGGAGAAATTTATTGTAAATTAATTCTGTTAATATTCTAGTTACCCCACTTATTCCTTCGCAATGCTTATCAAACTTTCTCAAGAAATCGTGGACAAAACTCAATAGTTCGGCTATATCTCAATGTATCCTGCATTTTGGCCTTTGAGATTGAGGAAACCATGCAAACCCCAAGTTGTTGTTATTATTATTATTATTATTATTATTATTATTATTATTATTATTATTACTATTATTTCACGGTAAAAGCATTGAACAAAAAGATCGACCCTGATGCTTTCCGTTCTAGATACTTGTTAGTTTTATGAAAATGTAATAAATAAAATTTAACTGAATCTTTAATTTACTTTTTTTTAACACGTATATGCGAGAAAGTTTGTGCAACATATTTTTGCACCATTTATTTTATTTTATATGTAGTTGGTGGTGGTGGTGTAGACGCATGTGCAACAGTTTGGAGCAGAGCATCGCTCACGTGCTTTCTTCAAAATCACGCATGTAATATTAACAAGGCAAATGGTCTCATTGCGAACAGTCATGTAAGTTTCTTGACCCCCATTACATAACATCGATATCAAGACACAAGAAGGGTGTAAGCCATGGGGTTACACGCTATAGCCTTCCAGTCTCAGAAATTACCGTCATAAGAGAACTACTTTCCCTCCAGCCATAATTAATACATGGGTATGACCAGTAATTCTGTGAGGAATTTGATTTTTACGTGGCATATGCATGTGCTCGTAAATATTAAACACTAGCGAATATGCCCTTTTAGCGTGGAGTGCTGGTGATGTTTAACATTAGAAAAACCTCACGACAAGGGCGGTAGTGAACCATGATAAATTATTAGTCTAGTCCAAAGTAAAAATAGCTAAAATCGCAAAGCCTAATGTACTTCTGATTTCTTTAAATGTTGTTAGAACCAATTAGGGTAGTATGGACTAAGTTTGGAGCTTAGAAAAACCTGTCCTCGCTGCGTAATACGTGAAAAACAGCATTTTTTGTTTTAATTTGTTCAGTTGTTGTCCGGAAAGTAAGTTCCGATCGTCGATAAAGAAAACAAAAACATCAATAAGTAAAAAATATGTATTGCAATATTTACAGAGATTCACTTGCTACTTCTCTACATAGTCGCCAGCGTTTTTTAGGCATTTATCTTACCGTTGCACCAACAATTGTATGACCGTGTCATAGGACTCTGCCGCCAACGTCTGGAGCCATGATATCACTGCCATCTGTACTTCAGCGTCGTTGAGGAAACCTTTTTCTGCCAAAAATCGCTTCATGAGACAGAAAAGATTAAAGTCGCTTGGCACGAGGTCGGGGTTGTAGGCTGGATGCTCGAAGATCTCCCATGCAAACTGAAGCGGTGTGGTGTTTGCTGTTTGGGGCCGTGCATTGTCTTGCAAAAGCGCGAGGCCACTTGTCAGTATTCCACGTCTTTTGTTTTGGATAGCCCTACTCAGATTTTTCACCCATGTTTCATCCCCAGTGACAACATTGTCGAGAAACTCATCATCTTTCTCTTAGTACAGCTGGCGGCAGAGTCCTAGGACACGGGCATACAATTGTTGGTACACCGCTAAGATAAATGCCTCACTACTGGTGCCGATTATGTAGAGAAGTAGCCAATGAATCTCTGTAAATCATCATTATCATCATCTTCACTCCACGGTTTGGCCATTTTGCCCGTTCCGGCTTCATAAGTTTCTCCAGTGTCTGCTGGGTCGTCCTCTTTCTCTCCTTCCTTTTGAGCTGTAATTTGATAATACGTTCTCTGTAAATATTGAAATAAATATTTCTTACTTATTAATGTTTTTGAATATGTATTAATTAAAGAATATGTATACTTAGGTCAAATATTATCGTTTGACAATAAAATTCAAAAAGAAGTTTCAAGAAGAATCTCTTTAGCATGGAACAAATTTTGGAACTTAAAATTCATCCTATTAGACAAATCCTTAAACATGAAGATAAAAAAGGATGTAATGGACACTTGCATTCTACCAGTTATGACTTATGGATCCCAAACATGGGCATTAACTAAAAAAGAGAAAAACATGCTACAGATTTGCCAAAGGAAGATGGAGAGGAAGCTGCTAAACATTACATTGAAAGACCGAATAAGAAATGAAGACATTAGGAAAGTGACATCTATAAAGGATGTGATGGTTACTGCTTCCAGATTAAAATGGATGTGGGCGGGGCATATCATGAGAATGAACCCGGTGAGATGGACACATGCGATGACAGTGTGGGAGCCCAGAACTGGGAAAAGAAGTGTTGGAAGACAGAAATCCCGATGGGAGGACGAATTTAAGAGTGTTGTGGGGAACTTGTGGTCGAGGAGTGCCAGAGACAGAAAGAAGTGGAAAACTCTTCACATTTAGTACCAAAACTAGAGTCAATTAACTTGTATTAAATTTTAGCGTTCTCAGGTGAGGCTAGCCTGAAACGTTCTTATTTAACGAGCCAGCCACCCTGGCATGCCAGGAGGCCCTTGCCCGCTATGGGATGCTTGTGGGCTAATTCTTAATTCTTAATTCTTAATGTTTTTGTTATTTTTATCGGCGACCGGTACTTACTTTCAGGACACACCTCGTATATCCTAAATCATAAGTTTCCAGAACAAGCCTTACTTACACAAGAGGTATGTATTGAGGTTATAACGAAGTATCGTCCACACTCTGCAGACATCATTAGCATAGCATTTACGTGCCTCTACACTCCTCCGACTCATATCTCGGCTAATAAATTAACTTCATTTGATTCTCGAAAGAAAGTAGTTCAGATTTATTGCTGTTTCATGTGCTCATACAAACAGAGATAATATCAAAAGCTTTACCACACACGCAGTAAACACATCACTCCGCGTATTTCCCGAAACCCTGAAATCCCTTTAAGTGAAAAACGGGGCAATCCTCTCATAATCCAGCAACTCACATACGGAATAATCATTATCGAAACTGAGTCGGTTTTCTTCCCACCGTCTTTCGCAGTAGAAAATAAAATCAGGTAAACTGATGTCACAAAGTGTCAGAATGCTTCTGTTTAATCAGTGATAATTCCAATTATGATATGCAGAAAATAATCGATTTCCGAGTTAAGCTCCAGAATATAAGTTTTTATTTTTAATCGATTTCCGAGTTCGGTTCCAGAATATAAGTTTTTATTTTTAATCGATTTCCGAGTTAAGCTCCAGAATATAAGTTTTTATTTTTAATCGATTTCTGAGTTAAGCTCCAGATCGATCCATTAAGCAGGACTTACGGAAGAACAAAGGTCTAGTTTCATAAGCACGTGTGAAGGAATATGCGGGTAGTAAGAAAACCACGCTTTCACGTAATTATGAAAAATACAAAAAATTCTTCTTCTCAATGCACATAATAAACCCAAAAGAATACTGTGCACGAATATCGATTACTATAACTTCTTAAATAAACTGACAGCAAAAAAAATAAAATTATTATGATTCAGAACTACGTAGAAATCGCAGTTAAAGTGATCACCCTCAAAAGGAAAAATGAAATTTACTAATCCAAAGTAAGTCATGTATGTTATGTAAAATTTGTATGATTTTCAATTCAGAAATCTAAGCGAAGCTGACCTATGTATCAAGCTATGCCTACGTGCAGTTGTAAGGATAATTACTAGTACTGTATCTAATGTAGAGTTTATATCTAATGTGGTAAGTACTAACTTGGGCCAGAATACTTGGGTTTTAAACTATTTTGTTCCTAGCTAGCTATATGTGATATTTTAACATAATTACTTGTTTCATTGCCATGGCAGTCACATAGTACAACCTGAATTAAATGACAAAAGAGGCAGAGAGAAGTACTGCAGACATGTGGACGACGTGCTTGTTGCTGTAAAATTTATGGTCCTTCAGTGAGACAAGTGAAATATAATTAGGAATCAGCATGCAATTCCACAAGTTACAGCAATTATGCAACTTAACCCGGAAGAGAAGCATTACTACCTCTGACCTCCATTACTGTCATTCTCCTCAAAATTGTGGGTGTGTTCTTATCAATCCTACCTCTTAAAGCATACTAAACTGCATGGAATATTCCACGTTTGCCATTATAACTTTTCAAACACATATATAAATTCCTTTTCCTTTACGCCTATCATGGGATCTAAGTTATAGATGATGGAAGCGGTCTGTTTTACTCTTAAATCCTATGTTGAATTTTCACCGAAATACCACGTTTCGAGGCATCTAGAGTGAAAAAAAAAGTTAATCTCTTTTAACTGATGATGTAATAATTATGTACCTAATTTTTTCAACTATGTTTATACCCCTTTTAGCTGCGAATCCGTATCAGGAGTTCGGAATGTGTGTCTTCACAGTAGGGTAGGCCATGGCACTATTGATTTTCAATTGTTTCTATTATTGGTGTACTTTTATGGAGTAAATTTCAATTAGACTAATTGAAATGGATATGATAGAGGATTAAATGTTGAGGATGCTTCATGGTATGTAAACATCTAATTCGGCATTTGCCTTTATGACTGGGGAAACTATGAAAAAATCCCATGTCAAATTGGCCGGCCACGGGATTTGAACCTGGGACCTCCTGAATGCGAGTCCAAGACGTTACCATCTCGGCCACCTCGTTCGGTAAATTACTTTTAATGGAGATCGTTCGGCAACAATAGTGGACAAGCTGGTGACGTCATTTCGACTTAAAAAATTCCCTTTAATTATTGGTGTTTGTCAATTTACTGAATAGAGAGTTTTTGCAATAGCGTATTTTCTGATACGATATTCTATGTTACGTGTCCGAATACGACAAATGGAATAGCCTCTTGTACCGCGACCAAGTTTTTACCATTATATTAATTTGATGCAATACTGTAAATGCAATTTGACAGAAAATGCAGAAACTGCTTAAGATCGCCGAATTCGGAGGTCTTGGCCATGATTTATTGCGGATAAGATATTCACATCTTGAGAAGAAACTTGGCGAATGCAAGATTGGATTTAAACCGAATAGATGATAAGGAATGTCAATTCTATTATTTCCATATCGATAACACATAGCAACAATAGCTATGAGATCCGTTACAGAAAGCACCATAAAAACTTACAAAATAATATTTTTGCACGATGCAACTAATTGGTGGTAGGCCTACTTACGAATATTGTTGCCGTGGATCGTAACTTGACATTGCCGCAAGCAATCTGGTTGCTATCAAAACAAAAGAAATCTCCGTGCGGTAAAAATTACAAAAAGCACAAGTGCCGTACGTAAAATCATCATAATACAAGCCTTTATGGAAGACCGGAACCAAGGCCCCCCAGTTTGTGGCGACAAATATTCCGTCCCCATAACAACCAACACATGTGAATCACTTTCTAAAATATAACATCTGTCTTCAATAATGTATATATACATAATTTTTTAAGCTAATATCTCAATTAATTTATTTAAATTGATATAAATAATCATCGTACAAAAAATAGCATGAAATACTCGTTCCGTAAGCGCATAACGGATCTCGGAAATTGAAAAAACTCGGCTCGAGCGCCTCGTTTTTTCAAACTCTTTCCTGGATCCGTATGCACCGCTTACGGAACTAGTATCGCAATATACTATTTTCTATTATCAGGAAAATATAAATGAAGTTTACATGTATCGTACAAAGTGGTTAGACTATGGTAAGTTGTGGTACATATTTAATACATATTTTGCGAAGTTTAGATAAATTTATCCGAAACGAAGTTTTTCGGTAATCATGTCTTTTACCGTAATCTAATCTTTCAAAAATAACGTGTCATCTTATAAGATACTAGGAGGTGCCCGCGGCTTCGCCCACGATAATTAATTGAAAAATTAAAAATTAAGAGTATAATAATTATTAAAGCATTATATTTATTAACACTTGCACGCGAATCATTCATAAACTAAACCATTAATAATTAATGAAACAGCTAAAATTCCGGCTTCAGAGTACATTCCATGATTAGAAAGCGCCCCCTGGGATAACGATCTCAGATTCGATTATGCAGTTCCAAAGGAACCTGTGAACACATAATACGTATTGTTTCTCAACTGTTTGTTGACAGATGAATATGATGTGAATTTTATTTGATAAATTCAGTGTAATTTTCAGAAATTATATAATTTTTCAAGGGAAGGAATGGTTTGTTTGGATTTTTTTTGTCCGCGATACTTCCTTGGTTAAACTATCAATATTTTACAGCTCGTGTCAGCGGTTTCGCCCGCCATTATTAATTGACTGCAGGATTTTTAAGAAATTTGCACTGGCAGCTTATTTAAAATGTTTGTGGTTCAGAGCTATGAAAATTGGAAGTAAAAATAAAATTAGAATATTTGTTAATTGTGTTAATTTCACTTAGGCCTTATATAATAAAGAAACGGTTTTCCTAATTTTGTACTTTTCGTGAAAGTTTAGACGAACATCGCCGAGTATGCCCGATGTTTCACGAAGCGGGCGAGCGAGTGAGCACGCTATTTAGGGCCGTTGAATTGTATAAGAGTAGACAGCGATATTAGAAACTGACCATGCGCTGAGCAGTCAAGTGAAATATTAGGCCTTAATACAACTTCAGGGGTACGTGTACTACAGTTTGAGGCCTTAATACAACTTCAGGGGTACGTGTACTACAGTTTGAGAACCATTTGTGTGTATAGACTATGTAGGTCTACGAGATAAATATATTTTATACCGATTATGCATATGGTCCTGTTATGTTACAGATTAATCATGCTTTGAGTTGTATTTTCACCAGACAAGAAAGAACGGGCTCTATCGATTACGCTTAACACAGAGCTTCTAATCATGTCTTGCACGTGAAAAGAAACTTCATCAGAGTTACATGACAGGCGACAAATCTCGCATATTTACATTTTAATAACTTTCAATCTGTATGTTCTTGCAACCATCCATACGATAGGACGAAGATTCATCAATCCACGATACATTATTATTATTTGTTGAATTGAAGGGACTAGTTCCATAAGGGCGTAAGGCACATCTTTAATTTTGAGCTTTTAACATTCATGCCTTCTCCTCATATATCTTAAATACTCAGTGAACAATTTATATTGTGCCTTAAACCTCTGCTCAGTCATAAGAAAAGACCTGTGCGTGTGAGTGGTAACATTGTTTAAAAACATTAAGATTTCTCAAAACTATGCTCTTGTGCCTTACGCCCTTATGTTTATGACATGCCGCAAACACAAATTAAACACGAATTGCATGCTTGTTATCGTAATCGGACAGTTTTTTATTTTTATTTTTTTTGCATATAAAGTCATATTTTGGCCTTTTTTGTGGTCTTGGTCATATTTTGACCCTATTTGTAATTTAATATCATATTTAAGTTATAAATTCGGTAAAAGAGCACAATTATACAGTATATGTACTACAAGAAAACTAAACTCCGTGGCGCTACATCCCTGAAGGGACAAGGCCTACCACCCGAACGCTGCGTCATCTACCATAGGCAGACGGCAGGATTGGGGCATGTGGTCAGCATGCCGACACCCAATGGTGGTTAATGGTGGTTTTCATGACCTGAGCCGCTACTTCTACATCAAGTAGCTCCTTAATTTGAATCACGAGGCTGAGTTCACCCCATTCCAGACCTCCCTACCGGGGATCGAACCCGGGCCGACGGATCTGTAGTCAGCGACGCTAACCACAAGACCACGGCGTCGTATGTACTACATAGTCGAGTTAAATTTAAAATTTATTTAATTAATTTAATGTTTATGCCAGATTAATATTAATTTAAATTTTAAAATTGATGTAATTGTTCATATTTTATAGGGACATGCAAGATCTACAAAATATTTTGAGTATTGGTGGTTTTCGTGTAAAGTACTGTAAACACAAAGATTAACCCTTAAATTGATAATGTATCCTATAGGTTTCAGTAGTTCTTCTTAAATTTATAATAAAAGGAGGGAAAATAAACGGGAAGAAAAATTTAAATTTCATACAATAATTGTATGAAATTTAAATTTTTCTTCCCGTAATTATTACATCATTTAGGTAGTAAAAAAAACTATGAGTCTTGTCATTTTGTTAACTGTGTTCTGTGCAGTCCGTCATGCGGTTATATACGGTGTGAGAAATTCAGTATCGCCAAAATTTATTTAATAACGGTTTGTCTATGTGACTTAGAAACTAGGATCCATCAAACAGATGTATTCGTCACAGAGTGTGTTTCTTTTCATACTGATTATAGGTCACCAACACCGGAAGAGCGATCTCGCAAGGGGCTGTTGCCATTTTGAAGAAATTATTAGCCTAATTATCTCATAAAGAATAGGCATAATGACATAACTCAAATAGTATACTGCGATACTAGTTCCGTAAACGGTGCATACGGATCGAGGAAAGAGTTTGAAAAAACTCGGCGCTTGCGCCAAGTTTTTTCAATTTCCGAGATCCGTTATTCGCTTACGGAACGAGTATTGCATGCTATTTTTTGCACGATGATTATTTATATCAATTTAATTATATTAATTGAGATATTATCTGAAAATATTATGTACATATATTATTGAAGATACATGTTATATTTTAGAAAGTGATTCGCATGTGTTGGTTGTTATGGGGACGGAATATTTGTAAATAAGTATCGTTGACCGAATCGCCATATTATCTTGTCCCAGGCAGTTGTATACTAAGGAGGAATTTCGGCAGAGCTAGCAGGACCTTCGACGTCTGTAGGAATAAGTGCAAGAAGTAGTATAGATCTAAACACCATGAGCGGGGATGGAGGAATTGCCTTAAATAACTGTACAAATTCTACTATTACGATAAACATATCAAAATAAAGACTTGTATTGTGATGGTTTTACTTACGGCACTAGTGCTTTTTGTAATTTGTTCAGCATTGAGATTTCTTTTGTTTTCATAGCAACCAGATTGCGTGTGAGAATGTCAAGTTACGATCCACGGCAACAATATTCGTAAGTACCTTTTTTTTTTTTTTTTTTTTTTTTGTGTGTGCCCACCCTTACCCCCGGAGTGCCAAGCAATTAAGCCTAAACCTCCGGTCAGACCAAATTTTGGTAACCATATGTGATGTGTGTATACCTATTGTGCCCTTATGTACATCCGTAGGGGATGTTGATGGTGTGACGTGTTTGGGCTGAGTACTTGTGTCTTTGTACTTTGGCGCAGGATAGACCTAAGTGCGGATAGGTCTTATGTGCAATATTTCCGAGTGTGTTTCTTTTTAGTGACATGTAGTTATGTATTCTAGAGATTTGTAGTGCGTGTATCTGTTTGAGGGGATTATTGACCAGTCCGGCATTCGCCTAAGAACGAGGGAAACCCCTCAAAAACCTCGTTCGGATTGGAGCAGTGGCCAAATGACCGTCTACTTTGGTGTGTTAATTTACTATAGACTTTTCGAGAAGTGCTGTTTTTGCAAAGGTTTTAAGGGCTGGGAAGGAGTTTTTACGCGTCCAGAACGTGAGGTCCGGTGCCCAGGCTTCCTCTTCTGCCCTAGCGGCTTCGTGGAGGAGTAGTCGAGCTTCTCGATATCGAGGACAAGTATACAGCATATGATACATGGTGTCTGGTTCGCTGTCCTCACAAGCGCATAGATCGTCGTCTGTGAGATTGAAACGGATTAAGTTAGCGGCAAAGTTGCCGTGGCCAGTTAATACCTGTGGGACGAAGTGGTCCAATTTAATCCATGGCATTTTAAGTCTATTTCTGATATTTGGGAAAAAGTCACGAGTGATTCTACCATTTTGGGCAACTACCCATTTTTGCTGCCAAATATCTATTAACTGTGAGTGAATGCGTTCATAAAGATGTGATCGATCTAAGCTCTCAAATTCCCTTGGTCCGATTTGAAGGGCACCTAATTGAAAATTAATTTGCTTCCGCACTTTGTACCTGGCTATCCGTTCCTCAAGCAGAAGATCAACAGGAAGAACACCAGCTATGACTGGTAGAGCATCATTCGAAACAGTGGAGTAGGCTTTAGTTATTCGCAAGAGAGAATGTCGCTGGGCAGATTTGAGTTTACGGATGTGATGTGTGTTAAGTTTAGTGGCCCAAGCGTTTGCAGCATACGAGACAATAGCCTCAAAAATAGCAGAGTAAAGTATACTATAGTTAGTGAATTTGTATCCCCACTGCTGTCCAGAAAGTCTGGCTAGGGCCTGAAATAGGTTGTTAGCTGTAGCACTGATTCTTTGAATATGAGCGGTGAATTTATTACCTTCTTGTAAAGTTATACCCAAATACTTTGTTTCTCGAACATATGGGATCCGGTCTTGTCCTATCCTGATGATTGGAGGGTGATTTCCTATTTTCCCCTTGAGGAGCATTGAGTTTGTTTTAGTTTTAGAAATCTTTAGCTTTGCTTTGTGGGACCAAGTTTCCAGAATTGTTAGTGCTCTATTAGCTTTGCGTTCGAGATCTGTTCTGGACTCACCTTCGATAATAATTACTGCGTCGTCGGCATAGGCTATGACGTCAGCGTCTAGAGTCTGTTCAAGTTGTCTGAGGGCCTCATCAAACACCTGGTTCCAGACCTTGGGTCCCAATACTGAGCCTTGGGGACACCCTTTGGATGCGGCCTTTGTGAATGAATGAAGGTTATCCCTTAGCGTTATTCGTCTGGACCGAAAGTAGTCACTGAGGACCACTAAATAGTTACATCGTGCAAAATAGTATATTGCGATACAAGTGCTGTAAGCGAGATCCGTTAGGCGCTTACGGCACGAGTATTGCATGCTATTTTTTGCACGATGATTATTTTTATGAATTTATTTATATTAATTGAGATAAAAGCTGAAAATATTATGTATGTGCATTATCGGAGATGGATGTTATATTTCAGAAAGTTATTCACATGTGTTTGTTGTTATGGGAACCGAATATTTGTCCTTGTCCATAAAGGCTTGTATTATGATGAGTGCCGTAAGTAAATTATTACCGCACGGAAATTTGTTTTGTTTTCATAGCAACCAGATTGCGTGCGGGAATGTCAACTTACGATCCACGGCAACAATATTCGTAAGTACCATTAATTAGTTAATGCCCGGTTTCTACAAACTTGTGAATTATCTATGGGTAAATTATCCATGGACAAATTAGTTCCATTTCACCCACAATGATATAATGAGGAAGGCCTTGGAGTTGTACAGTTAATTTAATTCAGAAGGCTTTGATTCTCATTGTTTAAATTATTATTAATCCTACAAGAGGTTAAATTTTATCCCGCCATCCATGAATGGATAAATTAACCCGACGAGTTACCCTTGGAAAGATCTAGCCCGAGTTTGTAGGAACTTTTTTTCTCTCATTTTCATATTTACCCATTGGACATTTATCTAGAAACTCGCCATAGGTGTATGTGATTGCTACCTTCAAATTATTTGTGTTTGTGTGGTGTTATTCTTGTGTAAATTCTGTTCATTGGATAATTTACCCATAGGTATTTCGCGAGTTTACAGAAACCGGCCATAAGTCGTGCAAAAATATATTTTATATTTGTTTTAATGTTACCTACTGCCCCCTTTAATATGCAAGTTATACTAATTTCACTATGTAGGCTCCATAATAAAAATAATAAAGGCATATCTCAGTGGTGACAGAGGATACTTGTACAATTAATGTGTATATCAGCCAATGATCAAGTGTTCGTGCGAGGAACTCATTTACACGTTAAGGAGAGCGACGGAAGAAAAGTCCAAGGTTCGCTAATGGCACAAACGACATCCCGGTCGGTAAGAAAGTGTCTCTAATGACCTGTTCCGCGCCGATAACGCCTCCCTAACTTCTTCCTATTTGCAAATATAAAAACATCAGAAACACAACCAACTTACTGACGTACATATATTATGTTTTGCTACTTCGATCTCAACAGTTGAATTCCCTAACCAACGCATGAACAAGAATGATTCATCTATATTTGACGTGAGCCCAAAATCAACTCATGAATCAAATAGCCTGATTACAGCTATAAATATCAAACGAAAGAATAAATACTATTAATATAATAGATCCACGTCCCTACAACAGGAGAGGTTAAATTAAGAGAAAGAAAGAAGAATTACAATCTATAATGAGAAGGATGAAGAAGAGTAATGTATCAAGACTCTAAAACTGGTCTTACAATATTCAGCAAGTATATGGAGAATGGCGCCTCACAGTAACTGTTGTGTAACAGAAGAGATCGTGATTGACTCTGAGAGACTGTCACGGATGTTACAGCTGTCACGAGATCTGCTTCAAAAATAAACTGAACCTTCACCTGCCCCACAAGCGAGCTTCAACTGTTGTTAATCACCAAAACCAATATTTAAAATATAGGTCAATTGCGATCAACTAATAACTTCCATTTGTAATAATGGAAGAAAGCTGTCCAACCTCCGCTTTGCAGATGATATTGCTATCATAACTGATACACATAGAGAGGCCATGGAAGTATTAGAAGAACTTTGCAAGCAGAGTAAGCAAATTGGCCTTCAAATCAATGCGACAAAAACAAAAATAATGACCAACAGTGACGAAATACAACAATAATAAAATTGAGTACATTAAAGAATACGTTTATTTAGGCCAAACAGTCTCATTCAACAATTAAATTCAGAAAGAAACAGAAAGAAGAATCGCGCAGGCATGGAAGAAATTTTGGAGTATAAAATTTATCTTACTTGACAAATCCATTAATATGAAGGTTAAGAAAGATGTTATGGATTTGTGTATATTACCGGTGCTACTATACGGATCGCAGTCATGGTCACTAACTAAAAAGGAAATAACCATAATACAAGTTTGCCAGAGGAAAATGGAAAGCTTGTTATTTAACATCACGCGAAGAGACCGGATAAGAAACGAAAAAAATACGTAAGACAACGAAGTTGAAAGACGCAGCGAGAACAGCAATAAATTCAAAATGGAGTTGGGTAGGACATGTGCTTAGAATGGAGCCCCAAAAAATGGACATATACTGTGACTGTGTGGGAACCCAGGTTAGGGAGCAGGAAAGTGGGAAGACAAAGGACGCGATGGTGTGATATTTTTAAGAATCAACTAGGAGGCCAGTGGTTTAGAAAAGCAGCAAACAGACAAAAGTGGAAAGAAGCTGCAAGCATTAAGAAACTTATATGAAAGATTTTAGTGTCACGGAAAGGCTGGTCCGAGGTACTTTTTTCTTGTAAGCCACCCTGTAACAGGAGGCCTTAGCCCGCACTGGGATGTTATTGGGCTAATAATAATAATAATAATAATAATAATAATAATAATAATAATAACTTATAAAATAATAGGGTGGATCGAAAAGTAATGCACAATTTTTTTTTCTACGCTGGTATTGTGGCTGGGACATTGAAATTTCACAAAGATGGAGTTTGAAGCTTCCGCTACGGACGCTATTTTGTTCTCAGTTGTAGCTCCAGCGAGAGAAGCGTGAACTATGCAACAAAGATGGCGCGCATGTTAATCATCCACTTGTGAAGAGCAGCGAGGTGTAGTGCGATTTTTATGGGGTAACGGGCATAACCCGAGTAAAGTTCAGAGGAACATGCGTGTATGGGGACGACAATGCTCGCCCCCATGTTGCCGCAGCTGTTCGTGAGAAAATCAACAAATTTGGTTGAGAGGTGCTCCAGCTTTCTCATACAGTCCAGACCTGGCACCGTCTTAATTTCATTTTTTGGTCCCATGAAGCAATTCCTGGCCGGTAAACGCTTTGCATCAGAGGCAGAAGTGAAAACAGCAGTCCGCAGATGGCTATACTCCAACCGAACGGATTTCTATGAACAGTGTATTTTGAAACTGGTATCACGATGGGAGAAATGTGTTGAGAAACTTGGCGACTATATAGAAAAATAGACAAAAGATGTCCCTTCATGTGTGCATTTGTTTGACTTTTTGTTTCGACCTATGCTTCTCAGACGTTAATAGAGTATGTTTGCACTCTTGAGACTTGGAAACAATGTTCCCCCCCCTTATAGATATTGTGATATAGGAGGGGGTGAGTTTCGAGACCTCCGACATTTTCGAGAAACCAGTTTTCTACTGGGTGAAAATTTCAGTACAACTCGCGATTAAGAAGAGATAACATGACGGAGAGAGGGGTTGCTTTGCTTCAAACACGCTATAGATTATTCACTGTCAGCTGCACTCCTGAAATTCAGAATGCAAAGTGTTAACTGACGAACTGAACAACGAATTAAGCTCATTAATTAATGCACGTAGACAAATCCTAATGTATATTTAACTAGAAATTATTTTTTAATTATAGTTTGTTAATTTAAATGTCCTTTGCCTAGACTAAAATAAGAAATGCATAAAGAAGTACTTTTAAAAGGATGCCAACTAATAACACATATTTCATTCGCCCTAAATAAGATACTTTCTTATATAGGACTAATTGGCTAAAGTGACCACATTTCCGCTAAATTGTGTCGGCCTAGGTGGCGCAGTAAGTATCGCGCTGACTTTCTGTGCCCAAGGTTGCGGGTTCGATTCCAGCCCAGGTCGATGGCATTTATGTGTGCATAAATGTGACAAGTCTATGTCAGTAGATTTACTGGCATGTAAATGAACTCCTGCGGGATAAAATCACGGCCCACCGGCGACGGTCACATGCCTAAGTTGTAGTACATCCCCGTCGTTAAATAACCATATACCAACAGAATCCGCCAAATTTATTTTCCAAAACCGACAAGAAACACATGATTGGTGTTGGTGGTGTGACGTCAAATGGCGACAATCATAGCCTATCACTGACACTGCCACTACCTATCAGTAGTTGGTCATCCCGTTTCGTACTGAAAATAAAACATATCAAGCCCCTTACGATGGCTGATTTTTTACTTCCTCTGCCCGTACCATAGGTACTATAGGTAGAGGAAGTATTGTTTTCGACCCTAAAATTCGAAGTTGAGTTTTTAGCATATATACATGTTTCAAGGCCCCCTGAATCCAAAAATACTATTTTTGGAAACATGTCTGTGTGTGTGTCTGTGTGTCTGTCTGAGTGTCTGTCTGTCCGTGTGGAAGTTTGTGAACAGGCTAGCTCCGAAACGGTGAATCGTATGAAAACAAAATTTCGTATTTGGGTCAGGTACCTTCTGAAGATGTGATTCGAAGATTGGCGACAAATTTCTCTTATTTTTAAGGGGACTTTACATTAAGAAATTTTCGTTTTTCGCGATTGTCTCGAAAACGGCTCTAACGATTTTCTTTAAAATTTGCACATGTGTTCCTTTTACTGAGAGCTAAAACTTTTATTTGAAACTTTTTTTCGAAAAAATTCTCTGAGGGTAGTTACAGGCCACCCACTGTTTGTAGAAAGTTTATCTTGCGTGATGAACAACTGAATTACGCTCTTCCACGGCCTCTTATTCTATATAAGAATGTGAAGTGAGAAAGATGTATTGTTGGCCATGCATAGAGTAAAGAAGTATCTGAGGGAAATATTCGATAAATTTCGGAAATTATTCTTTACGGCGGAAAGTTCAATAAACGTCTGCAGTCACTTGTTCTTTTTTTAAAGTTTGTTATATAGGCTAGCCTGTGCTTTTAGTCGCATCATTGAAAGAAGAGGTATTTATAGGATAATAATAGGGTAAAATTGTGTCTTGATATGTGAATACTGCTAACTTTTTTGGGGGGCAGAGGAAGTTATGTGACTTTCACATCAGATTTTTTTACTAATAAAACCGTATTCGAAAGAACATTTTACATGTGCCGAAGTCTCAACGGCTATATACTTTGGCTAAAGCAGTGATGGGGAAGAAAAATTACAACATTGCCCGCAAGGGAGGCCTAGTGCGAAGTCTCCTCTTGCCGCTTATTCCACACAGATTTTATAGCAAGAAAAACGCAAGAAACACGCTTGAAGCGAAATCATGTAAGTGCCTCACATCAGATTTTGTGTTCATATTGCTAATTTTCCATGTCGGTAAAATAGAGACATATTGACTTTTATTTGGGTTTAAAATGCAGTAATTCCGCCTTGTCAATGAATATTGTTGTAAAATGTAAAAAATCAAAGATATTTCGACCAACTTATGGCCACCTTCAGTGAATAATTTAAATGAAAATTAAAATTATAGCCACGTAAAACCAACCTAGAAAATAAGTTAAAATTATATTTTTAAAAAAACTATCTGTAAAAGATAGCATTATGATAAAGTAAGCCTTTCTTACATATTATGTGGTTATGTTGATACAGAGCTAGCCAAAATAGCTGCATAACCACATAGGCCTAATAATATGTAAGCAACATATCATAATGATATCTTGTACAGACAGAACTTGTTACTATGATCATTTTAACTTATTTTCTAGGTTAGCTTGGCGTGGTTGTGAGTTTTATTTTCTTTCAAATTATTCACTGAAGGTAACCCAAGTTGGTCTAAATATATTTGTTTTTTTAACATTTTACAACATTTAATAACGTATTGAACTCTTATTCGGGAGGTCCCAGGTTCAAATCCCGTGGCCGGCCAATTTGACATGGTTTTTTTCATGGTTTCCCCAGTCGTAAAGGCTAATGCCGAATTGGATATTTACATACCATAAATCATCCTCACCATTTCATCCTTTATCATATCCATTTAAATTAATATCAGTTGAATTTACTCCATGAAATACAGCAACAATATAAACAATTGACAAGCAATAGTTCCATGGCCTACCCTTCTGTATAAACGCAGATCCCTAACTCCTAAAAACTCGAAGCTAAAAGGAGTATAAACAAAGTTGAAATAAAAATTTAGAAAAACACATATTTAATATTGACAAGGCGGAGTTACCGCATTTTAAACTGAAATAAAAATCGCTAATTTTGTCACAACTTCTCATAATAAGATTCTCACGCGTAAAGGGAGATTTACTATCTTGAAAGGGAATGCAGAAATAATGTGGATGCCAAGCACAGATATCGTGTGGAATCTGGTTATCGCTACACATTTACTATCTGTTCTACAAACTTTAAGTGCGGTAATAACCATATCCTCAAGTCTGCATGCTCCTGTTACATTGTTATTACCTCAAGAAAACGTCTTGTTTCCTACCCAATTGCTCTAGCGATTTATACCACAGAAGACTGATTATACAATCTGCATTACTCTTAATGTAACGATTACTTCTGATATTTCCTATTATCTAAGAAGCAGATCGTCGATACGGAGGCAATAGTCTTGTCTGTTACATTAAAAAACATACACAAACACAAACGAAGGCACTTGCATAGACATTGTCTCGACCAGGAATTGAATTCGGATCCTCTGCGTGGATGAGCTAATGCATCCCCTACGCCAAAGCGGTGGACTATATTTTTTATCCAATTAACAAGTAACAAATAATAGGATAATGACGATTTTCTATTTTATGTAGAAAATTTATATTTTAAGTTTTCACCTTATTCCCTCATTTCACTTGAGGTTGAATGGAAAATATATAGTTTACGTCAATCAACTTAATAAATATAGGCCTAGCTCATATTTTATAAGAGAGTCAAAGTTACAGATTTTATATTCAATGTTCTTTTTACAGTTTTTTTCTTGTGACACATCTTATTTCTTGTATTATATAATGTTATTGCACAAATCATGTAATATGCCTAGGTTTATGCCTTTACTTGTATATTTTTTAGCAGCTTCAATAAGTTTAGTAAGCATAGAAGTCTCGACAAGATTATATTATGTATAATGGTTTTGTATAGAAGTGACTTTCACTGTTGACTGTGATAGGCTATGTACATATTTGTTTGATGCACAGTAACATAACTTTAATTTATGTAGTTAAAAAAAACTGAGAAAAACGAACAACAGATTCAGCAATGAAAGTGACGTCATTTTAACCATTGATTGACCCAAATATTTCTAGGTATCCAATAAACTGTCAAAATAAAACATAGTTTATGGTAATTACAAATCGCCGGTTCCAGTACAAGAAGATTCTTGAAAACATATCCAGATGGTTTAGAGAAGATGGACAAGAACAAAGAGATGATTCTGGCGACTTGTTAAATGGCTTTGTCCGCATGACAACCACAGAAGCGTACAGCCTAGGGACTAGAGAATAAGAATTAACTAGGCCTATAATAAATTGTCTGTTAGTGGTTAATCGACATAAAAATCCCGATCACTGCAAATAATACCTAGTTAAATATCTGATCAAATAACAGTTAAATGTTTTATCTTCTCATTGTAAATGAGTTAACCGTTGTCCAGTTAGTTGTCCCAGCTCTCGTATAAAAGGCTTAAATCGAATGTGTCCTCAGAAATTATGATTAATCTCTTAACACCATTATAATCCCCATCATGGAATTTTTTTCACTTTCTTTCTTTTTCTTTCGTAGTTTTACCTCTCCCTTATAGGGACCTTTATGCGGCCCGCGCTGCCCGGGCCTTACCGGGCCGCGACCTGTCGGGAGAGGAATGGACTATGGATCACAACACACATACGTTTTTGACCAAACAAGGACATGGAGGGCCTTCTCGGATGAGTGATCGGCCAAATGCCGGGGCCACCTCCGAGACAACATGAACACATAGGACGAGACACACCATTCACACACACACTCACTCCGAACAAGGCGAGGATGGGGATGAAGATGATAATGACGGCCAGATTTTTCACAAAATTCTAATTTCCGTAAGATCATATTCATAGGTCTAAGTTTAATCTAAGATTATAAATAACTGAGTAGGCTATTACAGATAGGCCTAAAACTTAAGTAGGCTATGTAGTTATTGTTGAGAAATTTAAAACGATCTCAGGTTTAAAATTATCTTGCATATTTAGCTGCAGGACTTACTGCTGGTCATAATCGTCTAGCTAATGCATTATTAATTAGTGCAGTAGATGCATACTGCTAGCCGTGCACGGAACATGGCTACAATTTCTCGTATGGCTTCCCTGCTATTATATCTCGGGGATGGTTCACGAATAGGGCACGTTTTGAAGAATATGACGTAAACTCAATATTTAATTCTTCTCTATGAAGACTGACAAAAATTAAGGCAATAAATTACAAGTCTGAAGGCAGCAGCGAAATCAAGAATTTTAGTCGCCATTATTGTTACATATGGCATATAGCATGAAGAAGTACTGGTATCTGCTCCCCTATTTGTTTGCATATATGCACAATGACAACGTATAAGCAATCAGTAGGTTGGTAGTGTTAAGTTGTAAAGGTTATTGGCAGTACCCACTATTAAACTTAATTTGTCATTAGAGAAACGAAAATAATAAAACTATATGAATAGTAATCTTTTTAAAATTAAATCTACGTCGCCAGCCTCAGAATTGTGGTCACCAAAAGGCGATCTGGCGACCGAAAATTTCTCGTTCAGAATTAAAGGATATAGATAAACGGAGTAAGCTATCTGTTAATATGAAGAGCAACACCATGTCCATACATAACAGCCCTGGCCAAAACATGTCAAAATAATGATTCTGAGAGAAATTGTTCGCTCCGCAATGCCTCCTAGAGGCGATGGGCTTAACACCTGTCCCTCTGTCCTCTTTCGGAAAATAAGCGTAAGAAAATTCATATAGGTAACAGAAACCTCCACTTGGAGGCCCCTTCGCCCCAACATAGGGGCTATAGGATTCCAGAGAGGCAGACAGACAATACCCCCTGCATCCTGTTATGTTTCGTGGTATTCTCTCCTGGCTTGTGGAAGTTTAGCCAATTGCTCGAGCTGTGACACCTGTTAGAAGGTGCTAGGCAACCCGATGAACATGAGGTGAGAGGGTGCTTTATGAAGTCCCCCTGTGGTAGCGGAAGATGCAGCAATATTTTTCTGCCTGGCCCTGCTCAGATAGATGAGCAGCAGACTGGACAGGTTTATTATTAAAATATTGTCTCTTGAAGGGATGATCTTTCACTCGTACATCAATATCCAACGGATTCACATCGCGCTGACTAAAGTATATGGTGAAAAGAAATGATGAGCATATATGAGTTCAACTCCCACCTCTGAATGGCTTTCCCTTCATTCGCGTTTTACCAGTGTCAGGAAGAAAACATTTTACTGTAAATCCAGACAAGTAGGTAATCCAGCAAAACTCAACTCCGGATAATTCAATACACAATTAACCTGCAATCGCAACCCCAGCATGTGCGTGACAGATTTCAAAAATCTTATACGAAACCCACAACATTCTCTATCATTAATATATTCCAGCATAGAGTACACTGCTCACTGCTCACTTTACATTCTCACATACATAATAAGAGGCCAAATTTCAAAAGGAGGTTGCCTTTAGTTGACTCATCCCCAGCCTGTATTGTTCATTTGTTCACTATTAAATATTTAGAGCTTGAGTTTCTCAAACGGCGACTCGCTTATAACTACCCATCATTTTTTTTTAAATTTAGCTCTTAGAATATGCACCTCGTGAACAATACCATAAGAGCTGTTTTGGAGAAATAACTAAAAAAAGGAATTTTCTTCACGTAAAGCTGTAGAAATAATAAAAAAATCGTCGTCAATCTTCGTGTCATATCTCCAGAAGTTACCTAACAAAATTTTATCTTATACGATTTTTCGTTGTCGAGCTATGCTGGTAGTGATCACAGACACAAACACAAACACACACACGCAAATATGTTTCTAAAATAGTATTTATTTTTACTCTGGGAAACTCAAAATGTAAATACGTTTTAAACGCGACATCGAATATTGTAGTCGAACAGAACACTTACTCTACTTACAGTACATAAATATGAGGAAGTAAAAAGAACGTAATTTCCGTTAACTACATAAGCCCCAAAAACTAACCCTTCATTCAGCACTGTTGCTTATTAGTCACATTTCCCCCAAAGGTCACATAGGCTGCACTTCACTTTTATAGTCTTGTTACAAGAGCTATAAAGACGTTGCACGGGATGAAAACGTCCCAGCTATAACTAGTTCACCCACCATTACAACCCTATCCATCAGTATTCATTCAGTATCCATTCATTATCCAGATATCTTACTTTCCATTCTGATAAACAAAAAGGCACGTTAGATTTTTCTTTGACCCACAAACGGACAGAAATTTCATTTCAAATAAAATCAGGTAAACTGATGTAACAAAGTGCCAGTATGTTTTTTTTTAATCAGTTATGACTGCAATTATGATATGCAGAATGTGTTTTTTTTTTTAAATTGATTTCCAAGTTAAGCTCCAGATTTATTCATTAAGCAGGGCTTACGGAAGAAGAAAGGTCTACCATCTCGGCCGCCTGGGTCATTTTAACGGTCTAGTTGGATAAGCCCATGTAAATCAATATGTTTTTTTGTCATAGCTACCTGTATTTTAATTTCCAAGGCCTTATACGATCACAGTAAAACAATAGGCTATGTTGTCAAGATAACTGATTTTCATTTTTTTTATAAATTCTTTCGAATACGTATATTACCATAAAATAGACACTAAATTGAGCATTACTCCGAAACAGGTCAACCGATTTTATCCATTATGAATAGACGTCTTCCCATGGACATTATAAATGTGTATATACCAAGTTTCATAAAAATCCGGTAAAGCGTATTTGAGTTACCGCGTCTTTAAAATATACACTAAATTGGGTTTTACTCCGGTACCGGTCAACAGATTAGGTTCAAATTCAATAAGGCACTTCTTATGGACGTCATAAATGGGTATACCAAGTTTCATGGAAATCCGATACAGCGTATTTGAGTGATGGCGCCTTTCTATTAGAAAGGCGCCATAATCTATTAAAATAGGCACTAAATTGGGCATTACTCCGGTACCGGTGAACCGATTTGGTTCAATATCAATAGGGTTCTTCCCATGGACATTATAAATGTGTTTTCCAAGTTTCATGAAAATCCGAAAAACCGTATTTGAGTTATGGTGCGTACAGACACACGGACAGACGGACAGACAGACGGACAGACATTTTTTCGTCCACCACACAATCTCATAAAGTACCATACTGGCACTTAATAAAGAGGATACGCGCCTTTCGTATTTTCAGAGCTAGGAATGAGTTCGGTGCATTCTGTACTCAGAGAAAGGATTTGTACTTTGGTCAGAGTCTTTTGAGACGGTGGAATGGGTAGATATTTTCCGCTCTAGAACCGGCCATAAAGTAAAAAAATCCCTTTAGGCAGGCCTACAGGCGGAGGTAGATTTCGAAGTGCTTTTGGTTTAATTTATTGTCGCTGCATAGCACTCTTCTTCTTTAGCCTTGGCATGGTAAACCTGCAGTAATAAGAACTGAATTCGGTAAAGAGGAAGAGCCTACAATCATTTGTTTTGACAACAAGAATAGGATATAATATTCTGGGAGGCCGTGCGCAAGATCAGCAATGAATAAAATTAGCAAAGCCGCTAAACAAGACAAAATTATGATATTATAATAATTCTTTTAAGTGTTATTATTTTCAAACATTAAAATCTCGCGTAATATGAGAGCTATCAAGAAACTATTTATTGATTTGTAGAGTACTCATCAAGAGCTTTTCAACGATACCCCACAAGACGTGGTTTCAAAAGTTTCGAATTTTCATCCCCCACCCCCACCTCCACCCCCACCCTCACTCGAACCCCCGAATCGTTGGTGTCACTGTGAACTCCATAGGGAGTACTCTAATTTATTCAAACAAAGTTTCCCTCTATACTTCATAGGGGCCGAGATATACATTTTTAAAAATTTCAACCCCCTCCCCCGACCACCCCCTTGGGCCAATTTTGCCCATTAACGAACTTGTCCGAACTATTGGGCCTAGAAATAACATAATAAAATTTGGTTCAAATATCTTCAAAATTACGGCCGCTATCGTGTAAAGATATATATAAATATATATATATATATAAATATCACAATTTTTTTTTTGAACGGGCGGTGGTTTCGTACTTAGGGGAGCATGAAACGTAAAAATATGAAAGAATTTTTCGAAAATCATAAAGTGGTATCCATTGCAATAGGTAGATTTTTCTTCGAAAATCTACCTAAAAAAAGTAAGTCTATCTCACTTTAGCGTGCAGGAACATGAAGAAGCTGCAGTAAATGGTTAGGAATATATGCATGTTCTATGGATAGGTATAGCCTAGAAAGGACAGAATCATGTTGTAATGGCTATTTAGACAGTGGTTTGCAGATAAATACTGAATAAGATAGCCAGATAATGGGGAGTTGAAGATTGGAGGATTTGAAACAGAAGAGGAATGGAGTGCATTTCACAGACACTGAGCCAAGATAATGTTAGAAGAGAAGGTGAGACAAGCTGAGCCATTCGGATATTACACACAAAACGAATGCATGCTTTATGCGTACGCTGCAACTTGAAGCCATGGCTTTCACTAGGGTCACAAAAAAGTTTAGAAGTATTCTCTATCGCCTGTGTATTGCGGGTTTTCTAGTCGTTCTTAGCAGGCGGTGCTGCGAAGATAATAAATAAATAAATAAAATCAGGTAAATCAGACTACATTTGCAGGACAGAATAATTGGAGCAATCAGAAGTATCAACTAAGGAATCCAGCTTTTATTCCCTAGATGTTTTGCAGTTGTTTTACTGTAATATGTTCCCTAGTCGTTGTTTATAGTATAATGGAGACCATACGCATACCGTAATTTTATGCTCTGTATGATGTATGATCCTAATTGAATGACCATACGTCAAAATACGATAATTACTATTTATGAGTTTTTTATTTTCAAATCATCTGCAGAACGTTATTCTCTATTAAAATAATTTGACGATGGGTAAATAATATTGGATGTAGGCCGATGATCATGGTCTAATGTACTACAGCTCACTGTAAAAAGTGCATTAAATTACACCAAATTCTCTTTGAATGCGCATACAAAACTGACGAAAATATATTTTGTAGCGCTCTCTTTGGGATAACTGAAAACTTAGTGTCGAGCGCCTTACAAATTTTGAATTTATAATTAAAATAATTTTCAGTGAATCATGCTATTAAAATCATGCTTACTATAATATTCATTACCTGGTTTTCGATGGGAGAATTGCTGGTCTTCTGGTGTTCAGTGGCCTCGGTCTGCACCAAGACCGCTCTTCACCTCTAAAAAGAGGCCCCTATCTAAGCTCCTTTCTAAGTACTACTTTCGTTAATACCTTGAGGTGTCCAGCAGTATTAGAAATGGAGCATACTCAAACCTCACTTCAAAATTCCATGCCAAAGCACAGAATTATGAAGTGAAGACCTGAATCTTAGAGTTGTCTTCCCCATCTTGTTCTTGATATAGAAAAGTTCTTTCTTGAAGTCACAAACACTAAATAAAAACACAAACACCATCTTCTAGTCTTCTTGTTTCTTGATATAGTAAAGTTTGTACACACGTCACTATTACACACCGATAAAGACCGAAAAAGTAAAACTCGACATCAACGCTGGGTATTCCATGATGGCTATGACAATATCTGCAATTAGAGAAATATTTTGTAAATATCAAAAATATATTCAAAGTAAAGGAGATAAAATGGTGAATATTAGATAACCAGCACGCATTCAATTCCTCCCCTCCCTAGTATAATTAATACGTTTACATGCAGGATTCAGATCGATCTGAGTCCGATCCTCGCATTGAAATCGTTATGTAAACGCGGACTCAGTCCGAAATGAATTTTCGATCCGATCCTCTGCAAATGGAGGAACGGATCGGATTCAAACCGTATTCAATTCCACGTCAACGCTAGCGAACTCAATCTTGATGCGCGCACATACACTCCCAAGGTGTTCGTCATTTGTTCTGTCAGCTTATCGTCAATTTAATAAATAAAAAAACACTCACACTATAATATTAATAATGTTGTTACTCTTTCATGTTATAATTTGTTTATGGTGACTAGAAATTATTGATAGAACACACACTTTTTAATATTTTCAATCACGGAATAAACACAGCAATTGTTTAAACAGGTTAGCCACAAAAATAGCCGTACACAACCAAGTTGGCCAATAGTACAACAAATCTCAGTCCACTCCTAGAACTTGCCATGTAAACAGGGAACGTATTGAATTGGGATCGGATTCAGATAGATTTCAATACTTCGTGTAAACGTGGTAAATGATTTGGTACTTTGTTGGGCTATAAAAATGAAGTACCTAACGAAATTTGCACAGAAAATAGCGAAGAGAGTCAAGCCAACAGCGATGAATAAGGTATTGCGAGATAGAATTATTTGCCGTCTTCTGACATAGCATACTCACTTTCCATCACTTACTTCCTGCCTGCACATGAGGCTGACACAACTGAATATGCACTTCCTGCAATGCTGCCTCTTATTCTATATAAATATGTGAAGTGAGACTATGATTGTCCATGTCCAAAGTAGGAAGTTGTGTGAGTGCATCACATCACATTTTTAAAATTGAAAACTGAGTGTTTTATATAACATACCGATGTCGCAAGCAAACAAATTAATGGTATTAGAAATGGATTTCTGGAGGCGTTCAGCAAGAAAATCCAGGAAAGAAAAATTCGGAATAATAGAATAAGGGAAATAATGCAAGTTGAAAAGAATATTTTGGAAATTGTAGAAGAAAGACGCTTGAAATGGTATGGACATGTACTGAGAATGACAGAGGATAGAATACCCATGAAAATTTTGGATTGGAAAGTAGAAGGAAAAAGAAGAAGAGGGAAGCCCAAAGAGTGCTGGGTGGATGGGGTGAAAAGGAGTATGGCGAGGAAAGGATTAAGTGAAGAAGATGCTATGGACAGGGACTTATGGAGGCAAAAGATTGTTGTGGGATGAAGGAAAACCATTGTATTGTGGAATATTCCTTAATAAAAAAATAATCTCGTAATTTTTCCTAAGTACTGTGTTCACAAATTGTGATATACGTTCGTGTGGCAATTTGAGTTATCGCGCGTACAGACACACGGACAGACATTTTCCCCTGCCCCACATAAAGTATGTAATGCTATATCTTAAGTAACAATTAACTTACGGCTACTATAATTTTTTATTTGGCTACAGACTTGAAATTTCTTGCTCTGATGTAAAAACTTAATTCCCTCGGGCCCCAGGAGACTCGTTGATTTGAAAATCAATTTTACTCTTTTACAGTTTGAGCTGTCGACCTTCTGACATTTAACATAGTGACCCACACTAAATATTGTGCCACCACATAGGCCTACACTAGTTTGGGAAAAAGCATTAATCTGCCATCTTGATTCAAAATGGCAAACAACCAATGCGGTACAGTTCTCCCATTTTCCATGATCTAATCTACACAATATAGGGTTCGAGTAGTCGACTCCTACAATATTCTTGTTGCAACGTCTGATTACTGGAATTGTTATGGGCAAATTACAGTTTCGCGAACAAAACGAAATTGTTATAAAAATAATATAAATCATATTTATAGAGAATTACATAGCGAATTCGAAGCAGTCGTGAGCTGAGTTAATCTGGGAGAAATCTCTGATGTAAGAAACGAGTCGGAAGTGACGTCATGGATCGCATGTGAACGCTATATCTGCTCCACCAGTAAAGATGGGTTTCGAGCGCTCCTTCCGATCTTATCGGTCTCGGCCATTTTCTTCATTACCATCACCACGAAACCCTAACAGCGACGTCACAATGTACGTCATAACTTCACTGCAAGTTTCGATCAAAATTGCCACGTTCAGACGGAAAACTGTGCCTCTTTCAACATTATTTCACAATTTATCAAATGCATATATCAGTGATTCTACATGGATGTGAGACATGGTCGCTTACTCTTCGGGAAGAATATAATCTGAGAGTATTCGAAAACAGGGTGCTTAGGAAAATATTTGGGCCTAAGAGAGATGAAAATGGGGACTGGAGAAAACTGCATAACGATGAGATTCATAACCTGTACTCATCATCGGATATGGTAAGGGTAATTAAATCACGGAGGATGAAATGGGCTGGACATGTTGCGCGCAAGGGGGAGGAAAGACATCTAAAAAATATTGACTGAGAGACCCGAAGAGAAAATACCACGTGGAAGACCTAGACGTAGGTGGGAGGACAATATTAGGATGGATTTAAAGGAAGTAGGATTTGCAAGGGATGGTTGGATATTTTTTCTAAAAATTCTTTGAAGGGTAGTTATAAGCCACCCACTCTGAATACGCGCTCTTTGCAATACGGCCTCTTGTAACGGAAAATCGTACGAAAACAAAACTATGCTTTTTGGGTTAGATGCCTTTCGGGGATGTGACACAAAGATTTTTGATGACTTTCTCTTATATTAAGGGAACTTTACATGAAGAAAATTTCGTTTGTCGCGAATTTCTCGAAAACGACTCCGACTAAGAAGCTAACTTTTATTTGAATTTCACATCAGATTTTTTAATCTAATATTTCTCTATCAAAACTACCTTATATTGTAAACTGACTGCCCCCTGTTCAAGAGTTTTATCCTTCAGGGTGCGCTAGAGGAAACTTTTTTATGTGCTAAAAATGTATGTATGAGTACCAAGAAATATTTATTATTATTATTATTATTATTATTATTATTATTATTATTGTTATTATTATAATTATTACTATTATTATAATTCTCATCATCATCCTCGTCGTCGATTTTTCTTTTACGAGCTACAGCTCTCTCAAAATTGAATTTCAGGGACGAATAAACTACTTCATTTATTTATAGCTCCTATGATACAGCAATAAGATATGTTACTTACTTACTCAATGGCAATAGAAATTTCCTACGCAAGTTAAAGGAATATTATCCATTTTATGGAACCCGAAGGTTCATTGCCGCGCCTGCATTAGCCCCATCATCCCTCTGAAATCCTACTTCTCTTAAATCTAACCTAATATTGTCCTCCCACCTACGTCTAGGTCTTCCAATGGTCTTTTCCCTTCGGGTCTCCAAGTCAATATTTTTTCAGATAATGTGTCTTTCCTCCTCCAAGTGCGCAACATGTCCAGCCCATTTCATCCTCCGTTATTTAATTACCCTTACTATTTCCGGTGACAAGTACAGGTTTATGAATAATATAAGTTATGTTAACATATGAAATTTTAGTATGCATTTTTACACACTCATTCGAACTGGATATGCTGCGTAAGACTTTACTGATTTCTTTTAGTGATAAAACCTAATTCGTAAAGTGTAATAATCATAAAATGGTACAAACGTATAATGAAAATTCTTTAAACAGCATAATAAATTATACGATTTCTTTTTCATAAAGCCGTGGTATTTAATAAACTATTTACATAAAGAAATAATAAAAAAATATATTATTGCGAACGTTATCACGAAAACATAGACATATCGCATGAAAGAAATCCCCTCAGAAGCAAGTGATTCCAACAAGGGAGCATTTAATGTGTAAATTATACAGTAGTCTTATAAAAATGTGCAAAGCAAACTAAAAATAGCGCAGTGAGGCCTTGTGGCTGATCGAGCTGATATTTAAACAAGAATTTATTACCATCAGAAAGACGTGTTTTTTAGAGAAAGTTCATAAAGCACATTCTTATTAATTTGAGTGTAATCCTTTCCATTCAGTATTGAGTTTCTTTTATATCATACAGTATACATAAGTAGTGGTGCACAAAAGAAAACTCCATAGATAGTATTAGCTGAGTTAATAATATATTGCGATACAAGTGCCGTAAGCGATGCATACGGTTCGAGGAAAGAGTTTGAAAAAACGAGGCACTCGCGCCGAGTTTTTTTCAATTTTCCGAGATCCGTTATGCGCTTACGGCACGAGTATTGCATGCTATTTTTTGCACGATGATTATTTATATCAATTTAATTATATTAATTGTGATATTTCCTGAAAATATTATGTATATACATTCTTGAAGATAGATGTTTATTTCAGAAAGTGATTCGCATGTGTTTGTTGTTAAGGGAACCAAATATTTGTCCTGGGGGGCCTTGTCCATGAAGGCTTGTATTATGATGTGTCGTAAGTAAATTCTTACAGCACGGAAACTCTTACCGCACATAGCAACATGATTGCGCGTGGGAATGTCAACTTACGATCCACGGCAACAACATTCGTAAGTACCACTAATTAGTTAAGTCGTGCAAAAACTTTAATATTGACACTGGTAATGCGAATTGCCTTGTTGGAGCACTTTCAAGTGCAAATTGCAGCCATCTTCATTTCTTAGATATCACTAAAGTAACAGGACTTTGAACCCTAGTTTTGTCAGACTCGACCGATCGTAAGTGTACAGCAGAGTATCAGGGCGAGGTTGACATGTCGCAAAAAAGAAAAGCCTACTCTGTTACTGACAAACTGAAAATCATTGATCAAAGGAATAGAAGTGAACGAAACTATTCCGAAAGTTTGTGAAGTGATAACATCTATTGCACCTTGCGAGAAAGAAAAACCGATATTCAGAAAAGAAACTAATTGCTTTATCCTGCCAAAGTAATCATACCGACCCTTTTTTTAGGCCTAGCACAATGAAGTGATATAGCAGTATAGGTCTATATGATTAAGTAACCTGGAGGAATAAAAATCCCTTTAGGCAGGCCTACAGGCTGAGGTAGATTTCGAAGTGCTTTTGGTTTAATTTATTGTCGTTGCGCAGCACTCTTTTTCTTTACTATCCTTGATAGTAGCATTAAATAGTCAGCTATTGTGAGCTGAACGAAACGTTAATAGTTGCTTATTTAGCGCTATTAAACAATGGTTAAAAACGCACTCCCATTGGTGAAGAAAACATGAACGACTCAGCAATCATATTCTTAAAACAAAAGACGTAGATTGAGAAGCAATCTGACAGTCATATGATGAGAGGATAAATAAAATATATTCATAATTATTGCTTAACTAAAATATTTTAAAAATAGTAATTAAAAATAAATGTTGAACTGAATTCGGTAAAGAGGAAAAACCTACAATCATTTGTTTTGATAACAAGAAAAGGATATAATATTCTAGGAGGCCGTGCGCAAGATCAGCAATGAATAAAATTAGCACAGCCGCTAAACAAGAAAAAATTAATGATATTATAATAATTCTTAAAGAGAGCCATGACTGTGATAACTCTATCAAACTCAAGGTGTCAAAATAACTAAACAGTAGTCCCAATGTTCTTTGAGGACAACACTCTTTTTTCATTGAGCCGTAACTTTCATATTAAACTCCTTTTTACTGAGAATTATTTTATCACAGCAATATCAAAGTGTACAATGCACCATATGAAATATAAATGAATCTGAAATCATTTTGATTAAAAGAGAGTTGTTTATTATGTTTCAAATTGATATTATGTTTATTATTTATTTTTAATTTTGCCATTCATTATTGTTCTAAAGGTGTGAAACTATTATTTTTAATATTTCAAACTCTATTACATTGGTAATTTTATCCTTAGACGGTCCTCACACATTCCAATCGGCAGGCCTTCAGGCTTAGGTATATTTTTAAGTGTTAATGTTTTTCAAATATTTAAATCTCGCCTTATATGATCCCTAACGAGAAACTAGTTATTGAATTGTAGAGTACTCATCAAGAGCTTTTCAACGATACCCCACAAGAAGTGGTTTCAAATATTTCAAATTTTCATCCCCCCACCCCTCATCCCCACTCGTACCCCCAAAACCCCGGAATCGTTGGTGTCACTATGAACTCCGTAGGGAGTACACTAATTTATTCAAACAAAGTTTCCCTCTATACTTTTTAGGGGCCAAGATATAAATTTTTCAACATTTTAACCCCCTCCCCCGACACCCCTTGGGCTAATTTTGCTCATTAACGAACTTGTCCTAACTATTGGGCTTAGAAATAACATAATAAAATTTGGTTTAAATATCTTCAGAATTACGGCCGCTAGCGTGTAAAGATATATAAATATACATATATATACAAAAATTACAAATATATATACAAAAAATTGGTTTCTTACTTAGGGATGCATGAAACGTAAAGATATGAAAGAATTTTTCGAAAATCATGACATGGTATCAATTGTAATAGGTAGATTTTTATTCGTAATCTATAAATATGCAGTCAAAATCATAGGACATTGTTCTTCTAAGGCTTATGTAGATGATTTTTCTACTCTTTCACTATATTACGTACTAGCCAGAAAGTGAAATAGTAAAAAGAGGCCCATCTGAACCCTGCTTAAGAGTAGAGAACACTAAAGCAGTTTGAATTAACCTGCTTAGTAAAACAGGAATCTAGTTTTGTTTGAAGGGAGGAATTTTCGGATTATAACGCCTGGTGAAGGTGTGTAGACTACATGCACTACACGGATGTCAGAGAAGTTGTCGCACGGGCAAGGAGCTAAAGTACAATATTGTTAACCATAGCAAGAGGGGCTGTTTTTATTACCCTTTCTCGACGGAGAGATGCCCTAAGACCCACATATCAAATATAACTCAATACAGAAAGTACCTTACTCCCCAAATTTCGCGGTAATGTTATTTGATATAAAAAATGTGCTCCTAATAGATTTATAATTGCTCTAGTCTGAAGTAATTTTAATGGTTGTAACTCCGTTCTATAAAAAAGATCATAGATAAATATCATGCAAGCTATGTGAGACTGGATTGATATTTTTAGGAAAGTGCATAATGAGGGCTAAGAATTTTATGACCTAAAATGCCTGAAAAAAAGTCGCTATTGCTGGAGTTAAATAATATTAGCTCCTTGCCCATGCGACAACTTCTCTGACACCCGTGTAGTGCGTGTAGTCTAAACACCTTCACCAGGCGTTATAATTCGAAAATTCCTCTCTTCAAGCGTAAATAGATTGCTGTTTGACTAAGCAGGTTAATCCAAACTGCTTTAGTGTTCTGTAGGCCTACTCTTAAGAGGGTTCAGATGGACCTCAGATTTCCTATCTTACTTCCACGCTTGTACGTCATATAGTGAAAGTACAGTGATTTGTAAATTATTTAAACTGAAATGAATTGATTTTCAGAGAATTCTTCCAAACATATCAAAGAAATGTTTTAGTCTTTAATAGGTCTATAAGCACCTCGTGTACATAACTAAACTCCATGGCGCTACATCCCTGATGGGACTAGGCCTACCATCCAACCGCTGCGTCAATTCCCATAGGCAGATGGCAGGATTGGGGCATGTGGTCAGCATACAGTTTACTGAGGTCAAGCTATAACGCGGGGGTAAGGTATATGTTCTCCGACAGCCGCGTTGTATGGAGCTTCTATTGTAAAATGTCCTCTGTTCGGTGCGAAGCAGAGGTGCAACACAATACGAACGACCAGTTGACATTCCTTTCCCCTTCTTTTATTAAGTGCCAGTATGGTACTTTATGAGATTGTGTGGTGGACGAAAAAATGTCTGTCCGTCTGTCTGTCCGTCTGTCCGTCTGTCCGTCTGTCTGTCCGTCTGTCCGTGTGTCTGTACGCACCATAACTCAAATACGCTTTTTCGGATTTTCATGAAACTTGGAAAACACATTTATAATGTCCATGGGAAGAACCCTATTGATATTGAACCAAATCGGTTCACCGGTACCGGAGTAATGCCCAATTTAGTGCCTATTTTAATAGATTATGGCGCCTTTCTATTAGAAAGGCGCCATCACTCAAATATGCTGTATCGGATTTCCATGAAATTTGGTATACCCATTTATGACGTCCATGAAAAGTGCCCTATTGAATTTGAACCTAATCTGTTGACCGGTACCGGAGTAAAACCCAATTTAGTGTCTACTTTAAAGGCGCAATAACTCAAATACGCTTTATCGAATATTTATGAAACTTCGTATACGCATTTATAATGTCCATGGGAAGACGTTTATTGATATTGGACCAAATCGGTTGGCCAGTACCGGAATAATGCCCAATTTAGTGTTTTTATGTTAATATATAAGAAGTCGCGATAACTCAATTATGCTTTATTGGACTTTCCTGAAATTTTGTATACCCATTTATAATGTACGTGGAAAGACGTCTACTGATATTGGACCAAATCGGTAGACCGGTACCGGAGTAAAACCCAATTTAGTGAATATTTTAAAGACGCGGTAACTCAAATACGCTTTACCGGATTTTTATGAAACTTGGTATACACATTTATAATGTCCATGGGAAGACGTCTATTCATAATTGATAAAATCGATTGACCTGTTTCGGAGTAATGCTCAATTTAGTGCCTATTTTATGGTAATATACGTATTCGAAAGAATTTATAAAAAAAATGAAAATCAGTTATCTTGACAACATAGCCTATTGTTTTACTGTGATGTTATAAGGCCTTGGAAATTAAAATACAGGTAGCTATGACAAAAAACATATTAATTGACATGCGCTTATCCAACTAGACCGTTAAAATGACCCAGGTGGCCGAGATGGTAGACCTTTCTTCTTCCGTAAGCCCTGCTTAATGAATAAATCTGGAGTTTAACTTGGAAATCAGTTTAAAAAAAAACATATTCTGCATATCATAATTGCAGTCATAACTGATTAAACAAAAACATACTGGCACTTTGTTACATCAGTTTACCTGATTTTATTTTTGTTATTAAGTTGGATGTAAGGAACGAAAGATATTCGAAATGTTACTTTTTCTTTTATTTTTTTTATATATACACATTTACTGATCTCAACAATGTTTTTCTACAATATACTAAATCTGTAGACTTCCCCATACACTTAAACAAGAGACGAATTTTGCCCTTGATTTTTCACACCCTTTTCGAAAATATAAAATTGGGTCCGTCACGATCGTGTGGCTTACGTTTGAAATTTGGTCTTAATCGAACACATCATCTCGTGCTTATTTACTGAAGTCAGAAAGAAAAACTTTTTGAAGTGAAACTTCTTTAGCCGCGGTAGGGGTAAATCCAGAGCTTGTGTCACGCTCAAAAATCGTCACGAAATTAGTGTCACACTAAAAAAGTCACGAAATTAGTGAGGTGTGACGGAACGGACTGCACAGAAAACAATCAACTCAATAATTAGGCTTATCCAAAATTTTAAAAATAAAAAAATTCAAAATAAAAATCCAAAATATAAAAAATATAAAAATCCAAAATTAAAAAATCTAAAAAATAAACAAATTTAAAAATCCAAAAATTAAAAAACCCTAAATAAAAAATCCAAAATAAAAAATTCAAAGATCCAAAAATTAAAATATAAAAAATTAAATTAAAAAATACAAATATTTAAAAAATAAAAATAAAAAATCCAAATTTAAAAAAATTTAAAATCCAAAACTAAAAATCCAAAATCCAAAATTAAAAAATTACAAAGTCCAAAATTAAAAAATACAAAAAATAAATAATTAAAAATCTAAAATTTTAAAAATCTAAAATTCCAAAATTAGAAAATTAAAAGATCAAAAATAAAAAAATACAAAATCCAAAATTTAAAAAGTCCAAAAACCCAATATTAAAAATTCCAAATAATCCAAAATTAAAATATCCATAATCCAAAATTGAAAACATCCAAAAATTAAAACAAGTTTCACTTCTGTCGCGTGGCGTTCCACGCACACTTTTTTTTATCAGTAAGCACTCTGCCCTTTATTCTTTGCTCCGATAAAGATAATCTAAATCTGGTAATATTTATATTTTCTTTGAACTGTTTTGTCCGTGGAGTTTTCAACCAGTCGGATAGTCTCGAATTACAGTACCCTTATAAGTAACTCAAAAGAGCCAAGAAACAAAGAGAAATATAACTCAATTACATCCAGGAAAATTGTTGACTTAGAGAAGAAACTGTTGGCTGGAATCACGGGAAATGTAGAGCGAAATCGTGACATGTTGGCAAAGAAAAACAAAATGTTAACAAAGTCTGTGCATAATTTAAGCTAGCAGTCATGCTACGGATGTCGTACACAAAGCAGAACTATTCAGCTATTTAACTTTTAAACTCGCATTAGGCTCCCGTGCAATCCGGTGATGAGAATGCGGAATTCAAGGTGTAATGTTTCCTGTGCAGTGGTAGCGGCCTATCACTAAGCATTATAATGACAGAACTAAGAACTACAACTTCTGCAAACAATAATATTAGACCTTACTATATTCAGCCTAAATCACCAACTTCCGCCTCCTAGAAAAGTTATTAATGAACCAAGGGTTAAAAGCTAGATTGATCAACTAAAATCTTTTTACGCCTTATACCCTCAAATAGCAATAAAAGGCCAGGAAGTATATATATATATATACATATATATATATATATATATAAATTTGTAGGCCACCTTTACAATGAGAGAAGTTTTTTGCTTTTTATGTAGTTTTATGTTATTAGTTAAAAACAGGCCTATATAATATATGATATTGATCGTAATTCTAATATTAGTTAAAATTGGTAAATATTAACAAATCTAGGCCTATAATAAATTTATTTATATAGTTTTATGTTATTAGTTAAAAACAGGCCTTTATAATATATGATATTGGTCGTAATTCTAATACTAGTTAAAATTGGTATATATGAATAAATGTAGGCCTATAATTTATTTATGTAGTTTTATGTTACTAGTTAAAAACAGGCCTATATAATATATGATATTGGTCGTAATTTTAATAGGCCTACTAGTTAAAATTAGTAAATATTATTAAATGTAGGCTATTTGAGGGTATAAGGCGTAAACAGATTTTACTTGATCAATGTGGTTTCTCTCAAAGAAAAAAGATGAAATTTATCAATAATAGTTAAAAACTAGGTTTTATTTTGCGAGTAGGTTATGGTTGCGAAACGAGTCCGTGTGGTCGAGTGTAGCAACGCTAAGAGCAAAATAAAGTCATTTTACCACGTGTATCATAAACTATTTTTAGACACTCGTTAATATTTGTGAAATAATAAATATCACTTAGGCCTACTAGCCTGTAGTGAGACATGGCCGGTTACTGATCGGGGAGAACATAGTCTGAGAGTGTTCAAAAACAGGGTGCTTAGAAAAATATTTGGACCTAAAAGAGATGAAGATGGGGACTGGACAAAATTGCATAACGACGAGCTTCATGACCTGTACTCTTCACCGTATATACTAAGGGTAATTAAATCACGGATGATGAAATGGGCCGGACATGTTGCACGCATGGGGGAGGAAAGACATATCTCAAAAATATTGATTGGGAGACCCGAAGGGAAATGACCACTTGGAAGACCTAGACGTAGGTGGGAGGACAATATTAGAATATATTTAAGGGAAGTAGGATTTGCGAGGGATGATTGGATGGAGTTAGCACAGAATAGAATTGAATGGCGGGCTCAGGTAAGCGCGGCAATGAACCTTCGTGTTCCATAAAATAGATAATATTCCTTAGGTTTGCTGAGGAATTATCTATTGCCATTTAGTAAGTAAGTAAGCCTGTAGTGCACCCATAGTGCTGTCGTAGGCTTATACTATGTACGTTCGCAAACAGAGGTTATCGATTTTCTAGGACGCTGCAGCCAACATACGAGTTTCAGTTGAACCACCAAGTATTTCTATTTTTGTTACTACCGTGAGAAATTTAACACTTAAAAATACCTAAAAGTTTTTACATTTAGAGTTTTATAAATCTAAGTCTAACATATTATTAATTAAAAGAGTCTTTTCCATGTGACAGATACCAAAGTTGATCATCCTGAAGTGTTATAATTTTATACCACTCAGTAGCATAATTTTCTCCTTTTAATTAATATCATCTACCGTTAAAAGCACTTCTTGTACATTCGACTGTCTAAAAAATATACTCATGTGAACATTCACTCTACTTTCTCTACCCTTACTACGGATCTAGCTGTATTCTTACAATGGAAATGCATTGCGGAAGTGCATATTCAGTTGTCTAACGCTAAGTCATATTGTTGAGGCAAAATAGCATGGGTTTGAAGAAGGGATGCCAATAGTAGAGGCAGAAAGAATAGTCTGCTCTCTGGTTGTGAAGACGGGTTTCCAATTCCACTGTTTTCCTAACTGTTTATGTTCCGTGTACCTGAACCTCGCCCCCGGTTCTACGTCGCTCTGTACGAATGTCTGGAGAGTGTTACAATTGAAAATTAGAGAAAATGTGTGACGCAAACTGAAAAACTCTAGCAAG
Organism: Ectobius pallidus; assembly: GCA_964059195.1. Taxonomy (NCBI): domain Eukaryota; kingdom Metazoa; phylum Arthropoda; class Insecta; order Blattodea; family Ectobiidae; genus Ectobius; species Ectobius pallidus. The sequence goes on along the minus strand of CAXKWD010000003.1, from coordinate 26,216,648 downwards.
AGGACTCCAGAAAGGAGATAAATTTAGTAACAGTTCTGATGTAGACTACAATGATGAGGAGTTATGAAATTATGTTTGGTCTACAAGAATAGGTTTTTTCAATCTGACATAATGAACCAAATATTCTTTGTTTTACAATTTACAGTATAGTAATTTTATAGGAAATAAGATGAGTACTACACAACTGACATGTTATTATCAAATGTAAGTTATAGCGAAAGTATTATTTAAAAATATTAACCGTTTAGTTTTAATTTATTTAAATCCATATATATATATATATATATATACATATATATATATATATAGGGATATATATAGGGATATATATATATATATATATGGGGGTACGCCTTAGCGTAGTGGTTGAGGCGCTGCGCTACAACCGAAGGTCGCGGGTTAGATTCCCGATGAGGTCGTTGAGAATTTTCAATTGGCCTAATCCTTCTGGTGGCACAATGGCCCTGGGGTCGACTCAGCCTCTAACCGAAATGAGTACCAGGAGCAATTCTGGGGGTAAAGGCGGCCATGCGTGGGGCTGACAAACTTACCACCTTCATGTGCCGAATGTCCAAAATCTTGGAACCCTCTGAGCCTTTATGGCCTGTATAGGGATCACTTCACTTTATATATATATATATATATATTGACGAATTGTGCTATTTATAGAATGTCGCGCCTGTCTGACAAGTTGCGGAGGTTTATGAAAATAACGCAAGTAGGAAGTTTATTTAATAATTATTCTAAATTAATTATCAAAGAATTAAATATATTTTTATTATAATATTCCGCCTTTACCCTTCCCATTTAATACACAACTTATTTGAAGATGCATTTCGGCGTATGCTGCGCATATAAGATGGCGCAGCATACGCCGAAATGCATCTTCAAATAAGTTGTGTATTAAATGGTAAGGGTAAAGGCGGAATATTATAATAAAAATATATTTAATATTAACCCTTATCTGTTGGAAATGAGTTATTTTAATTATCAAAGAATTGTTTAGTCATTAAATTAATATTTTTAAATATTCTGTTCTTTTCAAAATAATATTACTGGTCCAAACTTCGCATACTTCGTTATTTTACATTAAGACCCCTCCTTGGGGTAGGGACCCCTCCCCCCATCTATGGAAAAGTTAACGGGTAAAAAAAAAAGTAACAAAGAAAAAGAAAAATTCACGTTTTCTGGTTTCACGTGAAATATGTTAGTATGTTGATAATATCTACTGTTTAACGTTTCTTTGTCCAAACAGCAGGAATTTGAAGTGAATGCAAGCACACGTGACTGAAAACAATATAAACAGCATGGGGACATTCCTGACGCATCTCGTCCATGTAGTAAGAGACGCCAGGCGTGCAATATTCCAATAACTCAAGCTTCGCAGCATGCCAACTTACTACTCTGTTCATGTGGAACAAAACTGTTAAAGCTACACACATCAACATTTGTGTGACGGAATGGGTGAAACAGTTAGGCCGGTATTCCACTATCCAAGTTATTTAGTCAAATAGTCTAGAAAAAGAAAATGACTGCCCGTTGCTTCAAGGAAACCGTATTGGAAGATCATTTGAAGATTTTCTGCATGTCGTTACATTGGATCAAAGGTTTCCCGGCGTTCATAGCATAGGGGTCCAAATTCCAAAATGGCGGCTTAACATCGACTGTTTTGAGAAGTAAACAGCGCAAAAATAGTTGATTTCATACCACATTTTATTCATGTAGGCCTATATATGATTATTCAGTATTTAATCCACAGAATTTTATTGCTACAAAAGAAAATTTTAAGAACTATTTTTAACCTAAACTATTTAGAATCGTGCAGAGAAGTATTTATTGAGAACAAAATTTTAACTGTATTTGGTTTATATATATTTAATGTAATTATTTTGGATATAAATAATGCAAATAATAAGATTCAACAGTGAAATTCATTCGCAACAAACCAGGACTTGTAACAATATGCATAGAAGTCATGTTCAGCTGAAAATTAAACAAAATTATCGTCTCAATAGTGGAATAAATTGGTACAATAAATTACCTTTAGAAATAAAAGAAAAAAAATTACAATTTAAGAAAAGTCTCAATCATTTCTTGATAAATAAATGCCTGTACTCGTTTGAGGAATATTGATATTATATTCAACTTCCAAACCCGTATATGAACACTGTAAAACAATATGTTGTCATGATAACTAATTCGCATTTGATAAATTAGTTTTAATATATTACCTTATATAGGCACTAACTGGGCTTTACTCCGGTACCGGAAACCGATTTGGTCCAATATCAACAGGCTTTTTCCGATGGACGTTATAAATGTGTATACCAAGTTTCGAGAAAATCCGATAAAGCTCATTTGAGTTATCGCGCGTACAGACACACGGACGGACAGACAGACAGACATTTTCCCGTCCCGCACACAATCTCATAAAGTAACCATTCTGGAAGTTAATAAATTTGCGTGATATATTTCACACTACTTTAAGGCAATAATGTGAATTTTCACAGAGAGTTCGTGCAGAAGAAGTGAACATGAGAAATCGCAGAGGAAAGAAGTAACTCCTGGTCCCCGGTAAATGCAAATGCACAGGATATGCGGAACAGCCATGCATGTTCTCAATTACATTAACATTACGCGTTTTTGCCACCATTTTTCTTGTGGAACTGTTTTGCAGCGTATATTGCACTATATACTGTCAGGCCACGCCACGCTATGAGGCGCTAATAAGCAAGGTTTTCAAAAATAGTCTATAGGACTATATCATTGTTCCAATCTAAATTACTAAATTATTAGATTTGTTTTATACTTTGTGTTATATTTTTATTTTATATGTTATTATTGTTTTTAAAATTATTTTACTTATACTTTTAAATAGTTATGTCAATTTGTATATCCTTATATTTGTATATCCTTGTAATACATTGTAAGAATTAATAATGTATCTTAATGTATATTTTATTTCTTTATGTAATATTACTTATAAGTTACCTGTGGTATACCAATTATTTTGTAAGCTGTTTGTAATTTTTTCTCCTGGTTGAGTGGAAGATAAGGCCTTACGGCTTTAACTCTGCCAGGTAAAATAGATTATTATTATATACTTAAACAGTAATAGGCCTACTGTACTTTAGGATACTTTTTCCATAACAAACTTACTGATAGACACTGAGTAGTGTCTCATTTAGACAAAGAGTAAGTACCAAGAGAGGTGGCCGAGATGGTGGCGTCTTAGAATCTCCTTCGGTAGGTCCCGGATTAAAATCCCTTGACCGGTCAATTTGACTTGGATCATTTCATTATTTCCTCGGCCAATTTGACTTGGATCTTTTCATGATTTCCCCCCAGTCGCCCGGTCGAAAAGGCAAATGCCGAATTGGATATTTACTTAGGCCTACCACGAATCTTCCCCATTATTTCATCCTGTATCATATTCATTAAAAATCAGTATCAGTTCAAATTTAACATACGTCATAAACACATCAACAATAGTTTAAAGGTCTACCGGTACACACACTGAACCTGAGCTCCTGATACGCGATGTTCAAAGGAGTATAAATAAAGCAAGTGTTCGCTTTGAAGAAGTGCGCATCCAGTTGTCTCGTTCCCTCATGTTTCGTTAATTTTATTGTCAGGTACCGTGGAACAAAGTTTACGTTTGTGATTTTTTTTTCTATCACCAAGAGAGTATTAAGGAAAGAACTGACATATCACGAGTATGCACTGTATGTTGGAATATGCCGTGGCGTAGTGGTTGAGGCACTGCGCTACAAACCGGAAAGTCGCGGGTTCGATTCCCGATGAGGTCGTTGGGAGTTTAAAATTCAACTTCCTTCTGGTGGCACTAAGGTCCTGGGGTCGTTTCAGACTCTAACAAAAACGAATAACAGGAGCAATCCTGGGGATATTAGCTGCCGTTGCATACGGCTGACAACCTTACAACCTCCAAGGACCCGAATGTCTAAAAATCTGGGAGTCCCACCGCCTGGAACCCACAGGGTCTCCGTAGAATCTAAGGAACGCTACAAAAAATTAGGGGTCAGAGAATAAATCATAACCTTGAGTTTCTTTAGATTAGTAAAATAAAAAAATAAAAATAAAAGTCAGAAAATTATAAGCAGTATATTTTGTTAATGTTTACTTTACGTTTGAAACAGCAACCAGCCCATATCTGTAGATTAAAGGCCTAAAAGCAATATAAAATCGTTGTTAAATGATCACTACAGCCAACCGACCTATGCTGGAACTTTATTCGTCCTGAAAAAAATATCGCCTTTCAACCTGTGACCTTTCAGATCAAATATCAAACGAAATGCACTGAGTCTTAAAGATCCAGTCTGGGAAAACTTCATAAATTTTTCGAAAATATAGAATGAAGACAATATTGACTAGCCGTTTGAATGCCTTAATAAAGATATGGTTACACAGTAAAGATTAATAAGCTTTCTTAGATCTGAATTCATCACAAAATAATGTCTGGAGGAACGAAGTTAAAATCTGCTAGGAAAACGCTCTGAACAAGCATTCACGAAAGTGCGCTGATAGCATCAAAGTGTAAAGGTCATCGCTTTGCATTCATCACTCTGGCAGTATTATAATTACAAAGAAAATTATTCTTTTCAGTTCCACAAAGCGTTCCACACATTAAATTCCACAATTCCTCGCAATTACATACTACATTATACGGATGCCTTATTAATTCTTTCTCTGTAAAGGGTAAGGTAAGGTGACCTCTATTTACAGGTGACAGAAGTAGGCCTACAGATTCTTATCAATCTAATGGAGTTCCGTATCTTCAAATTAGAAATAGTCTACCTCCATAACTTCAACTCTAACTAGGGGTTTAAGTCTAACTTTGTACTTCTCACAACTCTGTGTGCTTGTACTTCAGAAAAATAATATCAGGTACACTGATATAACAAAGTGCCAGAATGCTTTTGTTTAATCAGTGGTAGGTCTAAGTGTAATTATAATATGCAGAAAATAAGTTATTTTAGTAGTCTATCATCGAGTTAAGCTCCAAATCGATTCATTACGCAAGACTTACGGAAGGACAAATGTCTAAAGTTTGATACTTAACCTTAATTCATACTCTTATACACTGATATAAACAATTCTTAAAATATGTCAACATTTCACAAAATGCACTGGCAAAGAAATCCGCTTAATGTACGTAGACCTAATTACTTCACAGTAATGTATCTTCTGTATATAACAGTATTCATGTAGTACTCATTTCAACTTCAACGACGAAATAAACAAACGTCTGAATGCATTGGAGTCAAGGACCTCAATGATTAGCAAACCGCCTTTGCAGTATAGTCAAGATTTCCCATTTAAAAAGCATATGACCTTTAATTAGTCGTTATCCCGGTACCTGTCAACAGATTTGATCCAATATCAATATGCTTCTTTCCATGGACGTTATAAATGTTTATACCAAGTTTCATAAAATACGATAAAGCGTACTTGAGTTATAGCGCGTACAGACACACGGACAGACAGACATTTTCCCGTCCCCCACGCAATCTCATAATGTACCACTCTGGCACTTAAGTAGAATTTCCACAAATCTTTAACTTATTTTATAATTCTCTCACCATACTACATAACAACTGACTGCGCCACACAGGAACGCAGTTGTCGATATATCTAAAATTGGCAAGATAAAACTCAGCCGAAGACGTGTTTTGTCGGGTATAGAAACCTGCTCATGCTTACTGCATGCTATCTTCGAAAGAGAAGTAAAGCAGTTAGTCCCTTTAATACTTACGGTGAAAAGACTCCATAGTAATAATTAATTATTTGAGGGTATAATGTTGAGAATTACAATCTTAAACATTTTAAGAGGAAAATAAACAAGTTATTAGATAATATCAATAACACACTTTAATTTTGTTTGGTCTTTCAATGTTTCAGTTCAATTTATTCTATTTTTTGTTGTAAATGCTATTTTTAACCACTGGTTAATGCTAAAAATTTACTTTTATTTACATGTACTCATAAATTTAGAATTTTCGTGTATAGTATACTGTGCAGTGATATGTAATTTTTTTTTTTTTTTTAATTCATCAACAGCATGCTCCATTTCACAATGGTAGCACTACATGCCTATAAACTTTGCATTGGATCCTATTACTTATATACTATACATTGGTATTTTAGCCTGTTTCCTGTTTCCTTAGCCTATTGCTCTTAGCCTATTTTCCTTAGTCTATTGTCCTTAACCTATTCTCCTAGGCCTATTTTGGGTATTAATATACACCATACTGTCCATTAACACTAGCTTCGTTATTAGTCAGCCTATACTAACATATCCCATCGCTTTCAACCATTCAGTTTCTCAAAGTCTATTGAATTTACAAATAAAAGGAAAGAGTTTCTATGGTTCTTTATCAAACTGTTTTTCGACACTGGCCAGTTTTCCCGTTTTAGAACACTGTTCACAAGTTTATTTCTTTCATTCGATACCATTGGACACTCATAAAGGATGTGATCTACTGTTTGGTTTCCGCTATTGCAGGAGCACATTGGGGAGTTCACAATCTTGAAGCGGTGGAGATATGATCTTGTTTTGCCGTGTCCGGATACCATTGCAGTAAAGTTTGGCGTGGGCCTGAGGACTGTTTTCAATCTGTCTTTGATGATTGGGAAGAACTGCTTGGTTTCTGTTCCTTTTGTTGTCTGGTCCCATTTATATTAATCTTCTATATCCCCTAAACACAAGCTTTCCTCATATAGGGGAATGTTTGGTTTTAGTTGTTTTTACTTGTATTAAATATGTAATAATGATAATGATAATAATAATAAAATAATGAATAAATTGTTTAAAAAATATATATATATAATATCAGTATGTTTTCTCGGTGATGTATGTAGAGCGTCACATTGCATAACAAACTCGATACTCAAGGAAGGGAAATCTTAAACATTTTGGTGGAGGAAATACTGTCTAAAGAAATGGTAATTTAGTCTTCCCTGACAACTCCGCATACAAGCATGCGCACACTGAGGTAGTTATTAATTTTGTACTGTATATGCTTCCGTCGCCATTCCCAGAATACTGGAAATCAAATTTCCTTCTTATGTAAGGAGAGTCAGAAGTCTTCATGCAATCAGTGTTGCTATTCCCCAGCGATGTCTGTTAAAAGAAACTCATAAGTAAATTCCTCTTCTTGGAAGAATTCTTCCATAAATTGTTAGTCAATAACACACGATTCCCTAGTTTATGTTCAAGCAAAATAAAATGGAATTATCTAATGTTAATACTTCGAATGAAAATATCGACGAAGTAACAAATATCAACATTAAAATAACACCATTCAGCACAATTATGCATCGATATAAAATGCTAAAATACATGTTAGTGTACCGATGAGCTCTATCAATAGCCTAAAATAAAATCTATAATATTGATAGCCTTTATTTTGTGCCTTTGCCTTTCGATTTTTTTAATTCAGCTGTGTTTATACTCTTTTTAGCTACGAGACTATAATAAGGAGTTCGGGATCTATCTCTATACAGTAGGGTAGGCCGTGGAACTACTGACTATCAATTATTTTCTATTGTTAGTGTATTTTTTATGAAGTAAATTTCAACCGATATTAATTTAAATGGATATGATACAGGATGAAATGGTGAGGATGATTCATGGTACTCGTATATAAATATCCAATTCGGCATTTTCCTTTACGACAGGGGAAACCATGAAAAACCCCATGTCAAATTGGCCGGATACGGGACTTGAACATGGGACCTCCCGAATGCGAGTCCAAGACGTTACCATCTCGGCCAACTCACTCGGTTCGATATTTTTGTATCAAAGTCAGGAGATCTTGCTATGCATACGTAGATGTATTAGTAATTAAACATTAAAACGGTGTTGTGTTCTAGTTGTAAGACAACTAAACGCTTTAAAACAATGTGATAAAACACTAACGCCGACACATCTCCCAGCCTCCTCCTCCTTGTGAGTTTACAGTTATGCATCTAAAACTTAAAATATTCTTAAAAATATATAAAATTCACTTCTCGATTCTTCTTCTTTGTCGTGTGATTTTTATTTCAATTATGTTTTAAGAACATTTTAAGTTTTAGTACATTTTAATTAATTTTAATTAAAAACAAGCCAGTATTGAAGCTCCTTAATTTATATTTTCAAAATAGAAAACTTTCAGTAAAACGTTTAACTATTTAGTGCAGTTTTATTTTTATTTAATGTGACTTTACAAGCAAGACGCTCTGATGATGGTTTGATGTAACGGAAAGGCTTAGGCGAAATAAATGAATAAAAATTTTCTATTTAAAATGTCCCACCTTATACCACAAACTTATTAATGCAGATAGTTTATATCCTGATAAAAGATTGCTAATAATATTGTTTTCATTTAACTGCCGATTTAAGATTTATGGGGAATATTCAATGTATTGTATAAAGTGCACATATATAAAATTATTTAACATTCATGGTTAATACTTATAACTAGATGTGTGTCGATTTGTAAAAATTGTAATTGTTTTTGGTTTTAATAGTTTTATATTGTATAAACAGTGCCAATTTATATTTTAATTTACTACCAGTGTCAAATCGACACATATCTAGTTATAAGTATTAACCATGAATGTTAAATAATTTTATTTATATGCACTTTATATAATACATTGAATATTCCCCATAAATCTTAATATGGCAGTTAAATGAAAACAATATTATTAGCAATCTTGTATCAGGATATAAACTATCTGCATTAATAAGTTTGTGGTATAAGGTGGTACTTTTTAAATATAAATTTAAGTATCCACCAGACACGGACGTGAAATTCATCAATTATGAAATAAATGAAGTTGAGAATAAACGCATTAAAAAATTATTGAATTAATATTGTGAAAGATTCGCAATACCTTTTACTCTTCAAATGCATGTGAAGAGAAAGGGAGGTCGGGTTTCGATATGCGAGCCTTTTCGAACGGTTATGCTAGTATAATATAATATTTGCATTAATAATTCCTATCCGCACACAAAGTTTTGCAATTCATGAATAATCGTGAATATTTTTGGTTTAAAAATTCGAGAATCTTCGTGATTAAAACTATAATAGCATTTCATAAATAACAAAAGCCGAGCAAGCCTGTGAACATTCGTACTCTGGAGGAAAACAATTTGTCATACCAACAGTAGCTTCCTTCCGTTCCTGGCACGGCCGAAAGAAGTGTCGTTTTAAATAAAACTTTAATGAAATATACAGGAAGGTATCTTGTCTTTGCTTTTTTTTTTTTAATTTATTACAAAGTTTGGCTAATGTATAATCTGCAGGCACAAGTGAGAAGAAGGAATATGCAAGCTGTGACGTAATTGTTTGCATGATTGCAAGCCGTAAGGCAGTCCCGGCGCCGGACAAGTCAAGTGCCTTATCATCCGCACACAACATGCCACAAGATGCAAGCGTATCAATCCGCCCTACTCAATACTGAAACACAGATTCTTATCCACAACCTGGTTTCTGTTCCCGACAGTAACAATAGGATCTAGGTCTCAGCAGTAAAGTAGTTAACTTCTAGTAGGTTGGTTTATTAATTTTTTTAACGACGGGGGTGTACTACTACTACTTAAGTCTGTGGCCGTCGCCGAAGATTCGAACTCTTGTCCCACAGGAGTTCTTTTGCACGCCTATAAATCTACAGACTCGGCCCTGTTATAATTGTGCATATATAAATGCCATCGATGTGAGTCGGAATCGAATCCGCAGTAACTGAAGAAGTTCCCCACAGCTGAGGACGAAACTTCTGATGATAAATACACCCTTGAACACGGCTCACAACCCGACAGATGTCTAGCATTCAAGATTCCGGTCGTAAAAGCCTCAGATTAATGAAATAAGATTAGAGTTTGATTCTTTTACGCCAGCGTGGTCTTGTGGTTAGCGATCCCCGGCACCTCCTCCGATTTTTCTGAGGTAGGGAGGTCTGGAACGGGGTGCACTAAACCTCGTGATTCAAATTGAGGAACTACGTGATAGAGAAGTAGCGGCTCCGCTCATGGAAACCACCATTAACGGTCGTGGGTGTCGGCATGTTGATCATATGCCCCCAATCCTACCATCTGCCTATGATAGATGACGCAGCGGTCGGGTGGTAGGCCTTGACCCTTCAGGAATGTAGCGACACAGATCAAATACAATCTAGACCAATACAGGACACTTTGCGATATATCGGGGGACAATATTTTGAGCACCATCTAGCGGCCCAACCTGCTACTACTGAATACAATTGCAGTATCTAGATACATATATGTTAAACAGTTTTTAATAGAAGAGCCGAAATAGCCAGACTCGGCATGTTATGTATAAGGGGTATCTACCTAATGGCTCAGAATAGCATATTACAGTTTATATATGTTTTGAATATATTAATTTTGCCCCAAGTTTCTAGGTTGTGCCACCAGGAGTGCTGCAAAATCTGTCCCCCATTTCTCTACCAGTAAGTGTCCGGTATTGTCTCTATAGTATTTGCACAGATTTTAGTTTAAACAACTATTGAATAGCTGTCAAAATAGATATCCCGAACTGCTTGAGAAACTAAACATTTACCGGCCCCTTGGCGTCTCATGCATCGCTACTTGCGTGAATTTATAAATCTTGAGCGCAGGCGCTGCGAAGCCTACAAGAATTCGTGCAACCCCTACTCTCCCGGTCGTGAAGTTAAGAAGTTGACCCACTGATAAGGGGAGGAGGAGAAGTATGGAAACCTCTATTACAAGTGGTTCTCAGTAGGACCTTAGCTCCCACCCTGACCAGTCTTGAAGCATCCCACCTCTGACACTAAAGTGTCGTGTTAGTGCGACAGTTCTGTTGTTGTTGTGATAAAGTGTCTGACCATGGGAAAGGTGACGTCCATCACCATTTCGCTGACTTTAAAGCTAACTCTGGTGATGTCTTTAGTGGTTTATCACGTACAGTGTATTGGTGTCAGAGAACAAGGGAAAACGGCCAGATTGACAACTTTTGGAAATCCACAACCTAACAAGCCTCAAGCCACCACTTTTCCACCACCACGTAAGTACTCAACAACTACGGTAGATGTCCAATTATCCGGATTAATTGGGACCGGACCTGCTCCGGAAAATCAAATATCCGCATAATTGGATAAATTATAGATAAAGGAAATTTCTTAAACAAACAAAAAACTAAATTCTATAGACTGTATTTATATAAAGACCACAGGCGTGATCTTGTGGTTAGCGTCGCAGACTACAGATCCGTCGGCTCGGGTTCGATGCCCGGTATCTCCTCGGATTTTTCTGAGTTAGGGAGGTCTGGTAGGGGTGCACTCAGCCTCGTGGTTCAAATTGAGGAGCTACTTGATAGAGAAGTAGCGGCTCCGGTCATGAAATCAACCATTAACGGCCGTGGATGCCCCCCAATCCTGCCATCTACCTGGTAGATGACGCAGCGGTCAAGTGGTAGGCCTTGTCCCTTTAGGGATGTAGCGCCATGGAGTATTTACATAAATTGGCACATCTTGAACTCATCGGTCACAGTCGGTTGTTTTGCTAACAAATTGTTGATTTTTAGGCTAAAAGTTTTGCTTTTTCGCAGATAATCGGCCCTGAAAAAAGGATTCCCAATACTCGCTGCTGCAAAAACCACTAGAATAGCGGCTCAAAGCAATCCGGATAATTGGCGATCCGGATACTTTGAGTTCTACGATATACAAGGAATAATAATAATAATTTTATTTTAGAGTTCAAAAGTAAAACAACAGAGTTTATCAAGTACGTCGTCGTAGTTCGTTTATATAAAATTTTGAAAAGGCTAAATGAACGTATGAAAATATAACTTAGTTTCAGGAAGAACACTTCAGTAAGAAGAGGGGACAAAACTGGATTTTTGGAAATACTGTTAGATGAATTTACCTAGAGAATCCATTTAAAATCCGCGGAGACTCCATTGCTCTCACTCGTAAGTTCGTGTAGCAGATTCTGACATAATGCTTAAGGGACGATAGAAGTGTTTATTTAGCCACTTTGGTCAAGAAAAATGAGATTTTTTAGTGCTAAAAACTCATGCATACCCTAAAGTATAACTGTACAAAATTGTAAGCCTTTTGGATGCACGGAACAGGTGCTGCTAACACCACTTTTAAACCTCAGTACGCTTTCAACTGCCAACGAAAGTAAATTTTAATCGCTTGTTTTCTCGGTTTCAATTTCCACGTTTTGTTGCCACATCCAAAATCTATCTTTTCCCACAAAAAGGATACAGCTGTGAAATGATTTCACAATGTATTTTACGTAATTATATTATGTACTAAATTGTCTAATCATATTTTCTGTATAGGCCTTAGCTTATTAATAATTAGGCCTAATATAATATGCCAATTTTTTAAACATTTAACTTCTCTGACAAAAAAAAACTTGAAATAAAATTACGTCAATAAATTTGTAAAGAAAGAATCAATGAATCTCACATGTAAAATTCAGATTCTAATTTTAATATCTGTCGAAGGATATAGATTTCAATTTTGAGTAAAAACCAGTTAAATTAATTAATCTCAAAAATAGAGATTCTCAAATGAAATTTTAAACATTAATTTTTGTTTATATTTTAATTTAATGTGCAAAATTTCAAGTTTCTGGGACAAATAGTCTGATAACACTCTCAATACTTCGCTCATCCCTTAAACTATAAATGCTACAGACCTAATTTTCTATTTAAAAATAAAAAAAAAAATTGTACACAACCCCAAAGCTTGTCACGTTGAGAAAAATAACATGGTGGACATTCAAGTAGATATGAAGACTTTTAAAACGCTTTAAATTAAAGCCATAACGCTTTCTTTTATAAATAAAGTAATTTACGGGTAAACTTTAATCCATATATGTTTAGGAAGGCCATTTTGAAGTAGCCTACTATCGACGTTTTAATAAAATGTAAACTAAACATAATAAATTAATGTGAAGAAAAATCCAAATATCCAAATCCAAAACATAATAAATTATACTTCCATATTTCAAACAGTTTACGAGATACATTGCCCAAACTGAAAAAGCACAGTGGTACTAAGAATTGATACGTATCAAGAAAAATCTAATTTCATTTTGATGATCTAGTCCGCAGTCAAGGCTATAGAAGCTAAATATGAGTTAAGAAAAACATTAAAATAGGATCACTAAATTGAAATGCAATACTGCGAATGAAAAATGTATGGTTGTTCTTTAGTTAACCTTGGAAGCTAAATTGGGCTTAGGTTCTATCTCTGGTACCTTCCCGGAATTGTCTGTGGTGAGGATAAGAAACCTCTTGTTAAAGAATTAGCGGCTACGTCCACTGAACCGAAAGAAAGATAAAATTGACGTTGGATGACAGGGCCTATCTCTTTGGGACTAGGCGCCAAGGAAACTGATAAAATTAAAATAATACAGTAACACTTTAATTAAGGCCTTGCTTTTCCTAACAACGAAAATCAGTAAGTAAAACACAAAATACTATAATTATACTAATTACACGAAACATCCCACTAATTATCATATCGTATACTTATACATAAAATTAATGGTTCAATTTGCCACAAAAACCACTAAACTGATGGAGTTCAAACTCTGCATGAACATAGTTTTATACCCGAAAAGGTTATAGGTAGGGGGCGGATTTGTATGACTAAAAAAAAGGATATATGCATGCAATTATGACCTAAAAACATTAGAATATGACTTTATCACTTGCACATTATGTATATATTTTTTAAGTTTCACTACCATTCATTTTATTAAGATATAATGTTAATTATTTAAAATATCTGTAAATTCTCAAAAAAGTATCGGTATAATGCAAATTTTACAAAATGTGTTATGAAACTTCAAAATCTCTTTAATATGCACACAATATGCCAAAAATGTGCATATTCGTACTAAATATGCTCCTATAGTTGAAAATTTCCTAAATATGCAGTTATATGCACAATAATAGCTGTTCCATTTTCACCAGGATGCTTGGAATCGGGCTTAAATTAGTCGGAAACCTGAAATAATGCAAAGGAGAAAATTCTATGTTCCTCGATATTATATTTGCTTTTCAAACCTCAGACGAGTGCCTAACTAATGTAAAGCAATTTGCAATTTCTGATTTGGTGTTACAACCATACATTCCTGGAAGTGTTGCGCTCTAGAAATGGTTCAATGGCAATAAATGATTGGTTGAACTTATTTAAGATTATAAATTATCCATAAGGTTATCCATAAATTTATTTATCAAACTATGGTGTCTCTGGTGTCTACATTTAAAGAAATGTACACTTTATAGAAATATACACTGTGGATTCCCAATACTTTTTTACACTCGCTTGAACGTTACACATTGTTTCTTCCAGCATGTAAGTCTAATCTCTGTTGCCAAGCTTAATGAGACTCATTTTCTAGCTTTTGATCAAATATTTATTAATAACATAGACACAAATGTCAAATATTGAAATAATCCTGCAAAAATAGAAAAAAAAATTAAAATTGAAAAGTGAGGCACACTAAAATAAGAAGTGGGCTACGGTTATTTCCTCTTGATGTTTCACGGTTAAGTAGAATACTTTTCCACCCGTACGAAGGACGGGTAACCGGCTAGTTCTCTAGAAGTAAGCTCAAAATATAAAGACAGACGGAAAGATTTAATGCAAGACTAAAACAAATGAAACAATAACCCTACGTAGTCGAGATTAAAATCAAGGCACAAAAAATGAATGTTACATATTTTTATGATTGTGTACTAATTTCCTGGGTATGAAATTCGTTAAGTAATAAATTCCGGGGTGCGCGGGAAAAGACAGTTAAGTCCACTTTCTTGTTACTGAGAATTAGAGTGACTTAACACACTATACCAGCCCTACATAGCTTTAGAGATGGATAAACCTATGAGGCACACATCCATAACTACAGTACAATTTTTAATATGACGTACTGGACTTAACACAAATGTAGAGAACATTTTTAACTATAACTCTATGGACATATCTCAATTTTTAAGGATGGTGGACTTAACTCTCTTTGCCCGCGCACCCCGGAATTATTCCATCGTGGGAATTAAGGCACTGTAGCGTGTATGAAAGTGTTATGGGGTTAAACTGGTTGTCGAATATCAAGAAACTAATATTTCAATATATTCAACTCGATATATTAGTCAGTCACTGTAACGTAGAGGCAGCGTACCCGTCCCCCAGATCCGAAATCGCGGGATCAAACTCGGCCGCAATCGATGAATTTTTCAGGACGTAAAAATCCTTGGCACGGAGTCTTCCGGGAGGAACTTCAAGCTGGGGGCCCGGGTCGTAGATTTACGGCAAGCAAAAGAACTCCAAGCCTAAATTAGAGCCTCTGGACAAAATTCCTGGCCCTTTCAAGTCCAAGTATCACTTAGTTTCCTGAGAGGAGTAGTGGGGCGATGGGTTTACCATCTGTTCCTCTGTCCTCTCAAGGAAAATTATTACAAAATCAGTCTAGATACTGAAACTTCCACTTGGAGGCCCTATACCCCATCAGGGATTCAACCAGATTTATAATTCTTGAAACGCTTCTCACTATTTTGAATTACCAAGCTAGAGTTTCAGTGCAAATTTCAAAATAATTACACAAAACATTGCCTAATTAATATGAAGTAGTTTTGGTACTTTCTGGTATACGAAACCTTACATTCGGATACGAATTACTTTCGTGCTTTGCTGTTATTTATGCGTGTGCTGTAAATGAAGGTGCTAAAAGTTGTTACTTGAACACCTTCATTGTGTTTGTCTGTTTTGAGGTAATTATTATGATTTTCTATGTTAAATTTAATGGATAAGATATTTTTTAAATAGGTCAGTTAATTGTAGTGGAGTTTCGTACTAAATTATTTTAATACCTGCATTAGACTCATTTCGACATTATAATTATATAACTCTTTATAATCTTAACTAAAAAATCAGCAATAAAGATTATGCTGACTAAAGTATAGAAGCACGTTACCTTTAAATGCATAAGATCTGAGCTTTCATAAGCAGTGTCAGTGTTATTAAATTCAAGGTTTCGGCCATTTTTAGCTCAATGGGTTTTATCTGATTAATTATATATATGACATGGCTGTTAACCGTGAAGCCAGAGGGACTAATTAAACGGGAACTATTTTGAATTCGAGAACTCAAAATAATAATCTGATGTGAAACTCATATAACTTTTTCTGACCAAATATAAGTTTGTCTCTGAGTATTATAGGCTAATATATTATGTATGACATTCTCTTCCAGTAAATTCGTTATAAAAATGAAGAGAATGTCATTTACAATCAATTTACATGAAGAGAATGTCTTTCCCATATCATATCGCACCCTCGAAGGATGAATAACCCGAATTAAATCTCATTAATGCACTCACGTAACTTTCTTTACTATAAACATGGCCAAATACACTTTTCTCACTTCATATTCTGATATACGAATAGAATAAAAGGCCATATTGAAAAAGCGCGTATTTAGTTGTTTGAACCTGATGTAAAGCTTTCGTGTTCACCAGCCGAGACTGAGTTTCTACACACAGTGGGTTGCTTATAGGTAACCTTCAGATGATTTTTTTTCGAAAAAAAATGTTTCAAATAAAAGCTTTAGGTTTTAATACAAGCACTCCATGTACGAAACTTAAACAAAATCGTTAGAGCCGTATTCGAAAAAAATCACGAAAACTAAATTTCTTCATGTAAAGTCCCATTAAAAAAATCTGATGTGAAAGTCACATAACTTCCTCTGCCCAAATAAAAGTTAGCACTATTCACATATCCTTGTACAGAGTCGCAAGACACAATTTTACGCTAATTATCCTATAAATACCTCTTCTTTCAATGATGCGACTAAAAGCGCAGGCTATATAACAAACTTAAAAAAACTTTTTAAAAAAGTGACTACAGACGTTTATTGAACTTTCCGCCGTAAAGAATAATTTCCGAAATTTATCGAATATTTCCCTCAGATACTTCTTTACTCTATGCATGGCCAACAATGCATCTTTCTCAATTCACATTCTTACATAGAATAAGAGGCCGTGAAAGAGCGCGTATTCAGTTGTTCGTCACGCAAGACAAACTTTCTAAAAACAGTGGGTGAACAGTGGGTGGCTTGTAACTACCCTTCAGAGAATTTTTTCGAAAAAAAGTTTCAAATATGAGTTTTATCTCTCAGTAAATGGAACACATGTGCAAATATTAAAGAAAATCGTTAGAGCCGTTTTCGAGAAAATCGCGAAAAACGAAAATTTCTTCATGTAAAGTCCCCTTAAAAATAAGAGAAACTTATCGCCAATCGTCGGCTCACATCTTTAGAAAGACCTGACCCAAATACGAAATTTTGTTTTCATACGATTTTCCGTTTGGGAGCTAGCCTGTTCACAGACTTTCTACACACACAGACAGACATACACACACAAACTGACACAAAGACATGTTTCCAAAAATAGCATTTTTGGATTCAGGGGGCCACAAAACGTGTATTTATCTAAAAAACTCAACTTCGAATTTTGGGGGTCGAAAACAATACTTCCTCTACCTATAGTACCTACGGTACGGGCAGAGGAAGTAATAAGATAAAGTCGTCGTCAATCTTCGTGTCACATTCTCAGAAGGTACCTAACCAAATACAAAATGTTGTTTTCATACGATTATCCATTCTGGAGCTAAACACACACACACGATTCTGAAAATAGTATTTTTGAATTCAGGGGCCTTCAAAACGTGTGTTTGTTAAAAACTTAACTTTGAAATTGGGGGTCGAACACAATACTTCCTCTACCTGTAATACGGGCAGACGAAGTAAAAATTTTCGAAACACGAGAATATTCAAACTAGGCTTTTCATGCAAAGTACAGACTTACGCAGTTGTATCGTAAATATTTAAATTACGTTTTGCAGTTTAAATTGATATTTAAAAAAATATATGTATCAATTAATATTGACTGACAAAGTGTCAATGAACTGTTCGTGCCATTTTAAGAAGACCTCGTCTCAAACCATCGCCTATCTACAAAAGAATATAATAGAATTGTTCCCTAATCCGAAAATCTGCACCGACACAAAGAACAAGTGCTCTTGTAGTCGCGTGGGTTTCCCCAGTGTTGCCGCTGTCATTCAACACTTCTCAAGTGAAGTAATCGTGCTGTGATACATATTTGGTAACATTTTACTGCACTGCAGACAAGTGTGAATACGCCTAATAACCTTTCTATTCACTGATTGACAGGTCGAAAAGGATTAGGGTGGCAGCAGGTAAAGGCAGTTCTTGGAAAAGAAGTCTTTAAGAAGTGGCACCCACAATAATATATTATGTTTATTTCTTCCATACTGTAATTTTAAATCAAATTGTGTTATTCAATGAAAAATATGTTCGCTATCATTTGATACGTTTTCTACATTCATTAACAGTACGATCCCTGTATTCAAGGATCCATTTTTTTCCTTGGTTACTGGGTATTGTCTTGCTTAGGAATCGCATACCGGTATGTTGTTATTTCTTCTGATTAAGTTTTCATACTATTATAGCGGTGACATAACTCTCTCATTAATTGAACTTTAATATAAAGACAGATACAAATATGCTGTACATAATAACAACACTAAATATCAACACTTTTCAAAGCTAATGATGGGTTAATACGTACAATTGGGGTATGAACCAGTCAGTCGGCAACTGCCGAGTGAGCAACACGCTATGTAAGTGCTCTTACAAATCTGGGAGACGCTTGCTTGTGCAGTGTCTCTTAGCGTACTTCTCGTGACTCTAGTGCTTTTTTTCTGTCACAACATACAGGATAAGAATGGCAACTAAAATAGTGCGTGTCAATACTTTGCAAATAGTATTTAACCAACAAGACCAACGTCCGACTGCTTTGGAAATTCACATGTGGCTGGAGAACAAACTACAGGTACGTGAACAAGATATTCAAACGTTACAACTTGTGGCAAAACAACATGCAGTTTATGTTAAATTCAAAACACAAGAAATATATGAACAATATCTGCGTAAACACAGTGGTGATTTGGACTTCGTACTAATGAATGGTAGCATAATTAAGGTAAAAGTAGGACCAGCTGAACTAGATTATGCTACTGTGCGGGTCTTAAATATTCCCCCTGAAATTCCTAACGACAGAATAAGAAATGTATTGCAAAACTATGGAAAAGTTCAACAGGTAGAAAATGATACATGGGCAAACCGTTACAATTTCAAGGTTGATTCTGGAATTCGTGTAGTGAAAATGACAATTGACAAGCACATTCCTTCCACTCTACTTATATCACAGTATGAGGCATATATTACGTACATTGGGCAGGAACAAACCTGTTATACATGTGGTAGTTCCGAACATGTTAAACAACATTGTCCACGTCGCCCTATGGAGAGGTTAGTTGCTCCACGACAAAAACTATTGATGAGTGACTTATTTCATTCACCTAGTACGCTGCCAGTAAATAAAGAGCCCATTCCAGGTGCTAGCCATACTGTACCAGTACATGAAAACCAACAACAACTCTCTACTAGCGAGGAACAGATAAAGGCCGTCCCAATTCAGAATGTAAATTCGGATCATCAAGCCTTAGTTAATGAAGTAAATCCCATGGACATTGAAAATGTCGTGGGAAACGAACCATTAGAGTCAGTCGAAAATGCCGATGTTCCCTTGCAGAAAGGAACTAAATCTAAACGAAAGAAAAAAAATAAACAACATGCTGGCCCTACTCCTAAGATGGCTGCCCACGAAGCAAACATAGTGCAAACAGGACCTTCTGACACAACACAAACAAATGTACACTCAGACTCAGAAACTGATTCGGTGGAAGAAAATGGAACAGAATTCAATACATACGATACGGGGGAATCTATACAAACGGACCCACTCTTAAATCGAACAATAAACACCATGAGGAATACACAGGACGTTGAGATGGATAAGCCTCCTATGTCACATCACTGTCTTACAAATGAAGTAGACACTGAAAGTGCGCAACAACAACAATTACATCATGACACACTCACCACTAAAGAATCCAATTCTAACTGGAATGACATTATGGATATGGACTGTAAGCTGCTACCTGAGTTGACACCCGACGACCAGAGCTCGGTGAAGGAGAAAGTAGAAAAGAAGGATGTACGGCTACACCCGTACCGTACTACAGGAAGCAAGTTAGGGTTCCCTGCGCTAAAGTAAACAAATCACTACGGACACCATCCACATTTTCACTGCGTGTACAGGATCGTGCTACTTACTCTTACGGTAGCGACTGTCAATTTTAATAACAACTCCTCACCTACTAAACTTAAAGCATTTCAAGATTTCCTGAATGCCTATAGCGTTGACATAGTTTATTTACAGGAGGTTTCCGTGCACAATTTCTCTTCCATATACAACTATAATGAATACGTGAATGTCGGTACAGAAAATTTAGGTACTGCCATCCTAACAAAACAAACCATATCCTTGGAGAATGTGGAAATGTTACCAAATGGAAGAGGCATATCTGGTGAGTTTCACAACACTACTTTTATCAATATATATGCACCGTCTGGTACCAACAAACGAAAAGAGCGCAATGAATTCTTTCAGAATGAAGTTGCTTATTTATTTCGCTCCTTGCCCAGGCAGTATGTTTTTGGAGGGGATTTCAACTGTATTCTCCGTAAAGAGGATACTACAGGAACCTTTCAGCCAAGTAATACTCTGCAGGAACTTGTCACGCATCTGAAAATGACGGACGTTTGGTCAGCCTGCCACCGAAACGTACAATATACTTACTTCAGTAGTACAACTGCTTCCAGATTAGATCGATTCTACATTCCCAAAGATTCACAAAGTAATGTTAGTGGAATAGAGGTACACCCTGTAGTATTTTCAGACCATGCCGCCGTTCTTCTTTACACTAAATTAAATAATCTACATTATACACCAATAGGCAAGAGTTATTGGAAAATGAATGTCAGTTTATTAGATGAAGAATCCCTACACCGTGAACTTCAGCTTTTATGGGCAGTATGGAAACGTAAAAAAGCTTATTATAAGGATGTTGCTGATTGGTGGGATCTCATGGTGAAACCAAACATTAAACGTCTGTTTAAGAAATACTCTTATCTAAAATATCAAGAGACAGAAAATAAATTAAATTTTTATTTTAGATGTTTACGAGAACTACAAACTGATTATTTACCCTCTCCACGACGTCGACAACAATTAAGTCTGTTCAAAGCTAAGGTATTACAGATATACAAATTCAGAATGGGAAGCCTAGCAATTAGAAGTAGACATAAGTATGCTGTATCCAATGAAAGAATATCCTTGTACCACCTCATCAAAAGTCAGAAACACAGAAATAAGTCTAGCATTACAAAACTACTCGACACAAATGGACAGTGGCACACATCTCAACCAGCTATCAGTAAAATGATTTACGAATACTATAACACATTGTTTCAACACAATGGTGATGATCTACATATACAACCTATCGTACATAAAAACCAGACTCACGTTAATGCAGACGACAATATATTACTTGAACAACCTGTTACTAAAATGGAAGTCTACAATTCTATCGTTCAAGGCAAAAGCTCCAAAACTCCTGGATGTGATGGAATTCCACAAGAATTTTATGTTCGATTTTGGAAATTAATTGGAGATGACCTGACGGAGGTGCTTAATGCTATCCTACACCGAAAAGAACTATGTGCTTCCCAGAAACGAGGTGTGATAATTTTATTAAAAAAGTCTCAAGGCCATGGTGGGGTTGAGAATTTTAGACCAATCAGTCTTCTCAATTACGATTACAAAATATTAGCTAGAATCTTAACCAATCGTCTTAAGCCACTAATGGATAAACTACTTCACCCAGCCCAGTGCTGTGGAGTCGTCGGACGCACCATTTTTGATGCAACGTGTACTTTACGTGATTGTCTTGCTTATCTAAATATCTATAAAGTGAAGGGTCTACTAGTATCCCTGGATTTCCAACGCGCATTTGACAGTATCCGTCATGATTATTTATTTGAATGCCTCAAACAGTATGGTTTTAGTAATACTTTTGTCTCTTATCTTAAATGCTTATATTTTGATATCTCAGCTGTTATCCAAGTCAATGGTTTCCTTACTCAACCCTTTTCCATTACAAAATCCATTCGTCAAGGGTGTCCTGCCTCAATGTTGTTATTTACCTTAGCCCTCAATCCCTTAATATACAACTTAGACAGTCAGCTTAAGG
Source organism: Ectobius pallidus (assembly GCA_964059195.1). Taxonomy (NCBI): domain Eukaryota; kingdom Metazoa; phylum Arthropoda; class Insecta; order Blattodea; family Ectobiidae; genus Ectobius; species Ectobius pallidus. The sequence goes on along the minus strand of CAXKWD010000003.1, from coordinate 26,194,401 downwards.
GTATTTCCTTTCAAGAGCACAATCTTTCAGTCATAGCTTATGCGGATGACGTCACTGTTATTTTAAGTCAGGACACTGATAGCAGAAAACTCTCTGAAGAGCTCCACAGCTTTAAAAAATTATCTGGTCTAACAGTTAATGTCAACAAATGTAAAGCTATACCAGTCGGGTGGCAAACTCCACTACGAGACCTTGATATAACCATGACGGATACACACAAAATACTAGGTGTTCAGTATAATACCTCAATCGCAGAAATGCAAAAACTGAATTGGGCTCAGATAGTTAACAAAATCAAAATCCTAGCTAAAGACTTATGTCTTCGCAATCTTTGTTTATACAAAAGAAGCTGGGTTGTGCATACATATATATTATCACAATGTTGGTATGTTGCACAAATTCTGCCCATTCCAAAAGATTGTGTACGACAAATCACTTGTGCCATTTCTTGGTACTTATGGCGAGGATTTATATTCAGGGTACCGCTATCTACTATGTACCGTCCACCGAACAAAGGTGGTATTGGACTTGTGAACGTTGAAGAAAAATGCAAGGCCTTGTTTCTAAGTAGAAGCGGATGCAGTAAAAACTTGGAACGGACATCCTTCTCAGGTCTGTGGTACAAATATTGGCTTAATACTTTGGACCTAAGTTATCCATTTTACAAAAAACAAATACCTAATGACTTGCAATACCTGAGTGATTTCCTGCAGGATTGGAGTTTCTTTCAGTTAGACGACAACTTGCCTACAACGAAATTAACTTCTACAATTTATGCGCATTTACAGACACAGTGGACACATAGTGAAATGAGAGTGCATCGCATAGCGCCAACAGATATTAAACTTGAACGTTTGTGGCAAAATCTTAGCTCAACTCGTCTACCGGCGGAAACACGTTCAACATGGTTTGCAGTGATTCATGATATTATTGCAACACGAGACAGATTATTTACAATTAAAATGACGCTTTCTAATCAGTGTACTTTTTGCAACCAAATTGACAACTTACTTCATCGTCTTACAGAGTGCCCAACCGTCTTACCTGTATGGCGTATTCTCTTGGCATACACCCGTAACATATTAACAGCGCAAAAATTGTCCTTCACTCCTAGAATGTTTCTGTTTCCTGATTTTTTATGCACCCCGAAAAACACGCACCAGAACATTATGCAACTCATAGGACATACTGTAACGTACATTATTCACAATTTTGGCTCCACTGATAAAGAAATGTACCTGGACTATCTTCGACGCACACGTTGGAAACCTTTAATCTAATCAACAAAGTGTTTGGAAGATTAAGACTTTCACTGTTACGAGTGTTAGGAAGATTAAGTGTGTGTTGTTTTCATTAATTGTTTTAGTGTTCTTTTGTTGTTCTTAACGTTTTTTATTTTTACTGTCAATAGTCTATGTAATTTTTTTTAGTTTAGTAGAGTTAAAATAAAATCACATAAAAAAAAAAATAAATAAAAATAAAAAAAAAAAAAAAAAAAATCGAGACATTTTTTTCACTCCGGTTTGACTAATTTGAATTCTGATGAGTTTTAATAAGTGTTTTGGCAAAAATATTGTTAGGTCTAACAGAATGTTTCGTTTCTTTATTTCAATCCAAAGCACAGCAGTTAATAATAATTCATAACCGCGAACAAAAAATAAATGCTAGCGATTGTGGCCAACTTTGAAGCCGAAATTAATGTTAAAATACCTTAACCATGAAATAAACTGAAATAAATGGTGCAAAATAAGTTGCACCAACTTTATTTCATACACGTGTTAAAATCTAACACACATAAACTTATTTGGGAGGAAGCAATAATTACAGGATAGAGGATAGCACAAACGCCATCTATAGGAAACATAAATCTCAGCGCATAGCATATTATGCGTTCTGATATTAGACCTAATCGATTTAAAATGGGATAAAAAGGTATACAGGAATTAAATCCAATTAACATGTTTTGTCGACAATAAGAAAATTTTCTTCTATCTCTACTAAATAAATTTGAAAATGTATATTCTTTATTTATAACTCGTAGATGAAATATCGCATTCTTTACATAATTAGGCATACTTTCGTTTAATCCTCTGGTTCCTTGACGTTGTTGCACATTGTTTTGTCAATTTTTGTAGTCGATCTCCGAGCTATGCTCCAGATCGTCTCATTATTTTAGCCTAAGTTCCTCCACCGTGTGTGTGTCGGTAGCGCGCCTGCATTCCGTCCAGGCCGGGTTGGGGACATTTCAGTAATGAAAAATTCCTTTCCCGGGTTCAGAACTGGGTGTTTAAGATAATATGATGTAAGACAGCGAGCGTGACACATTCTTCAAGTTGAAAAAACTTCGAATGTCTAAAATAGTAATTTATGATCCAAGTGTTAAAAAGGAGATTTTATTTTGGGAGTAGGTTATGTTTGCGAAACGAGCCCGTTAAGGCGAGTGTAGTAATCCTTCGTGCAATATAAAACTATTTTACCACGTGTATCATACTATATTTTTAGACAGTCGTTGATAATATTGTGAAATAATTATGCATATTACATTTATTTTGTCCTAGTGGTGATAGAATTAACAGATGTCCCATTGTGGTACAAACAGCAGTCAATATAACAGTGCAGAGTAGCAGTGATTGCATTGCGGGCATGGAGTATGAATAATGGTGTGGCAGCATCATACGATCGTTCGTAGACAACCGACAGACACATTTAATTAAATGTGATATTGAAATTGAGTTCATGAATAACATCCAAGAGTATTCAGAACCAGATACACCATAATTTGACTGAAGAAACTTACGGGTATAACGAAAGGTTCCGCCTAACCTTAAATCAAGCTTCAACCATTCAGTTATTGTCATTGAAGCTTAGTAAAACTCGGTTTCTTTCTTTGATAAAATATATAATAGTATATACACACTTGTGTTAAATTTTGAAATAATACTGCAAAAATAAACAAATAAGGTGATTCAAACTGTAAGAAGTCAGGCACACTAAAAAACAAAGTACGATTATTGTCATTGAACCATTTCTAGAGCTAACTTTTAGGAATATAAGTCTCTAACACCAAAACACCAATTGCAAATTACATTAGTTAGACACAAGCTTGGGGTTTTAAAAGCAAATATGTCACATCCCGTACATAACTGTATCCTCATCTTAAAAGTAACTATTGTACAGAGTGGACCAAAAGTCGCGATCGGATAATGTTTATATCGTAATAACTCATTTTCCGAAACCGAAAACTAATTAAAAACTATTCATAGGCTGAGAGGAATATTTACCCCCTTCATATACGTTTTATAGGATTAGTTTGTCGGTTTTCCGATAGAGCAAGGACATTGTTATGTTTTAGTGAATGCCAGAGTTTTCTTGCGCGCGGGTTTATTAGGCGATTGTTGTTGATGTGAAACGCTGTGTTATGTTTGTGTTGTAAGCAATGGCGGATACAAGCAAATATACGATTGAGGAACGTCTCTTTGTTAGTGTGTGGGTTCACGAAAAAGAACAAACTGGCGAAACGTACGCAGAAATCAGAGAGAACTTCTTTCTTCATTTCAATAAAGTAGCTCCCACTGAAGCCAAACTACGGAAACTGGAAAAGAATACTTTCTCAAAAGGCTCTGTATTGGATGTAAAACGCAGCGGAACGCCTAAAAAATATTGCGGCGATGATGTCAGTAAACGTCTGAGGGAATTACTGGAGGGTTCACCAATGAAATCAACAAGGAAGCGATCCCAAGAACTTCGTTGTGCGACAACTGGCTCTGGTCCTCCTTAGAAGAAAATCTTGGGTTGGAATGATTCGGATGGATTCTGTTGAACAACTTAAGAGAGAGATCATCCGTATCTTCAGAACGACCGCTCCCGAAATGCTGAGGCGGGCAAGCAGAAGGACATGGCAGCACATTCAACCGTGCGCGGTAAACGATGGTGCACATACCGAAACTTTGGACGTTTAACAATGACGCTGACAGGCCCAGGGAACTTTATTTTACCATATTTTCATCCCTTAATACTTGCTACTTCAATAAATAAAGTTTTTACGTCAATTGTGGCATTTTATTATTGCATAAATTAACATACAAAATATTCGATCGCGACCTTTGGCCCACCCTGTACATATCGCTTCAGTATAATCACGATTTTTTTCTAAGCTCTCTTCTTGAAATTTTTCGTAATAAAGTTGAAAAGGCTACAATAATATTGTTTTATGATTCTCTGTTCTTTCCTGATCATAATATTTTCACATAACAATACAAACTGACTTTTATGAAGAAAGACCTTACAGAGAGGAAAAAAAAGGATCTTTGGTCTTACCACCACGTCGTGAAATTTTGATGCGCATCTGTTTATTGTGTGTGTCGTGGCTTGTGTTCGTTTTAACTGATTTTGAATGTTAATAATTACGATGTTAGGTGAAATAGAGGAGGCGAGTGAACGACTACAATCCATAACCTTTCCGGGTATGAAGTGGCGTTGAGTAAAAAAAATAATAATAATAATAATAATAATAATAATAATAATAATGCAACCATCCATGAGTACAAGATTCGCTTTTTCGGGTGGCGTTCGAATTCATATTTCTCAAGATTTTATACAGTAAATTGTAGCAATATATTAATTTATTGTTATTATACTTACTATTACGAGTATATTAAAAGTGTGATTCAGAGTTAATTTTGTATTTAACTCTATTTTTAATTACGAAAATCCTTAGAGATAGTATGCATTCAAAGGCATCTGGTAAGATATTTAGTACTTCGAAAGAATTTTGCATGAATCCCTATGTTTAGCATCTGTCATTCGAATCACGTTTTACATGTACAGAGTGTTAATGAATAACACCGAAATATTTTATCTGTGTATAGAGAAGACATAGACAAGCAACTTTTATTAGGAGATGTTTGCTCTATGACGTAAAATGCATATGCTATAGGGCATTAAAGTCATTACAATTTGGTTTTCATAAGTCAATAATGAAGCAAAATAGGGTTAAAAATTTCATTTTGACTTCATGACTTCTTAGTGATCGACATAAACCTGATTCTTAATCATTCATCAACAGCAATATCATAACTTAGTGTTTCCATAATCTGCTAAAATTATAGACTAATCACATGAATGGCCGCCACTGCATTTTTTATTCCTAACCCCAGTGTTAACAACGATGTTCCTTTGTTTTTCACTTTTTCAAATGTTAGAAGTCAGTGGCGGCCATGGCCTGGGAGATTTTATGCTGTAACAGGTAAACTTGAATCCATAGAACAAAAACCTCATAGTAAAAGTTGCTTGTCTACGTCCCCTCTATACACAGGTAAAATATTTCAGTGTTATTCATTAACACCCTGTGTGTGTGTATGTATATATATATATATATATATATATATATATATATATATATATATAGCGTTGCCCCTAAAATTAATCCAGATTTCATTAAATGAATAGAAATGAGTATTAACTAGATTTCCATAGTAAATTTGAAAAACTCTTCACGACACGTAGAAATCTACTGGACAACTTAAATTAGACACTTGTTTCTTACGTGACCTTTGCTTAGTTTAAGCATTTATGCATAAGATAAAGCTGGTAGATCCAATTACAAGTTGTATAGACTTTAGCGCGCTGTTCAAACATGGTATTGTTTGTCATGACCACAGCCATTCTTTGAATGCCCTATTACAGCATTCACAGCCAAAGTAAACTCTATTATGTAACGGAAGGTTAGGAACACAAAGGTCGATTTAACTACCAACCTGACCTCTACTGACAAGACATGACAAACGACCAGCCGCTGGTTTGAGATACACACGAATAGAACCTCATCGCTAAAAATATCTACTGATAGATCGTTATCCATTAAGCACCTGTCTGAAACTATGCAAAGAAAGATGTGATACATAACTTACTCTACCCTAAAAATAAATAATTAAATTGTCTTGCTTCATATTTGAAATAGAAAAAGTCTTCAATCCTCGGGAGTTGCGTATTTAACTGATTCAGCCTCAAGGGAAAATGCACTGTCTGCCAGTCAAGATACACCTCAGTTTTTGCAATAGATGGCTTCAGAGAATTATTTATAATTTATACACAGAGTGTTAACGAATAACACCGAAATATTTTACCTTTATATAGAGGGGGCATAGACAAGTAACTTTTATTAGCAGATTTTTGCTCTATGACGTCAAATGTGTATGCTACAGGGCATTAAAGTAATTATAATTTGGTGCTCATAAGTCAATAATTACGCGAAATAGGGTTACAATTTTCATTAAATCGACCTCATGCCTTTCTAGTGATCGGTAAAAACCTGATTCTTAATCATTCATCCACGGCTATATCATAATTTAGAGATTTCGTAATCTGCAAAATTTACAGACTAATCACATGACTGGCCACCACTGCATTAGTCTTCTTTTATTCATAACTACTGACTACAGTGTTAACAACGAAGTTCCTTTGTTTTTCTTTTTTTTCTAACAGTGTTAACAACGAAGTTCCTTTGTTTTTCTTTTTTTTCTAATGTTACAAGCCAGTGACGGCCATGCCCTAGGAGATCTTATGCTGTAACAGGCAAAATTGAATCTATATCTAGCAAAAAATCTCCTAATAAAAGTTGCTTGTCTATGTCCTCTCTATACACAGGTAAAATATTTCGGTGTTATTCATTAACACTCTGTATATTGCCTTTTCACTAGTCGTAAAGGCAAATACCGGATTGGATAATTGCATACCATGACTCACCCTTGCTATTTCATCCTGTACCATATTCATTTAAAGTAATATCAGTTGAAATTTACTGACATAAAATACACCAACAGGAAATAGTTGACAATCAGTAGTTGCATGGCCTACCCTACTGTATAGACACAGATCTTGAACTCCTGATACGGCCTCGATGCTAAAAGGAGAATAAAATATAGCTCAAATAATGAACCTTCTTGTAGCATTACGAGATTACTAGTTTCATCAGATAAACTTACTCGAACTTCGTTCTCGCAAACCCACCGATAAACTTGCAATCCCTCGAGGGATTAATTACCTATGACTATTTAATTCACAAACCGCGTGTTTGATATTGACCAATAACGTTAGCAATTCCTCGAATATAGATCAATCAATGACGCTTACTTTATAATATCCATCCTCGGATCGCAGGGATGCAATTTTATCTGATAAAACGCCAGCTCGTTACTGGACACGTAAGGTATCAGCGTGTGGTGATTAATACGTCACATGCTGCCATGAGCAGTATGAAAACACATTTTATACAACATTTGTTTGGAAATTGTAATAATATAAATGTCCATTGATTAAAACACAATTTCGATTCGGTGCAAGCCAGTTCGTGTGCTTTTATTCTGTTCTGCTGAATTAGGTTAAGTATGTCTTATATGCACCATTGGTAGCATTGATCACGACACGGTAACTCTAATCGATTCATGGATGGCTGATTCATAGTATGCCGTGATCTCGCAGCTGTTAGTTTTGTTTTTATATAACAAAGCACTACAGTAATTATTTGTATAATCCGTTACATTTTCATTCATGGAATAGTGTTAATAAATTGAACTCGAGTTTACGAGTTTCATCAGATAAATTCGCTCCTGCTGCGTATTCGCGTATCTATCGATAAACTCGTAAACTCTCGTGGGATTACCTATGATAACATTTTAAGGTGTATTCATAAATTTGTTTATAACTGTTTTATACTGTTCGGGTACTTCTTCTAATCGGAAATATTTTATGATATGTAGGCTAACTTAGGGAAGAGAGCATACAGATTTATTTTGTCGTCCAGAGTGTCAATAAATCCCGAGGCCTAGCACTCTCAATATTACATTTTCCGTACTCTTTACTTTGAAAACGGCCTTCTCATACGGTAAAGTATATTAGGAAATAGGTAGGAACGGATTCATGGCGTGTTCATCGGAAAAGCGTTTAATCTGGAATCAAATTTCGATTCGAGGTAGTGAAGGAACTAAAGATTGTGGAGGAACACGCAAAACCAACAGTTTGCAAGCGTAGCGTGAGATGTCGGCACGATCTATGGCGCTTACACACCGAAAAACGTCGTTTATCATGAGGAAAACGCAAAAATATACATTCCTACTTTAAAAGCATGTTATTATGTTAATTGCCTGTACTGTTTATATATCATGGCAAATCTGTTATTGAAATTAGCTGTTGTTTATGTTCGCGGGCAAAGTAATCAGGCCACGAAACAATAAATAGCTAGATAAAATCCACACAAATCATAAGATACGTTAAGTCGAGGCAGTCGAGTCGTGGACTCGCATTCGGTAGATTGCATGTTCAAATCCCGTGGCGGGCCAATCTGAGTCAGGATTTGAGGTTTTCCTTCCTCTCCAAGGCGAATGATAGAATGGAATTTACATATCCTTGTATATATGTGTATATATATTATAATAAAAAATATATATATAACTAATATAACAATATTTATACATATATTATATATAAATAAATATGTATATATATATTTATGGATATGTAACATTTTTAAAAGGAATTCATTTTACCAAACGCCGAATATTCTAGAGTTTACGATAATAGTAACTCTATAAAACGAGTTTTGAATGAGCATCGTATTTTTTACCATAGAAAATGAGTCTTGAATAAAGGCATTTCTTTCGAGTTTATGGAACCCGAAAGAAGAACATAGTCCTTCGACAAATGAGATTTTGTCTCTTCTCAAAATTTCCAGAAAGTGAGTTTAAAAGTGGTCCTCATATATTTATATATATTTATTAAAACATATGTCTATATAATATCCTCATATTTATAAATTTCCATTAAGTGAGTTTAAAAGTGGCTCTCATATATATATGCAACAAAATATGACCGCTCATGCGAAACTCGCTTTTTAGAGTTACTATTTTCATAAACCCTAGAACATTCGGTGTTTTATATAATGAGTTTTAAAAATATTATATATATATACATAGACCTGTAGGTTCCCGCTCATAATCGGCGTTTTCAAACCAACTTGTTTCATTATATATTTGAGCATCCTTCTCCAGAGTTGCCGTTGAGACAAATTATAACTAAGACAAACAGCCTAGATTGAATTGTAATTAAATACGAGATGCTATCAGCTAATTTCTGGTGTTTCTTCTAGATTGTTAAAAGAACTAGCGCTTCATGTATTAAGTGTTTCCCTTGCTGTATTAAAAAACCATTTGTATAGTAAGGTTAGCAGCTCTCCATGATGGCTGTATTTACACTTAACTTATCGTAACGTATAACTAATATTATTATATTAATTTGAATGTTGCACTTTTGCTAATATATTAGTATAAAAAGATATTATGTTAATCTTTGTTATGTTGGCAGCCTAAATTACAGGAAGAGATTAAAATACAAAATAATGTAATACAAAGTGTTTCTTGCTACAATAAGATAGTTACTAGGTGTTGATATTGAATTTCATAAGCAATTTTGAATCAATTACTACTTAATTTTTTTTCCGTTTTCTTGGGAACGACCCCCTTGTTCCTATCACTAACCCGATCACAATGATATTAGTTGAACCATATTTTTCCTTATAAAAGTCAATGGTCGGTTCATAAATTGCTCTTTCCTCGGTGTCCATTTCATTACGTTGTTCGCTGTGGATCTCAAATCTGACCGAGTGATCTATAACGATTCCACAGTCCTCAGATGACTTGAAAATTATTATATCAGCACGCCGACTTCTACCAAACCGTGTACTTCATCAAGTATCTTATATCCATTTTCTCTCACACTACCAGCAATCATGAAACTTTCGTTATGACTATTAAAAAAAAAAAAGTCCTCCAATACGCGAGACTCAATTTCTCACGCAAATTATAAATCCATGCCGGACTACATAGAAAACAATTAACTTATTGATCGTTATTGTTATTTATTGAAGAAGACACCCGCAATGTACGTTAGGATTGAAGTTTGAATACATTGTGAATAGATAATATAACTAAAATAATCATGGTAAACACAAAGATTAAGTTCATTCTTTATTTTTGTACCCTATTCTAATTTTATATAAACTTTAAATTTTCTTTCCAGTTATTTATAATTTAAGACGTACTATTATACCCTATAGGATACCCTATGAATTTAAGAGTTGATGATAAAAAGAAAAGTTTACGTTTCAAAAAATTCAGGACACTACGAAATGAAATCTAAACAAATGATAAAATTATTCCTTGGAACTTAAGAAAGGTGGGGTAGTAAAATAAATCCAATTATCTTGAACAGTTACCCATTAGAATTTGTTTATTGATAATGACAAAATTGTAGGGCTTTCATGCTCCATGAAATTCAAATATTTTTGTTCATGTTGATAATTTTACACATGACGTTTCCCGTATAATTACCTTTAGTTTAGTGCAAGAATTAAGTTTCTAGCCAAAATCTAGTGTCTGCTTTAAATGGAAAAATGTAGGAAGAATAAACTTTGACAACACAAAGAAAGAAAATCCACATTAATATTTTGCCACGGAAATCTTAACTGAAATATTCAGGCTGCACCTTCTCCATGTGAAAGACTTATAGACCCTCCATTTTCGGTATTTGCAGTATTTGTGGAATGTCTTTCGCTTACTTTCTTGTTTCCATGAAATACAAGTCTTCTTTTGTAATGAGAAATGCATTGATTACACATTTTCAGATGAATTCCTAAGGAATTCGCAGAAGTAACGTGACGTGAAAACAATAACTTACTGTACTCCTACAATCATTAAAAGAATTTCACTTGACAGAAATTTTTAAACCTTAGAGAAATACTATATTTAGTATTAGTAGCAGGGTTGCCAGATCAGAAACGTAAAACAGTCGTATCAATATCCGAAAATAGTCTTATGCTAGTTAAAACTGTCGTAGAGGCCTACTATGTGATTTTTCAGTGTAATGAACGTATCGCGTTAATAATAATAATAATAATAATAATAATAATAATAATAATAATAATAATAATAATTAATAATCAGTATTGTCCACCGCTGTGGGTCAGGGGATGCGTCCAATCCTCTCACGCAGCGGGCCCGGGTTCGATTCCTGGTCGGGACAAGTTACCTAGGTGAGGTTTTTTCCGGAGTTTTCCCTCACCTATGAGACAAATGTCAGGTAACTTTAGGCCCTTATGGTCCCCGGATATCATCTGGCCGTCATTATCATCTTCATCTTCATCCTCGCCTTGTTCTGAGTGGGTGTGTGTGTGTGAATGGTGTGTATCGTCCTATGTGTTCGTGTTGTCTCGGAGGTGGCCCCGGCATTGGGCTGATCACTCATCCGGGGAGGCCCTTCATGTCCTGGTCTGGTCAAAAAAGTATATATGTGATCCAAAGGTAATTCCTCTCCCGACAGGTCGCGGCCCTGTAAGGCCCGGGCGGCTTGGGTCGCTTAAATCCTAAAAGGGAGAGGTAAAACTACGAAAAAAAGAAAGAAAGAAATAATCAGTATTATGCACCTTATCGTTGATAAGTCATCTTAATTATAAATGATTAGGCGTGTTTCATTATCTTCCGATGAGCCATAAAACAAACTGGATTCGGTTAATGCATGAACTGATATATGAATCGTCTCAACATGCGTACTGGAAAAACCTATGCATAAGGAGAGTGTATGGGAGTCATAATTCAGAGAAACAGTCATGTTTCCTTGAATTCTTAGTTCCTATTACAGTATAAACGCTTTTCATAATTCGAGCAATTGAGTATAATTGAGCGTAGAAACTAAAGTGTCGTGTTAGTGCGACAGTTCTGTTGTTGTGATAAAGTGTCTGACCATGGGGAAAGTGATGTCCATCACCATTTCGCTGACTTTAAAGCTAACTCTGGTGATGTCTTTAGTGGTTTATCACGTACAGTGCATTGGTGTCAGGGAACAAGGGAAAACGGCCAGATTGACAACTTTTGGAAAACCACAACCTAACAATCCTCAAGACACACGTAAGTACTCAACAACTACAGTAGAAGTCCAATTATCCGGATTAATTGGGACCGGACCTGCTCCGGAAAATCAAATATCCGCATAATTGGATAAATTATAGATAAACTAAATTTCTTAAACAAACAAAAAAAACTAAATTCTATAGTACTGTATTTACATAAAGACCGCAGGCGTGAACTTGTGGTTAACGTCGCAGATTACAGATCCGTCGGCCCGAGTTCGATCCCCGGTATCTCCTCGGATTATTCTGAGGTAGGGAGGTCTGGTAGGGGTGCACTCAGCCTCGTGATTCAAAATGAGGAGCTACTTGATAGAGAAGTAGCGGCTCCGGTCATGGAAACCACCATTAACGGCCGTGGGTGTCGGCATGCTGACCACATGCCCGTCAATCCTGCCCTCTGCCTATGGTAGATGACGCAGCGGTCGGATGGTAGGTCTTGTACCTTTAGGGATGTAGCGCCATGGAGTATTTACATAAAGTAGCACATCTTGAACTCATCGGTCACAGTCGGTTGTTTTACTGACAAACTGTTGATTTTTAGGCTAAAAGTTTTGCATTTTCGCAGATAATCGGCCCTGAAAAAGGGATTCCCAATACTCGCTGCTGCAAAAACCACTTGAATAGCGGCTCAAAGCAATCCGGATAATTGGCGATCCGGATACTTGGAGTTCTACTATATACAAGGAATAATAATAATTTTATTTTAGAGTTCAAAATTAAAACAACAGAGTTTATCAAGTACGTCGTCGTAATTCGTTTATATAAAATTTTGAAAAGGCTAAATGAACGTATGAAAATATAACTTACTTTCAGGAGGAACACTTCAGTAAGAAGAGGGGACAAAACTGGATTTTTGAAAAACTGTTAAATGAATTTACCTAGAGAATCCATTCAAAATCCGCGTAGACTCCATTGCTCTCACTCGTAAGCTCGTGCAGTCGATTGTGACATAGGCCTAATGCTTGAGGGATCATAGATGTGTTTATTTAGCCACTTTTGTCAAGAAAAATGATATTTTTTTAGAGTTAAAAACTCATGCATTCCTTAAAGTATAACTGTGCAAAATTTTAAGCCGTTTGGATGCACGGAAAGGGTGCTGCTGACACCATTTTTAAACCTCAGTGCGCTTCCAACTGATAGGACATGCATATACTCGTAGATCAATCCCGACAGCTTATCTTATGATATCCTTCCTCGGATCGCAAGGATGCAATTTCATCTGATAAAACGCCAGCTCGTTACTGGACACGTAAGGCATCAACGTGCGGTGATTAATACGTCACATGCTGCCACGAGCAGTATGAAAACACATTTTATACAACAGAACTTGTTTGGAAATTGAAATAATATAAATATCCACTGATTAAAAACACAATTTCGATTCGGTGCAAGCCAGTTCGTATGCTTTTATCCTGTTCTGCTGAATTAGGTTAATTATGTCTTATATGCACCATTGATAGCATTGGTCACAACATGCTAACTCGAATCGATTCACGGATGGTTGATTCATAGTATGCAGTGATCTCGAAGCTGTTAAGTTTTGTTTTTATATAACAAAGAACTAAAGTAATTATTTGTATAATCCGTTATATTTTCATTCATGAAATAGTCTTAATAAATCCAACTCGATTTTACGAGTTTCATCAGATAAATTCGCTCCTGCTGCGTATTCGGGAATCTATCGATAAACTCGTAAACGCTCGTGGGATTACCTATGATAAAATTTTAAGGTGTATTCATAAATTTGTTTTATAACTGTTTTATACTGTTCGGGTACTTCTTCTAATCGAAAATACTTTATGATATGAGGGGGTTAAAGCCAAAGTGGTGTAAGTCATGTTTTATGCATTCTGAGAAACAGAAGGTTTTGTTAGATTCATTATAATAAATTACACAAGAAATTGTTGATACTTTTTTCGTGTTGTACATTGCCAGAAGGTGTCGTTATTTCATTAGGATTATCACTGAAAATAATTCAAGTAGTTTTTTGTATTTTTTATTGACATTGATTCGTTCGTGACATTTTTTCTCTCTTTCTAATGGCTTGTTCAAGATTCTTTGTAGACTTGAAGTCTTGAACTGACATTCTGCTACAGAAGAAAGCTTTATTCTTTTTGACTTTGCGATTATTGACCGCCAGTCAGCTGAACAACAACGGTCTTACCTCTTGCATAGGATTCTATGGATCCAAAATCGGAATCATTAGGGAGGTATTAATGCCCACTTACCATAAATTTATGACCAATAATGTCGATGTTATCACTGCTTTGAAGCAGTTTCATAATACAAAGTGCAACTATATATGTATGTATATATATATATATATATGTGTGCACAAGTTTCCCCAGTGTCGCTGGTAACCGTGTTATTGTCATTATTATTATTATTATTATTATTATTATTATTATTATTATTATTATTATTATTATTATTATTGCAGAGGCCAAGGAATGCAGAACTGACCAGGACTGTCATTTGGTGCAGAATTCCAGCTGTAAGAAGGATCCACACGACTCCTCCAAAATGAGATGTCTGTGCGGGGACCAGACGGCCCCTAAAACAGGATCCTGCAAGCATTCAAAGACTGGTATGTATCCTTCTCCCCAAATTTAACCTTTTGGAGGACACTATCCCTCGCGAGGCTGCGTTAATGACATTGTTCTCCTTGACATTTCAACACCAAAATGCAGTCAAAAGTATCGACAAAGTAAGAAAGGGCAACGACCCTCATACAGGCGGTAGCCAATCAAGGCTTGAGTTTACTGATCTTGGTAGCCAATAGCCTATATCAGGTCGGGGGCACTTAAATTTTGTCTTCTGAATTTCTGAACAGAATACGTTGAAATTTTAATGCACTTGTGTCCTACGAAAAATACATCTCATAGGTGAGCTAGAGAATTTCATTACATGAGAATAGAATATGTTTTTTTTTTTACCTGGTGGAATTTAGACTTCCCCTTCCATTCAATCACGATGATAAATTACTCACAATAATACAAAAGAATACGAATAACGCTATTCCAAAATATTAATAATAAGCATAACTACAATATATGAAGATTATTTATAGCTAATACCGAAAATAAGTTTATCTAAAAATTCA
Organism: Ectobius pallidus; assembly: GCA_964059195.1. Lineage (NCBI taxonomy): Eukaryota > Metazoa > Arthropoda > Insecta > Blattodea > Ectobiidae > Ectobius > Ectobius pallidus. The sequence continues at coordinate 26,179,342 of CAXKWD010000003.1, read as the reverse complement.
ACTACAGTCAACCCGCGATTTAATTCGCTCTCTTTATTAAGTGTAAGAATGGCACTTCCTAAGATTGTGGACGGGAAAATGTCTGTCCGTATGTCTTTCTGTCCGTCCGTGTGTCTGTACGCGCGATAACTCGAATACGTTTTATCATAATTTAGTGAAACTTGGTATACGCACTTATAACGTCCATGGGAAGAAGCTTATTGATTTTTGACCAAATCGGCTGACCGAAATCGGAGAATGTCCAATTAGGGGATTTACATCCTAAACTCTTAAAATAAGGGAGCAAGAACAAGAGTTGTAAAGTTATGCTTTAACTAAGTAACTAAACTAATCATCCTCACTAAATCATAACTTTACTAGATTCTTGTTCTGAAGGACCCCTGAAATTTTCTTGTTTTAAGAGTAATATACCACCCTACATAGATAATTCATTGTTAATTTTTGTACTTTATTGAATAAATAATAATTTGTTTTTAGTACGATTATATTAATTTCTTTTAATTTATTTAGCTATCTAGTTAAAACTTACCAAAAAAAAGCAGTGAGGTCCGGTTAACAGTGGGTCTGCTAAGTACCTACCGAAAAATCTATTGTTCTTATTTAATCTCCTGGTTTACATTACAATCTATTTTCTATGTTTAGTTCTAAGATAATCACATAAAGCGCCTCCATAATATGTAAATATAATTTAATATTAACTCTAAGGGAATATGTTATATTAGTTGCTGACGAAACTACTCTCATTGTTTCTGCTGTTATTTATTTATTTATTTATTTATTTGATGCGCTAAATACAATTGACAACACACACGTTATAACAATGTATGATTTTATTTTGTTCAATGGAATTGATTAAATTTGTTTAGCCTGGTGTCACAATATTCCCCCACAAAATGAAATCTCCCTCTAGCTTCTTTAACGCTAAATCACATATTTACATAAATATAGATTCAGCACGTAAAACAAATCGGCCCAAAATTCTAATGCATATTTTCTGGTGTCATGGTACCTTATAATTACGCATATGAGTATCGAGATGACGAACTTCATAACCTGTACAAAGTTAATTAAATCACGAAGGATGAACTGGGCTGGGCAAGTTGTGCGCATGAGGGAGGAAGGACATGTATCAAAAATATTGGCTGGGAAGGGAAAAGACCACTTGGAAGCCCTAGACATAGGTGGGAGGACAATATTAGAATACATTTGTGAGGGATGGTTGAAGATAGCATAGAATAGAGTTGAATGGTGGGCTCACGTAAGCGCGGCAATGAACCTCAAGGTTCCATACGTACATATAACATTCCTTTAGCTTGCTTAGGAATTGTCTATTGCCATTGAGATGTAAGTAGGCTTAAGTAAGTCTAGGCCTAAGTGTACCGAGAAGGTGCTTGCACTGCATGGAAGCGCTAACTAGGATCGATGACAAGGAAGGTGGAAAAATTAATTAGCACGCGTTTAATTAGAGTGAAGCACGCAGCATACTGAGATAAACAATTCCAAATAGTTATTCAATTTTCAGCCATTGAAATCACGCTAAGTTTCAATATACTTCCACTTGGTTTAGTTATGATTAATTTTCCTCTCGGATATAGTATGCACTGATCCCACCACTTAGCAGGCCCCTGCAATACAGTGGAAATAGCAGACTTCCTGCACAAGCCTGAATTGAAATTTTCGGCACCAGAATCTATGTGCTGTAATAAGGCTACATGAAAGAGAAGCTTGATTTGAGTACATGTCCACGATACTTTGCCCGTAATTAAGCACACGAAAAATAAATTTGACAGGTAACACAGTAGAACCCCGCTAGTCCAACCCGAAAGGGTCGGAACATTAAAAAGTCGGATATGTAGCCATATCAGAGTTATGCTTATTTACGTAGATACGTGATACAAAGACAATTTTACATGGTTGAAAATTTTCTTCACAGTACTGCACTGAATCAAAGTATATTGCCATTAAACGTCAAAGTAATGCGTTACAAAATGTTAGAATAGCCGGTAAATCGTTCGAACAAGTGGAGAAATTCAAATATCTGGGAGCAATAATTACATATACAGTACAAGTAATGTTAAGGTAGAAGTTAAGTGTTGACTAAAATCATGAAAACCTTGTTTTTATGCAATTCAGAAACTCTTATATTCTCGTCTTTTGTCCAGAAATCTAGAAATAAAAATTTATAAGACTATTATCCAGCAGGTTGTATTATAATATTATATGGATGTGAGACATGTTCGCTCACTCTTCGGGTAAGACATAATCTCAGTGTGTTCGAACACAGGGTCGTTAGGAAAATATCTGGGCCTAAGAGAGATGAAAATGGGGACTGGAGAAAAATGCATAACGACGAGCTTCATAACCTGTACTCGTCATCGGATATAGTAAGGGTAATTAAATCACATGTTGCGCGCTTGGGGAAGAAAAGACATCTCAAAAGTACTGACTGAGAGACCCGAAGGGAAAAGACCACTTGGAAGACCTAGACATAGACGTAGGCGGGAGGACAATACTAGGATACATTTAAGGGAAGTAGGATTTGCGAGGGATGGTTGGATGGAGTTTGCACAGAATAGAGTTGAATATCAGGCTCAGGTAAGCGCGGCAATGAAGCTTCGGGTTCCATAATATAGATAATATTCCTTTAGCTTGCTGAGGAATTGTCTATTGCCATTGAGTAAGTAAGTAAGTATTGCATCGAATTACATATTACGAAGAACTGTAAACAGTACTGAAAACTATTTTTCGAAACACGTAGACATCAATACACAGCCATAAACTGTTTGTAAACACGCAGTATTAACACATAACAATCCTGATAAGCACATTACTGAGGTTCATGGCGTTATGGGGGCAAGGTCGGATTAAGCTGTTAGTCTGACCGGAAATTTAGCGTTTAAAAAGGCGTAATGAATTTTAACATTTTCAATTTATGTCAGACGGAGACTATTTAATAATCATATTCAATTATTCTTAACTAAAAGAGTATTTTTCTTTCGAAGCAAAGTTGGTCTCCCTGGAGTGTCATCTCTCTCTATATATAAAAGGCTTTGTCCTGACTGAATGAATGACTGACTGACAGGAATCAACGTACAGCCTAAACTATAGCAGGTAGAGACTTGGAATTTTGACAGTACCTTCGTTTCATAATGTAGGTGCTCACTAAGAAAGGATTTTGCAAAATGTTGATTTTAAATGCCAAAAATTAAACGTTTTTGAGAATACTTAATCCCTTTTTACACAGAATTATCAAATCATAATCACAGAACATATTGTTGCTAATGGTATCAGATGGGTTTGGAAATAAATTCAAGTTTGACAAATAAGAGAAGTTATCAATATAATTTCCCTTTTTAGACAGAATTATCAATTCCAAATCACAGAACATATTGTTGCTAATGGTATCAGATGAGTTTGAAACAAATGAAATGTAAATTTGACAAATAAGAGAAGTTATCAATATAATTCATGTTATAAATAAATATTATAGAATGAAATCCACGAAAATAATGCTGTCACATAACTTTCTTTACCCTGGACATAGAGAAAACAATACGAGGTATGGTAATGTGTATATTATTATATCGCAGCTTTTTGGAGAGAGAAGTATGAAAGTGATATTGCATTTCTCTTTAATTTCATCCCCAAAACTGTTTTATGGTAACATGAGAGTGAGAAATAAATATTCCGCAAAGACAATACAATTTAATGTTACCGAAATTTCTGTTTCTTCTTATTGAACCCCTACCAGGCTTGCTGTGTACAAGCGATGAGATGCAAAATTCTACATCCTCTATGAGCCATAAAAAACTATATCAAGCGTTTTCTGAGGGAATAGTTTGTGTGTGATAAGTCGTTAAGGTATTTCAAATTTTAAATACCTATATAATGACCTATAATTTAAAAATGGAAAGTCCTTCATAAGATAATTTCCAATTACAAAATAAAAAACCCGGGCGACGCCGGGCCTTTTAAGCTAGTAATTTTATAATACTCAGTGCCATAATTTTCTCCTTTTAATTATATCGTCTACCGTTAAAAGTTATCTTCGTCTAAAGAACTTTATCACTCAAAACATGTATTAATGTCAAAAACTCGACACTCATTTTCATCAGCGAACACAATACTACCCGCGCGCCATATCTTGGGCGCTGGATTTACGGGGAAGTGAGGGTCGGGGGGAACAAAACATAGCTAGTCCACCAGTCTTTCTGCAGTGTTGTCAACCAAAGAAATAACGTTTCAGCAGAATAACGCGTATGGTATTTTATGTAGTGAGTTTAATATACAACGATTTTAATGCAGTCCAATAATATAACGTGGTGACGGTATTGCGTAACAATTAATTACACGTCATAAGCGTTTGATTATCAAGTAAGTCATCAAATAAGAATATTATACATAATATAGGCTCAATATTTTTACACTTGACTAATTTTAAGCATAAAGAAGAGTCTTAGCAGAACATGCTTCACAATTTAGCACATACGGAATTCTTAAAGAGGTGAGGAAAGTGTTGGATGTACAATGAAGTGTTTGTGAAATCAGAAGTTCGAAAGATTTATTTTTCCCCCATAAGTCCATGCGTCAGAAAAAACAATGTCAATAAATAAATAAGAATCCTGAGACAGAATGAAAGCTTAGTATTGAAGTCACTAGATGTCAGGGTGTATAGCGTACTTCGTGTTTCAATGTTGTCAGCTATACCTACGAAGATGAACTAAACCTACCGAATGAGGACTAGGGAGCCGAGCGTCCAAGAAATCGCGCGCGGGTAGTACTTATTCCACCTACAGTAGCAGGCCCGTAGCCAGAGGGGGGCCAGTGTGGACAGGAGTTCTTATTCGAAATTCATTTTCAATAATGCTTATATAATGCCATTGTTTTTAATTTAGTTCATTCATTCGCCCATTAGCATTCCAAGTGTAGAGGATACGAAAGTTTCAAATAACTTCTAAATAAAAAAGCATTACCACCAAGAGATATTACACAGTAAGGGACAAGAATAGAATTACTTCGATTGTTATAATATGTTAGGACAGTAAGATCTTTTGCATGTAGTGAAAAAGTTTATGAATGTAGTTGCTCTGTTCTAACAGGAATTAACAAGACTCGAAAACTCATCCAAACCTGCTAACTTTGTGTATTTAGCATTTGAGAACAGCGGAGAAAAAATGTTGTGGAAATGGAAACGGTTCTGAAAAAATCAACCTTTTGAAGGAGGGAAAAATTTGACTGTTCTAGAAGAATTTTTTGGGATGAAGGCCTATTGTTTTAAAGCAAAGCTTAAGGAAAATTTTTGTACTTTTAATTGAAGTATTCTCCAGTAGGCCTACCTACATGAGGGTGCCACAGGACAGACACCATCCAGTTAACATTAGTTGAGCGTAGTATTTTTCAGTTACTTCAAATCAGGCCCAAATTCAAAATTGTTCTATAGCATAACCCTAGTCCATCCTGAGAAGCATTTTTCCCACCCTGGTCTTGACTTCTGGCTACTGGCTTGTATAGTAGGCTACCTAAAGTGTGAATATGAAAGTCAAAATGATGTCGTGTCAATATCATTAAGTTACTGTGCATTCACGACACAGGATTGAGGTTTTCCTGACCTGGTGACTACATAACCACTCGTGTATGTGCGTGAGGTCTCTTTGTTACAGAAGTGCGTGTCGATCAGATAGCACAAGTGTATTTTTACACGTCTGAATTTTGTCGGTGGCCACTGTATTTATAAGAAGCAATCAATAAGACTTGCATCTCATTAACACTCCTAAGTTCTGCAGTCTCTGTGCATTGCAAACCCAAGTTATCTGCAAAGCTTAAATATCCAAAAGTAATTCCACATATTCGTGTTCTAACCTTCGTATTTCAACAAACAGTAAGCGGCCGCATTGCGGGAATTCATATTCACTTCATTAAGCCTAGTTCAAGGCTGTAGTATACACCAGACAAGACTTAAAAATCTGAATTTGTCGACAGTTTAGCTTACAACTAGTCTTCAGATAATTTACAAGCAAAACTATTTCAAATAAAAGTTACAACTTTTTAATAAATTCATTTAGCTTTTGCGAACTTATTAAGTAATTATATATTTGGGATGGAAGACTAACCATTTCTGGGACTTTTAGCTATCGTATCTGTCACATTCTAGTCACTCACAAACAGCTTTACACGAATTAATGAGAGTTTCTAATCTGAATAAGTGACCTCTGTATGTGACTTCTATGACCTATGTATTCTGAATATGTGAAATCTTAGATTACCCTGTAACTTATTTATTCAGCCGTCCATTACGGAGGTTTATAAGAGGCATGGTGAATAGATATTAGATATTAAAGTAGATACCAGAAACAAAAGATAAAAAAGGTAATAATATTTTAAGAACTGTTTGATAAAAAAAATATGAGAAGTTTTGCAGTTAACACAAGAGCCAAGTTAATAAAATAAAATTCCATTTTGTAAAAAAAAATCGATGTTCTTAAAAATAAAATCATAATTGGACCACATTCTGAAGAAAGGAACCAATTCACATGATTTTTAAACACAGAATTAAGCATTTAAAGTTAAAGTTAAAGCCCCCTGGATCTTTTCAGTGTGTTTTTGTTTGCTCCATAGGTGGCATACAAATGGAAGAGGAGGGTTGGCTAGTTTGCACAACATGGGTAAATAGTTCAGTAGCAATAATTTAGCATCTTCCTGATTTTTTTTAATTTGAGGATTGGTTCCTTTCTGCAGAATGTGGTCCAATTAATCTTGTCAAGAAGTTCTAAATTAATTTAACGAAAAATTACATAACAGTAATTTTTTCTAAAATCTTGATCTTTGTTACTTCGTGACTTGGACAATTCGCCTGTTTTTTCAGGTCTCCATGCCAGATGTTCGACTGACGAGGAGTGTGTGGAAGATGCGGTTTGCAAAGTCCCCACCAACACGACCAATAGCAACGCACCCAGCTACAAGTCCTGCATGTGCAAGGAAGGCTTCGAGGAAGTCGACAATGACTGCAATGGTAATGTAATGACTTTTCATCTAACGACAAATGTATAACAAGTAATAATCCAAAAGAAAATGTAATGGAAATAAAAAAAGCTCTAGATTAGGGCGCAAAATTCTCGGTCGCCAGATCGCCATTGGCCACCTGAATGCTGAGAGGGAGGACGTCTGTTTCGAAAAACGGCTATCTTATTGGGTTTTAAATGTTAGTTTCTCTAACAAAAATCTAATTGAATACTGCAGTATGCATTGCCACAGGCCGATCAATTTTGACAAAAACAAGTTGACTGAATAGGAAGCATTCGGAAATACTTGGAAGTTTTCATGATAATTTGAATTTCCCATGCAACTTTGATTGATTTTGGTTCTCTGTGTTCCAGCCAATCGTTGCTCTAACTCCTATAGTAAAAATAAATGCACTTTGTGTTTGGCTATTGTTTGTTACAGCCGTAAAAGCTTACAAGCAGTTCAATTACTTCCAAAAAGTTAGTTAAATTTAACAATTTGTTTCAAATTAGTTGGTGACATGCAAAACATACAAACTAGTATTTAGTTTCTCGAAATAGAGTACATAAATTTGTAAGAATAAGTTGTGTAATTTATTTACGTATCTATTTACTCATAATATGATAGTGTTCGAAAAAAGGGTGCTTAAGAAAAAAATTTGGCCTAAAAGGGACTAAAATGGGGACTGGAGAAAACTGCATAATGATGAGCTTCATGATCTATACTCTCACCGGTTATAGTAAATGTGATTAAATCATGGAGGATGGAATGGGCTGGTCGTGCTACGCACATGGGGGAGGAAAGACATCAAAAGTATTGACTGGGAGACCCGAAGGGAAAATACCACTTAGAAAGCCTAGGGGGAGGACAATATTACGTAGAATAGATTTAAGGGAAGTAGGATTTGCGAGGGCTGGTTGGATGGAGTTAGCAGGCTCAGGTAAGCGCGGCAATGAACCTTCGGGTTCCATAAAATAGATAGCATTCCATTAGCTTGCTGAGGAAGTGTCTATTGCCACTGAGTAAGTAAGTAAGTATTTAAAAGGTAATATTTTATATGTAGCATAAAGAGCAAATAGGGGAAAGGATAGTTATTCAATAATTCTAACCATTTGACAACAAGCCTCAAGGACAAACTAGACTCAAACGATGTTGTCAATGCGACGGCATGGTCACTTGGAGAAGAGGGACACTCCTTCGCCGAAATTAATAGCAAAATAGTAGTCCACTCATTCATGGTTATGGATCTTTCAAAAACTTTTGGCCCTCTTTGTATGTCACATAATTTAAACATATTTTTCTTCGCATACTCGTAAAATGGACATATACTTATATAATTATACTGCGACTTTTAATTAATATCTTATATGTGTAATGTGACTAATGTTAGGTTATTTCAGGAAACTATAATATTAAATTATATAAGTATTAACATGTTGTTCCAAGTGAATTAGGCCTACTAAGATCATATTATGCTATCATATTATGCTATATAAAATGCAATAATATTAATACATTGATAAAATTAATAAAATGTTAAAATTGTGTTCAAATTACTCATCGGAGGAAAATACTAAAGTTGGTCTCGTTAGTCAAGGGGCTTGGATGTCCATTTCTGGTCTTGTACGCGATTTCCATCTCGGCCAAGAGCAATGAAATGTTTTCGGGCGAAGAAAATTTGAGGATATGCCTACTTTCCGAATGGGAAGTAAAGAGGTTCTGTGTCAAGTAAACCATTCGTAGAATATACAAAAAAAAACTCCTCCAGTAGCATACTCAGGCTAAATCTCCTTCAGTGTGTAATCACCCCTGGCGTCATTGATTGCATTTTGTTTGTGGACGGCCCTGGTATTAATGCGAATTGCTAAAGTATTATAGTGCTTACATGAGTTTTAAAGAAAAAAAGTGTGCGTGGAACGCCACGCGACAGAAGTGAAACTTGTTTTAATTTTTAGATTTCTTCAATTTTGAATTGTTGGACTCTTTAATATCGGGTTTTTGGACTTTTTTATTTTGGTTTTTGGATTTTTAAATTTTTTAACTTTTAATTTTTTAATTTTGAAATTCTGGGTTTTTTTAATTTTGGATTTTTTAAATTTTAGATCTTTGAATTATTTATTTTTTGGATTTCTTAATTTTCAATTTTTTTATTTTTAAATTTAGAAATTTTAAATTTTTTATTTTTTACTCTTTAAATTTTGGATTTTTTAAGTTTTGAATTTTGAATTTTTTGATTTTTTTAAATCTTGTATACTGATTTTTAATTTTGGATTCTTTATTTTTTAAATTTCGAATTTTTGGACTTTTTAATTTTGGATCTTTGAGTTTTTTAATTTTGGAATTTTGGTTTTTATTTTTGGATTTTTTAAATTTTGGATCATTGATTTTTTTATTTTGGGTTTTGGATTTTTTAATTTTAGATTTTTAGATTTTTAAATTTTCGATTTTTCATTTTGAATTTTTTTATTTTTAAAATTTTGGATAAGTCTAACCATTGATTTGATTTTTTTTTTTTTGCAGTTCGTTTCGTCACACCTCACTAATTTCGTGACGATTTTTAGCGTTACACTAATTTCGTGACGATTTCGAGCGTTACACAAGCTCTCGATTTACCCCTACTGCGGCTAAAGAAGTTTCACTTTAAAAAAAAAAAAAAGAGAGAGATTGGCCTTTGTTTCAGGCCCATATAAAAGCAGCATAGCGAGTGCTTGAAAGACCATCTCTTACTTCTGCAGTACAGTATAATGCATTTAATATCGGTGTACTACATTTAAAATCTCTCACACGGCACAAGACTGCATGGTGCGTGCCTCGCGCTGTCACGGAAACTATGGGCATAATGGGTAATACGCTAAATGATCAGGCTAGCTAAGCGTCACGATATATTCACATTTTTACTTGTCGGGTTTCTTCTGAATTCTCAAAAGTTAATGCTATCAGATGACAACCGTTGTTTAGGAGGATGAATGCATTAATGCCCATGTTTCCTTACCAATCTCATACTCTGCCAACCTAAGATATATTAATGAAAATTCTAAAGCTTATTTCTGAGTCTTTACACCTGACTTATTACCAGTGATGGGAAAAGTACAAAAAGAAAGTAATTGGGCTGAATTACAATTACCTGAGAGACATTTTACTTAATTACAATTACAAATTACTTTTTCAAAAAGTAATCAGTAAAATTACAATTACAATTACTTTACGAAATGGCAGTACCTAAAAATTCCTTGTTTTTGGTTTGTTTTGGGCACAATCCCAAATTATTAATGAACAAACAAACAAAAAACATATCAATGACAATATTTTCAGAAACATTGAGTAACGTTTTGTTAATATTAACTCTAATTTGGATATTAGTTGCAAAAACAGTAATGATGACGATATAGCAAGCGAGATGATAACTAATTCTAACGACTACTAAATTCTAACAATTACAATTTTATTTCCAGAAGTAAATTACAAGTAGAAATTACATTTTTTTAAAAGTACTGATTACAAGTAAATGGGACCAAAAAAGGAATTGTTACTGTAATCCGATTACTTTTACTCAATTACTTCCCATCACTGCTTATTGCCGCTGACAATATGGGATAATAGTGATGGCATAATCTGAGTGTGTTCGAAAACAGGGTGCTTAGGAAAACATTTGGGCCTAAGAAAGATGAAAATTGGGACTGGAAAAAACTGAAAAACTGCATAACGACGAGCTTCGTAACCTGTACTCTTCACCTGATATAGTAGTCTAAGGGTAATTAAATCACGGAGGATAAAATGGGTTGGGCATGTTGCTTGCATGGGCTGTACAATACAACTGGAATACTGTACAATAACACTGAAAGCCCGGTCACACAAATCACTAATTAGTGTGCCTCACAGTACCGCATATGACATAACTTGTCTGTCAGTGAGATAGACCATTAAGGGCAATCAGTCAAAGGAGAGAGATACCATCTAGCGCTGTGAAATGGAGTCTGGCTTATCTCAGTTAGTAGAGCATTGGCAAGGACAGCCAAAGGTCCTGGGTTCAAATCCCAGTGTCGGAGGTTTTTTATCCTATAATATTCTGATGTCATGTCATAATCTGTGGTTCATGAATGCATATAAACCCGTTAAAAGATTTTTTTGGAATTTTTTTTATTACAAAGCCGTAACTAAATCATTAGATTTTATCTTCGAATCAAAACGGTGTAGTTTTCAAACTAATTTTTACTATAGGCCCTTGTGTACAATCTTAGTCCATGTAATGTATTTCATCTTTTGAAATCTCAAAACTCTATGTCTACCCTCGTATGCCTATTTTATGCCAAATTATGACTGTAAATGCCTTGCAACTGCCTCGTTTTTAAATCTGAAATATTTTTGTATAAATTAAATAATTTTATTAATAGTGTTCCCGAAAATAATTTTATTAATACTGTATTCTATTAATTGCTTCCATGCAGTCCGAAAATTCAGTTAAAGCATATAACTTTCACTGAAATTTCCCCGAAACTTGAGAGTATATCCTGGGCACATTGGGACCACGGCACTGCCTGTACCAAAGATGTTAACCCTGTATCAGGGCCGTAGCTAGGCGGTGGCGAGATGGGCCCCCGCCAGGTACAGAGAAGGCGCAAAATTAACCATGAAAAATCCCGCCTTTTTTTTAGACTGGTGCAATTTATCAAGAAATAAAAATTCCACGTTAATGGAAGAAATTTTCAGGTTATTAAAAATTACTGCACGTGAACAACTGTAATGTTATGCCGATTGTCTACAAACAAAAAGCAGTCATGCAACGTTCTTTAATTAATACGTTTCTTATTGACAGAGTATAACATAAATCATGAACAGTATGGAATGATATAACAATAAAAATTAAAATGTACGTTATTATTGAGATGAAAGTGGTTCAACTATTTGAAAAAAATACTTTTACCAATATGAATGTGTTAAACATTTTAGTAGGCCTCAGGCCTATTATGTAATTTACTTTTGATACTAGATTTTACTATATAATTATTTTTTAAGTAGTTGAATCGTATGAAAATAAGAAATTAGTGCCTTAAAAGTCCAACACTTAGTTCATTTTCATACTGAGGTTTAGGTTTTCCTTGATAATAACAGTGTTTTTATATTAAAATAATAAACAATTTTACAGAAATTTAAAAAAATTGTTCAACCCCCCCCCCCCCAGTATTGGAGGGCGCAGATTTGTCAAACTCGCCAAGGGCGCAGAAGGACCTTACAACGGCCCTGCCCTGTATGTAAGTTATATCTCCATGGTTGCGTGCACATCGGCACACGTGCACATCGGCACAGTCGAATTTTCGTGCACATTGGCATAGTATTTTTATCTCGCAATATCATCGTGCTCATCGCCACACACCCTTCGTAGGGGTGGACATACAGACAAAGTTGGTATTACATTATCGTATTGAATGCAATGGAGTTCACAGTAACTGCTAGAAAGACAAAAAGACAAACACTTATTTTAATTACTATAGATACATACTATGTACATTAATATTATAATTGTATTGTTTAGAAACCATTCATAAAGTATCTGCCTGCGATTGAATGAGACTTTGAATTAACCTAACCTAATCTGATCTAACCTAACCTAACCTAACCTAACCTGACTTAACCTATCTACGATATCAACGGCCGATTTCCTTAGCCGCGGTAGCTAAGGGGTGCTGCCTTGGAGCTGTGGTGAAGGAGGCTGTAGGTTTGAGTCTCTATGTTCACCCCTAGCCCCAACAGGTAGTGTGGCGATGAGCACGATAATATTACAAGATAAAAATACTATGCCGAATTGCACGAAAATGCGACTGTGCCGATGTGCACGACCCCATCTCCATATCTCCAGTTCCGAAAGCGATACTAACTACTGTTCTTGTTTTTCAGGTGGAGCGATGGCTGTAACACCGAGCCTTTACTCCAGTCTCCTCATCCTCGCTTTGCCAGCACTTAAAATGATTCAGTATTAATAACAACCGAGCTTCAATATATCGATGTTACATAGAGTTATGTGTACAAAGTCAGTCTGGGCTTCTATTAGTTTGCCATGGAATTACTCTTACTACTATGGCTGTTACAAATAGTACACTATATAATCCACTAAATACAAACATGCCTTATATTTATTATTACTATTATTACTATTTTTGTTATTATGAATACTTCGTCCAGTTCATACATTTTGGATATACAGGGTGTTAATGAATAACACCGAAATATTTTACCTGTATATATAGAGGGGACTTAGACAAGAAAATTTTATTAGGAGATTTTTGCTCTATGACGTAAAATGTGTATGCTACAGGGCATTAAAGTCAATATAATTAGGTGCTCTTAAATCAATAATTACGCGAAATAGGGTTAAAATGTTCATTAAGTTGACTTCATGCCTTCCTAGTGATCGATAAAAACCTGACTCATAATCATTCGTCAATAGCTATATCATAATTTAGTGTTTCCATAATCTGCAAAATTTACAGACTAATCACATGACTGGTCGCCACTGCATTAGTCTTTTTTTTTTATTCATAAGTACTGACTATAGTGTTAACAGCGAACTTCCTTTGTTTTGCATTTTTGTCTAATGTTAGAAGTCAGTGGCGGCCATGCCCTGGGAGATTTTATGCTCTAACAGGAAAAATTGAATCCATAGAGCAAAAATCTCCTAATAAAAGTTGCTTGTCTATGTCCCCTCTATGCACAGGTAAAATATTTCGGTGTTATTTATTAACACCCTGTATAATTTCATGTCAAATTGTTATTATTATCATTAGGATTCGTATGTTTATGACATGTCATATTTTTATTCTGAGCTCCATACTCGTCGCAAATAGAAATTGAACACGAATTGCACACTTGTTATCCTAATCGGACAGTTTTTTTTCATATAAGTCATATTTTTGTCATTTTTGCTGTCTTGGTCATATTTTAGCCATATTTGTAATTCAAAGACATATTTCAGTTATAAATTCGGCGAAGGAGCAAAATTATACAGTGTATGTACTACAAGGTCGAGTTAAATTTGAAATTTATTTAATTAATTTAATGTCTATGCCAAATTAATAGGTACTTGAATTTTAAAATTAATGCAATTGTTAATATTTTATAAGGACACGCAAGATCTACAAAATATTACGAGTAGCCTATTTGGAGCTGATGAAGCAAGCAAACAGGAGAAATTCTTTAAAAATAGCAGATCATTACAAGTAAAACTGTAAAACAAATGTAAATTTTTTTTTAAGTGATTATCCGATTGAATTCATGTGAAGTAATAATTTAGTGTCTTTAAACGTTTTAAACTGGAACATTTATTTTTTGAAAATACGTTATTTTATTAGGCCATATTTAGGATTTTGGGTCATATTTAGTTATTTTTAAGGACATATTTGCACTCATATTTTCCACTTTTTTAGGTCATAAACATCCGAACCCTAATTATCATTAATATTAATCACATAGCACATTTGTAACAAAATGTGACTAAATTTAATAAATATTGGGTTTGTATAAAAAAAAATACCAGATACCAGAAACACAGTGACAAAAAATATTTTTAAATAAGTTCACTGACATTAATTTAATAGTTTCATTAAATGAACCAACAATAAAAACAAAAAATTAGCACCTGTAGGTAAAAATTGCACCATTATCTTCACCGTCCGTATTTCCAATTATTTTTATATTACCTACTAATACCTAGGCTCAGCATCTGGGGACCGACAGAGTGGACCGACTGGGGACCGAGTGGGTGCATTTTGAGGGCTTGCAGATAGCTGCATATTCGGCTCTTTAAGGTCACAAAAGACTATTAGACTGGGTATTATTACCAGTCGGGAGGATTGATACTACGATATTGATCATAGTAATGATACTGTAATGGTAGTGAATATTTACACAAATTAGTGATTATAATGACTAGTTAAACATTATAATGACTAGTAAAACATGGTATTGTCACAATTTTTGTATAAAAAATCGACCATATAAAACTAAGTGTTTTGTTCTTATACATTGTTTTGCCCATAGACGAGAAATAACATTTGTTCGCACTTCAATTAATATCAATCTCCAGCTTTAAATGAGTTTGATGATTTTAGTCTGCCTAAATGTACATTTAATTTTAATAACGTTTCTGTTTAAAGTGCTTATATGTTTTTTTTCAGAACAATTTTGAAACCAAAAGGATTTCCTGTTACATTCAATTAAAAACAAAATAATAGCCTTGTTCATATTTTCATAGTCTTTTCTGAAAAGTAGTATACTAAAACATATGTATTGTATTTGATTTCAATTCGTTATCTGTATCAGTCACGATAGAGAATTGTTTATATTCTATATTAATAGAACATGTACGCGGGGAATGTAAAAATACGGAAATTTCGCCCCATGATTATACATATTATATCAATCAGATATACTTCGATCAAATTTGTGTTCATCAGCAGCGAGTTAAAACAAAAACGAAATACATCTACCAGCCCTATAAATATTTTAATTAAAATAATATTAACAATAACAATAATAGATTAGACTTATTGAAAGTGTAAAATTGTTAGTTGGTTTACTTACATATACTGGTTACGTAGCTACTGGCTGCCATGGATTAACTGAAACAAACAATATTTGATTCAAGAATGTTGAACTTGATTCAAGAACTTTTAAAACAATATTATTGACTTTATTAATAATGTTCCTCAATCATTCCAGTTCATTTCTACAGAAAAACATACAGGTATATAACTGTTTTAATGGTTACAAGGAGAGGTTTCCAACGTAAATTTTAGTAATATCCTTAGTATTATGGAATCAAAATCAAGAAACGAGTTTTCATGAAAAGTGCAGTCAGTGTAATATTTTTTACAAACAAAACCTCAATTCGTGAAGAGTCAAAAAAAATATTTGAACCAGAAATGTGTTTATCCACAGCATGCCTGTACAGGTATACAAAGAAATACTTTTCTTAAAACAATTTTTTCGTGCTTTGAGCTTCGAAAAATGGGTTTTACAATTGCTATCTATATCGATTTTTCCACTTTCACTAGGCTATAGGCCTAAGTTGCTTCCTCTACTTATGTGAATGCATTAGCTATTTCACTCTATCGGTCCCCAAGATGTTACACCTACTAATGAGTTTGTGATCAGAACTTTAAGAGACTACATATCATTGATAAATCAGACAATCACAAGTGCCCAAACTTAAGGTGGAAAACGTTTCCTGTTTGTGTAGTGTAAATTCTAAAGGCGCATAGTACCAATATATTCATAAAAATTCCTCAAACTTCCTCAAACAAAGGGGGCCTTGAAATACCAAAGATGATAAGTACCAAAAGTAAAAATTTAGGTATTTGAGAAAAATGAAGGATTCGACCTTATTACAGATTCTTTATATAATATTCTAGATGTATGGAGTACACAGCGAAAGCTGAATGGAAAACATACAATCAGAATTTTTATAAATTTCATATTTTCCTTTGAGGGTCAATTATGATTGATTCATAAAAATTCTCCTTATTCCCTCACTGACTACTCACATACAAGGAAGTTTCTCATAAACAGGAACTGAAGATGGCAGAAAACCTGATATGCCGAAATGCATCTTCCAATTCTGAACTGACTGGGATTACGATGAACATGTTGATTGCACACAACAAGAAATTTGCTAAAAACTCGGTCAGACACAAGAATTTTTTTATGAATGAATTGATATGAAGATTAAAAACATTGTATAATGTGTATACATAACTCGTGCAATTGTCGATCAGTGATTATATATATATATATATATATATATATATATATATATATATTACGACCGGTTTCACAACACTGCTGGTTTTATTAAGACAATTATATATTTTTAACGATATTCAATTAGACATTGAGTAGAAATTGCATTACTGAAATTTTTTAACATTGATTTTTTAGTCGTACATGTGAACACTACAAAGGCCTATTTTATATTATTTAACAATAAATCATTATGCTATAGTTTCAAATTAATCCCAAGTAGTCGTGTTTTTAATTTTAAGTGGAAAATTGAGGGAATAAGGAGAATTTTTATCAATCAATACAATCAAAATATTATAACATTAATGGTAACATCACAAACGAAATACTTGGAAGGGAGCTTAGTGTTACATGCATACCCTTTCATAAAACAAAGATTTAGACGTCTACGAAACATTTTGGAAGAAAAATAACATATGGTGCAACAAAAACTTATTTTTAATTAAAACATTTTATCACTAGATATCTCTTTAAGTATGATGCGTAAAGTAAACTCCTTGTGTTTTTTCTTCTTCTGGAAAATGGTCCTTTGGATAAGAAACGTATGGATAACTTATAAGTGTTTTGAGTTTGCCCGATTGATATGAGATCTGCAACTCAGTTTAAAGCCAAAATCCCATTTTCGGCTGAAAAGATACTTAGCAGTAGGTGGTTGTTTACATAAAAACAAAGTAAATATTTTAAAAATAAGTGCCGTAATCACTCCTTTTCTATTCAAGTTTCTTATCGCTTCTTTATTTAGTTGCAAGAATTTATATTCTGGACACACAATATGCGAGTAGTATGGGATTATTTTCAGAGTTAATCGTTGTTGAATCGGTGTACAATCACTAAAGAATTTTCATTCGAGTTACTATGATTTAGACTCTACAACTTCATACAAAAAACAGACAATGATAATTCTTCAATTGGACGACATTTTGCAGAAAGGAACCAACCCACATTATTTTTAAGCTAAAAAAACAGGCATTTAAAGTTAAATAAAAAGCCTCCTGGATCTTTTCAGTGTGTTTTTGTTTGCTTAATAGATGGCATATAAATGGAAGAAGAGGGTTGGTTAGATTGCACAACGTAAATATATAGTTCAGTAGCAAAAATTTAGCAACTAATCCGGTTTTTTTTAAATTTGAGGGTTGGTTCCTTTCTGCAGAATGCCGTCCAATTATAAGTAATTTCATTATTTCATACCACCATAATTTTCAACTATCAGTACACTTCATAATTATCTATGAATCTTTAGTTCCTTTTCTTCTTCTTACAGTTCTTCAAAATTCTTAATTCATTCAGGATTATGGAGGAAATAGAGTGACAAGGCAACAGAAACTGCATTAGTAGAGTATTCCAAGTGCTGTCAGTGAGTAGGCCTCCGTTTTAAACTATTTCGAGTTGCTCTGGCACAAAGCTTTTTTCCAGGAAAATTAGCGGTCACATAATTAATTCGTTACAATCCCATTATTCTTTTAAATCTTGATACTTTGCGCATTTAGAATTGCCACTCTTCATTTGCCTTGCAATTCCACAGATTTTTAATATTGAAAAGTTGAAATTTATTTTTTCAATAAGTAACAAAGAAAATAGCTATCCTTTTACTAATAAGCACCTTGCACAGGTTTAGTTGTTAAAGACTGATATATTCCAAGAGTAATTCCATTATTGAAAGCTGTTGTACAGGCCATAATAATATTTTAGATAACTGCTATTTATGTGTTTGTAACAAAAATCGTAGATTTATTTCATGTTTGATGTATAGCTGTACTTAGCTTTCGAAAAAAAGTTGTATCACACGCTGAAAGTATTTCAAACATTGTTATTTATAGGCATACGTATTATAATTATACTAGTATGCATCCTAAAGTATGCTTTCCTTGGTAATATCTCCTAAATCAATATTTATATCAATGTCATATTGCTGCATAATACATTTTTAAAAATAATACTTAAATGTGAATGAAATGTATAGCTTGATGTTTTAAAAATTACTTCAAAACAATTCCTCAGATTTAGTGAAATAAAGAGCTGAAATTCCATTTTGATGTTATGCTGTAAAATACATATAAAATATACATAATGTTAAAGTGTAAAGAATGGTTGAATTAAAAACTGTACATCCCATCATTTCGCATGCAAAAAATGTAACCTTTTTGTAATTATTGAATGAGAGTATGCTAGGTTTTTTGATACATTAATAACAATTTCAAAAGCGAACAACGGTGCATGATTTGAAAATAAACATTCATATTCATAATTAAGTCTAATTTTCTATTTCTCTCTCCAGTAGCCTTTAAGATGTATATTTATTGCTTCATAATACTGTGATTTTACCTACTGCAAGCCTCCTAGAAGGTAAAAGACATCTTACATTATAAAAAGACTATATGGTAAGTCTTCATTTCTATTAGGAATTAATATTTTCTGTTCAAATAATCATTTAAAAAAACAGTTTGGAAAATGTTATTATCAAAAGGTTAGATTAAAACTATCTGCAAATATGCTTCTTTCTCAAAATCTTTATTGTTTACACGATATAACAGGTTCGTATAGGTTAAGATTTTTATTTGTATATCTCGACTTATTTCTCGACTCATTACTTGAGTAACCGTTTATTCTGGATTTATTTACTTCTAAAACATCATAAGTAGGGACCGGATTTTTAGGTTTTTAAAAACACTGTTTTAGGTTTTCCATTAGGTCAAATAGTTTAATTTAGGTTTTTCTCCAAAATAACGTTTTCGGGTAGAATAATTGGTTTAATGAATTTGAATGTGCTACATAGGATTCAATACATAATTCCTGTAAAGTTTAACTTAACAAAATTGACTTAAATTTGTGTAAACTTGCTTTAGGAGAATATTATACAATTAAAGAAAGAAAGCATAAACAATCAAAAGAAGCAGTGAAAATAAGATTGTCTCACATTTCCTGGTTACAGTATATCACTAAATATCTTTCAAGATTCTCAACTGTGAAGTTCTTCCTGTTATCTCTTAGAATACATTTTAAAGGCAGAAAATTTACTTTCAACCTCACATGACGTCAGAATATTTTAAAGGGAATACGCCAGTACTCTTACACTTCCTCTCTTGTCATCTTAGACGGCATTGGATTGAACGAAACGCTGGTGCTATTAATTTCAACTCGACAAAAATTGTCTCTCCGCAAAATATCGATTTATCAACTGACAAACAAAAAAGACAAAAAGTAGCCTAAATTAGATATTTTAGGTTTTATATCCCGTTTAGGTACATTTAGGTTTTTATACCCCATTTAGGTATTTTTAGGTGCCACAGAATTAATGTGGGTGAATCCTATGGACATGATTCGAAAAAGTGTATAATCGTTTTTTGTTTTGGAAGTAAGGAAAAAAATAGGTAAAAAACTAAGAATCCGGTCCCTAATCATAAGTAACTTTTTTGTTGTAAAACATTAACATTTACTTTGCAAAGACCTCTTTAGGGATAGCAAACAAGCCTTAGTATTACAGATGTAAAAACAAAATCCTTTAGTGTATTTTTATTTTCTGTGTCAATATAAACTCGATAAAGGCAAGACAGCATTAATCTCCTAAAGTAGCTTTAACACATCCAGTTGAAGAGCCCCTTTGTATTGTGAGGGAAAGAAAGGTCATGTGTTTAACTCCCTTCACCCTTTCCTGCAAACATCCAAAATGGTTAGTACTTGTAGTTTCAAGACTACAACAGACCTGATTTCTTTCGTTCCCTTGCAAATCTCAGCGATTACAATATGCATTAAAAAATCGGTTGCGTGGAACGCCACGCGACAGAAGTGAAACTTGGATTTTTTTTAATTTTTTCAATTCTGGATTTTTTTATTTTTTAAATGCTGGAGTTTTTATTTTTTAAATTTTAGCTTTTTTAATTTTTTTAATTTAGGATCTTTGAATTTTTTAATTTTGGAATTTTGGATTTTTTAAATTTTGGATATTTGAATTTTTTATTTTTTGGATTTTTTTATTTTGGCTTTTCGATTGTTTAATTTTGGATTTTTAGATTTTTTTAAATTTTGGATTTCGGTTTTTAATTTTGGAATTTTGGATTTTATCATTTTGGTTTTTTGGATTTTTTAATTTTTTTTTAATTTAATTGAGTTGATTGTTTTCTGTGCAGTCCATCACAGCCCCCTACCTTCGTGATGATTTTGTTCGTAACGCAAGTTTGGGTTACCTCTCGATTTACTCCTAAAGAAGTTTCACTCCAAAAAGTCAGCTTTGGCTGCTTCAAAATGGTACTTAGTTTATATGAAAATCCCAACGGGAAGTCGTTAAAAGATTAATTTAAATGGCACGAGCGAACGCTCGTTTCATAGACTTACTCCTGCCTTAATAAGTGTCATTATAGGCTCGTTGTAAAATGTATTGTAATTGAACACTGTGTAACATAAACATCGATGATAATGTTACCTCGTTTTATATTCCGAATACCTCACTGTCAACTGCAGGAGGCAGAGGGTCCACGAAGATGCTGGACGCAGCCTAAGTTGTTAAGAGGGCCGACCATAAAGGAAGTTTCCCTGAGGCCGTTAACAGAAACAAAACACAATTTCATGGAAATGTTTATTACATCAGAGACAGCAAATGTTCAGCTATTTTTCAAAATATTCGCCACCAGAATTGAGACTTCATATTTTAATACCTGTGTCGGAGAAGTCTGCCGCCTGGGATTTGAACCATTGTGTGGCAACCATGTGCGCCTCTTTTTCATTCTCTCTCATTGCTTGAGGTGTAGAAAAATATAGAAATCAATGGACGCGAGATCCGGTCTGTAGGGTGGATTTTTAAATACCTCCGAAAATCTCCAGCAGAAGTTCGACTGGGAGGTGTTTAAACATTCATCCTACAGCCCGGACCTCGCTCCCAGTGATTTCCATCTTTTCCTAAATCTCAAGAAATTACAGAGAATGACAGACAGGTGGAGATGGTTGTCACACAGTGGTTCAAATTCCAGGCGGCAGAGTTCTACAACAGAGGTATTCAAAAGTTGGTCCCACGGTATGAAAAATGTATCAATTCCGGTGGCGAATATATTGAAAAATAGCTGAACACTTGCTGTATCTGTTGCAATAAACATTTCCATGAAATTATATTTTGTTTCTGTAAACGGCCTGAGGGAAACTAACTTTATGGACGGCCCTCGTATATCATAAATTCATAACAAACTGGATTCGGTTAATGCACGAACTGGTATATGAATCGTCTCAACATGCGTATTGGAATAGCCTATGCATACGGAGGGTGTATGGTAGTCATAATTAGACTTCGGATTTTAGGTAAAAACCTATTTTAATCCTTAAGTGATATGTGGACGAAAAGTTGTATATGCATGTTTCATAAGTTACTATAACTAAAACTGATACTTTTATAGGACCTAAAACAGCCTATTTTCACGTTAGAGCCTAATATTGCCTATTTTGCTTGTTTTTCCTATAAAGTTCAAAATAAGTTATTTTTTGTTGTAAATTCTAGCATTTATTTTCAGTTCATAATAAATTTTTAGCTCGGAATGTGCAGTGCATGACACATTTGTGACGTGGTTAAATAGTAAGGAATGTTTCGTCTTCAGTAGAAAAATTCCTTGGAATTCCCAAGAAAATGTAGTGTTTTTCTCCCGACTCCCAGAGCCATTTAAAAAAAGAAAACAACAACTTAGTATTCTGAATCACTGAGGGATACAAGGGGTTGAATATGCTAGTAGGCCTAATAGGTCTATATAATTCTGTGTACCATAGGCCTATATCTGTGTTTTATCATGATTATTGATTAATGGTGACTTCAATAGATATATAATATTCTGCATTGCAATTGAGATATTTCAGAAATTGGCAACTTAACGATTTTATAAGAGACTATTTTACGATTTTTAGAACCTATTTTCCAATTTTTAGAGCCTATTTTAGGTACCTAAAACAGCATTTTTAGCTACCTAAAAGTCCGAAGTCTAGTCATAATACAGAGAACAGTCGTGTTTCCTTGAATTCTTAATTCCTATTACAGTATGCAGGAGGATAACTATACACGCTTTTCATAATTGGAGCAATTGAGTATAATTGAGTTTAGAGCAAAATTGTTTCCATCTAGGCAGGCCGACACATGACAGTGGTAACAACATGAAGTGGCTAGTCATCACATGCCTCCTCCAGTTCATCAGCGCAGACATAGGAGCTTATGAATTAGCGTCTCTTTCCAATGTGTCTTTAACAAGTAAGTGGCATGCATGTTTAAGCATCTAGCACTTGATATTTGAAGTAAAATGTAGATACATATTCACGTTTCCACATATTATTATAGTATATCTGTTGATAGAAAATGAGAATAATATTAGAAGTAAAATTCATCTGAGGCTGGAGCTCGAACCCAGTGCCTTCAGATGTTCGCCCTGGATATCTAGCATCACGAGAGTACACACACACAAACACATCCAATTGGAGGGTCATTGGACATAATTTGAACTGACTCATGACTGGTCATTGGACCCTTTGAGACCCGAATTATGAAATTGAAATATTAGAAATTACGAGATTTAATCATAATTATTTCCGATCAAAAAATCACGTGCCCAATATATAGGAGTATGAAATTTAGTTTGTTGTATATTCACCCTACAAACGTTGATTCCAAAAACAACTGACCCTAAACATGAAGAAAAAGTAGCAGTCACAGAACACCAATATTGGTGTTCTGTGACTGCTACTCCTCTCTTAACATAATAAGCACAAAGAAAAGAATCGTGAATTTCATTTCTGTGTATGATTGTAATTATGAGGAAAAATGTGTTAGTCACCCATACTGTATAGCATTAATTTCATAATATTGTTTACCTTAAAACAGTAAATATCTGTTACACTTATTTACCAAATTAACCCCTTTCAGACCAAAGGTTTTATATTAATACTAGCTGAAAAGGCTCGGCGTCGCCCGGGCTTTGTATTTTTTAATTTGAAAATCCTAGGTTGATACTACATTTTAAAGGACCTCATAATTATAAAGTATTTTTTTAAATATCATAATTTGGGGGGAAAATGTTACTGTTTTGTTTCTACAATTGATATTCTATTAAATTCTATTCTATTCTATCTCCATTCTGTGATGTTTGTTTTCAAAAGAGAAAATATATGAATAATTAACTTATAAAAAACCTAATTTTGTTTCTGTACAGTACATTGTAACGGTCACGGGTCAAAAAATTTAATAAATCTCTATTTTTCTGGGATTGTGATCAGTTGATCACGATAAACAAGCCAAATAAATAAATAAATGTGGTTTTTACATCCGTTATACTAAAAGTACATTAAAGAAAGAAATTTCCTCCGTATGTACATTGGAAATTAACTTATAAAGGATTTTCGATTTTTAAGTTCTAGGTCCTTATATAGGCATTTATAATTTGAAATAGGAAGAACGACTTATTACACTCAAACTATTCCCTCAGAAAACGCTTGATATAGTTTTTTATGGCTCATAGAGGATGTAGAATTTTGCATCGCATCGCTTGCACAGCAAGCCTGGTAGGGGTTCAAATAAGAAGAAACAGAAATTCCTGTAACATAAAATTGTAATATCGAGGCGGGAAATTTTATTTCCCACTCTCATGTTACCATAAAACTGTTTTGGGGATGAAATTAAACAGAAAGCATTATCACTTTCATACTTCTCTCTCCAAAAACCTGCGATATATTATAATAATATACACATTACCATACCTCGTTTTGTTTTCTCTATGTCCAGGGTAGAGAAAGTTATGTGATTCCATTATTTTCGTGGATTTAATTCTGTAATATTTATTTATAACATGAATTATTTTGATAACTTCTCTTATTTGTCAAAAGTGCATTTCATTTTTTTTCCAAACCCATCTGATACCATTTGGCAACAATATATTCTGTGTTTTGGAATTGATAATTCTGTGTAAAAAGGGTTTAAGTATTTTCAAAAACATTTAATTTTTGGCATTTAAAATCAACATTTTGCAAAATCCTTTCTTAGTGAGCACTTACATTATGAAACGAAGCTACTGTCAAAATTCCAAGTCTCTACCTGTTATAGTTTAGGCTGTACGTTGATTCCTGTCATTCAGTCAATCAGTCAGTCAGTCATTCATTCAGTCAGTCAGGACAAAGCCTTTTATATATATATATATATATATATATATATATATATATAGTATATATATATATACAGTATATATATATAAAGAGAGTGAGAGAGAGAGGAAGATATACAAACAGAGAGAGAACAAGCTAGATTACGTGACATGGTGGTTGATGGACTCCTTCTCTTATTTAATAATTGAAGGCTTTACGTCATATACATTAATTTAAAGTGGTTTTGTGGTCGAGTTCTCGCTGTAGGCCTATATTAAACATTACCATAATATGATAAAGTAATTTTTTTTTCTCTGGATGTTTTCAGATACAACCATTCGATCTGTATTATCACTTGTTTTCTTGGATTCCTGTTTTAGTGTCTCGTTAAAGTAATATTTACTTTTAAAGTCATTATGCTCCACAGAAAACAAAGGGTTCACTTCAAAATAATTAAATAATAACTAAGGTTTATCTTAATTAACCATACTATGGCAATT
Organism: Ectobius pallidus; assembly: GCA_964059195.1. Classification (NCBI taxonomy): domain Eukaryota; kingdom Metazoa; phylum Arthropoda; class Insecta; order Blattodea; family Ectobiidae; genus Ectobius; species Ectobius pallidus. Next base: position 26,153,957 of record CAXKWD010000003.1, on the reverse strand, counting down.
GCATGTAATCTTCCTTCTAACAATCCAACTGGGCTTTGTGAAACATAAAGATCAATTTTAATCAAAAGTAGACGGCTGAAAATTGTGCTTGCCCAATGAAGAAGCGGTTATTTACCTAAAGGGGAATAACAATATGAAATATCAAGAAAATAACCTTATCCTTCTAATCAAAATCTAAAATTTAATCGTATATTAGGTATGAAAAAGCAGAATTCGTCATCGAATTCAACAATAAGAGAAATGAACCAGACTTCTTAACAGCAGCAGTGCTACACAGGGCCGTAGCTAGGCGGTGGCGAGATGGGCCTCCGCCAAGGGCGCAGGTATAAAGAGAGCGCAAAATTAACCATGAAAAATACCACCTTTTTGAGACTGGTGCAATTTATCAAGCAATAAAAATTCTAGATTTTATGAATTAATTATTTTTTAAGTAGTTCAATCGTCTGTAAATAAGGTTTTAGTACCTTGAAAGTCCAACACTTAGTTCATTTTCAAATTGAGGTATAGGTTTTCTTTGATAATAATAAGTGTTTTTATATTAAAATAATAAACAATTTTACAGAAATTTAAAAAAATTGTTCAGACCCCCTAGTATTGGAGGGCGCAGATTTGTCAGACTCGTCAAGGGCGCAGAAGGACCTTGCTACGGCCCTGGTGCTACACCAGAATTATCTCATGGTGAAATTGTTACAGCAATACGGATAACAACACAAAATTGACTGTCTCGCAGAACACCTACGCAGATTGATAATCTGAACTGCATGCCGTGTAGAGAAGATGTCATTCTGAAATGAAATAATTGGTTGGTATATGGCTATTTAACGACGGGGATGTACTGCAACTTAGGTCGCCGGTGTGTCGGAATTTTTCCCCGCAGGAGTTATTTTATATGCCAGTAAATCTACTGGCATGAGCCTGTCACACTTAAGCACATATAAATGCCATCGACCTGGGCCGGGATCGAACCGGCAACCTTGGGGAAATGAAATGACTGTTGCATGTGCTGTGCAGATGTACTTCGGAAATACTGGACAACTCTACAGAGAAGCCAGAAAACTAATGGCAATTGTTCCAAATGTCAAATATTAGAGTAAACAAACACATCGGTGGACAACAGAGATTCGTCTGTCTTGACTCAACCCGGGGAGCACCTTTAAAAAACGAACCCTTCAATCCATCTCTCTGCATAGGGCCGATGATCCCCAATGCTTTCGAGGAGCCCGGCCGAATTTTTAAGTGTCAGATGGACGATGTCCAGATCTAGAAAGCCTGTATTCTAGTTTCCCCAATATACAAGCGAATATGCTGATTATATTCTGGAGTAATTTATTGAACGAGTAGTGAATTTAGAGATTTTCGAAATGTACTAAACGGTAGCCTATATTTTTCGGGCCATTGGGTAATAAATTCCCGAATGGAGAAGTAAAATGAACTTACTCGACATTTATATTTTCAGGTATCGACGTAGAGTGCCTGAGTAACAGCGAATGCACCTACTTCCTAGGGTCCAGCTGCAAGACAGACCCTCGTGACCTCAAGAAACGCTGTTTGTGTGGGGATACGACACCTCCTCGTGCCTCAGCTTCTTGTGGACACTCCAAGAAGGGTAAGAGAATATGTGGAAAGAGCACCAGCTCGCAGAATATCACTTACAAGTAAATGATGACCTTATTTAGGACTTTCTTTGAGCTTCCTCTGTTACACTCTTGTTTTTCTGTAGGCCTACTGTCAGAAATTTGCAAAGAATGTTCTACTGGCCTCGATTATCTTTTAGTAGGCCTACTAAAAGAAACTAAGGAATAAGTGGAATAAGCAAGGATTTAATGACTATTAATACTACCAGTTACTTTCACAAGGATAATGTATCGGAAGAACACTAAGTGTAAACTGGAGCTTTTCAATTTTTCAGAAAAACAGAAATACGAATGCAGGTTTTATCCCAGAAAACGGTAGACTTTAGCAGACTAAATTAAACGAAAATGATCGTCTAAATAAGCTGTTCTTTGATTTTTTAGTTGAAGCTATACTGCATTTGTGTTTTTAAGATTTCATTAGAAATGTGACAAATAATTAATCAGAAGCTTTTTATACTTTGGTTAATACCATTAAAGAATTTGATGAGCGAAAATTGGTTGGGCAATGCTATGAAGTTATGAGGGAGGTCAGGGTATTCTTACCTAGAAATAGTTCAACTATCATAGTCCAACAGCCAATAATGCACACACAAAATTAAATGATCGAATACATCTATGGTTGCGTTCAGAAGTCACGACGAAAATACATTTGCTAAATCGCGTGAATTAAGAAGAACTTACTCCATTATTAGATTCAAGTAGTTAGAATTACAGAGCCATTACAGTATCGGTAAGATAAAAATTATTTTCAATGGTGATCCTACAAAACAAAACGAAATCGTAGTAGCCTATGTATTTCGAATTACTTGCAGGTGCATGTCAAAATTTAAATGATTGGTCCGGATGTTTTCCGATGATAGGGTACTATAAGGGATTCGCCATAAATCCCAATATTTCATATATGTTAAATACATTATGGTTGAAACACAAGTAGTTAAACAGTTTTTTTTTAATTTCATGACAAGTGATGACAAATCTGCAGAAGCACTATTTAATACACTGGATGGTGGCCTCAAATAATTTGATTATGATCAGAAATGGGTTGGGCAATGTTATGAAGGAGATCAGAAAAGTCATGTCATAACTATTTCAGTCCAACAATCACGATTGAAGTATCGTCCGCGGAAGCATTTGAGGTGGTAACCAAAAAAACTCAGTAATAACACAAAACAAAAGTACTGGATTTTCACAGCTAGTGTACAGGTAGGGAAACAAAAAGCGGACCGACTCTTGTAGCTGATTTCAGTTGATATACATCTGTTATCTGTTCATTTTTCTGTCTGAAAACACACCGACAAATTAATGGCTAAACAGTCGATACTAGAACAAATTTCAATACATTCCCTGCTATCCTATGAATGCCGCTGGGCATGCGCAGTGGCTCATATCGGCAACTTAGATATTTTAGTCGGTCCGCTTTTTTTCCCCTACATGTACATGAAAAACAAGTACAGGAATAAATTGTGTGTGGAAAACGACAAGATTAAAGATAAGCACTACTGAATGTGACTCATAGAAGACCCTACTAAGAAATAAATACATGGTTACGTAACACCAAGTTTCTCATTAAGTCACCTGATAATAAAGACATTTTAGCGTTGAGAAACTGTATTTTCCATTTTTTAATAACAGTAATATATAAACGCTGTTTTCTAGATTTATGGGTTTATTTTATGCATTTTGTTTCATTAATGCCCAAGTGCACTATGTAAATTTGCTCACATGGGTATGGAATTTATTTGACCCTAACAAAAAATTAACATAACCGAACCCACGACCGTACAAAATTCTCAGATGTTATTAAAGTATTAAAAAACCTGAGAATCACTGGAATACATCATATAATATTTGTTCCAGGGATCGACACTGATTGTGATGAAGATGAAGAGTGTATAGATGGTGCTGTGTGCCAAATGGTGCACAACCCAGGATTCCCGGAGGAATACAAGTCGTGTCAGTGCATACAGTGTTTTAAACAACAGCATCATCTGTGCGTATGGGATCACTCAAATGAATGCAGTAAGTATATTTCGCATTATCTCATTCTCCTCCATTCTGAGTGTTTGTGGGGACAGTTTAAAAAATTAAACAGGTCAGATGAAAAAAGGTACCGGTAATTTAAACTGCCGATGTGTTGGCTGTGCCCTTACGATTACTACGCAGTATTCAATATTGCCAACATGTGAATGACTACCTCCAGATAAATAAAGCAGAGGCAGTTTATTGTAAGAGAAAAATTCCTCCGACATTGGGACTTGAGCCCAGGACCTTTGGCTATTCGCGCCAATGCTCTACCAACTGAGCTAAGCCGGAGTTCAATAGGGATGTAGCTCGCCAAACTTCTCCGACAGATAGCGTGGGTGTACTAGCCGGTATGCGCTTGCCGTTCGTCACTTGTTTTTCCAGTTGTCATCTGCTGGCACCATGCTTTTAAATGGCGTTCCAACTTCTCAATCCGAAAAATATGTACGAAATTTTATATTTTTATAGAGGACACGAGGCTACTATACGTACTTCCTTGTATACTGGGCCCTTCTAGAATGTTGAAGTGTCAACAATACGAAAGAAAAATCACAGTAGATAGGCTCTAAATAACACTAAAAAGGAAGGATTAACGAACAAATATTGTGAGATATTTCCGATACAGACGACATTATTTTGTACTCGACTTGCAGTAATATGCTATCAATGTATGAATATTTCTATGCAGTGCGGGGATTAGATATTCTTTAATTTTTAAATGAATATTAAATTTGCCGTGAGCATCGAGAAAATGTTATGGGCCATTTAAAAATAGAGTAAATTACAATAAATAATTAAAATTACCTAGTAACGCAATGATAATTACAGTACATTGTGTTAGTTTTATACCTTTGTTAAACTGTATCTTTAGTGCACCTTTATATTTAAAGACCACTTCCCTGTTTAATTAATTTAGTTTTTTACGTCTATTTATTTTATTTTGCTGTATAAATATGTGTATATTAGGCTACTGTAGCCTTCTATTGCATCTGATATCAAAATATAAATTCTGTGATTTCTCAATAGCCAAGTTAGATTGACGGCCTCGAATAAAAATTGTGACAATAGCGTTGCCAATTTAATAGGCTACATAACTTAACGTATGATAATTATTAAATTCTGCCTTTATAATCTGCTATGTCATGCAATGAAATATTCTTAACAATATTCTGTTTCATAACTAGAAATGAAAATCATGTAACGATGGTCTAGCATAACTTACCGATAATAAAAGGAATAAGAAAGAATGAGGAATGAGAAGAAGAAGAAAAAAGGCCTAATCGATTCCCAAGTTCCCATCTTTTTTAACTACGAGGGACAGGAAAGGTAAGTTTTCGTGATGTAAACATATTTTAATATTTTAATTTTGAATACGTTTTTAATATGACGGTATAGGCTAAATATGCATTTGATATAGAAAATAAATAATATTAAAAATATCAATTAGTATTTTATGTCTGAACCCTGGAGGTATATTCTTTTAGTTACTTTGAATCATACCCAATCGCCAAATTAGCAGTACTGTATATAAATATTCATATCTGCATAACATTTTGTACGTCGGGAACATAGTAATGTAGTTAATAGCGGGCATTTCTCACAGTATTTGTCAGCTTATTCTTCTTTCTTTTCGACTTATATAGCGTCTATCTTTTGCAATTTTTCTTTAAGTTTTTTCACGTAAATATATTCTGGAAGTGTTCAGTATACAAAGAAATGCGCCTAGTAGCGTTTTACCCGCTACAAAAAAAGAAAAGTTCGAACGTATTTTTCAGTCTGCTAATATGAAACGCCATTTAAAAGCATGGAACCAGCAGACAACAACTCGAAAAACAAGTGACGAACGGCTAGCGCATACCGGCTAGAGCAGTGGAGACATCTGTTGGTTGTAGTTCGCTACATCCCTATTCACAGCGCCAGATGGAACCTCTCTCCTGTGACTGATTGCCCTAATGGTCTATCTCAAAGTTAGACAAGTTATGTCACATGCAGTACTGTGAAGCACACTAATTAGTGATTTTTGTGACCGGGCTCTCACTGTTATTTTACAGTATTGTAAAGTTAACTATACAATAACAGTGGGAGCCCGGTCACAAAAATCACTAATTAGTGTGCTTCACAGTACTGCATATGACATAACTTGTCTGTCTGTGAGGTAGACTATTAGGGCAATCAGTCATAGAATAGAGGTTCTGTACAATACTGTAAAATAACAGTGGGAGCCCGGTCACAAAAATCACTAATTAGTGTGCTTCACAGTACTGCATATGACATAACTTGTCTGACTGTGAGGTAGACCATTAGGGCAATCAGTCATAGGAGAGAGGTTCCATCCGGCGCTGTGAATTGAACTCCGGCTTAGCCCAGTTGGTAGAGTATTGGCGCGAATAGCCAAAGGTCCTGGGTTCAAGTCCCAGTGTCGCAGGAATTTTTCTCCTATAATATTCTCATGTAATGTCCAACAGAGACAATAATCTGTGGTTCATGAAAACTTATATATCTATCTAGAGGCAGTTTGTTTTAATGATTAACTGGTGTCATGCAAAAACACACACTGTTTATTAATTTTTAAATAGAGGTAGTTCAGTGAGAGTGTTTTTCGTTAATTAATTAATTAGTTTATTTAACTTCGTATATTTGAAAAGAACATAAGCTTTAATATTTTATAATATGTAAAGAACAACTAGGTTACCGGTACCTTATCTATACTACAGTAGTTTTTCATAATATGTTGTAATGCTATACAATATGTAACAATAGAGGCGATTAAAATCCTTGATTTGGCTGTTGCTTTCAGAATTCAGAATTCTTTCCCTGAAGTAATTAATTTTTCCCTGAATTGACTGATTAATTAATTAATTAATTAATTCAGGGAAATAAATATGAAATCTGAAAGCAACAGTCAAACCAAGAATTTTAGTCGTCTCTATTATGACATAAGCTATTGTACAGCATTACAAACTATTATGAATAACTACTATAGTATATATATATATATATATATATATATATATATAAGGTACCGGTATCTTAGTTGTTCTTTACATATTATAAAATATTACAGCTTATGTTCTTTAACAACAGCAAGCAATAACAAAGAAACCTGAAAGCAATAAGAATCAATATGATGAGTATAACATGATAAATATCTTATGGAATGTATCTGTTTCAGTTGCCATTGCATCAGCTTCTACTTTGTCAGTTGGTTTCATCATGTTTTTCCACTCGCTTCTTCGGCTTACAGAAATCTTCAATATACTTCTTTGATAAGTTCTAATTTCTGTGACTTATATTTTAATAAAAATATATTATAAATGTGATAATTTTAATATAAGATGTTTTGTATAATGTAGAAAATAGAATAAAGCTATTTGTGTAAAGACTTAATTATGATTTAAGTATGATATAGACCAGATCCTTATTCTGTTTGAGCACGAAGACCATAAACAGTTCTCTGTATATAATTTTCAGTAATTTGTTGCATAAAAATGGCATGTGTTTATCCCATTTAAGGTGTTGGCCAATCTGTATACTTAAATGTTTTACTTGTGTGCGTGGCATTCACAATTAATATTCAATGCGAATTGTGAAATTTTATACTGGACTTAGAATCTATACATACGATATCAACTTATGTCAGAGAAAATGGAAGGATCGTTGTGTTATGGATATTTAACGAAACAATATTTCAATCAAACCTTTTTTATTAAATCCAGACCATGATTTAATTTAAGAAAAGTTTCGTTCCAATTTGAGTCGCTAAAAAATTGCTACGGTACCATCTGGATAACAAATCAGCAAATCAACAAATCAACTTACTGATTTATGTATTAAGAATAAAATAGTCCCAGAGGTAAACCTATTAGTGTCTGTTACTTCAACATGAACGAAGCATATTCTTAGCACACATTCTTAACATATTCTTCTTATATAATTTAATTTTTTTAATAATTTTCATGATTAACAGTGTCAGATGCTTTCCATAATTCTATAAATATTCCGATACATTTTTTCTGAATATAAATATTTCATAATTCTCGAAGTGTTATTAAAAATAGCTTCTTCAGCACAAAGAGTGTTACAAAAACAGAATTGTTTTTATTTTGTCTGAGTTAATCTTTTCTTTATGTAGTTTTATGATAATTTACATTCAATGAGAAGAAGAGATATGTCTATAATAATTTTTTCTTCTTTCTATCTCCACTAGGTGCTTCTACAAAAACCTAAAACTTTAATTTCAAATTTTTTTCGAAAAAATTATCTGAAATGTAGATAAAAGCCACCCGCTCTAAATAGGCTACGCGCTCTTTGCGATACGACCTCTTGTAACGGAAAATCGTGCGAAAACAAAATTTTGTATTTGGGTTAGGTACCTTCTGGGAATGTGTCACGAAGTTTGGTGACGATTTTCTCTTATATTTAAGGGGACTTTATATGAAGAAAATGTCGTCTGTCGCGATTTTCCCGAAAACAGTCGTAACGATTTTGTTTAAATTTTATACATGTGGTGCTTATACTAAGAGGTAAAACTTTTATTTGAAACTTTTTCAAAAAAATCTTGAGCCACAAATTCTGAATACGCGCTCGATGTAATATGGCCTCTTGTTCTGACCTAAATCAGAATGTGAAGTAAGAAAAATGTATTGGTCATGCTTAAAGTAAAGAAAGTTATGACAGTGCATTAATCAGATTTTGTTTGGATTATATATCATTCGGGGATGTGATGTGATTTGATGTAACGAAATTCTCTTCATTTCTACAACCAATTTTCATGAAGAGACTAAATTTTATTTGGGCAGAGGAAGTTATGTGAATTTCACAACTTTTTTCTTCGCTGTTTTATAATTGCGTCATTCGAATTTACGATAATAATTATTATCTGACTATATCTAAGCGGAGCAAGAGATAAACAGCTCATTATGAAAGAGTAAGTAGCCAATACCTCAGTGTAACACGTCTCACCTGATGTTATAATGAAGTGAGCATGTTGATATGCAGAAAAAGTTATTTTACGGTCAAGAACAAATCAACGAAAGAAGTACAGGTTGTTGTTCTTCAACTAGTAATTCAATTGAAGGTACTCTGTTTAAGAAAGCACGAGAAAGATAGCGTCCAGTGAAAAACAGGCAACAATAATTGTCCAATTAAAGAAAAGTGGTACTGGAACCGAAGATATACAGAAACTGACAAGTTCGGGGATGAGACGCAGGTAAGGATTTTCAAAATGTTTTATAACGGTTCGTTTAAGAGCACCGGCAGTTCCTTTCTTTGCATGTAAAATAGTCAGATTTGGTGTACCGTTTCTACAAAATAAGAGAAAATATTGAATTTCTTTTTCCCAGACAATAGTAGTGATCACTGATCAGTTTTAACAATTTTTAAATCTCTATCTTAGAAAAAAATCTCTTTCGTGACGTAAGACTGAAAACCTGTAATTAATTCTTTTTTAAATTGATACGTACCTTCTTCAATGGAATACATTTATCCCCAAAGCATTTTCATGTTAAAAATGTAATTCTCCCCAAATTATACAAATTAAAAATTGCCGTCAAATTGCACGGTATATAAAAGCAACTAAATAGGCCTATTGCTATTAACTTATTATATATGCAGTTTTAAAGCACTTTAATTTCATACAATATAATATAAACCCGTGCCGGACTGCAAAGAAAACAGTGAACACACTGATTAGGCTCGTGGTTTATTTCTTACTTCCTTATTCTGTAATTTATATGAAATTTAAATTTTTCTTCCAATTTTTTTCGGTCCTTTTAGTACAAATTAACGACTTGATCCTATAGGATACATTATCAATTTAAGAGTTAGCAACTACTATTTAAGAGTTACGAGATTTCATTTTCAATCAATATTCCTTTAAATATTCAATCATTTTAATATAATAGTTGTTTGAAGGTCGGTTGTTACTTTACTCCTAATCTTAATTCATATACATAAATAAGAACACTATGTCAAAAGTAAAAAAAAAAGTCTGACATTATAAAACCAGAGCAAGTTTCAAGTCGTCTGCTGGTTACATCCTCGAGCGAGTGATAGCAATAAATTATATCAGCGTATTGCATCAGATTTCAGATTGGTTTGATGATGAGTATGTCATTGATTAAAATAAAATTCCGCAATAGATAGCCTACGAGGTTGACTCACATTCTCTTTTATAGATTAATTTCGGGTGACAACAACAAAATAATAATAATAATAACAATTATTGTTATTATTATTATTATTATTATTATTATTATTATTATTATTATTTGTCCTCCTTACGCAACAGTAGGCTAATAGTAAATGAAATACATAGGCTATGATATACAGAATTAAGACAAACGACGCCATTGTTCTTATCTATATATATATAAAAATGAATGTATGTGTGTGTGTGTATGTGTATATGTGTGCGTGTGCGTGTGCGTGCGTGTGTGTGTGTGTGTCCTTTATGCATTACTACACCATTCATCCGATCACCATGAAACTTTGGGAAGTTGTTGAGTGCATTCCCGGGAAGGTTTCTGGCATATTACATTTTTAATTTTTCCTTTCGTTCGTGAGTTATGAGTGAAAAACGGGCAAAAAACGTGTATTTTTTGTGTTTTCGAAGCATCGTTTCCAGTAATACCATTCAATGTCAAATCAATTACAGTAGGCTTTGGCTATTTTTGTCATTCCTTGGACATAAAACTATCGCCATCGTTTGAATGTTGTAGCTCACGCTGGTCGATTCATCTAATATATAAAATCGAAAGTGTGTATGTATGTTTGTTCCCTATACAAATCTGCATTTCTTTACCAATCTACACGAAATTTTGCACACATACTCAGTTAAGCCCGGGAAGTAAAGCGGTCAACATTAAAATTCAAACAAAATACTCCTTCCCTTGAAAATTATATAATTTCTGAGAATATTATACTGAAAAAAATGAAATGCTGTTCAGTTCACATGACAACAGTGAATTGTTTACTGTGATTACATAGGGCCTTGGCAACTATATAGCCTAATGCTGGGCTTGAACGAATTATGATTTCATCGATGTAATATATTGGCGAAAATAATTACTGAAAATGAAATCCACGAAAATAAAGCACAGTGTGATGTAGTCACATAACTTTCTCTTCCCTCGACATAAGAAATATTTACTCACTTCACATTTTGATGTAGAATAAGAGGTCGTATTGCAGGGACAACTTAAGTGTGTGAGTATGCTATATCAGAAGTCTGTAAATAATCCTTTCCACTGATAAGTTATCCATACCTGTAGGCTATGTATTAGTTGAGAAATAGGGATGTTTATCATAGTCCCTAAGCATGGGATGTCAATACAATCTTATGTAATTTATGTTTCTTCTTATTTCAACCCCTCCCAGGCATGATGTGTAAAAGCAACGGAATGCAGCATTCGACATCCTCTATGAACCATAAAAAGCTATAGGAATGGAATCGTTTGAGTGTGATAAATCTTTTTCTTCATTTCAAGTTTTACATACATAAAGTCCTCCATAAGTTCATTTCAAATTTAAAAATACAAAGCCCGGGCGACGCCGGACCTTTTCAGCTAGTAATCTATATATATAAAAATGAATGTATATGTGTGTGTGTGTGTGTGTGTGTGTGTGTGTGTGCGTGCGTGCGTGCGTGCGTGCGTGCGTGCGTGTGTGTGTGTGTGTGTGTGTGTGTGTGTGTGTGTGTGTGTGTGTGTGTCCTTTATGCATTACTACACCATTCATCCGATCGCCATGAAACTTTGGGAAGTTGTTGGGTACATTCCCGGGAAGGTTTCTGTCATACTACATTTTTAATTTTAGCCTTCGTTCGCGAGTTATGAGTGAAAAACGGCAAGAAAACGTGCATTTTTACGCTTTCGAAGGATCAGTTTTCAGTTATTCATTTCAGTTGTCAAATCAATTGCAGAAGGCTTTGTCTATTTTTGTCATCATACCTCATACCTTGGAAATAATATCGTCGCGATCGCTATGGAAGGCAATGGATATCTCAGGTTATTATAAAAGCTATATATGTCGATAAGGTAATGTTAAACATATTTTATTTGACTTGGAATATAGTTTACAGAAAATTACGGGGAAGTTGCTTAGTTCGGGGTCCTGGCTACAACGTTTTTATATGTAATCGTAATTAAAATATCTTATGTAGGGTCGTTAAATCTGCCTGAAATGTAACGGAACTAGGAGGTGCCCGTGGCTTCGCCACGATAATTCTTTTAAAAATTAAAAATTAAGAGTATAATAATTATTAAAGCATTATATTTATTAACACTTGAACGCGAATCATTCATAAACTAAGCCATTAATAATTAATGAAACAGCTAAAATTCCTGCTTTAGAGTACATTCCACGACATGAAAGCGCCCCCTGGGAAAACTATATCAGAATCGATTATGCAGTTCCAAAGAACATGTGAACACATAATACGTATTGTTTCTCAGCTGTTTATTGACATGAATATGATGTGAATTTTATTTTATCAATTCAGTGTAATTTTCAGAAATTATAATTGTTTCAAGGGAAGGAATGGTTTGTTTGGATTATTATTATCAGCGATATTTCAAGAGATAAAACCATCAATATTTTACAGCTGTTGCCCCCGGCTTCGCCCGCCATTATTCATTGACTCCAGGATTTTTAAGAAAATTACACTGGTAGATTATTTAAAATGTTTGTGGTTCAGAGCTATGAAAATTGTAAGTAAAAATAAAATTAGAATATTTGTTCATTGTGTTCATTTCACTAAGGCCTTATATAATAAAGAAACGGTTTTCCTTCCTAATTTTGTAGTCGTCATGAAAGTTTACACTGCGAGAGACGAACATCGCCGAGTATACCCAATGTCTCACGAAGCGGGCGAGCAAGCACGCTATTTAGGGCCGTTGAATTGTATAAGAGTAGATAGATAGATTATAAGTCTGGACAAATGAATATAGAAATCACGGCCTCAGTAGGCTTATTCCATTCTTCACCTATATAAATAAAAACTAATGTACTATGTCTGTCTGTCAAATACATTTACGCACTTTTTTTATCGTGAGTTTAATCGATTTCAATTCTCATAATCTTTCGAATACTGCATTTTTCCATTTATTTTCTAATCGTGAAATTCACTTCAAAGCCGGATTTATAGCTGTTTCATTAATTAGGCCTATCAAATGTTTAGTTTACACCTATGAATGTTTCGCGTGCAAAGTGTTAATAAATATAATACTTAAATTATTTTGCTTTTAATTGTTAATCTTTCAATTAATTATCTTGGGAGAAGCCGTGGGGATCTGCTATAAGCTATAATAAGCTATAGCCTATCTAGCGTTTTCTGAGGGAATAGTTTGTGTGTGATAAGTCGTTCTTCCCCATTTCAAATTCTTAATCTAATATATAAAGTCGAATGTGTGTTTGTGGGTATGTTTGTTCCTTATACAAATCTACATTTCTTTACCAATTTACACGGAATTTTGCACACATACCCAGTTAAGCCCGGAAAGTATAGCGGTCAACATTAAAATTTAAACAAATCAGTCCTTCCCTTGAAAATTATATAATTTCTGTGAATATTCTACTGAAAAAAAGAATGTTGTTCAGTTCACATGGCAACAGTGAATTGTTTACTGTGATTACATAGGGCCTTGGCAACTATATAGCCTAATGCTGGACTTTAACGAATTATGATTCCATCGATGTAATATATTGGGGAAAATAATTTCTGAAAATGAAATCCACGAAAATAAAGCACAGTGTGATGTAGTCACATAACTTTCTCTACCCTCGACATAAGAAATATTTACTCACTTCACATTTTGATGTAGAATAAGAGGGACAACTTAAGTGTGTGATTATGCTATATCAAGAGTCTGTAAATAATCCTTTCCGCTGATAAGTTATCCATACCTGTAGGCTTTGTATTAGTTGAGAAATAGGGATGTTTATCATAGGCCCAAATTTTGAGTCCTATGCTCGCAGTATATTATGTCCTGGGTTTTAGGGGAGGAAAGTATGAAAGTGATACTGCATTTCTATTTTATTTCAGGCCCGAAACATGAGAACATGAGAATGAGAAATAACATTTTCCGTCAAGTCAATACAATCTTATGTAATTTATGTTTCTTCTTATTTCAACCCCTCCCAGGCATGATGTGTAGAAGCAACGGAATGCAGCATTCGACATCCTCTATGAACCATAAAAAGCTATAGGCCTATCTAGCGTTTTCTGAGGGAATCGTTTGAGTGTGATAAATCTTTTTCAAGTTTTACATACATAAAGTCATCCATAAGTTAATTTCAAATTAAAAAAATACAAAGCCCGGGCGACGCCGGGCCTTTTCAGCTAGTACCTATATAAAGACCTTAAAGACCTAGAGTTTGAAAATCGAAAGTCCTTCATAAGTTATTTTCGCATTAACAAAATACAAAACCCGAGCGACGCCGGGCCTTTTAAGCTAGTTCTACAATAAAAGTCTCAAATTACGATAAAAAACCGAATTTTACCGCAGGCTAAGACAAATTATGAAAAACATAGCACGATTATTCAACGAAATAATACATGAGAATATTCTCACGTATTGACCAACAGTTACATTAATCTGTGATTCATATACTGTATATGCATATACTGTATATCCTTGAATGCATATCCACCTTGAATATTAACTGTACAATAACAGTGGAAGCCCGGTCACAATAATCACTAATTAGTGTGTCTCACAGCACTGCAAATGACATAACTTGTCTGTCAGTGAGGCAGACCATTAAAAGCAATTAGTCATAGGAGAGAGGTTCCATCTGGCGCTGTGAAGTGAACTCTGGCTTAGCTCAGTTGGTAGAGAATTGGCACGGATAGCCGAAGGTCCTGGGTTCAAATCCCAGTGTCAGAGGAATTTGTATCCTATAATGTTCTCATGTAATGACCAACAGAGACAATAACCTGTGGTTCATGAATGCACATATATATATATATATATATGCTTTCGGTGGCTTGGAGCATAGCCTATTTTACAAATTTAGACCATTGCATATTTCATCTTCTGATAAGAGCATTAACTTCCGAGCCTTAGTTATAAGACATGAGTTTAAAAACAGTATTTCTCTACATATTTCAAGAGTCTCTATCGATCTTTGAAGGTTGAAATATAGCTCGAATATAAACAAATGTGTATAATGAATAATGGATTAAATAAGGGCAATCTGTTTTTACATTTTTCATTTTCAAGAGATAAGTCAACCTTCCTTCAAATCGCCTTCATGCTTCCACTGTGGCTCCCTCGCAAATGCCCCTCATTTACCTTACAAACTGTTTTGACTGTTACAGGCTCAAATTGGAAAAAACATTGGTCTCCAAAGAGAAACGTTCTATGGAATCTGATGCAGTATAGTGCTACTATGTACAACAAATATTTATTGGTAAGTTACTGTACAGTATTTACACAGAATGCAATCTGATTAAAATCAAAAGTAGGAGCCTAACAGGGGTGTGCCGTAGCGTAGTGGTTGAGGTGCTGCGCTACAAACCGGAAGGTCGCGGGTTATATCCCCGATGAGGTCTTCTTGACTTTGTTACTTTGTTACCAGGTGAACACAATCATGATCATGCTGTCACTGACTGCTGATTCACTACCGTCTGACTATTCGCTTCAGAGTGACTGTCCACCTAAATGCATTTGCATACTCAGCATTGGAAACGTCACTGCAGACTGTCAGTCGCAAGAAATGACGAGCATTCCAAAGCTGTTCCCACAGGTAATGACACTTCTCTATATTTTTCTTCTTCAGTCTTCAATCCTTAGATTGTATTTTCTCCATTCTGATCTTTTTTCTGCCTTCCGTTTTACAGTTCATGTCCTCCTCAATTTGTTCCATGTACTGTAGTCTTGCTCTTCCTCTACTATTCTTACCTTCAATTGTGCATTCGATAATAACTTTTAAAAGTCTTTGGTGCCTTAGTAAATGCCCTATGAGTTTTCTTTTTCTTTTTCTTATTTGGCTCCAAATTTTTTTCTCTGCTTTTGCTCTCTCATAAACTTCCTCGTGGTAATTTTATCGATAGCATTTTTCTATAGCACCATGTTTCAAATGCTTCTATTCTCCTTTCTGATTTCAGGATTGACCAATTTCACATCCATACAACATTATGCTTCATATACATTCATGATATTCTTCCTAATTTCTAAACTAATATTATTGGACGTGAATAATTATTTTAATTATATTATTTTGTTGGAATTCATTTCAGTCCCTTTCCTTCTTCTTCTTCTTCTTCTTCTTCTTCTTAACTCTCTTCCCTTTCCTTTAGTTTTATAACATTTATATTGAAATAAATAAGAGCTCTCCCCATACGACAGCCAGCACTGGTTGCCTTTCACCAGCAATGCCAACCCTTTATGCTAAATTGCAGGAGATGTACAAAGTTCTGACAACAGTAAACTTTGTGATTATATCTGTTGTTGCTTTAGATGATGGTGCTTTCTGTAGGAATTATATTGTGACCAGGTGCTTGAATCGGTCTGGAACATTTCTCTTTGGACCTTGATGTTTCCACACCATATTACTATTTTACCTCAAAATAAAAGTGGTTCCACTTGTTCTCATAGAACCTGGAAGCATCCCAAGACCTCAGGCGATTTGAACAATATCATTATCATTATTTTATTTATTTAATCAGTTTTAGAACATCTGACAGACAAGCACACAGTAAACTACTTACCTGTCCTTACTGGTAAAAACTATTGTCCTATCTATCCGTTGTCCTTCACCGTTTCCATAATTCCATTCTCCCATGTTCATAGAGGGCATCCTCTTTTTCTTCTCCTTGCAGGCAGCCATTCGAAAGCCATCTTCAATAGCCTTTCTTGATCAATCGCATCACATGTTGATACCAAATTAACTGCTGTGTTGAAATCTCATAAAAGATATATTTCTCATAAAAGATATATTTTAACACCCACTTCTTGTCTTATTTTTTCATTCTTCATCTTATGTCTTCTAGATATTTGAGCTGAGTGCTACCACGAATCCATTTCCATTGTCAAAAATGTCTGTCTGTACACATTTTTTAATTGTCATATTTCAAAGCCATATAAAACTCTACCCTTAATAATAGAGTTGTAAATTTTTTTTTGTTCCTCATGTTACAAGTATCTGTTTGTTCCATAATATACCATTAAAATGTGAGAAGAGTTCAGTATCATTTTCCCATCACTAATAATTTTAACATCCAAATAGTTGTATTCATCACACTGCTTAATAACTTCTTTTCATTAAGTTCCTAATCTTATCCTAATTATAAGTTCCTAATTATACAATACATTACCAGCGGAAATAAAACAGTTACCATATAATCTGTTTAAAAATAAAATAAAATATATTTTAAAAACAGGATGTTATTATATAGTAGATGACTTTTTAGCAGATTTTAAAAAATTAATTCAAAATCTATACAATCTCATAAAATTATCTATAGCCAACAAATTATTTACTGATGATGCCCTAGAATTTTTCCTAAAATTCTTCATTTTCAGGTACTGGCATATGTTTGTACGAATGTTAATATTATTTATGTGTGTGTGTGAGAGGATATGTATTACACATTGATGTGTCCTATATCATATGTATTGATCAATGGATGAATAAAATACTAATACTACTACGGTACTATCTCTTCCTATTACAGTAGAACTCCAATTATCTGAATGCCAAACATTCGGGTCAATTGTAAATATAATTTTCGTCCAAATATTTGCAAATTTTCTTCCTTTAATACAAACAATATGCTACTGCACTTTAATAATAGCATTTTGCTGGGGTATTTTTCAGTTAGGATCCAGTTATACGGATTTCTGCATACCTGGATCATGTCAATCCCCAATTAGTTCGGATATTGAAGTTCTATTGTACCTTATACTTTGTTTTGTTAAAATTAGACATTAAACCTAATTTGTTATATTCCTCAATCAATTTCCTGCACATATATTCTACATCATTACAGTCTTGTATAAGTGTTGATCTTCAAAATGTAATGAATGTATTGTATTATCATCTGACCCTTCTATTACTATTATGCTATCATGACACTAATTTCAAAATACCAGCAGCTCCATCTGGTGTTATCATCTATACTTCTACCATTCTTATAGCACCAAGAAGATTTTTTAAACAGTTCCAAGATTTGACAGTAAATGAGCAATTGCTGTTGTTATTATGTAGTATTATTGCTGTTATTATTGTTATTATTATTATTGTTATTGTTATTATTATTATGCCTACTACAGCATTAATTAATTAATTAATTAATTTAATGGTAATGCTATAGCATGATGAATGGGCTAATTCAGTTCTCTCAGAAGATGGTAGCAGAGCTTTCTGCTTGGAGACAATAAATTATCATCATACACTCATACAGCCCAAGGAATTATTACTCATTCTACAAGGGGTGTTCGAAAATGATTTACAATAGTAGTTTTTTGTACCTTATTTATTAATGAACATAAATCAATGTACATGGGATCTCTCAATATACTCTCCACCGACGTTAATACACCGCTGCCACCTCCCTGGTAACTTCATTATTGCGTCACGGAACCATTGTTTGGGGATACTATGCACCCACTAGTGGACAGCTGCCTGCAATTCCTTATTCCTCATTCCCGAACCATTTCCCTGGATTGGATTTTCTTCTCAGGTGTATGATTCATCACCATGATTCATCACCAGTCACCAGTTTCTCCAAAAAAACTGGATCATCATTGTTCATTTCCAATAGTCGACAACAGACTTCAACTCTGTTCACCTTCTGGGACTGGGCCTGTTCATGTTCAGTAATAAATAAGACAAAAAAACTACTTTTGTAAATCATTTGCAAACGCTCCTTGTAGTATGACACTGTTATGAATATATTAATACAATCAATTTTAATCAGGAAAAAATAACTCTAAGTTGCATTACCCAAATGAGATGATTTACTAATTACAATAATGTTTTGCTTTTCCAGAAACTGAAAAAACTCTCCTTCAAAAATAACATCTTAATGGTTCTGAAGAATGGAACCTTCAAAAAATCACACTTTACACAACTGAAAGAGCTGGAATTGCAAGAGAACCGAATCAATTTGATACATGAGCATGCTTTTGATGGCCTCCACTCTCTACTGTATCTCAACTTGTCATCCAATAGGATCAAAACACTGTCATCAAATATGTTCCTGCAGCTTGATAAACTCGAACTACTTGATGTTCGCAACAACACAGTACACTGTAAATTCCTGCAAAATGGCCTCACTAAAAGAATACAACTCCTCTGCGACACTGATCAAGCAAGAAATGCAGACACTACAACAACAAACAAAGAAGCCAACATAAATACAATGAAGACTGAAATAACAACCATAGCACCAATAGTTTTGAAAACAAACATAAATACAATGAAGACTGAAATAACAACCATAGCACCAATAGTTTTGAAAACAAACATAAATACAATGAAGACTGAAATAACATCTATAGAACCAATAGTTTTGAAAACAAACATAAATACAATGAAGACTGAAATAACATCTATAGAACCAATAGTTTTTAAAACAAACATAAATACAATGAAGACTGAAATAACATCTATAGAACCAATAGTTTCGAAAACAAACATAAATGCAATGAAGACTGAAAAAACCTCTATAGAATCAATAGTTTCGAAAACAAACATAAATACAATGAAGACTGAAATAACAACCATGGCACCAATAGTTTCGGAAACTACCTTGAATACAATTCGAGAAACAGAGGTTCACAATTCACAGACACCATACAGATGTTCTGATGTACCTGAACTGCATACAGCACAGAATGATCTTAATATTATAATAATAATTCTGTTAATAATTCTAACATGTGTGACAATTATCAATACTATTTTCAAGATTATTTCTTGGAAAAGAAATTATAGACTGAGAAATTCTCAATATAATCTTGTTGAAGAATCTTAAAATCCTGTAGTTTCTTTTTTGGGAAGGTTTTCATTCTAAGCTGACGATAATACTCTAGATGGGGTCAATTTTACCAGCCGTACTTAATTGTCCATTAAAATAATTTACCGTAAGTAAGACTTAACTAATTATCATTTCACCATGCAAATAACAGATTGGCAGATTTAAAAGTAAAAGCTCGATTTGGCCTGTTAGCGATTTAAGTGTAGCTAAGTTGGTGGCTAGAATGGCAATGGATTACATTTTAGGCAATAATGGAGAGGAATAGAACAGAAAAATAACTGAGACTACACCAGGAATTTAGAAATCAAGCAATAGGCTAGGGTTTCTTTAAAGAGAAATTAAAATTGGCAAACCTATAGAAATTTTTAAAATGTACTACCACCATTACAAGAAAGTATACACGATGGACCTAGAATTAAGAATACAAGAGCTTATTTCACCAAACACAATTTAAGTTTCAATTAGTTAATATTCCATTAAGATTAAGTCCTTTGTTTAAATGAGGTAGAATTTCACAGTGACAATTTAAGGGGCAGTTAACTAAGGAAAACTTTAAAATACCTCAAAAAGAAAACAACAAAAAATATAGACATATGATTGAATGAACACATGAGAAACATTAGGTATTGCCAAACAGAAAAATCAGCGGGCAGGATTGGAATGACTTACCTACAGAAACCTTCAAATGCTAATGCCAAAATTTTAAAAATATATGGAATAGGGTATGTGATAATGTATAATATTTTTTCCCCATATAATATTCTCATTATGTAGTTATGTTTGTAAATATTTTTATATGCTATATTTTTGAATGGAAAGAGATTTGTTTTTAATTATCAGGTATGTAGGTAGCTGTTGTGATATGTAATGTGTAACTGTATGTATAGTGTGTCATTTTTGTATATTTGTATGGCTGATATTAATTGCAACACTGCCACTGGGTTGTTGATCCACTTGCAGTGCAACAAAATTAATTAAATTATTTTTAAAATCTCTAACAGGCCAAATCAAGCTCTTAATTTTAAATGTTTATTAGCCTGCCAAACTGTTATTCGCACGGTGAATTGATAATTAGCTAAGTCTTACTTAAATTATTATTGTAATGGACACTTTAGTACGACTGGTGAAATTTACCCTATCTAGAGTTTTATATTTATTAAGACACTTAGGGTCTGTATTACCACCTGCCGACAATTCCTCCCGATACGTGACTTCCAGATAGCTTAACTGGAAGATGCCTTGTAATACCACCTCTGAACTGCTACCGGCAAGAACGCAGTAAAAATTTGTAAAATGGTCCTTAGCTGATTGAGCAAAGAGGTGTGTTTGTTATAGTTCGGTAGTCCTCCGCTAGGTGCGGCAGCTCGGATTTGTATTTGTACAATTAAATTACATAATAACACATTGTTTTAAGTGCATTAATCGATTTGTGCAATTCTATTTCATTCATATGTGAGCCTAAAATGACATTTTTGTGTAAATTAAATCTTCCAGCATCAATTCTGAAAATCATGTGGCCAGCAAGCTTCCGCGCCCTGCCATCTTGTTTCAACCAAGATCCCTAACTAGCAGTTGGTACTTTGTCAGCCACTCCATCCTCCTGCTAGCTTATCTGGAAGTTGTCTTCCCAGACAGATTTTGTCAGGAGACCATAATACGCAATTCTTGGCCAACTTCCAGATAGGTTCTCTATCTGGCAGATAAATACGATATCAGGAGGTCATCATACAGACCCTTAAAGCCTTTAGTACCAACATCCTATCTCAAATACTCATATTATTCATGTTCCAATATAATCAATCTAATATTATTTTCTTTATTATCTACTATAGTTACTATTTTTATATATGAGGGTAGTCCAGAAAGAAAAGAATGATTTGGCATAACTAAATAACAAAAGATATCAACACAAAACTTTATTTACAATGATACAGTACCTTACTCTATTTCTCAACGTAATCGCCATTGCTGTCAAGGCATTTACTGTAATGTGTTACAAGTTTTTTAATGCTGATGTTATACCGCCAAAAACCTGAACCAGGATGTCACAGCCGCTTTGAGGTATTCATTGGTTGGGAACTCTTTTCCACCAAAAAAGTCCTTTGGTTTTGAAAACAAGTGGATGATAGGTCAGGGCTGTAAGAAGAATGTCCAAACATTCCACACTTAAAACTTTAAAATTGTGCCTGTGTTTGAGCAGCATTGTCGTGAATCAAAAACACCTTTCCAGACAACTTTCTCGTCTCTCGTTGAAGAGTTGCACAATAGGCCTCTGCGTTTATTCCTTGTCTTCTTAGCAGAAACTCTAGGCTCAGGTCTTTGGCGGTAGAAGAATATAACATTGGCATTGAAAAACTGGTACCACGTTACAATAAATGCCTTGATAGCAATGGCGATTACGTTGAGCAATAGAGTAAGGTATTGTACCTTTGTAAATCAGGTTTTGTGTTGATACCTTTTGTTATTATTTAGTTATGCCAAATTGATCTTTACTTTCTTGAAGACCCTTGTAGCAGTGCTGTCATTTTTATTTCTGTTTTTGTCACAACTTTATAGGCCTTAATATCTGTACTTTTTGTATTCTTTCTTATGTAGCTCAATTACAAATAAACATTGACTGATTGATTGATTGACTGAATCTTTTATTTAACCCTCGAGTAGCAGCCCTGGTGCAAATTTGCTACCAACAACATTTTTTTTTCTATACTGATGTCACATCAATGACCCTACTGTGTGTTATAGCTTTAGTTATTCTTTTAACAATCTTTAAAAATGTTAACAGTATTGTTTCTTCATAATGTAAAGGTGTCTATCTAAAACAAAAGTTTATTACTAAGTAGTAAGTTGAAGCAAATTTGAACCATACTGCTAGCCATGTAGTAAAATTGCACCCGTTGTTTTTATAGTAAAACATGATTTATAAATTCTTAAAGATTTTAATTTTGCAAACACACAATGGGGAAGAATCAACATGAAACGAGAATATTTAAAAAATGATGGAACATAAACAGTGAAGCAACTATAATAGAATAATTACAATTTGAGTTGAACTTAGACACTTATGCTTCACTTACCAACTTTTTGGTAGAACATGTTTCAAGGACCCTTGTCCCCATCCTCGGCTACGTGTCCAACTCATACGTTACCAAAAAGTTGGTAAGTGAAGCATAAGTGTCTAAGTTCAACTCAAATTGTAATTATTCTATGAAACGAGAAGCTTGAAAATGTGTCAGTGCTAGAATGAAAACACATTATTTAATATAATATTAACTTGTTTGGAAATTGAAATAATATAAATAAAATGTCCATTGACAACTACCACAATGCCCTCAATCTTGTGATGCGCGCTATTGGTAGCACTGGGAACTCGGATCGATTCATCAAATCGGGTGACAGAATATTGACAACAAAGTAAGAAAATTATTCTTATTTACAAAATCCGTTACATCATATTCATGGAATAGTCTTAATAAATCCTACTTAAGATTAGAGTTTGATCAGATAAATTTGCTCATAGCCTACTTCATTCTTACAAATATATCGATCAATTCGTAAACTCTCGTGGGATTACCTATGATAAAATTCTTGCAAAACTTTGTGGACATGAAGACTTTTTCAATTACCGACCCAATGCATCACATGACAGATTAATTTATAATCTTTCTGATATAAACTCAGATTCACAGAATCAGAATCAGTTCAGGAACATATAGGTAATTTGCTGTTAATTTAATATCATTAAGTGGAAGGAAAGGAAATCCATCCATCCATTTGGATGTGTGTTCTCGACGGAGAGAAACCTCCCGTGGTTTGCCTTGTCTTCTGAATCAGTTGAGGAATTTGATGTCAGACTGGCATGTTGTCATGGTAGCTCAATGGTAGAGCATCGGCGCGTTAAGCCGAAGATCCGCGTGCAAATCCCGGTTATGACATAAAATTTTTCAAGCTGATTCTTACTTGTATTAATATCATTGTTTTATCAGTGCACATAGGGAAATCCCCCAAGCTTTAAAGAGTCAACTCTCAATTAACACATACTACCAGAGAATCCAAGTTATGTAAAGTAAACATCATAGATAGGGACCTATTTCTTTTAACAGTAGTAACTGTTTACTTAGCTATATTTAGCTTTATAGGTGATCGAAATTAAGCAAATTATATCCAAAAAATATAGATAAATTTGTTGGATTTCACGAAATGTGTAAAAGAGCATGAAATGTGTCTTCTCCAGTACAAATATTGAGAAATGTTAGAATCTCACTCAAGTAGACACTATCTTTTTCTCCCAGTCCAAGGATTTTTTTTCCTCTGTAGAACAAATTTGCTTTATATGTGCTTATGAATAGCAGGACTACTAAAATGAAATAAAATATGTATTCTCTTTTTATAAATACTTTCTTGACCCATTTCGTATGTTTGCAACTATGATTCCCATTCCCATCGTCACATTCCTATCATACTACTTAAACAGTGAGAAACCAGTGCCAACCTAACATGAGTGTAACTAATAAACAATCAAGTATCGTACCTTGTGAATACTGGTATGGCTAAGATTAAGCCATAAATTTGATAGTTTTAGTAACTAGTTATCTTCCCATAAGAAATTAAATCATCTTAGGACATAACTGTATTCTGTCTTTATTCCACGGATAATAGTGAGGATTTGGGGAGGGGGAATTAAGTCTTGAACAGGAACAAAATATAAATTGAATTTTTTAATACATCTCATAAAAATCTGTACAAGAGTAATAAAAAGTTTATATATAACGCTTTGATGTTGTTACAGGTAACATCACTATGGTTTACAGCTTACATCAGCAGTTCCCAATGCATTTAAACTGTGAAAAGTTTTCAATTTTTAACTTTATAAAATATTTGCAAAGAATATTACTTATTTTTCTTCTATTACTCATACAAAATACCATGACCATTCCAGTTAGCTGAGAGTTATATGTGTAGGCCTAATGATACCAGCTGATAAAAATTCTGTGCACATGTGACATGCGGGGACAGGGGAACCAACAAATCTAAATCACGTATGTTCAAAGCCATATGTGTAAAACATACGAGACGCATCCAGAAAGTAAGTTTCCATGGGACCGTTTACAGAAACAAAATGCAATTTCATGGAAATATTTATTGCAAAATATACAGCAAATTTTCAGCATTTTTTAACAAATTCACCACCAGAATTCACAATGTTTGTTATACCATGGGACCAACTTTTGAATACCTGTGTCATAGAAGTCTGGCATTTGCGATTTGAACCACTGAATGACAACCATTTCCTCTTCTGTATCATTCCCTGTCTTTTCTTGAGGTTCTAGGAAAAAATGGATATCACTGAGAGCGAGATCCGGGTTGTAGGGTGGATGTTTAAACTCTTCCCAGCCGAACTTCTGCGAGAGAATTATTAAGAGGTGTTTAAAAATCCACTCTACAGCCCAAATCTCATTCCCAGTGATTTTCATCCTTTCCTACACCTCAAGAAATGACAGAAAATGAAAGAAGCAGAGATGGTTGTCACACAGTGGTTCAAATCCCTGGCGGCAGACTTCTAGGAAACAAGTATTAAAAAGTTGGTCACACATTACGGCAAATGTCTCAATTCCGATGGCAAATATGTTGAAAAGGAGCTGAACACTTGCTGTATCTCTTGCAATATATATTTTCTTAATTTTTTTTTTTTTTTTCTGTAAACAGTCCCAGGGAAACTTACTTTCTGGTCGCACCTCGAATAACGAAGATTTGTCTGTACTGGATAATGAATACAAAATCAACATAACACACAAACTTGACAAATCTTACTAGTTATCAAAAAAGTGTGCTATAGCGACAGTGAGTACAACTCACAAAGGGGACTGGTTGACACAAGGCGAAACCTACCCTCAATTTTGCATAATGATAGGTGATGATAACTTGAGATTCGTCCCTCAGGACCCAGTAACAATTATGGATTTTAGGTGGTGGAATTTTTTTAATGCAGTCAAATTGGTTTAAAGATTTTTCTATTCTCAGCATCAACTTCTTGGGATTGCTCAATTCCTAATTCAAACCAGATGGTAATCAGAATTAAATTAAAAAACCAACTGCAGAAACCTACAGTCCAATGGAATACAATGTTGGGAACCACTAATACATCAGACATTTTTAAGGACATACATACCAAAAATCCATAAATTATAGCGTATGATATTCTGAAATTAAAAAGTACAAACACGTATTAAAAAGAGTTCACTTTATCCAATCATAAACATGAGATTATTGATGAAAAGCAAGCAAGGAAGGAAGGAAGCATTACAGATTCTTTTCAGAAGAAGCCACGAAAATGTTAAATCATGCAATGTGTATTCTTTTTCAGATGTGTTGTATATGACTTCCCACAAAATAACGACAGGAATAGTGGTATTGTGCACAATCCAGCATGCATGCAGTAAATACAGCAAGGGAAAATTACAAGAACAGAGACTGTGTCCAGTGAAATGCACATGCGAACCTATCAAACACAAGAGACTCATAGCTGAAGCAGCACCAAAGGATATACAAGTATACTGGCTATATTTCCAAAACATCTTGCAGTTTAGACTTGTCAAGCAACATCCTCATGCAACTTAGAAACAACAGTTTTGATTCTCACAATCTTGACTGCTTGCAGAAACTAAACTTGGCCAACAAGACCAACAATATCGCCTTCAATGCCTTCAAAGAAATGAACTCCATAACACCCAATGACTTATCATCAAATAATATCACCATGTTATCAGTCAACATCTACTCTTATTCAATTCAACAGCCCTAAATAGCGTGCTCACTCGCTCGAGACATCAGGTATACTCGGCGATGTTCGTCTCTCGCAGTCTAAACTTTCACGAAGAGTACAAAATTAGGAAAACCGTTTCTTTATTATATAAGGCCTAAGTGAAATGAACACAATGAACAAATATTCTAATTTTATTTTTACTTACAATTTTCATAGCTCTGAACCACAAACATAAACTGCCAGTGTAAATTTCTTAAAAATCATGGAGTCAATTAATAATGGTGGGCGAAACTGTGAGCACCAGCTATAATAGGCCTATATTGATACTTTAACCCTGGAAGTCTCAAGGACAATAAAAATCCAAACAAACCCCTCCTTCCCTTGAAAAATTATATAATTTCTGAAAATTACACTGAATTTATCAAATAAATTCATATAATTTTCATCTGCAGTATTATGTTACAATTTTAATGATTTTAAGTCAGTATATGCTAGCATTTATTAATTAATGAAGCTCATGACGCTGCGATACAACAATTTAAAACAATTATCTAATCAGTGATAACATTTAAATATGTTTACTTATATAATTTATCAGCATTATCAATAACTGGTGCATTGATAATGGGGAGATAATGTAGATAATGTAGGAAGATAATGTAATATATGATGATTTTATAAAGGTGTATCATATGTATGTGATTATGTTAAATAACTGTATATAAATAATATTATAGTAAACGTTATAACAACTTGAACTTCGATATGAATAACTTTCTATATTTCATTATACAAAAAGCCTTCAGCTACCATAAACGGAAAATGACATTCATTAATAATAGAACTGAGTACAAAGGAGACCAGATGATCAGAGACATCAGGACATTTTGTAAAAATCAGGGACTGTCCTTGATTTTCCAGTCATGATCTCATTGAATTCTAAGTTGGTTTAATGCCTTGATTGCCATTTATACTTGAAAATAAAAGTAAGAGTATCCCCTTCCCATTATATACCTGAAAGGGTTACCAGAATATAATTGAGTATGTGGAATGTACTCTGAAGCCAGAATTTTAGCTGTTTCATTAATTATTATTAATGGTTTAGTTTATGAATGATAAGCTGGCGGCAACCTTCTTTGAAGAGAGTATTGAAGAGTTCGTCCAACGATATGACAAATGCCTTAATCTTCACGGTGACTATGTGGAAAAGTAACTGTGATTGTACTTGACTCCTGGTAATAAAACCATTTTGTAATTCACACTTGTCTTCATTTTATGCCCCATCGGAGGTTGAAAACAAATAGCCCTCGTAGACATTCACAACACTTAGAAAATTTGCATTTAGAAACTCATGTCTTTCCTTCCCTGATCCTGTCTAATTAGATCTGTCTCCTATTTTATCAAGCTTCTCCTCAGTAAGTACAAGTGGATATTTTATGATTAAGTGACATTTAAATACTTTTTTATTCAACAGAGAACTTATTTCTTAAAATTATGGAACAGCTAGTCAATGTAACAGCCAGTAAACAGTTAAGTATGTCCTGTGATAACTATCCTTGCCATTCCGAACCCGAAAAGAAAAAGAGGAATGATTATATTTAACTATTTTTGGGAATTACACAGTGAAGTGGTATGGTTGGTTGGTTGGTTGCTAATGCTCTAGGAGTTGGAGAATCTCCATTTTCCTTCTGGCTTCCCAGTATCTTCTGACTAGCTGTGATGAAGGTTTTTCACTAGTTGATGTAAGGGCTTTACATTGGAGCAGGTGGTCTCTGTTCATTGTGGATACTGGATCTTTACAAAGTATGCAAGCTGGGGATTCAAATATATTTATTCTGTGTAGATGAGCTGCCAAACAATCATGTCCAGTGGTCATCCGAAATAAAGCGACAGAATGGTTTCTTGGGTAATCTGGAATATAATTTTTCTTATCCAGCAGGGTTTTCCATTGCTTATTTTTTGTTTTCTCCTTGCATTCTTGTTTCCAATGTGAGTTTATTGCATAGTTTATGTGTATTTTTGCCATGTGATATGAGACTTCTACTGAAGAGTTTTGTTTAATACATGTTCCTTTCTTCGCTAGTAGATCTGCTTTTTCGTTACCCATTATGCCGCAGTGTGATGGTATCCATTGGAAGTAGACATCTTTTTTGAGGCCTTGTAATAGTTTTAGAGAGCTGAGTATTTCTCGTATTCTGCTACTAGAGGGGTAAGGTGATGACAGAGCTTGAAGTGCTGATTTGGAATCACTCAGAATTACTGCTTTGGAGAAAGATTTGATGCGATATAGGAGTTGTTTTAATGTGATATTAATTGATTCTAGTTCCCCATCATAGTGAGTTGCTAGGTTGCCCAGAGAGATGTAGAAACTAAAGAGTTCACTGTAAATGCCTGCTCCTGCCTTCCCTTCTTTACTGATAAGTGAACCGTCCGTATATATGTGAAGCCATTGGTCTTCAGGATACCAAGTGTGAATGGTTTCTAGGGCTAGTATCTTAAGAGTCTCTGTAGCTATTGCTTGTTTTGATATCACATTTTCCAAAAGATTTTCTTTACAGTTGATCTCAGGTTGTTTTATAGGGTAAATTGGTAGAGGTAGAGGTTCCATTTTTGTTGTTTTGGGGAGATTGTATTTTCTGTGTAAGGTGTCTGCTTTCTGCAAGAATCCAATTTGTGTTTTCAGTATCCTCTCTTCATTTCTGTAATTTCTCCAATAGGTGTCTAGGGGTAGTCTGTGTAGTTTTTCTTTCAGCAGTAGGTTTCTTTTCTCCATTTCATATTTGAGTGGGAGGTTGTCTGTGAAGATTTGTAGTGCCATGATAGGTGTTGACTTTACTCCTCCTGTTATCAGTCGAAGGGCTTGGTTTTGGAAAGTTTCAACTTTTCCCATATCTCTCTGGTTTGCTGTAAGTGTTACTTCACTTCCATACAAGAGGATTGGCTTAATGTAGCTTCTATATGTTGCGTTTAATGTACTAGTTGAGCATCCCCACTTGCAACCTGCGAGTCTTTTTAACGTTGTTAGTTTGTGGGTGGCTTTATCTATTGTTTTGTTTATGTGTTCTTTCCATGTCAATTTTGAGTCAAGTGTTATTCCAAGGTATTTGTAAGTTTCTGTTTCAGTTATGTATTGACCATTCAGTGTTAAGCTTATATTTGGTTTTGAATGGCGTAGGGTGAAGATCTGGTATTTTGTTTTACTTAAATTCACAGTCATTTCATTTTCTGTGCACCAGTTTGATAACTCCTCTAATGCCTTGGTCATTTGTTGAGTGAGAGTATCTTGTTTTATGCTGTTAGTTGAAGTCCAGATTATTAGGTCATCTGCATACATAGCACATTTAATGTTCTTTATCTTGTTTAGTTTTTCTGGTAGGTCATTTACCATGATGTTGAATAGAGTAGTGCTTGATACAGAGCCTTGTGGTAGTCCTTTGTGGGTTTGTCTTACTTTTGAGCTATTATCATTGTAGATGGTTCTGCAGAATCTCTGGTTTAGAAAATTGTAAAACCATTTTAGCATCTTGCTATTTATTCCTAAGTTAATAATTTTGTTAAGAAGTTTTAGTCGAGGTAGTGAGTCATATGCACTTTTGAAGTCAACATAGACTGCTATTACAGATTCTGACGATGGCCATGAGAATGGCGGAAACAGATCTGTCCTGATAAAAACAGGTAAAAATTTAGTGAAGCATGTATGTAATAACAAAGGTTTTTATGTAATAAGAGGAATGATTGTTGCAATAATTAAATTTTCCTGAGTATAAAGAAATTCAGTACGTCCCAAAATGAAACCTGTGCTATTCAATATGCTCATGCTAAACTAATATAACTGTACCTATTCTAACATAATCTATCATTATCGAATTTTCGAGTTTAGCTAAATTTATTCACTAACATAAGTTAATCTATCATTATCGATTTTTCGAGTTTAGCGAAATTTATATACAAGTCTATCTACAGTGCTTCTATCCAGGAACGAAATACTAGGAAATTGACCCATGAACTTTCTACACTTTTCCACACTTTTCTTTTATTTTTTTAATTTGTGCAATAAAGATTCTTTGCTGTTGCATATATTTATATGGTGCCTTTAGTTACTGCAACTTTGAAACATCTACACACAATAACACTGTGAACCAGACTGAAATATCGATTGTTATGGGATTAAGGACACCAATTTTATGGTAACATGCAAACGTCTGCTTTTGGAAGCCAAACAATCTTGGCATAGAATGCTCTGTACAATTTAATAAGCAGTCAAGCAAGCATACGCAGTGTTATTAAGATGAGAAGTAAATATGCAAAATTAAAGTTTCTGATTTGATCTACTCACCTACGACTTCTTCTGAAACACTAATGAGGTTACTAGGTTGCCAACTTTACCACCAAATTGGAATGACGGTGTTGGGATTACACCATGAAGACAGAATTCTGAAATTAGAATAAAATATTTAATACCAATCCATTAAGTACACCTCAGATAATAATTTTTCAAGTTTTCATGAGAATTATTAATCTTTCATACTGTTATGACCGAAGTTATGACAGACTTCCTGTTTCATAAAAATGCTACTTTTAGCAGTTAATTGTTAGTAGAGGCATTTATTTTTGGTGAAAATTTTTACCTAATTTTTTATACTTTATAGTCATTTTAGTACATTTTTTTATAATTTGTTTAACACTTTCACTCCCACCTGCCTAGTTGCCTACCAGTTGGCTCACCCCGGAGTTAATGAAGTTAGCGACGTTTCACATCACTATGATTTATGTTGGATTATACATCCATGTTATAATTTAAATACATGTTTTTTTTTTCTTTGGTTGTGTCAAGTTCAATTTTGTTATGTTGGCAACAGAGACTGTACTGTGTTTTGTTTGTTTGTCTCTGCTAAGATGGCTTTCATTTCCGTTTTTGTTTCTTGTCACACTCTGTCTTCCGACCATGTGGTGTATGGATGCAAAAGTAATCAATGCTCCTACAAGAAGAATCCACGCGTATCATTGAAATATAATCACATCCACTCCAAGAATCCATCAGGTTATGGGCCCAGGACGATCAATATCTGCCCAGGACGATTAGTTTATCTTCCAAGAACATATTACCAGGACTTTTTGTGAGTGATTTATATTTCGACATGATGAAATCAACACTTCAAAAATAATTAAGAAGTGGAGATATGATTATGAATTTTTTTACATACCTTCAGGATGGAGCACAAGGACAGAAGAAAAGTGATTGTAAACCAGCACAAATTCATCAATGTTTATAACATTTACATCTTCCAGTATACAGATTCAGCATGAAAATTTTCACCTTCACTTTCATTTTCACTATCTAATGGAATCAATTCATTCCTCGAACCTTTGTTGAATAGGCCTAATAAAAACACTTCATCCTTCAATGCCTTTCAAGAACAAAACCTACTTTTATTTACAATACAAGAACTGGCAATACCACTTACACCCACACTGAATGAGGCTTGGGTCTCGTGGATTTCACGTGATTTTATAAACGCAAAAGAAGCCTCAAACAAAGCTTGTTTCTAGGGAAGAAGGGAATATAATATGGATGCAAGCACCATCTATCATTTGAAGAAAGAATAGAAAGAATTACATTCTTGTTTAGTTCCAGTCACGAGAGATAAGGAAGAATGTTAACACACATTCTTAAGCTAGTTACATTGCCCTTGGTACGTTGGACCTGAGAATTCTTGGGCGAGTTATGTCACCCGTAGGAGTGAAGGTGTTAATTTTGTGAAGAATTTCATGGGGAATAAAAGCTTTAGCAAACATGAATTTTAATTTATGCTCCTTGGCTCCGTTTGAAAAATACAAATGAACTCAGTTTTCAGTAACAATGATAGATCTTGAAATCAATTTAAATTGATTGAAATTTCAAATTGGATCATCACATTTCCCTTCAATGATTGTTGCCATCTAAGTTACCATCTTTATATTACGTACACCTGCATTTAATTCACACAATTTTGTAGCAATTTTGCTGAAAGGTAATTCCTACATTTTTAGCTAGTTTTGTGATTTTTCATTCTTTTTTTAATTTTGCATTTCTTGCTTTTCAAAAAACAGGTGCATCTGGTAATGGGAAAATCTAACACAAGAAATAGCAGTAATTCTAAAAATAGTAACCCAATAAGTAGAAGACCACAGAGCAAGGTGGCCGAGATGGTAGCGTCTTGGACTTGCATTCGAGATGTTGCAAGTTCACACACCTTAGCCAACCAATTTGAATGAGCGTTTTCATGGTTTCCTCAGTCGCAAAGGCAAACAGAACCTAACTCCTGATGTGATTTTTAAGTTAAGACAAGGATAAATCAAGCTAAATTAAAAAAAAGATCAAAACAGCACTTACTGGAACTGAAATGTGCAACTAGTTCCTTTTCCGTCCAGTTGCAAGAGGTAATAATCAACAGTCCTTCAGGCCTGAGGAGTTTCCACACATTGGAAATGTACTGCTCTCGTTTTAATTTGGGACTGTCAGGATGAAGACTCACTGCATCGTACGTTCCTTTGTCCAACGCCACAGCAAACTCCTGAGAGAACAAGCTGCTCCCTTCGGCCAGGATATCACAAACCTCAAACTTAATTGACAAGTCCTGAGTCTTTACTACTGACTTTGCAAGTTGGATTGCATTATCCGAGTAGTCAACTCCCAACAGGTTTGTGAACCCCTCACGAGCCTATAAACAAAATGAACAGAAATTTTAGACATAGCACTTAAGGGCGATTCATAATACTGCATTTACTCGAATCTAATTCACATCTTTTTATGATCATTATGGTGATAAAACTGTAGTTCTTCAGTTAAGTAAATTAATACTGTGATGATGGTTACACTGTAAGATGTACTTCCTATGAGAAGAAAATGGATATAACTATGGGATATAAGACAATGAATTACACCCCAGCACACATTGTGCACTTTTCTATTTTATTATTATAAGATAATGAGTTCTGGGGGGGGGGGGGGAAAGCACACTTACATTACATGTCCTGATTTTTATTCATAAGAATATGATCACCTTACTTATACTGTGCTCAATTAGATATTGTCAAATAAAATTACCAATTCAATCAGAAGCATTCCATTTCCACAACCCAAGTCGATTATACTGTCATCCCTCTTTATCAAGTCACTTCGTGTCAGCCAACTGAAAAAACATCAAAGGTAGTATAGCAACCAAGAGTTTATAAATTTATATTGAAAAATCTGGATCTTGAATCATATTTATTGCAATTACGGTATTTTTAGTGAATAAAATGGCAGAATCATTACCATCCAACTTAGCCTTCTTACAGTCTTCTATTCTTACTATAAATTCTTTATAAACGTTTAGAATTGTCTGCCATGTTAGTTTGAGTTCCAGTGCACATGGATCTTAATGAATTCAACTGCTTCCAGTAAAAAATTACAGAGCCCAGAACTCCCAAAACAAGGTATACTGTTTTTTAATGCTCTGCTATTACACAATCTAGTGTTATTAATGTTTTAGGCCTACTTTTTGTTATACGAGATTTATAATGCTTCACCTCATATAAAACTGTACCGGTACATTATTTTCCTATCCCCTTTTGCTTATTTGCAGCTTATGTAGCAAACAAATGCCTAATTAAAGAGTAACATCAAGACTTTAACAATTAAATATTTCTTTTATACGAGGCGTGTATAAAGTAATTTTCCCACAGGCCATTAATGGAAGCAAAACATAATGTAATGGAAATATTTATTGTAATAGATACAGGATGTGTTGAGCTATTTTTCAGCATATTCAACACCGGAATTCAGACATTTGTCATACCGTGGGTCCAACTTTTGAATAAATGTGCCATAGAAGTCTGCTGCCTGGGATTTGAACCAATGTGTGATAAACTTCTCCGTCATTCACTGACATTTCTTGAGAGGTAGGAAAAGATGAAAATCTCTGGGTGTGCGGTCCAAGCTGTAGTGTGGAGACTTCAACACCTCCCTGCAAGTCTCCTGCAAATGTTCACCTAGAAGATGTTTCAACATCCACCCTAAAGCATATACCTTGCTCCCAGTGATTTCCATCTTTTCCTACATCTCAATAAATGACAGAGAATGACAGAGAAGCGGAGATGGTTGTCACACAGTGGCTCAAATCCCAGGCAGCAGACTTCTACGACACAAGTGTTCAAAAGTTGGTCTCACGATATGACAAATGTCTCAATTCCTATGGCAAATATGTTGAAAAATAGCTGAAAACTTACTATATCTGATGCAATAAATATTTCCATGAAATTCTGTTTTGTTTGTGTCAACGGCCTTAGGGAAATTTACTTTGCGGATGGCCGTAGAATAATAGTTCAGGACGTTTGAATTAATTATCTCTGCCAACTTATAAAGTTGCCAACAAAAATTTTCAATGGTTTCTGAGCAAAGAAAATCCTCCTGAAAAACATGTAGGACTACAGAATACCCCACTTAACCACTTAGTGGATACCATCAGTAAAATGCAGAAAATATTCTTCCTTCTGAGACTGAACTGAAGAACAACACACATTTCAGATATCTTTTGTATGTGATGGCTAGTTGGTTTTGTGGTTATTTAACGAGGGGATGAACTGAAACTTAGCCCTGTGACTGACGCTGATTGCTGGAATTTTTCCTGCAGGAGTTCTTTTGCATGCCTGAAAATCTATAGATTATTCAGTCACATTTATGCACAGATAAATGCCATTGTCTTGGGCCGGAATCGAACCCGCGATCTTGGGTACAGAAAACTAGCGTGAAACCAACTGCACCACATTCTTGTATGAGATGTTATTTACAAATAATTACGTTATCGAAGTCACTGTAGAACTCAAAGACTTCAAGCCGTCTGTGGGTCAACAAGCAGCATTTTTAAAAAGGAACAAAAAATACTGTCTACGTTGTCACTGCATTATGTAAGTCCACCAGGTTAAGGGTAGCATTATTGTTTCTAGGGACTGACACTCCCTTACCTTTTACTTAAACCTAAAGATGACACAAACAACTTAGCTTGAATCTGAGGAGATTTCTCACTACAGAATCAAATCCAGATCTACAGGGTGGAAGGCAAATGCACTAAAAACTCATCCACGACATTGAACTTAGGGCCTTTTCACACTGGGTCACTTGTGACGGTCTCTGCATTTTTCAGTGAAAACCCCTAGGTCACTTGTGATGGTCACCACTAGTATTGCCAATAGTAGCTACATGATAAAACAATTTGTAATCACTTTTCACATCCCAAATGGCAGGTCGACATTCCACTTCACTTATAAAATCTTCAGTATTAATCAAATCTAAACTCATGGCTGGATAACTAGTTTTGCTGAGCTTGATTATCCAACTGAATTATGTATATACAACTTGCATTGCTGGCAATCATAAGTCACAAGTGACCGTCACAAGTGTTTGGAGTAAACACTGCAGCATCACGTGTGTTTGGGTGGGTCACCACGGTGACCCAGTGTGAACACTCCCATTTAAACCAATGCTTCTTCACCAGTGACCATCACAAGTGACCAAGTGCGAAAAGGCTCTTAATCACACTACTGGAAAGGAAACCTAGATGCATGGCAAAAAAGCATCAAAAGGGTAAAAGCAGTAGAAACGAGGTATTGGTAACATAAAGATTGTACATTCTAACACAGCCATCATCAGTATGCAGCTCTAAGGAGTTGGTTTCACCTGCTCCACTCCCATTAGCATCTACCACTTAAGGAAAGCTGAACAGCAGGTCAGTTTGTAAAGTTGGTTGTGATTCCTGTAACTGCACGGAAGTAATTTTGCAATACAAATTTATTTCAAGTAAATGAACACTACCCGACAGGACTGAACCTGACCTGCCGCTGCATTGAGAAAGGGTATGAGTGATATCAACATTTTCCCCTTTGCTCCTCTCTGCAATACTCCATTATGCTTGTATATACTGAGCAGGCAAACTCCAAACCGGACTGCTCAGTACTTGATGGTAGCTGTTCTAATAAATCAGTACATGACCAAAGACATCAGCATAAATGGAGAAGAAATTAATCGGTTCAGGAGAAATTTAAGTTTTCAGCAACACTTGTTAGAATATATCTGCAGAACGCAAGGTAACAGATTAAAAATACAAGAACTAAGATCAATCCAAATGTAAAAAGAATATTGGAAGGCCAAGGAAAAGATAGATTGAAGTTGGAACAGGTAACGTGCCTAATATATAATAGCAGAAGAAAGAAGAAAAAAAAAACTAATATAGAAACTGTCAGGACTCATGGTAATAAGGAACTCCAAATTGCTCGGGTCCTGGAAAAAGCAGCTAAACAAGATTTATCATACAATGTAGACTAAAGAAGACATACCTCAACACACGAAGGGCACTGTCCTCACCAAACCAGACTTCCCCAACATCTCCGTGTTGATTGAAATTCTTCATTTCAACAGAATAAGCTTTATCCCAACTGAAATGAAATTTAAACAAAGCAACATTAACTAAAATCATTGTAATTGTTATAGTACAAGAAATGTTGGTTTTATATTTTTCTAATATGGAGCAGCATATGAATTAACTTCTAATGAACACAAACTCTTCCATCACATTTCTTTAAATTTATCTCAGACTGTAGTTTTAAATAAATTTATTCTTATATGAGGGTTGTTTTTATAGTTCTAGCAATTATGTTATTTCTCCATAGCATACGTAGGCTACATGGTTCTAAATTTTATAGGACTTTGATGTAATCACCACCATTGCATAGGCTACGTGTTCCCAGCGATGCAGAATTCTTTGGATCCCGTTGGCACTGGCTAATCTGTTGATGGTGCAAAGAGAGCGGTCGGTTGCCTGTAAAACATCTTCAACTGTACGAAAGTAAATCCTGTGAAGTGGTTCCATCTTCAAGATTAGATTGAAGTTGCAGGGACTTAAATCTGGAAAGTACGGAGGGTGATAGAGCACCTCCCAGCCCCAGCGATTGAACAGTTC
The DNA here is from genome assembly GCA_964059195.1 of Ectobius pallidus. NCBI lineage: Eukaryota > Metazoa > Arthropoda > Insecta > Blattodea > Ectobiidae > Ectobius > Ectobius pallidus. The sequence continues at coordinate 26,116,580 of CAXKWD010000003.1, read as the reverse complement.
AGACACAACTCCTGCTCTATGCACCCTAGCACTGTCATGCAGAACAATGGGTGGATTATCCATGAAGTGTTGCCATTTTCTTCTCAGAGCTGCTCGTAGATTGTTTTGCAAAAACAAACAGTAGTACTCCACATTAACGTTCTACCTTGGGGGAACGGTATGTTTTAAAATCACGCCATCACAATCATAGGCAAGGATCAGCATTGCCTTCACATAGGTGGGGGTCTGTTTAACTGTTCTTTGTGGTGACCCGTGATGATGTCACTTGTTTGATTGGCGATTCAGCTGTGCTTCATAATATTTGGCCCAGGTCTCATCAATGGTAATGATGTGCCTTAAGAAGTCCTCTCCTTTGCGCGCATAGGGCTGCGAGTACGAGAAACATCATAAGAAGCAAATCCTGCATGTCCTCATGCAGAACCCATTTGTATGAAATTTTCCTCACTTTGAGGATGTCCTTCAGAATGTGGAGCATGGTCGAAGGTGCTAATGCGGTATCTTGCACTAACTACTGAATTGTTACGTTCTGATCCGTCTCCACTAACGTGGACACAGTCTGTATCATATCATCACTTACTGTTGGGTGACCCAGTTGAGGAATGTCCAAATACACTTCCACAGACACTGGCAGAACTGGTTGCAGAGGAGTTGAAGTGTAATGTACTAGATTGTAACAGGCCTATTCCTGTCATAGATGGTGGCTCGACTCGTTTTTTAGGGGGAATCTAAGTGAAAGAATCCAACAGCTTAGGCCTATATGCATATCTCAAGTCAATAATAGTAATACGCTTAGGCCTATAGCTAGAACTAATAAATCATTTGCACTATTTCATCAAAACATAAGGGGGCTTGAAAATAAAATTGAAGAATTTAACTTAGCCATTCAGGATACAATTAATTCTAATAAACAGGAAATTCAGGTTATTTGTCTAACGGAACACCACTGTGCAGAAACAGATCTGGAAAAATTAAAAATTGATAATTTTTCACTATGTTCAAAATTTTGTAGACATTCCATTAAATGTGGAGGTGTGAGTATATTTATCAAAAGAAACTTACATTTCAGTGATATAGACACAAGTTCCTTCTGTAAAGAACAGGATTTTGAGTGTTGTTCAGCCAGATTGAATTTTGACAATGATACATTTGTAATACTAGCCATTTACAGGGCACCATCAGGTAATTTCAATTATTTTGTAAATCAGTTAGAAAGGGTTCTTAATTCACTGTATAGTACTAATGTAAATATTATCCTGTGTGGGGACTTTAATGTAGATTTCTCAATTGATAGTGAGAAGAAGATCAGTGTTACGTCATGTAATACCTTCTTTCTTGCTTGCCATAAATTTACTTCAGATGGCTTTGATTTTCATTTGTCTGTATAGGCTTACAGTCAATCAATTCAATGTATGTCTTGGCAATTGTTATTTTAATCTCAACTCCAAAATTATTTATTTATTTTTTTATAACTACTAATTTATCAATTCTGTTTTTATTTTATTTATTATTATATTAGCATAGTGCGTTTTAATGTATTGATTAATTAATCTTATTTACAAGTGAAGCTATTATTATTGGGTTAGCGATTATTTATTGTTTCAACCTTCAATTGTCCTTATTATTCACTTCATCCTTCTTCTTCAAAATGGACAACGATTTGAGTGTTCCATTCTCTTTTTCTAGGGCAATGTGCTCTATTCAACAAATCATTTAGCACGTCATACAGTGCTAAATTTCGGGCGAAATGCCTTTTATCTTCATTTGTGTTGGATTAAGAATTTCAATGTTCTTACATAGTTCAACATAATTTCAACATCACAGGGATTCATCTAGACGTCGCTAAAGGTGCTTCGTTCTATCTCTGGACACTGAACCTTCATAAGGAGATATCAATCATTTCAATTCTGTGAGTAATATAATTCACAAGACAAGGACTATGATTAGTCTTCAATTCGGTGAGATTTAGTAGTCATAAAGAGACTTCATGCAACTTCGAATTGTTAAATAAATACAGACATTTATGCTTGGCAATAAAGTGTTAACAGCTTATTTATGCAATCTTCTTTTTTCTGAACTAGTGCTGTGAATAGTCTTAAATTTCAGCATTCAATACAATCTTCTAGTTTCGAAATAACAATTTCGACAGGCTATATTTATTACATCAACAAATGGTCCTCCGAATTAATACAGTCTACCAGTGCATCTATATATGTGTACTTGGATACAACTAGAACTGCAGATTTCAAGAAGTGCATATATTCCAGACCATCAAGTTTGTGTTGATCAAGCAACGTCATCGTTCACATGTGCATATTTCTTGTATATCAATTTACCCATTTGAAGATTGGAAATGAAACCCAATTCTTCTCCTCAAGTCTTCTCTCCCCCGCATGTTATCGCCGGGAATCGAACCCACAAATAGTTTTCAATACGGTCCACTACCAGAGGAAGGGTCGCCTTGCGGTAACATGTTGTTGGTCCACCGGGCCGTTGATATTACTAACATGTTGTTGGTCCACCGGGCCGTTGATATTACTAACATGTTGAAGGTCCATCAGGCCGTTGATATTACTAACATGTTTAGATATTACTGGCTGCTCCGAACCTGAATTAAATTCAGTGCATTTGCTTGATTATCATAAATAATTCATCTTATACTATATAATACATAAGTCTCTCCAGGCATTTGCAAGCCTGTTTGAATTCATGCAAAGTATTGCATTTAGCAACAACATAAGTGTTGTTTCATAAACATTAGCATCACTATTATTATCAAGTTTTAATAATATCAAGCATATCTCCGTGTCCTCAACACGTTTGAGATCTAGGTACGGAGCTACCTGACTATCATATTGTAATATTTGTCAATTTGTAAAATATTGTACAATCTCACAGACAACAATACAAACACCTGATACAGATTCTACACAATTTCAAGTGTATTTTAACTGTTTTGTCTGTTTATCTCAATCATGACCATTGTAAACGTCTATGTGTAATTCCCGAAACGCGGGCAATTGATTTAACACTGAACAATTATTTATTGTAAAAGACTTTGCAAATCTCATCAAATATGACTAATCCGGGTCCTGAATTCGCGGCCCTTAAGGCTAAACGAACCCCTGTTAAGAGTCGTATTACCCGCCAAGCCAATATAATAGCTGATCTCACTAGTTCTAGTGAAATTTCTATTCAAGACCTGCTTAGGCGCAAAGATACAATGACAAAACTTAGTAATGATTTTCAAGACATACAATCTCAGATCGAGGAGTTAGAATTTTCTGATGCCGAAATGGCTTATAGGGAGGAAGTCGAAGAAACCGTTTTCCAAGCCCTTTCTCACCTAGACAATTTAATTTTCCAAAGGCAAGCTCAGCAGGAAGCTGAGGCTAAGTTAGTTGCGGCCCAGCAGGAAGCTGAGGCTAAGTTAGTTGCGGCCCAGCAAGAATCTCAGGCTAAACTATCTAGTGTCGAGTTTATAAAGACACGTTTCTTCAATTATGTTCAGGCAATTCAAGCCCTTGTCATAGAAGATAGAGAATCTTATTGCAAGGCTCTGAGTCTGCGCACATCCTTCGAGGAATTATTCAGTGAGTACAAGACTGAATACTCACGTATCGACGTACTAGAACTCAATGAATCTATCAAACTTCAAAGGCTTCAAGTCGAATCTGCCTTTCATGAAACCATTGGTATTCTTCGAAGTTCAATTGATGAAACCAAGCATCATTATGAGCCCAACCAAGCTATCCTTGCTAATCAATCATCGCCTCAATTTGTCCCCTCTCTCCCTAAACTTCCAGAAATTCGGCTTCCTCATTTCAGTGGCGACCCAGCAACCTGGATTGAGTTTAGGGACACTTTCAATTCACTAATCATAGAGCATAAACACATATCTAACATGGACAAATTTCAATATTTGAAGTCCTGTCTAGCACCAGAAGTTATGACAGTGAATCAAAACATTCCTGTCTCTGCTGCTACGTTTGATGTAGCATGGAGCACGCTGTCGGCTAGGTTTGATAATGACCGACTTATCGCTAATACCCACTTAGAGAAGTTATTTTCACCTCCTGTCTTAGAAAGGAATTCCGCTGAATCTCTTCAGAAGTTCGTTGACCATTTTATAAGCACTGTTCATGCTTTGAACTCGCTTAATGTTGGTGTAGAACTGTCTGACTTGATTATAGCAAAGATTGTACTCGACAAGCTTCCCCCATTCTTGATAAAGGAATGGGAATCCTCTCTCGCTCCAGGTAAAATGCCTAGTCTCAAAGACTTATTCACATTTTTAGAATCCAGGATACGGGTTTTTCAGATGACTGACTCAGCTTTAAGGAGTCAGCCAGTAAAGCCTATTGTATCTAATACAACCATTCCTAAAGGCAAGGTTGCCTCCTCCAAGCCTAAATGCCTCTGTTGTAACAATGGATTCCATGAGCTGCAACATTGTGAAGTTTTCAAAGCCATGGATTTCTCTAATAGAGACAATTTTGTCAAAACACAACGATTATGTCAAGTGTGCTATTACTCTAAGGGTCACGCCCCCTATTGTAGCACTTATACTTGCAAGATTTGTAAGGGTAAACATGGCACTTACCTTCATAATCCAGCACATATTAACGGCAACCAATCTGCCAATACTGCTGGGGTAATGTCAGTCTTCCAACCTCAACCAAGCTGTTTGCTCCCTACCGCCACTGTTTTAGTCATGCACAGGGATGGCCATTCTGTTGAAGCCACCGCATTGCTTGACAGTGGTTCTGATTGTAACCTCATGTCTAATAGGTTATTCAACCACTTAAAATTATCGCCTCATCACCAGCGCACTACTTTAGCTGGTATATTGTCATCTAAGGCAGACAGTCTTAAGGTGACGTCGATTTCAATTAAGTCTGTCACTACTTCATGGCATTGCAACACCAACGTCATAATCGTACCGGAAATTTCAACTTCGAAATTTCCACGCAAGCCTGTCAATACTACAAATTGGAATATTCCACCAAATCTTTCATTGGCTGACGCCAGTTTCAATATTCCTAAGTACGTAGACTTGTTATTAGGTGTTGAAATATATTCACAGATTGTCTGTGCAGGCCAGATATCTGCTCCTAATATGCCTGTAATTCAGAACTCGCATTTGGGTTGGTATTTTGCTGGTAAATTACCACAACCCGCCAGGTCTGAACATAACATGGCTTTGCAAAATATGCACAACCGCCAACGTAAGTCAAGGCCTTCTAATAAGGTTTCTAAGAAACCCGACCATTCTAGCGGGTCTCCCACACATTATTCTGCCTTCCTCACTGCTGATCAAGACATTAGCAGGCAACTTTCTCAGTTTTGGGAATTAGAAAAAAATTCTAATTCTGATTCCATTCTCGACGACTCTATATGCGAAAAGCATTTCGTTGATAATACTCAACGGGACTCAGAAGGAAGATATGTGGTAAAACTTCCTTTCTTGTCTGATCCTCAGACCCTGGGCAGCACAAAACTCCAGGCTTATAAAGGATCCTCCTCATTGGAGAAACGCTCCACTTCTAATCCCACTCTCAGTGAAGATAATTGTAAGTTCAAGGATGAAAATATCGCTCTAGATCATATGGAGCCCGACTTGCTTCCAGAAACTAGAGTAGTGTCCCTAATGGAGGCCACTACCTCCAACCTAAACTCTTATCTTTTCAAATTTGAATATTTGAAAACTATTCGTGTTATGTCTTACGTATTGAGATTCATGAATAACTCTCGTAAGATTCATAACTCTATAAAAGGCCCCTTAATGCCTTCTGAACTCAACAAGGCCCTTCAATGCTGTGTTAGGCTAATACAGCAAGAGGTTTATGCATCAGAAATCCGTGATTTATTGTCAAATCATGACGTCAATTCTTCAAGCAAATTGAAGCAACTAGACCCGTTTCTTGACAAGGATTCGGTAATTCGTGTAGGCGGACGTCTTGAACGATCCAGCATACCTTTCGAAGCCAAACATCAGATGATGTTACCAGCTGATCATGCCTTCACTAAGCAGCTTATTCATTTCAATCATATCAAGTTGAATCATGCTGGATCCCAACTTGTTATTTCTCACTTAAGAGAAAGATTTTGGATACCATCTATTAGGAAGGTGGTACGTAGTGTTCTAAGAAAATGCACTACATGTTTTCGCTTCAATATTCAAACCTTTCAGCAAAAAATGGCTGATTTGCCTGTTTATAGAGTAAATCCCATTTCTCCTTTCACCACACGTTCTCGTTGGAATACTCTCCAACAACTTTCAAATAATTTATGGAAGAAATGGTCTACTGACTATCTCCACACACTACAAAGACGTTCTAAGTGGACCAAAGTTCTTTCTGACATTCCTTTAGGTACCCCAGTCCTAATCATTGAGGACAATCTCCCTCCTCAAAGGTGGTCCCTAGGGATTGTTCATTGTACTCATCCTGGCCCTGACGGTCTTATTCGTGTTGTTACTGTGCGTACTGCCACAGGCTTATTCAAGAGGCCCATTGTAAAACTGGCTCCTCTTCCCATTTCTGAGGCTAACGACTAACCCTATCATGTCTTTGGTGTTGTTGCCTTTTTTGGTTAGCAACCCTCAATTCATTTCTTAGTTTTAAGTTTGTTTTCTTATATTACTTACTCCCCTTTCTCATATCATAATTCTTTAGGTATCACATGACTTCACATCACTTTAGATTATTTCACAAGTGAAATAATCGCGGGCAATATGTTACGTCATGTAATACCTTCTTTCTTGCTTGCCATAAATTTACTTCAGATGGCTTTGATTTTCATTTGTCTGTATAGGCTTACAGTCAATCAATTCAATGTATGTCTTGGCAATTGTTATTTTAATCTCAACTCCAAAATTATTTATTTATTTTTTAAATAACTACTAATTTATCAATTCTGTTTTTATTTTATTTATTATTATATTAGCATAGTGCGTTTTAATGTATTGATTAATTAATCTTATTTACAAGTGAAGCTATTATTATTGGGTTAGCGATTATTTATTGTTTCAACCTTCAATTGTCCTTATTATTCACTTCATCCTTCTTCTTCAAAATGGACAACGATTTGAGTGTTCCATTCTCTTTTTCTAGGGCAATGTGCTCTATTCAACAAATCATTTAGCACGTCATACAGTGCTAAATTTCGGGCGAAATGCCTTTTATCTTCATTTGTGTTGGATTAAGAATTCCAATGTTCTTACATAGTTCAACATAATTTCAACATCACAGGGATTCATCTAGACGTCGCTAAAGGTGCTTCGTTCTATCTCTGGACACTGAACCTTCATAAGGAGATATCAATCATTTCAATTCTGTGAGTAATATAATTCACAAGACAAGGACTATGATTAGTCTTCAATTCGGTGAGATTTAGTAGTCATAAAGAGACTTCATGCAACTTCGAATTGTTAAATAAATACAGACATTTATGCTTGGCAATAAAGTGTTAACAGCTTATTTATGCAATCTTCTTTTTTCTGAACTAGTGCTGTGAATAGTCTTAAATTTCAGCATTCAATACAATCTTCTAGTTTCGAAATAACAATTTCGACAGGCTATATTTATTACATCAACAAATGGTCCTCCGAATTAATACAGTCTACCGGTGCATCTATATATGTGTACTTGGATACAACTAGAACTGCAGATTTCAAGAAGTGCATATATTCCAGACCATCAAGTTTGTGTTGATCAAGCAACGTCATCGTTCACATGTGCATATTTCTTGTATATCAATTTACCCATTTGAAGATTGGAAATGAAACCCAATTCTTCTCCTCAAGTCTTCTCTCCCCCGCATGTTATCGCCGGGAATCGAACCCACAAATAGTTTTCAATACGGTCCACTACCAGAGGAAGGGTCGCCTTGCGGTAACAATCAGACTGATATCTTTATTGGGTAGCTATAATCTAGATTTCATAGTAAACTTTCCAACGAGAATTCAGAACGACTCCCAAACAACAATAGATAATATATTCATAGATATAGAAAAACATTTTAATTTTAAAGTACTTCCAATATTAAATGGATTATCAGATCATGATGCACAAATGTTAGTGCTGAACAATATTAAAGTCAATTCGAACAGTAAACATGCTCATAGTAATATGACTAGAGTAATGAATGACGATTCAATTTTAAATTTCAAACAAGATCTTGCGAATGAAAACTGGGAATCTATGTTATCCTATGACAAAGTAGATAGTAAATTAAGTGAATTCCTAAACATAGTGTCACGACATTTTGAGGCAAATTTTCCAAAAAAGAAAACTGCTAATTTACCTAATTCAAGGAATAACACATGGTTAACTGCTGGTATTAAAATATCATGTGCAAACAAAAGAGAGCTCTACCTAAAATATAGAACTAGTAACAACCAAGCTCATAAGGAATACTATAAAAAGTATTGCAACATACTGAAGAAAGTAATCAAAGAAGCAAAAAGTAGGCATTTTTCACAAGTAATTAATAAATCAAATAATAAAGTTAAGACTGTATGGAATATAATAAAAAACGAAACGGGGAGAACAAAGGGAAACAATGATTGTACATCATTAATATACCAAAACATAAAACTAGACAATTTATCAGACATTACAAATGCTTTTAATAGTCACTTTATAAATATTGCAGAGAAATGTATTCCTATAAATAATATTAACATTAAGGCAGTAGACCTACTAACAAAATCTACAGTTTGGAACCATAGATTTCAATTGAACCTGACTTCCCACATAGAAATTGAAAATATAATCAAGTCTCTCAAAAGTAAAAGCTCGTCTGGATGGGATGAGATAAGTAATAAGCTATTAAAAAGCTGCTCATCGGAACTCAGTAAACCTCTTAGTCACATATGCAATTGTTCATTAGAAAATGGAATATTTCCAGAAAGACTTAAGCATGCTATTGTTAAGCCCCTCTTTAAAAAAGGTGACAAAAATCTACCATCAAATTACAGACCTATATCACTCTTAACCTCATTTTCAAAAGTTTTTGAAAAAGTCATGTACAACCGCATAATACACTATCTTAATTTGAATGACATTCTTACTTCATCTCAGTTTGGATTTAGAAGTGGCATGTCCACTGAGAATGCTACATTTCAACTTACTACAGAAATATTGGAAGCGTTAGATAAAAAGAAATATGCTCTGGGAATTTTCTGCGACTTAGCTAAAGCATTTGACTGTATAAATCATGAAATATTACTTCAAAAATTGGATCATTATGGGTTCGATAATTTAACACTTAAGTGGTTCAAATCATATCTTTCTGATAGAACTCAAAAGGTAATAATAAATGGAAATGAATCTAACCTAGGGATTGTTAAGAATGGGGTACCTCAGGGATCAATACTGGGACCTTTGCTCTTTTTAATTTTCATTAATGACTTGCCCTATAACTTAAGTGACGAATCAAAGGTATTGCTCTTCGCAGATGATACTAGTGTACTTGTAACAGGAACGTCACAAGAACATTTATCAAGAATAGCTACAAAGGCTTTTCACGAGTTAAACACATGGTTTCTAGCTAATAAAATGACACTTAATATTGATAAGACCCATTTTATACAATTTAGGACAAAAAACAGATGTATCTCAAATCTTGAAATTAATTATGGAACACAAATCATACAAGAAATTAGCAATGTAAAATTTTTAGGACTGCAAATTGACCAAAATCTTGACTGGAAAACACACATAGAAATGATAAGTCCAAAACTGAGTTCAGCATGCTTTGCTTTAAGAATTTTGAATAATATATTAAAACAGGATGCATTACTTATGGTATATTTTGCATATTTTCACTCGGTAATGAGGTACGGGATCATTTTCTGGGGCAACTCTACCCATAGGGAGAAAATATTTAGATTTCAAAAGCGGGCAATAAGAATAATATGTGGAAAGAAAAAAAGGGAATCTTGTAAACCGCTGTTTGAAAAATTAAGAGTCCTCACTCTTACAGGGGAGTATATATACTCTGTTATGTGTTTTGTAGTGAATAATATTGATAAATTTCAAACTAATTTTAGTGTACATGGACGTACTACCAGAAACATGAATGATCTACACAGACCAAATAACTCGTTAAAACTCTTTCAGAAGGGTGCGTATTATTCTGCAGTACAGATATATAACAAGCTTCCAAACAACATTAAATTATTATGTATTCAAAGAAAGATCAAACCTTTCAAAACAGCTGTCAAGGAATTTTTAATAACTCACACCTTCTACAATTTGGAGGAATATTTCCAGCTTGGATAAATTTGGCAGCTTGCAGTTTCTGTAGACCTATATTATTGTTATATAACATGCATGTATTTTTTGATCTGACGTGTTCTATATCCTTGAGCCCCGCTCAACACAGGATCTACAGGACGAGATATCTACATCTACATCTACATCTACACCCTTGTCTAAAGACTGCAACCCACCTTGCTACCATTCAGTAAGGCAACACATCTGCACCGCAAGTCTCTTGCAATACTCCATGACACTGTCGTGGTGCTATGCACTGAATTTCTAACCAGTCTCTCTGTTAACGTTTTGAAAAAATTGCAACTGTTTCATGATTGGTTGCTCACAACCCCTGTTCACGTTCTGAAAAAATTGCAACTGTGTGTTGTGATCGGTTGCTCACAACTGCTCGTCTTATTGCTGCCACTGTAGACATACATGGGAGGGGGGGGGGGGAAGTTCATGTGCTCTGAGAGCGGAAGCAGATAGGCAACCTATGGTAAAAACGACATTACCTGACTCCATTGCATGGCATCGCTACAGCATGGGTGCCACTACTTGTACATTAACCTCAGCAAATTAAGCTCAATTGATAAAAATGTGAATGTTCCCTGCCTAGGCGTAACCATGGTTGCAAGCCTACCATATGGGGGGTTATAACATCCGGGGGGTCTGGAATACTCCCCAGGGAGAGGGGGGCTCGAGGGTCCTTCCCCGGAAAATTTTAAAAATGAAGATACACAGTAACGAGTTTTAAGCTTCCCACGCTTTAAACTCGTATTAAGTAATTTATAAGCAGACTTAAAAAAATTGTACAATTTTCCTTTTTTTAACCAATGGGGGGGTTCAAACCCCCAAACCCCCCCCCCCCCCTCCTTACGCCTCTGGTTCCCTGAACCCACCCCAACCCCCATACCGGGCACGAGCATGTAACACATCATTCATGGGGGTTTGCCCACATGTCTTCGCATTAATTAACTCAAAATCCCAGAAACATACCAAACATACTACTCAAATGTCAAGATTACTGTAGTGGATATGTACAATCCCCATTTTAGTTCAATACTTACTATTCTTGAGTACCTAACTCAGATGGTTCTAACTCTTCTACCTCTGTTGCTAGCACGTCGTCGGTCATTTTGCGTTATTCCAAGCAGAATTTAAAAAATTCAGAGCATTACTTCTAAATATTATCTGCTACGTAAGTTACATAAAGGAAAGAACTTCTAGACTATTTGACAGTATAGAACCACGTGTATATCGCTCTTGCCCTACGGCTTGCCAAAATCTAGAATCGCGAATCGATTCGCAAGATATCGTACTCCGATTCGACTATCGACATTCGATTATTCGAGTTGCGTCTCGATCTCTCGACGAATGGACATCAGCTGTTCGTATTTATTTTGTGTATAGGAAAGCTGTGTCATTCCACAATTCCCGGCCAATAAAATAAAAGTGTAAAAAATTCGCCATAAAATGAACTGTATTCGCTTAAATGTTTTAGCTTTAGGTACGTAGGTAACTTGAATACGAATGAATATGCATGAAACTTATGAGAATATTATAGGAGAAAAATACCTCTTACAGTGGGATTCGAACCCATGACCTCCAGCTTTCCGTGCCGCTGCTCTACCAACTGAGCTTGCCAGAGTTCGCCTCACAGCGCCAAATGGAACCCCTCTCCTTTGACTGGTTACTCTTAATGCCTGGTTAAAGCTGTAGACAGCCATCCCAATTAAAGTTTCCACCTAGGATCTGAATTTCAAAGGCCTTTGAGGTTCTATAATTCAGTAAGTGGAATTCAGGAGCATGGCTCTGTCCCAGGGCAGGATCGGCCTCCGGCCCAAACACTTCATCATCATCATATATATATATATATAGCCTGTTTTACAAAAGTGATACAGTGACAGGTCACGTCTTTTGCCAGAATAATTCATTACACCAGCGCCAAATTATGTAGGGAGGGCAAATGAAGTAAACTTACAACCTAATATACCATATTTTTAACATTCAGGCCTTAAAGTTTTAAAAATTATTCACAACCTCAAAACCCAAAGCTGCATCTTGATAATCAATTAAGGGAGATGTTGCACTCTCAAAAATCAGCCAATTTCCCCTTCAGCTTTTCTTTCAAGGATTTCAGTTTTATTTAAAATGCATTTAGTTTACAATTAGTACTTGTTTTATTGCTAGGTTATTGCTCTTTTATAGTTCTGTTTCTGGACGAACTTTGCATTTGCCCATCTTCAATTAATCACAGGAAAACACATCCAGATCCCCCCCTTTACCTCAAGCTTTTTGTCACTTTCCCCTTCTATGAGGTGCTAGTGCTGCCTCTGTTAAAAATTCAATTAAATTACTTTTTAACAAAAGACAACAATAGAAGACAATAATTAATAATATAACAATTATTTAGCAAGATTTTTAAGTTAGCAATATCAAAACTGGTTCTAATTAACGAAAGTAGAGATGCATTTTTTAAATACAGTGTGTCCGGCTTAAACGTATAACATTTCATCATTTTATTACTTGACACGTATTGATGATATTTACAATCTGTTTGCTTCTACAGGTAGAGTAATTCAAAATGTTTTTTTACTAACCTAATAAACCTCGATATGAGCACCATTGGTGGCGCGGCAGACGTCCAATCTGTATTTCACCTCTCTCCATGTGTTTTGCAGCATTGCAGGTGTAACATTTGCGATGGCGCAGATCTGGTAATCACGAACTAGTGTCTGGTAAACCTGATTCTTGACGAACCCCCACAGAAAAAGTCGAATGGCGTAATGTCTGGTCTTCTAGGGGGCCAATCAATTGAAGGACTACCAAGCTGGATTGGGCGAGGTAGTCCTTCGATCGATTGGCCCCCTAGAAGCCCAGACATTATGCCATTCGACTTTTTCTGTAGGGGTTCGTCAAGAATCAGGTTTACCAGACACCAGTTCGTGATCTACCAGATCTGAGCCATCGCAAATGTTACACCTGCAATGCTGCAAAACACACGGAGAGAGGTGGAATACAGATTGGACGTCTGCCGCGCCACTAATGGTGCTCATATCGAGGTTTATTAGGTTAGTAAAAAACATTTTGAGTTACTCTACCCGTAGAAGCAAACAGATTGTAAATATCATCAATACTTGTCAAGTAATAAAATAATGAAATGTTATACGTTTAAGCCGGACACACTGTATGTAGAGACCCTTTACGGCTAACGGTGGTTTTAGCTTTTAATTGTACTTGGAGGGCCTACTACATTTACATTTCCCTGCTATCTTACAGAATTCCCACATAATAAATGTTACATTTTTAGGGAAGCAATGTAAAAACTTACCATCACCAATAGATCTATGTCCAAAGTTTTTATCTGTCGCTGCACCAAAAGTGGCATCATTAGATGGAAAGAAACCAAAAACAGGGATCCTTATGTTGAACATGGGTGGACCAAAGACAAAAGATGAAGTTGCTAATTATTTGTTGCGTATTATGACTGACACAGATATGATACAGCTGCCAATTCAGAGGTAAGTGAAAGAAAATAAGAGATCTATATATAATTTTTCTGTTAATGTGTTTATATATCATTGTTTTCAGCAACACTGGAATTAAAATAGAACAACATTACCTCATATATTGAGAAGGGCTTTGGTATACTGGGATATTTGAGTCAGTTGGAGAATTTAATATTGTACCGGCATGTTGGCATGGTTGTTTAATTTGTAAGACCACCAGCACAGAGAGTCAAAGGTCCTGGTTCAAATCCGGGCTAAGGCATTGAATTTTTCAGTCTGACTCTACCTTTCCACCATAGGCTACATATGGCCAGTGTAAAAGAATTACCTGTATCATTCCACTGTGACCTACTAGTGGTTTACTATGAAGCCCGGGCCTTAAAGTACTTACAGATTGTAAGTCGTCACTGGGTTGTTATCTCATATTGAGAAGGCTCGGCAATACACTAAGATATGTGAGTCAGCTGGAGAATTTAATGTTGTACGGCACATTGCCATGCCAGCAGCACAGAGAGCCAAAGATCCTGGTTCAAATCTACCTTTCCACCTTAGACACACATAGTCAGCGTAAAAGAATTATCATTGCTAGTAATTATGTTGTCCATTTCATGTCCAAGTACTTCATTTGGTAACAAGATTATTAAAAAGTTCCCAGATTTACAGCAGTTCAATATTTATAAATTTAAAAATAAAATTTAAAACATGGAATGGAGAATTCCTATAGCTATCATTATATTAAATTAAAATTAAATAGGCCTATTACAGTTATTGGGTATATATATGTAGCCTATTATCAGTACCGGGATTAGTTTGATTTATTATTAATATAATTAATTGGTAAATTTATTAGTTATATATTATACTTTTAAAACATTGAATTTCACATAATTTGATTGTTGTAAGTAATACCAAATTAGAACATACATTTTGATGAGTTCCCCATCATCATCAGCTGATCTCTACTCAAGTTTCTTAGTTATTGTAATTTGCAGGAATGTTTAGACCTTGTAAAGAGGAATTCGTGCATGAACATGAGAATTTCTCATTCAGGGATGTTGCTACAATTTAAGTATTATTGTTTTGCTACCATTATGTAACATATGAGGAGTGTCGGTTCAAGACGAGTTAAGTCCACCTCCGATCGTATTGTAGTTTTTTGCAGATTCGCATTCTCTGAGGTGTTCTGCATGATACTACATAATGTTTTTCTTTCAAATCGCAACGTTTTCCCGTTAAAATTGAGTCTGAAATGTGGGGTTTGATGCAAAACGCGTTCAGTCCAGAACTTGGTTCGGTGCAAATTACGTTGAGTCCACATTTTAGACGTGATCACATGCGAAACAGGTGGTGCGTTGAACTTTACGACATCGATTGTTGTAGGTGTTCCTCTAATGAAAGTGGCATTCACCAGACGCCGAAACAGATGTCATTAGCGGTCAATAATAAAAGAAGAGAAGCATGGATTTTCCATGATTTAACATCCTTAAAAAACGGAAATTGTTTAAATTTTGACAATTTGGTACTTCGGCAATAGTTCACTTTGTATTAGTGTGATCAGATGTGATTGTAATTCTTAAATAAAATACTAACTTTCATCTTTTTAATATTAGTGTTGGGTCAAAATGTGTTAAGTCCGTTACTTTCGAAACTTTAACTATCAATAAAAGATGTAAATGAAAAGAATGATTTGACACACCCAATACATTTAGCTATATATTAATTACTGATTCTGATCAGAAAAAAATATTGCAAATTCGTTTGAAAGTTTGGCCACAAACAGTTTTTCGTCATTCCTGAAAAATCATTATTTGTGGACTAAACGCGTTTTGAATCGACGCTCCTCATACATTTAGCTAGCAATAAACGACATTGTAAAAATATCATGAGCTTTCTGGCAACAAATCACATGCCAGTAGGCCTACTTGTAAATCATTGCCAGTGTACGAGTCCCTCCATGCTTCACCTCTCTCATTGACACATTGCTCACTCAGGAGTAATGTATCATGAATGTGTCCATTGTTAATGTTTCTGACCAAATTAGTCATAAATAAATACCCTTATAAATTTATAACCGTAAGAATAAATGCTTGACTCTAAAATTATATCCTAAAGCTTATATTTAATGTATATTTTATAATTTTGTAGTCTATTTAGTGTCTAAATGCTGGTTTCAAGACCTGGACAATTAAATAAATTGTTATAAATATGTGTTACTTTAAGTCAGTAGAATTACTAGAGGCTCAAGTCAAGGTGTTATCATGTATGCTGTTTCTTCACTATCCTCACCATCAAAGACTTGTAAATTTATAATGATTGGTTCTAAAATTCCAAATTCTATGTCCAAAATATTTTAACTATTGTCTCATTGCTTGAAGAGTTATATCCGGTTTAATTTCTGTTATAATAGATAATGTTAGTTCTTCTTTCTGTTATAATAGATAATGTTAGTCTTTTTTCTGTCCATTACCTTTAGTAATATCCACCAGACCTACGTTTAAAAAGCTTATATTTTTTCTTCTCTTCTTTTCTTAGCATCCAGCTTTCGCTAGTATATAGCACTTGAAGGAAAAAACTGTTAGTTTTTATAAGCAGAAAGCAGTTTTAAAATGACCAATCAACGAGTTTTGATAAAATTACGTATAATATGTGTTGTTATTTTGTTTTTACTAATTATTAAAGAAATTAAAAAAACGGGCTCAGCCGGGATTTGAACCCGGGACCTCCTGCACCCAAAGCAGGAATCATACCCCTAGACCACTGAGCCAACTGAAAGCTGCAGGGCTCACATCACAAGCTAACCACAGACGATGATGTCATCATTCACAATCAAGTAGCAGGCATCAATAGCGCAAAAGTGAACTAAGCGTTCTTTGGTTACTCCTACCCAGTGGTTTATTCGATCATAGAGCAATAATGCTATATAGAAATTTGTACAATTAATACTACCTTAAAAACTAAACAAAGAGATCTAACTCAAAGAATAAGCTGTCATCTGAAATGGCAAATTCTAAAATCAAAACTTTTTAAGAAAAAAAAATTAAAAGATAGGCTATTCTTCTTCCTTAGTATTAAAGATTACTTAAACTCAACATATTTTAACTATGCAACTACACATTTAGTCTTAATCATGAATATTAGTTGATGTAAGCAAATTCAGTAAGCAAATCTCTTAAAAGTTAGTGATGATATTGTTCTAGATTGGACTGCAGCTAATTCTCTATATGTTAATGACTCTAAAGTTACTGACTTGAAATTCACTTTTGATAGGAAACATAAGTACTTCTATAAGGATGCTAAATTTCTTGGCATCGTCCTCCAAGGAGGTTTAAATTGGTCATCTCATGTTGTATTAATCTCTAATAAGATTGCCAGAGGCATATTTGTGCTTCGCAGACTGCAAAAATATGTGACTAGAGAGGTATTAATTTCTGCATACTATCTTTAAGGATAATCTATGGTGCTGATTGGAAAGCCCACTGTAAACCTCTTTTCATCTCATCTGGTATTCTCAGCCTACCATCTATATATATTTTACGGTGTTTGTTATATGTTAAGAGTAATTCTGATAACTTTAAAACTTATTCGGATGTACATACCTTTGGCACCAGAAATTGCAATAACATTTTACAGGATCAATGCTTGTTTGCAACTACCAAACATAATTTTAGGTACATGTCAGTGAAAATGTTTAATTCTCTTCCGGTTGCTACTAGAAATTTAACTTTTAAACACTTTAAAGGCTTAGTACTGATGAAACTAAAACAAATCTGCTTCTACAAAAATGATGAATTTTTTGAGGTAGCCAAAAACTTTAAATAATCTTTCAGTACCTACTATTTGACCTACACATTGCACTTTTTATTTATTTATTTATTGTTTTGTAGTGTTGTACTGATCCTGTATTTCTTTGTATTTCTTTGTATCTCTTTATATTTCAATGTATGTATTTCTAATATTATTCTTGTACCCTTGTACTATAATAGTTTGTTATATTGTTGTTATATTGTATCCTATACCGCAGAACTGCGGTCAAAATGGATTAAATAAATATGAAATATGAAATATAAGATCACTTAGGTTAAATTCCTATTGTAATTTATATTATTTTTATTGTAATTAATGTGTGTTGTATTTAATTTGTTGTGCATTTTAATTGCAATGTATCTTAATTTTATTGTATATTCCTCTCTTATGATGTGTCCTATATCATTTTTGTAATGGTCAAGTGAACGAAATAAACAGTAGGCCTAAACACATTTTAAAATAACACAATTATATGACATCACTATTAACTTATCCTGAAACTCTAACAATCAACAGGATAAAGAAATTTGATTGAAATAAGTTTGAAACTATTCCAGCACAGTTCATAATCAGCCAAAAATATTTCTGGCCATTAAAAAACTGTTTGAACTTTACAGGGGTGAAGTAATAGGGTGAAAAGAATCTCTTCAGAGAAGAGCTAAATCAATTTTCAGAACTACAAAAAACTTGTTAACCTCTTTAAAATTCCATGTGCTTTGACACAATTATATTATTTCTTTAATCCCCTACTGTTATAATATGCCAGTTTTCTCTTGATTCTAAATATTTTATGTTTTCAGTAAACTGGGACCATTCATAGCAAAAAGGAGAACTCCAGAAGTTCAGAAAAAATATGAAGAAATTGGAGGTGGTTCTCCAATCCTGAAATGGACTGAAAGACAGGTAAAGGAATTTTATATATGAATCATTATATGCATATTGCTTTAAAACCTGATGAAACCGAACAAAATTATACATTCAGTTTATATAGATATCTAGATTGAGAAAAAATAAAAATCCAAATAATACAGCGTGGCTATTCGGGCATCTCTTGAGCTTTACCGTCAAACAATGCACATTAAAAACACACAAAATGAACACAATTTAGTATAATATTAAAAATAACTTGAACAGAATTGATTTTATTTTAAATACAAGTTGTTCATTATGTAGTTTCATTTGCTGCACTCAAGGTTTCTAGATCGTTCCATGTTCGATAATAATTGATACCACACCTGTGTTATAATGAAAATCTGTGTCATAATTGATGTCATTATGATACTGTTATGTCATATGTAATAAGCAAGACTCTTGCAAAGAACATTTTAAAACTTTAAAAATCTTAACTGTCCCTGGATTATTCATCTATTCTTGTTTGGTTTTTGCTAAAGAAAATTTTAATAACTTCTCCCTTAGGCAATCAATTCATATTCATAAAACAATAAATTTCCGTAAGATTGATCCACCGTGCTTTCAACTATCTACAACACATAACAGCTATAAATATCTGATCATAGAACTTTTTAATCTCCTACCAAGAAGTGCACGTGTTACATTGCAAAAATTCAAAATAGTAATTATAGATTGGCTTAGAAGACAAGGTTTCTATTCAATAGAAGAATTCAAAAACAATCCTACAAGGACAATACATTTAAGTCCATCTAATGTTACTACATCTAAGTATATTTATAAGCAGTGGCGTAGCGTGAGGGTAGACTTTGAGACTGAGTCTACCTAAATAAAGTGCTAAGAAAAGTAGAATCAGAAATAAATAAATAAATAAATAAAAGCATTGTCAACCAAGTTATTAATAATTATAAATCCATTAGCACTATCATTAAAAATATCATTCGCTGTTGCATACCCCACTTCCACTGTTATTATGCGTCAATTGTGTTTCCACATGCTTAGACAGCTTCGAAATCTCATGATGCGGCAGCGGAGGCGAGTTGAGACTGGATAGTGGTCAGCCAAGTTACAGTCTCATTCAAGTGCGAGTTATATGACTTTTCTCACTAAATGTTAACCTACATTGTTGAGAGAAGGCAGGCAAATTCCTTGTGCAAGAGCGACATATGGCAGCACTGCAGAGACTAGAAAGATTTTTCGGTGTCGTAGTCTCATCCCTCAGGTACTTGCTCGCTTGAAACCGGGGTAACATAAACATTACATTCCCATTGCTGACCTAAACTGTGTGTTTGATTATTTCTCAGTGTTGCAGGGACAATTCCACCGATATACAGTTGATTACCTATTAAATGTTAAAAACCCCGATTTCGGTTGTGTCTTATAAACTAAATTACCAAATTACCAACTCCTGAGCTTGACATTGTCTTGCATGAAAATAAACAAACGTTTCAAACGAGGGGAGGAAACGGATGGAGTGATAAAGGAATATAAAGTGTAAATAATAATAATAATAATAATAATAATACCGGTAAAGGCCTATATGAAATCGAATACATGTGCAAACATTTCAGGTATTTAAAACGCTATTAATACTTGAGAAGCCGTGTGTCGTTTAAACAATCATTATAAATTTAATTTTTAAAACATAGTTTATTCAGAACACAATGTCAAGCTACACCACTGTTTGTAAGAGTAATTTAATTACATTATTTGGCAATACTGGTGAGAATAGGTGTACTATGTATGCTGTAATTACTTTATTTACTCATATGTTCATTTCATGTTATATAATTAATTCTTTATGTTTAATATATCTCTGTATGTCAGCTTGTATGTAATTTTATAGAAGTCTAATGCAACAACTGTTGTCTAAAGACTAATAAAGATTTTAAATATAGCGTGGTCAAACAAAACAAAACAACAAATTTTATAAATAAATAAAGACTTTGTCGAAATTTATACAGTGAAGCAACTATAATAAAATTAATTTACTATATGAGTTGACATAAACACACTTTTTGCTTCACTTACCATATTTTGGTATGACGCGTTTCAAGGAGCCTCCTCCCCATTGAACCTAAACTATTAAAGTCAGTCAGTAAACACAAGGATCTGGAAATTTGGGAAAAAATTTACATTAAAAAATTCAAGAACAGTCTAATGAATTATGAAATACCTGAGGAAGACAGTTTAATCAGAAAGTTCATAAAAAAGCCCACCAGGTGCGCAAAAGAATCTTCCTGAGAAGGATTTGGCAGTTGACAGAGTATTTGAAAATGGGGAGGAGGCTCCTTGAAACGCGCCCTACCAAAATATGGTAAGTGAAGCAAAAAGTGTGTTTATGTCAACTCATATAGTAAATTAATTGTATAACAAATTTTATGTTTGTATTGATTTAATATTGTTTGATTGATTCACAGGGAGACCTGTTGTGTAAGCAGCTGGATCAAGTGTCTCCAGAAACTGGACCTCATAAGTATTATGTAGCATTCCGCTATGCTAATCCTCTCACTGAAGAGACATTAGCACAAATAGAGAAGTAAGTGGATTGTAATGTCGAACATCAGCAATTTTAATGGCCATAAGAAGATAATTTACAGCTCAGATACATAATTCTGCTAAATCAAATTTTATTTGCTTTCATAGGGATGGAGTTGAACGAGTTGTGATATTTTCACAGTATCCACAGTACAGTTGTGCTACGACTGGCTCCAGCTTTAATGCAATATACAAGTATTATAAAGAAAGGTAGGTTCTTGATTTTTTTTAAATTCGGGGTGCGCAGGCAAAGAGAGTTAAGTCCACTTTCTTGTTACTGAGAATTAGAGTGGCTTAACACACTATACCAGCCCAACAAAGCTTTAGAGATGGATAAACCCATGAGGCACACATCCATAACTACCGTAAAATTTTGATTATGACTTTCTGGACTTAACACAAATGTAGAGAACATTTTTATCTATAACTCTGTGAACATATCTCAATTTTTTAGGATGGTGGACTTAACTCTCTTTGCCCGCTTATCCCGGAATTAGGATTATTATAAATCAAGAACTTAATCATTTTAAAATTTGAAATTCATTGTATTTTGCTTAATGTAAGATGCTTTTTACCTAAGACTTGAGTATTTATGCTTGATGTAAGATGCTGTTTACCTAAGACTTGAGGCTTTCTCAGCGCTGATTATTAATAATGGGAAATTTCCCTGAGGAAGGCCGCAGAGATGTCAGCAACCAAAAGCTTGGATGCCTCATATTCTTTTATTCGGCTTTTAGCCCGTGAAACCATTATTAATAAGATGCTTTTTATTACAGAACTATGTGTTTCTTCTCATTGAAGTAGATGTAGATGGGTAATTTTGAAAACTGAACGTAATTGAAAATTATATCAAAAAAATTAGACAAAATTGCTCTTATTTTAGGTGAAGAACAACTTAAGCTAGATTAAGACTTCTCTTAGGTTACATTGTAAACAATCTATCGCCACATTATTTCTATTTTTCAACTTTCTCAGCTAAGCAAAACAGAAATATATTCATACATTATAAAAACTTGAATTTAGAAGCTTAATCTACTAAAAAATTGTGCTATTTTTTAGTAATCTTTCATAACAAAACCTAGAATTCCCAAATATGCCCAAAAGTCTGCAGAGGAGTTCAAAGAGGCTGCCAAAGATGGCTGATTATACTCAAACATCCATAAAGCATAAAAGAGGGGTGGAAAGGAGTAAAAATCTCTTAAAAATTCCTCAAGGTGACCTAGTACCCAGAGAGATTCAGAGGTCCAGTGGTGTCCAGTGGATTGCAAAAGCCTCAGTGTTTGGGCTTGCAGATGACACAAAGCAGACCTGAATGTGCTCAAGGAAACCCGAAGAAGCAAGAAGGAACTCAAATTGGTCAGAATGTTCCCATAGGGACTCACCTGGGGCTAAGTCAGAACAAAACAGCTGTCAGACTAAAGTTTTCAAAATGCACTAAAAGTGCATTTGACTGCCTGAAAAATTACCACTTGATGCTCCCTGCATAGGTTAGAGAAAGAAATACTTTATTTGAGAATCAACGTGCATTGAATTAAGAAAGGTAATTCTTGAATATGTGCCTGAAGACCTAAATGTAAATTTTTTAAAGAACGTATCACAAATGTATGACAATGGAGGGACAGCACTTCTAGTAGGCCTCTCTCTTAAAATTACAGTTAACGCAATAATATACAACTTTCGTACCCCTAGGTAACACTGATATTTTGCATGATCTGCTGAGCAGTAACTCTTGAGGCTCAAGTTAATAGAATAAACTCTCTGTTTAAATACTGCACCTAGCAAACAATATTGAAAATTAATGTTGATATAATAATATAATATAGAATATAGACTCACCTATCATCAGCAGATGTGCTACTTATTTGTGTTTTGTTTCAGACCGCTACCAGCTGGAGTCAAATGGAGTGTGATTGATCGATGGGGTAACCATCCCTTGTTAGCCAAGACTGTCGCCGAAAGAATAAGGACGGAGCTGGATGCATTTCCTGAGGATGTTAAAAAAGATGTAATCTTACTGTTTTCAGCACATTCTCTACCTCTTAAGGTAATAGAAATTTAGATAGGTTAAGATTAATACAAAATCTGATGTGAAAGTCACATAACTTCCTCTGCCCAAATAAAAGTTAGCAGTATTCACATATCCTTGTACAGAATCGCAAGACACAATGTTACGCTAATTATCCTATAAATACCTCTTCTTTCAATGATGCGACTAAAAGCGCAGTCTATATAACAAACTTTAAAAAAAAAAAAATGACTGCAGACGTTTATTGAACTTTCTGCCGTAAAATATAATTTCCGAAATTTATCGAATATTTCCCTCAGATGCATCTTTACTCTATGCATGGCCAACAATACATCTTTCTCACTTCACATTCTTATATAAAATAAGAGGCCGTGAAAGAGCGTGAATTCAGTTGTTCATCACGTAAGACAAACTTTCTACAAACAGTGGGTGAACAGTGGGTGGCTTGTAACTACCCTCAGAGAATTTTCTCGAAAAAATGTTTCAAATAAAAGTTTTAGCTCTTAGTATAAGCAACCTATGTGCAAAATTTAAAGAAAATCGTTTGAGCCGTTTTCGAGAAAATCGCGAAAAACGAAAATTTCTTCATGTAAAGTCCCCTTAAAAATAAGAGAAAATAGTCGTCAATCTTATCCTCACATCTTCAGAAGGTACCTGACCCAAATACGAAATTTTGTTTTCATACGATTTTCCGTTTTGGAGCTAGCTTGTTCACAGATATTTTCCACACAGACACACAGACATGTTTCCAAAAATAGTATTTTTGGATTCAGGGGGCCTTGAAACGTGTATATATGCTAAAAACTCAACTTCGAATTTTGGTGTCGAAAACAATACTTCCTCTACCTATAGTACCTATGGTACGGGCAGAGGAAGTAATAATAGATTAATGTATGTTGTGTTTCAATAATAGCTATATTATAAACAGGCCAAGAATTCTGTAGCAAGATTGAGTACAGAAATATGCACACTAACTTCACCATTAGGTATATATTTACCCAATGAAATGATCATTCTGGGTAAATTTTCCTAATAGTGAAGTTAGTGTGCATATTTCCGTACTCAATCTTGCTACAGAGATGTTAACACTTCACTGTGCTATTTTCCTAGTAATATTAATGTTGCCAAGAATTGTCACTTTAAAATGTAGTTTACACTAATTAGCCTAAGAGTGTGTTTATTTTATTTTATTTATTTATTTACATTTGTCATGAGCATTGTAAAAGATGCTATAGACTAACTATAACCCAGGTGATCAGGTTGTATTATCAGGTGATTCATTTGAGATGTTAGACGAAAATTATATACAAGAAACTGTTAAAGTTTATTGCCTGTTAATGTATAGACATGTGTAGGAGAGTCATAGTTTTGTATCCCATGTAAGGGTTCATATGTGATGATGTGCAGAAAGAAATTACAAATATTTTAATAGTATATTGCGATACAAGTGCCATAAGGCATGTATACGGATCGAGGAAATAGTTTGAAAAAACGAGGCGCTCGCGCCGAGTTTTTTTCAATTTTCCGAGATCTGTTATGCGCTTGCGGCACGAGTATTGCATGCTATTTTTTGCACGATGATTATTTATATCAATTTAATTATATTAATTGTGATATTACCTGAAAATATTATGTATATCCATTCTTGAAGATAGATGTTTATTTCAGAAAGTGATTCGCATTGTTGTTGTTTATGGGAACCGAATATTTGTGCTGGGGGACCTTGTCCATAAAGGTTTGTATTATGAGGTGTGGCGTAATATTCATAACAGCACGGATACTCTTACCACACATAGCAACAAGATTACGTGTGGGAATGTCAACTTACGATCCACGGCAACAATATTCATAAGTACCAGTAATTAGTTAAGTCGTGCAAAAAAGCTATTAAGTGAGTTACAGGAGTCGGATGAAAGTAATGTAATGAGATTCTTTTCATACATCACATAGTAACCATTAAGTGATCAATAAGGAATCAGATTCACAGTTTATCAATTTAATCAGAGGAATTAATCTGATTTGGCTAAATTACGAGTGCAGTTTTGTTTCAGCTTTCATACATCACATAGTAACCATTAAGTGATCAATAAGGAATCAGATTCACAGTTTATCAATTTAATCAGAGGAATTAATCTGATTTGGCTAAATTACGAGTGCAGTTTTGTTTCAGCTTCTGGTAGGACATGGTATCAAAACCAGAGTGAATAGCAAAATGGTTTTATTGACAAAAGTTAAGTAGATCTAGAAGCTAATTTTCAGCTTGATCACAAAGATGATTCCAAATTATTTATTGGTATATATTGGTAATTATGTTCACTGTTATTAAAAATAAAAATTTACACAACAATATCCACATCATTATAATCATCGTCGTTCCGGCAAAAGTCACTAAGTTCAAAATCTTAACTTTGAGATTCAGCTGTTTTAAAGTTTAAACCATTGCATATACGAACTTGGTGAAAATAGAAATATTGGATACTTGGAAATGGGTCAGCGTATTAATTAGTGAGTTCTACCTGCCTATAAAGCATCCTTTCATCAATCATTTCATCAATAACTCAAAACAGCCATTTTTGGAGTTGGTGACTTCTGCCGAAATGATGACGATATATAAGTGGAAATGTCTCCACTCCTAACAACTGAAATTAATTTTAAAATGGTTCATCGATATCCTTTCATGCAGGTTTTGTAGGACTTCATCATATTCGTGTGATTAAAAAATGTTTTATTAATATGAGTTGATGAACACACTTTGACTTCACTTATTAATCATTTGGTAGGACGCGTTTCACAGGCCATTTGCCTGTATCTTCAACTACATGTCAAGTCAAGTCAAGTTGACATGTAGTTGAAGATACAGGCAAATGGCCTGTGAAACACGTCCTACCAAATGACTGGTAAATGAAGTCATAGTGTGTTAATCAACTCGTATTAATAAAATATTAATTCACTTCACTGTGTTAAGTTCCAAACTATTTATAATATTTATAATATTAAAAAATGTGTGTGATTTCAGGCTGTGAATCGTGGAGACCCCTATCCATGGGAAATTGGAGCAACTGTACAGGCTGTGATGTCTGAATTGAACTTTAACAACCCTTATACTCTGGTGTGGCAGTCCAAAGTAGGACCTCTCCCCTGGTTAGAGCCAGCAACTGATGATGCTCTCAAAGGTAACTATTCAAATTCACCAGCACTGTCAGTACTGATACAAAGGGAGAAATAATTTCATTTACAATAAATTATCGTGTTCATTTCAGTGTGATTACTTGCCTCATAAAATTTCAGGTTATGTTAAGCAAGGAAAGAAGAACTTTATCCTCGTACCAATTGCATTCGTGAATGAACACATTGAAACCCTGCATGAGATGGACATTGAATACTGCAATGACTTGGCCAAAGAGGTAAGTTATTTTGAATAACATATAAAACATAACTAGATAAATATTCAGATATATATACATGCCATTTTTTTTTCAAATAAATGATTTTTTATTTAACATATATGATGGGTATGCAATTGTTTGACCTATTTTGGTTTAGTCTGGGCCTCCATGGCCTGCATAGGGAACACTTTACTCTTTTGGACACAAACACCTCAAAATATTGAGTTAGAAATAATAATGTAATGAATATTAATTTACCCAGTACGCACTGAATCCAAACAAAGAAATCTTGTAACATTTTAGGGCTGCACCTTGGAAATCCCTGGGAACCGTTAGATTTTTAAAATAAAAAGTGAAATAAATTGATTCTAAAATATTATATTCTTAGTGTGCTTTAGATTTTAATGAAAAATATATTAAACAATTTTTACACTAGTCCTACGAAAATATTTAAATACTACCACTTGATGTTCATTGTTAAAGTCTGATTAACATAATCGTTCTTTAAGAAATTGATTAGTTTAAGGGGTAGAGAATGTAACAAGTTAAAAGAGAACAACATATATCACAACTCTCTGTAAACTTGATTGGGGCAACAAGGAAGTCTGTTTTTCTTGGTCACAAAATGTTCATATGGTTTAATATATCATGAATTTGTTTTTTTCCTAGATTGGTGTGAAAATGATCAGACGTGCAGCTGCCCCTAACGATCATCCCCTATTCATTGAAGCACTTACAGATGTGGTTAAAACTCACTTGCTCAGTGGTCAAACAGTAAGTCCTAAATTCCTCACCAGATGTCCCCTTTGCACTAACCCTCGCTGTCAACAGAGTAAATCATGGTATGCCAGTCTCTGTAATGGAGAATTATAATGATGGAGTGACTGTTCTGATGGTGCTATGAAATTTGGTGAAGGCATGACATAGAATGTCAGTTTATTATAGGTTGAGTGAGTTGACTGAATGAATAAAGGAATGTTATGCATTAGATTCTATTATTTTGTTATGTATATTCAGAGACTGAACAGAATAAATAATTAAAGATTACTTATTATTATACAGTAAACTCTCGAATATCCACAGGCAGATTATCTGCTTTGTGGATTGCTTGCAGTCTACCTTTTCTTTTTTCCTTCTTTCTTTGTGATGATAAACTATGGTGTTGTGAGTGGAATCAGATATATCCACTTGTGACAAGCTTGAAAGTCTAATTTTGTAATATTTATATATTTTTTTTTTCGGATGATGATAGTTAAATATATTTAAGTACCAGGTCACCAACTGGACCCATGCCTTTACAGTGACATATTACAATACACAATTTGAAAAAGTAGTAAAATATAACAGTTTTTCACAGCTTGTCTACTAGAAGTAGAGGCCGGGTAATGAGAATATTTATATTCAGCCTTATTATTTTTCGATGTACGAGGGCTATCCAGAAAGTAAGGAACGTTTCCACCTGATGCCGCCAGGCGCGCGCCAATAGCGTATACATTGTTGTGCTCGTGCTCGGCACCTCAGTCAGTCTCCAGCTGTGACAACGGGAACATCTCCGCGCTGCCCCTTTTTTTAATATTCAAATTTGAAATGTGTGCTGCAATCCAAAATCCCGCCAGTTGTGGGGTGTGGTCTGTGATTCGTTTTTTGTTGGCAAAAAACTTAAAACCAATAGAAATTCATCGGGAACTGTGTGAAGTGTACGGGAACAACGTAATGAGTGAAAGTTCTGTCAGGAAGTGGTGCATTCAGTTTAAAAATGGCCGAACAAACGTTCATGATGAAGAGAAGAGTGGACGTCCGAGCATTGTGACTGACGATCTGGTCACCAAAGTTGATGAAAAGATTCGTGAAAACCGCCGTTTCACAATAACTGAGCTTTCTCTATGTTTCCCACAAGTTTCACAATCTTTATTGTCTGAAATTGTTTCACAGAAGCTAGGCTACCACAAATTTTGTGCAAGATGGGTGCCAAGAACGAATGGGGGCAGCTTTGACGTTTTTGGAGGCCTACCACAGTCATGGTGATGCACTACTGGATCGAATCGTAACAGGAGACGAAACCTGGGTGAAACATGTGAATTGTGAGACAAAATTACAGTCCATGGAGTGGGGGCACACAAGTTCCCCTAAAAAACCAAAGAAATTTCTGCAAACTTTTTCGGCAAGGAAGATCATGGCAACAGTGTTCTGGGACAGGCAAGATGTTCTTCTTATTGATTTTCTCGAGCGTGGTGCAACAATAAACTCTGAGCGGTACTGCCAAACATTGCAAAACCTTAGGAGAGCTGTCCAAAACAAGCGCTGAGGAAAATTGTCATCCCAAATTTTGCTTTTGCATGACAATGCCCGACCTCACACGGCAAATCGTTTGCAAGAACTCTTGAACTCGTTCAACTGGGAAGTTTTTCCTCATCCCCCCTACAGTCCTGATCTTGCTCCAAGTGATTTTCACTTGTTCCCGAAAATGAAGACCTGGCTAGCAACACAGCATTTTGACGACGATGAGGAGCTCCAAGTACACGTCACTGAGTGGCTGAGATCACAGGCGGCAGAATTCTATGACACAGGAATTTCAAAGCTTGTCCACCGCTATGATAAGTGCCTGAATTTGTATGGCGATTATGTTGAGAAGTAGTATTTTAGTCCCTCTTTCACATGTATATAATAAAATGTTTTTTTTTTGTACTCGGTTTTTTTTAATTCCAAAACGTTCCTTACTTTCTGGATAGCCCTCGTAGTTTACCAAGGAGCTCCAGCAGGTGTCACTAATGAACAAGCCTGCTTGTTTTAGTTCACACCAGATAAGACAGATGACTCCATATTATAATTAATGTAACATTGTGTGCAGCTGGCCACTGACTGATATACAGTGAAGTAATTGAGTAAAAGTAATCGGATGGTCCCATTTACTTGTAATCAATACTTTTTTAAACATGTAATTTCTACTTGTAATTTACTTCTGAAAATAAAATTGTAATTGTTACAATTTAGCAGTCGTTAGTATAGTATCATTCTCGCTTGCTGTATCGTCATCATTACTGTTTTTGCAACTAATATCCAAATTAGAGTTAATATTAATAAAAAGTTACTCATTGTTTCCAAAAATATTCTCATTAATATGTTTGTTTGTTCATTAATAATTTGGGCTTGTGTCCAAAACAAACCAAAAACAAGGAATTTTTAGATATGTTACTGCCTTTTGTAAAGTAATTTTACTGATTACTTTTTGAAAAAGTAATTCGTAATTGTAATTAAGTAAAATGTCTCTCAGGTAATTGTAATTCAGCCCAATTACTTTCTTTTTGTACTTTTCCCATCACTGCTGATATATCTGTTTCTCACTCAGGAAGATTAAAAGAAAAACTTCAATCGCAAACATAGAAGAGGTGTTTTAATGCACAAAAAAAGCAGTTTGACCATTTTTTTGGTGAAAAGTAAACCAACAACCATCAAGTACAGAACATTTTTTGTTTATTAAGTCATAAACCCCCTTCTGTAAACAAAAATTGTTCAAAAGTATTTGTGTTGATTTTTCACCTATTTTTGCCATTTTCTAAATTATTTGTGGTTGCTATGCCATTTAAGTTATGTAGAAAGTCAGGCGTATACTGTAATTCACATAAAATTTCTTTTGGATTTGGTGACTGGTATAAAAATACATTAACCTTCATTTGAATATTATCTACATGTGAAAATTTTACGGAATGAAACAAACGTTTCACTGAAAACTGAATGGGATCTCACTATCACCAGATCACCAGATCTTGAATACCCTTCCATTGGCTGGCCATAGAATATAGAATTCATGAGATATTCTGAATCTATGCATGAGACTTAATATCCGTGTGATTCAACATTAAGTCAAAAACTTGCAATGAGACTGGATATATATCCCTTTCCCATAGTGTATCATAGAAAAATATTACTGAACTCAGATACCCACTCAAGAATAATGACCAAGACTCTGGGGCATATACTTAACATTTTGATGGCTTGGTTCCAAATGTAGCTATCTGCAAAATTTTCAATTTTGGGATTTTTGCACTAACAGACTCACAATAAGATTATCTGTAAGTTCCCAATGTTTCAAACTGATATGTTTAAAAGTTGTGCCACTAAACACTGTGTACCAAAGCAGTTATGTGAAAAATGTTCTTCAATGCCAGTTCCAAACGTAGCTTTATGAAGATAGCCACAGATGGAAAATTTTGCAGATAGCTACATCTGGAACCAAGCCATAGACTTGCTATCATAATAGCCACCAACTCAAACTGTCAACAGGAAAAGCTAAGACTCTACTCTTAAAGAGGAAACTTCATCTGAGAAGGCCCCTAACAGTCAGCACACTAGGAACGACCATTAAAAATGTTCAACAATTACGATACTTAGGAACAGAACTACAAGAAGGAAATAAAATGGATTGACGTGTGCAAAAGATCTGCACCATGGCAGTAAATTTATTTCATGCATTAGGAAATTATCTGGCCAAACATTGGGGTGTAAATTTACAACAAATTATAATCATTTATATAGGACAGTATTTGAAGCACTCATAACATATGCAGCTCATGGTTTGGCACCGTACCTAACAGTGCAACAAAATAATTTAAATTAATGTCAGCACAAAGGAAAGCAAGGTACGCCGTAGCATAGTGGTTGAGGCGCTGCGCTGCAAACCGGAAGGTCGTGGGTTCAATTCCTGATGAGGTAGTTGAAATTTTTCAATTGGCCCAATCCTTCTGGTGGCACTATGGCCTGGGGTCGATTCAGCCTCTAACAGAAATGAGTACCAGGAGCAATCCTGGGGTAAAGGCGGCCGGTGCGTAAGGCTGACAACCTTACCACCTTCATGTGCCGAATGTCCAAAATCTGGGAGCCTCTACCTCCTGGAACCCTCTGGGCCTCCATGGCCTGTATAGGGATCACTTTATTTTTTTTTTACTACAAAGGAAAGCCCTGCTTAGAGTAACACATGCCTATTCAACTATGGTAAATGATGCACTAGCAATCATAGCCGGAGAAATTCCAGCAGACTTGCTAAGAGAGAAAAAGTCTAATGCCTACAGACTTAGAAAACACCTAACAAGGATTGGTGAAATCGAAATCACACCCGAAATTCATAACACACAAAAGGAGCTTAACTTCCAACTTAGAGACCTTACAATATTATTATGTGAGAAAGATGGAGGCATACTCCAAAGGGTCTAATCACCAAAGATTACTTTCCCAATGTTCGAGAGAGACTGAAACTGAAACATGTAATGATAAATTACACATCACAGTTCTTCTCGGGGCACGGATGCTTCACAGCAAACCTAAATTGATTCAAACTAGCAGAGAACTACCTCCGCTACTGTGAAGACTGTGAATCAGACAATATGTACCATGCTCAGTGTACGTGTGCCGAAAAGTTGTTGGGATCGAAGTATGGCGTATCATCAAAGGCTCTGGGGGATGGTGAGGGCCAAAATACATTTATATATATACGGGGTGTGTCAAAAGAGTCTCCGCAGTGAGGTGAATGCACTAATACGCTCACTCACTACAGTTAGGTTGGCAACGGATCCCGCTAATTAAAGCCGTGGTAGATAAGGGACATATCAAATGTGGAAACCGTTCACGAAATTTAAGTTTTACGTTTTCCGTAAACTTATCACCCTCACGGAATACATGCTCAACTAAAAACACTCTTTCTTCAATGGTTAATATAATGATTTTACCAGCATAACCGCACGCGTTTAACTAAACGTGCGCTCAATTCGATGGTTCACACAAGCACAGCACTTCACTGCAAAAGCATGCAACACACAGTTATCATCAGTTATCTTATCACAGTACTACTGTTTCAAAGGGATGAGGACACTATTAATAAATTTCATATTTTCCTTTTGAGGGTGGAATTATAGTAGTAAAATTTGAAAGGATTGTATGTCCACCTTATACCCTCAAAAACTTATGTAACCTAACACCACAGATATATAGAGATAGATCGGCAATGGTGTATGCTGTACTATTGGCGGCAGTGAAGCCACGTTGATGCACGGACCGCCATATTACTACACTGTAGCAGCTGATCTAGTACAAGCCACAAGAGCGTTACAGCGATGTGAATTTTAGCATTTTAGCTAATAATGTAATTGGACTGAGGAGTATAAATACTTTTTCTAAAATGGTGAATACCTGTGTGGTATTCGGGTGTAATTTTTCATACTACGACAGAAAGAAACAAGAAAAGGAACACGTTAAAATATATAAACATTTAAGCTCTGCTGGTGTCTTATTATTATCAAGAAACCCCTGAAGTATTTTAGTAATTTTTTTGAGATTTTAAAAACAAACTAAAAAATTTTGATTTTAGACACTCCAAATTTTCCCGTATTTGAAGAATGACCCATATACTGATTCTTTTGATCAATGGAATGGAAGTTATCTAAAATATAGTCTTAATAAAATAATGTCCTTATTTCATTTAATCCTGTCATTTCACTATGCGTGTTGTAATTGAGCAATACTGTAGTTTATTAATAGTATTGATGTTCTTCTCTTGCTGGCTATTATGCTGACTATTTTTTTTAATTTTGAAATTTTTTAAATTTTGGATTTTTTATTTTGGATCTCTGCATTTTTTATTGTTTTGGATATTTTAAATTTTGGATTTTAGGATTTTAGGATTTTTTATTTTTTAAATTTTGGATATTTGGATTTTTTTATTTTGGATTATTTTTTAAAATTTGAATTTTCTAAATTTTGGATCTTTGAATTTTTTAATTTTGGAATTTTGGATTTTTTAATTTTATATTTTTAATTTATTTTTATTTTTTAATTTCGGATTTATAGATTTAAAATTTTGGATTTTCGATTTCTTAATTTAATTTTTTTATTTTTTAAATTTTGGAATTTTCGATTTTTTAAATTTTGGAATTTTCGATTTTTTTAAATTTTGCATAAGCCTAATTATTGAGTTGATTGTTTTCTGTGCAGTCCGTTCCGTCACACCAAACTAATTTCGCGACGATTTTGAGCATAACACTAATTTCGTGACGATTTTGTCCGTAACGCAAGCTCTCGATTTAATCCTAAAGCGGCTAAAGAAGTTTCACATCAAAAACCTAATTTTTAGCAAGTAATAGGAACCAATACTTGAGAAAAATAGCAAGAGGACGTGCTTTTTCAATATGGTTTCAGTGTGTTCACTAGTGGATACAACATTTCTAATAGAAAATTGTGAAAATAGACTTTAATCTAAGTTCTCGTGATAGTTTCCCATTGAATTACGTGTAGTTCAATGGGTGTCTTCTGGTGAGGCAAGATGGCGGCATAGCGCAAGGCTAGGCTTCACCGCCATGACCCAGATTGTCGGGCTGTGCCTAACACCAACTAAAATTTTTTGGGATTGCTTCGAAAAAGTTTAAAAATTACAGTATTTATTTGCACACTTTTTATTAACTTATTTAAGCTAGATTTGTAAATATGTACATTGGCTAAAATTAAAACATATCCAGATTACAATCAAATGAAATTAAGATAGTTTTCACATTTTACATATTACAATTAAAATTTATTAATAAGTAACACTTGTACAAAGTGTACGACATTAATTAAAAACCACTAAAAATTAAAATCAGTCTATTGATATTTATCACATATAGTGAAACATTTATATTAAAACTCCATGCAAAATGGAACAGTCATAGTTTAGTAAAACTTTATATAAAAAACTAGATTTTCTTATGGCCTGTACTTATATCAGTTTTTGTTTATGGATAAAAACTAGATTAAAACTTCCTATTTTATCAAATAGGCGTCTTATGTTTCCTTACGTAGATATTATTCAACCATAGGTTTCGTATTTTCTGAAACGCTGATTCTATTCAGCTATAAATAAAACTAATGTTGATTTGGCAAATGCTGGCTAGTAAAATGTGCGTCGATCCAGATAAAATATGTTGTTTATAAGTGCTCTTTTTCGACTGCAATCCCAATACTTGAAATGAGGAAGAACGACTTATCACACTCAAACTATTCCCTCAGAAAATGCTAGATATAGCTTTTATGGCTCACAGAGGATGTCGAATGTTGCATTCCGTTCTTTCTACACACCATGCCTGGGAGGGGTTGAAATAAGAAGAAACATAAATTCCGATGACATAAGATTGTATTGTCTTTATGGAAATTTTTATTTCTCACTCTCATGTTACCATACAAACGTTTCGGAGCTGAAATTTAAAAAAAAAAATTTAAAAAAAAAAAAAAACTTTTATACTTTTTTCCCCCAAAACCTGGGACATAATATACTGCGGTCATAGGACTGAAAATGTTCCATCCTATTTTGTCTTCTTGTAGATGTTTAGGGCCTATGATAAACATCCCTATACAAAGCCTACACCTATGAGTGACGTTTCAGTGGATAGGATTTTTTACAGACTTCTGTTATAGCATACTCACTGGCACACACTTAAGCTGTCCCTCCAATACGACCGCTTATTCTACATCAAAATGTGAAGTGAGAAAATTATATTTTCCATGTCGAGTGTAAAGAAAGTTATGTGACTGCTTCACATTATGCTTTATTTTCTTGGATTTCATTCTTCAAGAATTATTTTCACAAATTTATTAATTAAAACGATAGCATAAGAATTTGTTAAAGCCCAGTATTATGTAGATCCCAAAGCCCTATGTGAACACTGTAAACAATACACTGTTGTCATGATAACTGAATTGCATTTCATTTTTCAGTATAATATTATCAGAAATTATATAAATTTTCAAGGGAAGGAGTGGCTTGTTTGAATTTTAATGTTGACCGCGTTACTTCCCGGGCTTACCTGAGTATGTGTGCAAAATTTCGTGCAAATTGGTCAAGAAATGTAAATTTGTATACGGAACATACATACAGACATATATACATACACACTTTCGATTTCGTTTGGTTCCAAGACTCACACTTTTTTTTTGTTATGAAAACATGTGACAGCAGAACGCTCTAACTGTGCCTCATTTCACATTTCCGACTTTTTCCGTGGATTTTCCAAAAATGTTCTTTCATACAAACCTTGTCCTGACAATTATGAACACAACAAACAATCAGCCAAATCGGTCGTCATCAGGTGATGCGGCAACATACACTTTGGCAATTGATTTTTATTTATATAGATAGATAAATGATTATACACTGCAAAAAAGGGATTTTCAACTCTATTTATATTTTTGTCCTTTCTTTGCTATCCGCAGGAGGTTTTTGTTGGGCAGGAATTCCTTATACATGGAATTACACTCTTCCGAGAATCAATTTTATTAATATGCTTTACCGATCCCTCAAGAGTCTCGAAAAGGGAGACAAATCAACGTCCGGCATAAAGCCGCGCCAGATGGAGGACTGCTTAGCAAAAAGCCTTACAGTCCGGCCAAAAGCCGGACGTCTGGCCACCCTAGTCACCGATGCCATGGTTAACAGAGAATGAACCCGGGCGAACTACGCATTACGCCATGTAATGGCGCAATATGCTGTCCATGGTTTCCATCATAAAGTGTGCAGAACGGAGAGGTTCCATCAGCTAAGTGATCAGTGTCAGTGTAAGCTATGTGGGAACAAGTGTGGGAGATACCATGTGATGGAATGCAAGAACAGACCACAATCACTGACGAACTTTTGTTAGGAATAAACAAACATGCACATTGTGCGAATTTCTTAATATTATTATAATAAACTAGCATGTGCCCGCGGCTTCGCCCGCGATAATTATTTCAAAAATTAAAAATTAAGAGCGTAATAGTAAAATCATTATATTTATTAACTCCTAAATCACGTGGACTACATACCACGATTAGATAGCATCGTCTGGTAAAAGCAACCTCAGATTCGAGTTTCTTGGCTCAGAAAACCTCTGTATAGTGAGATTCGTCCAAATAAAACAACGTTTGACCATATTTAGGGCTTACAACATTCAAGCGATCGCGAAAGTTTTATTTTCAAGGTATGACAAAATCAGCCAAAGCCAACTGTAAGCTTAATTGATTTGACATTGAAATGTATAACTGAAAACGCAAAAAAATGCATGTTTTTTGCCCGTTTTTCACTCATAACTCACGAACGAAAACTGAAATTAAAATTCCGTCTTCGAGGTGCATTTTCCGACCCTTCAGCCCACCTATGTTTAAAATTTCAGATCTCTGCGTTCAGTAGATTTTGCTGGACATCGAGGACAATTCCTTTTATTAATATAGATAATATGAATCATAATGATACCTTCTCTAATTTGTCAAACATCCATTTCATTTAATCCAAACCCACCTATACCATTGGCAACAATATGTTCTGTGAATTTGTTTCGATAATTCTATGTAAAAAGGGCTTAAGTATTTTAAAAAACATTTAATTTTTGGCATTTAGAATCAGAATTTTTCAAAATCCCTTCTTAGTGAGCATCTACATTATGAAACGAAGGTACTATCAAAATTCCAAGTCTCTACCTGTTATAGTTTAGGCTGTACGTTGATTCCTGTCAGTCAGGACAAAGCCTTTTATATATATAAGAGATTATTTTATATCTAACACCAGAAATACTAGGTGACTGATCTGTTATAGACCTGTATTTGAAAAAAAATGAGTACAAACTCACCGAAGCTGGAGTTCCAGATCACACTAACCCAATCTAGCTGTGAAGAACAATTGATAACTTGCAGAACCACGAAACTAACAATTTTCCATGGTATAAGAATATAAAGAGTCACTTCTGCGTAATAATTACCGACTCACAAACCTAATTATGATTCACAAACTAATTTTCTAAGTTTAACTTACTCACTTTACACCTAAACAAACACAATAACACTGTTTAAAAGTGGTCACAGTATTTCCAATGCTGCCAACATGACACATCTTCAACGTTAAAACTTCTTTCAGATCTCACAAATTTACCATCTACAAACAAATTATACCACTGGCCAAAATTATGATAAACTAGGCTGTAATAGAGCAGTAGTTTCCTTGAAATCGCTAAATAATTTTACTTTTGTTTAAAATCAAACCAAATCTGATTTACAAATTAAAAACCATAAAATATTCAAATCAAAGTTTCCAAATTTAAAAAAATCAAGTATCCATTAATATAAAGAGACAATCTTGCTGCTAGTTTATATAAACAGTAATTTTATTTTACTCTTTTATATTGGTATAAATATTTAATGAATTATTTTTATATCCTACCAAACACCTTCACTCTTCCCCTTCAATTCTTCCTTTTCACTGAACCTTTAATCTTTTCCTCTTGTAATTTTCCTTGATTTTTCTGTAACCTGCCAGGTTAAATGCATATTGGGCTGGGTTTCAATATATACTTAGAACTAAGCAATTATAAGGGTGAGAGTGCAAGTGGTGAGTTTGATTACATCAACAGTGGGTAGAAATTTCGAATTAGACTGTCCTGTATATGTGTGTTGAAGTTCATTAATTTGGGATTCTGTATTTTAATAAAGATGTTCGTTAATGCTGCAAGTTCTGATAACTTTATGTTTCTTGACTAATGTGATGTCCTTTGTTCCAAGAATGCTGATTATTTGCCATATTGCTGGTATTTTATGTGCATAAAATTGTCTTTCCTTTTATTTTCCCATTGTAAATTTTGTTGCAATTTTCACAGCTTACCAGATCTGTTTTCTATTGTCTTCATTTTAATATTCACTGTATTTTCTAATTGATAGTGTTCTTTTTTTTACAGTTTATTATGTGATACTGTTCGCACTTCTGATCGCACAGTGAGCACACACATTCCTCATTCGATTCTTTGGAATCTTTTGGTTGTACAGATCTTGTGATGAAAGCCGTGAGTTGCAAGTCTCGTAATGACGTGTCTTTGGTCCTGGCAGGCCTTGGTCCACTCCCGATCTATCATTGCGCTTATGCCATAGAGGTCTGGGTCAATGTCCTTTCTTTTGCTTCTTCTTGTCTCAAGATGCGTTTGGTAAGGGCCAATTGACGGCAGCATAAATTGCATTCTCAGTTCCTCCACAAAGAAACTTTCCCTTGTAAGCTTGTATACGATCCTTGAAGGAGCGTATAATCCAACTCCTAAGGCTTCCTTGAGGTACTTTGCCTTCAAACCTTCTAGTCTTGCAAGGTCGCTGCTTGTTAGCTTTTCCCAGATTAGCTCTATCCCATATGATGCTATTGGGGATATGACTGTGCTGAATAAGGTCATTGCTGTATTCAGGGAAAGTTGCCTGATATTCTGAATTCTGTGTATGGTTTTCGCGGCTGCCAATACTCTTTCTTGTACATGTATCCTGTAGGAGAACAGGGTCGTTTGTAGATATATTCCGAGGTATCGGAATCTGTTTACGGTCTCCTGTTTCTCATCTTGCAGTAATAGCTTGTTGTCATTTGCGATTTTCCCCCTTTTCTGAAAACCATGTGCACTGTCTTGCTTATGTATTTATTTATTTTATTGCCTTCATTTATCATTTTTCACATTCTTTTGTTGTGTTCTATTTTTCTATCAAATAGTATTCTGCATATCCATTAGTGTGAGCAATAGCGGAAATCGCCCACAGTAATTTATACACCAACAGATATTACATAAGGAAATTACAACATTTACACCCAAACCAGATTAAGGGTTAGTATATCAGCTCAAAGAATGTAACATGCATTTTATACTGACTCCAAGGACTTTTAAAAAGACATTTCCAAGAGTGTAGTGAAGGCTATACCTCGATGTGAATGTTGAGAATTGGATACAAGGATATTACTGTCAGAACAAAACAG
This sequence comes from Ectobius pallidus, assembly GCA_964059195.1. Classification (NCBI taxonomy): domain Eukaryota; kingdom Metazoa; phylum Arthropoda; class Insecta; order Blattodea; family Ectobiidae; genus Ectobius; species Ectobius pallidus. The sequence goes on along the minus strand of CAXKWD010000003.1, from coordinate 26,077,383 downwards.
TTCCATCATGCTAGAAACATTTAATAGTCTCACATTTTGTCTCATATATAATAAATTCCAATATGGATTAACAATCTTCATTGAATATCTCAGAATGCACCATCACACACATACATACACACACATATATACAAACTTATCCACTGTACCAAAGAGATTTGCTGTAAAGTACAAGTACAAAGATTAATGGGATCATGGATTTACTAAGCTTCTGAAGACTTTGTAATATGATGTAAGTTCTCAAAATAATTCCAATGATATAAATTACATCACATAAATCTGGATTTATTCGCAAATTAATATTTTATACTGTAATGTTGGACTGCAAGCAATCTTTCACTATTCTTTTTACTCTTTACCTTATCAAGCTTTAACTTCAAGTGTGATACTTATCATTTGGTGAATATTGTTTCTTGAAACAAATGAAGATACTTAACAAACCCAATGTTATTTGCATTAATAGTACAATAAAACCTCTTACTCTATGGTCACATGGTAATGTGCTACTCCTTTCGAAATAGGATGCGTGTATGTTTCTAAGAAAACTTGTCAAAAAGTTTGAAACTGCCGTTTTTCTTAACACCACTCAAGTAGTATTTCTATATACCAAACCTTTGCATATTTGTGTGAATTTCAGCTTTTATATTCGTTTACAGTATATAACTTGTGAGCTTTAGCACAGAGCAATGGTACAATTTGTGAGGTTCCTAACATGTCCCTTTCACTATCCTTACCTTTTCAGCTGAATGGATGGAAGAGAGGGATGAGTAATTCCACTAAGACTTCTGTAGAAAATATGAGTAAGGAAATATGTACACTAACTTCACTATTAGGTATATTTATCCATTTAAATGATCACTCTGGGTAAATATATCTAATAGTGAAGTTAGTGTGCATATTTCTGTACTCAAATTTTCTACAGATGTTAACACTTCACTGTGCTATTTCTAGTATTATTAATATATTGGTTTAGGTTAGGTGGCTCTAGGCCATTAAGCATGAAAAAGATATAAAAAGGAGAGGAAGGTGCCAGAGAACTTACCAATTGGCAGGAGAAGCTGGTCTTCAATTGATGCTGGCTCTGGTATCATAGAAACACATAAAAAGAAAGACTTTCTCTTCAAGCTCCATTCTCTAAGTGATTGACAAAGGGCAAAGTTTGTCCGAAAATTTTCGTTTTTATTGTTCTTTCTTTTTATGTGTTTCTATGATACCAGAGCCAGCACCAATTGAAGACCAGCTTCTCCTGCCAATTGGTAAGTTCTCTGGCACCTTCCTCTCCTTTTTATATCTTTTTCATAGTATTATTAATAGTGATCCATTAATGCCCAGTTTCTATAAACTCGCGAAATAACTATGGGTAAATTATCCAATGGACAGAATTTACACAAGAATAACTTTTACAAACTCAAATAATTTAAAGGTAACAATCACATATACTTCTGATGAGTTTCTAGATAAATATCCTCTGAGTAAATATGAAAATGACAGAAAAAATGTTGTACAAACTCGGGCTTGATCTTTCCAAGGGTAAATTGCTGGGTTAATTTATCTCTTCATGGATGGCTGGATAAAATTTAACCTCTCATAGGATCAATAATAATTTAAACAAAGAGAATCAAAGTCTTCTGAATTAAATTAACTGTACAACTCCAAGGCCTTCCTCATTATATCATTGTGGGTGAATAGGAACTAATTTGCCCACGAATAATTTTACGAGTTTATAGAAACCGGGCATTAGACTCTTGATGAGGGCAAAACCTTGACAGGAAACCTCAGCCAGATAACTTTGTCTAGCTAGATCCAAATCTGTCTCCCTACTTAGTGATACTGGCCGAATCAAAGGAGGAACCAATGTTTTCTTTCTTGCTTCCATCAACAAAATTACTTCCATAATTTCATCAGCATGAAATCGTATAACAATAACATTAAACTAATAAAGTTTTTTTACGTACTTAAAAGGCCTTTAAACATCCTAAAACCACAGAAATCTACCAGGATAATTCAGACTATATAAACCTTCACAACATTCAGAGAATCTAACATTACTTGCAATCCAGCATAACCTTAATCTAACTTCTGATTTAAGGTATATAGAATATGATGCATAAATAAAATCACCAAAGCAGAAAAATGATCATTGTGAAAGTAAGCACACAAATACAAAAACTAACACTGAAGCTAACACAATTAATCAGATTAAACAAATATGATGATGCAGTAAATCCAGATTAAGAATGGTATAAGACAAAGTTTCTGTAGCTCAGGATTTCATTAAGATATGACAGTTTTGCCTTTCTCATGTGAAAGCTGGAATCATTTACAATTCCATACCAGTTCACAACATTGAGATAAAAGAATTGCTATAACACATTATTTTATAGGTTCTCATTTCTTCAACACACTTTAATTTTAGACATTAAAATTTAAGGCATTAAACTTTACATAACTATTGTAAGTAAAATGTTACCAAATTAGAACGTCTGTTTCAAAGAGTATCCCCTTCATCATCAGCTGAGATCCAAGACGAGTTGGAATGATATCATGTGTACATATTTAAATAAATAAGATAGACTTATAAATTTTGACATCCCCAATTTCAAAGATCATACAACCGGGAGGTCAGAGAAACAAACTCGACAGTAGATCTCAGCTGATGATAAGGGTATCACTGAAACATAAGTTCTAATTCAGTAAGATTTTATTTACAATAATTACGTGAAACTGAATGCCTTAATGTTTAATGTATAACTGACACTTCACAATGTTTTCTTGGTTAATTTAATCAAATTTGAATTTACGCAGCCTGAGATACATGACTCCTGTGCATGCTGAAAAAACACTCCTATGCATGTCATTGGCTAAGATAAATTTGGTCTCTACAGTGAATTATTAGCAAACAAAAATTTGCAGTAAGTAACGTACAAATTCCTGTAACATTTGCCAAACAGTTTATTTTTTCGGCCAGCATATGATGATAAGAAATTTAGTTGCACAAGCAACAAGGTCTCCGAGTGCCAAAATAAAATTTTTGGAAACATGTCTGTGCGCCTTGTCTACCTGTGAACAACACAGCTTTAAAATGTCAGGTTAATTATCTTTTCTCTTATTCTTACTACCACTTCGCATGAAGACATTTTTGTCTAAATATAGAAAAGCCCAAAACATTCATTTTAGAAATATTTTTCATACAAATTCTTTAAAGAGTAGGTATGAGAGTGGTTCGGAAAATAAGCTCCATTAATTTTTTAAGGAATACTACTTTATTTTTGGAACTTTATTACACACAAGTGGAAAGAAAATCTTTAAATTATTTTTTGACATAATTTTCATTTACATTCAGATACATGTCATGCCACTTCATAACCTTTGAAATCTCCTCTGCGTGGAACCCTGCCGCCCGTGGCTGTCCAACAGTAGATGTCGTTCTACGAAGTCCATCATGGTTGTCTCAAAAAAAAATTGCTATGAGCTGCTTTGTTGAATGGGTTTGGAGGATTTTTGTGGTTTCATTGTGGAGTTAGTGTGAGTCCATGCCATTGACTGTCATTTTGTTTCAACATTTTCATATATTTTCAACAAAAAGGCTCATGGCAACTGTTCTACACAGAAGGGATTTCAAAGCTTGTGAAGCAGTATGACAAATGTCTGAATATAAGTGGAAATTATGTCGAAAAATAATGAAAAGGTTAAAAGTTTCAAAATAAAGCAGCATTCATTAAAAAAATTAATGGAACATACGTTCCGAATCACTCTCATATAAGTTAATTACCTATTCCAAAAACTCATGCATTTATACAGTTGAGACAACAGAATATGCATATCCTGCACTGCAACCTCTTATTCTACGTTAGAAAGCGAAACAAGAGACTCACACTGTCTTGTGCCTAGGTAGAGAAAGTCGTGTGAGTGTATCTTATCAGATTTTTTGTAACCATCAGTATTAATACCCCCCTACATGTGTAATTCCACACCAGTATCATTTATCTTCATAATGTCTAACCAATACACAAAAAGTTGCCTACCGATACGATCTGCTCTATCTTGGAACTGAAGACTTTACATTTGTTTTCTTTACTACAAAATCACAGAGGAAATACTACGCAAGACATATTATTTCAAGCATGTCCTTTAGCAATGGAAAGAAAAAAAAAGGAAAAAGACATCGAGGGCCACTACCTGCTAAAATAAGGTTACCAGACGTCCCTGTTTCCCTGGACATTCGCCGAACCCTGGATCATCCCTGAACTGACATAATCTTCCTGGTTTTACAAGTTTACACATCTTCCTTAAATCTTAAAAAATAATTCTGAAGCCTAAAGGTTATTGTGTTATCTTAAGGGATGAAGTGTTTGTTCTTCAATTTAATTGCCTTTTAAATTAACAAAGAGGTAATGAGATGCGAGTTCTTCTCCTATCAATATACTGTATATTTTGTATATTGTCTGCCATGTTTGTTTGTCTTAATAGTCATTTGTAGGGCTCGGAAGTTGATGAGACATCACATCTTCTATCTGAGACATCACAGACAATGCAGGATGTAATGTAATTCGTCTCGCCTCAAACGAACAAAAATAGACCACTTTTATTTTGAATTTTATTCTCTACTGGTAATTTGTTCATTCGTTGCATTTTTCCTAGTCTTCAGAATAGACTTTTCCAACTTTACAGACAAAGTGATCTCATACAGACAATGTGTAATATAGATAAAATTCTGCAAGGTGAAAATTCTGATTTTGGTGTATTTGTGGAAGACTTTTCGCCAGGGGACACTGCCAATTTCAACTATGGACCCATGACATCAGTAAATGTAGAAAGAAGTTTTTTGATGTACAGAAATGTTCTTCAGGACAACCGGCGAATCTTCAAGTTCGAGACACTACGAATGACTATGGTTCTTTATTGCAATGCTGAATAACGTATGTCTACAGTTTTCAATACCTCCTGACAGTTAAATGTGTATTGATTTGGCATCCTTAGCATCAGATGTATATTAATAAATATTGTAAACATAAAAATAATAATAGAAAACATAATAACTGTATATTCGGGGTAAGCTGCAGTGTAGTGGTTAAGGCACTGTGCTACAAACCGGAAGGTCGCCGGTTTGATTCCTGATGAGGTCGTTGAGATTTTTCAATTGGCCTAATCCTTCTGGTGGTACTATGGCCCTGGGGTCGACTCGTAAAATAATAACCAGTGCGTAGGGCTGACAACCTTGACACTTTCATGTGCCTTTTGTAACAATCTGGGAGCCTTAACCCTATGGGTCTCCATGGCCCATACACCTTTTACCTCTTTTACTGTATATTCCCTTTCTAAATACATATTTAGAAATATAATTTTTTTTTTTTTTTTAATTTCTCATCTCATATTATTTTTCAGATATTTTTATTTTTAGGTCATCACCTTCCAAGCCTTAGCCATTTAATTGTTTTTATTAGTGGTATTTTACTATGCAAACGTTAATTGAAGTGCGTTTTAATTATTCTGTAGTCAACAAGATGTCAAAAAACAATAACAGCTGTTAATAGTTCACAGTCTGTGATAACTAATGAACAGTGATTTTCATTGGATAATCCAATATTTAAATAGTCCGCCGGCGTGGTCTTGTGGTTAGCGTCGCTGACTACAGATCTGTCGGCCCGGGTTCGATTCCCGGTACCTCCTCGGATTTTTCTGAGGTAGGGAGGTCTGGTAGGGGTGCACTCAGCCTCGTGATTCAAATTGAGGAGCTACTTGATAGAGAAGTAGCGGCTCCGGTCAAGAAACCCACCATTAACGGCCGTGGGTGTCGGCATGCTGACCACATGCCCCCAATCTTGCCATCTGCCTATGGGAGATGACGCAGCGGTCGGGTGGTAGGCCAAGTCCCTCCAGGGATGTAGCGCCACGGAGTTTAGTTTAGTTTTAATATTTAAATAGCAACTGGAAGATGTGGTATTGTCAGATGTTTGTGTTCATTTAAATAATATATACAGTCAACCCTCGACATAGTGCCACCATCCATCCTCACTTAGTGGCACAAAGCGAGGGCGGCACTAAAACGAAATGGCATAATATAGTGCTGTATTAATTTACTGTACTGTGTTATGAAAGAAAAATTAAATAAAAGGCAACTGGAGAACTTGAGCACAAAATAAAATACTGTACAATAATTCAATTTATTACAGTGTATGTCCAGTGCTACAATACATAAAGGGGTTGAAAATCATGTGGATCTATGTAAGTGATTAACTATAACTGAGTAACTGTAGTGTAGTGTTCAACAGCTGAATGGACACCGGACTAAAAGAAGTGAAAGTTTGAAATGACTCATTGTACAAAGGACTCTTTCCACCTGCTCCGCCCTCACACAGGGTGTCTGTCTGACTTCTTAACATAGCTCACTCATTCCACTGCACTACCTTTACAGTTAGTGGCAGGGGAACACTCACTTCTTGGAAATACAGTACAGTATAGTTCTTAAATAGTCATCCTCACATTCATGCTAGTTTTAAAATAATTCTGCAACTGAAAAAAATCACTGCAAGTTATATTTTGTAAAAATCTTGTCTCATATTCACTGGCGCTAAATGAATTGCACAGTAACGAGGTTTCTTATGTATTTTATACGGGAGAAGATCCGTTCACTTGCATTTATTGGTGCAGTGCGAGGGTGGCACAGTAAGGGCATCATATCAAGGGTTGACTGTGTATATATATATATGTCCAGTAGGCCATTAGTAATTTGATTTTTACATTAAATACATCAAATGCTACGTATTGTAGAAAGTGGAGTGTAATTAATAAAATGTTCAGTGTCCCTGGTTCAGTTGAAAAAAAAAATCTGGTAACCTTATGCTAAAAGCCTACATTTTCTACTCTGAAGAAAGAAATCAAAGATAAATAGATAATCAATAATCCATTCAACTTCACAGCAAGAAAAGATATATACAAGGATTCTGACATTCTGGAAGTATTTAGTTCTTAGTTTTCTAGTTCTTAACTTCCAAGGAACATGTGTCCTATGTATATGAAATGTTTGTCTGATGTCTGACACCAAATTCACTCGACTGTTAATGCTTATCATCGCTTCAAAATGAAACAGAGGAAGAAGAAGGTATGCAATCGTGCATACTTCATATAGCACAATGAATTCCATTTATGACAACAGAAAGTCGATGACAACTGATGTGTGACAGTATTATAAGAAAATACAAGGAGTTTTTTGTACCCTATCATCTTAGAGTATTGTACTGTATAAAGTGATTTTGAAAACATACTTGAAATATTTTTTGTTTACACTTAATATAATTTTCCACCAAAACTACCAATGGTTGTGGAGGGAGTGAGCAATCAAAAATCATCAAACTTGGTTTTAAAAAATGTGAATAATTAAATGCAGGCTTTGAAAATACTTAAATAACAACATACACAATTTCCAGAGGGGATGGTTTTAGTATCTATTTAATATAAAAGAAAAATCACTGCCTGCTTATCTATTCTGAATTCGACGATGACTGTCCTTGCTTTTCAAATTTTTCAAGTCTTCTTCGCCTGATTTCTTCCTGCTCTTTGGTGAGAGGGGATACTGGTTCTTCTTTGGATGGTGCGTCGGATGATGATGATGATGATGCAGTTGCTTCTACTCCGCCTTCTGCTGTGTAACCCACTGCGCCTTCAGTTTCTGAAACACTGTAAAAACACACACAACATGTGTACATATATATATATACATATATATAAATTAATTTAAATAAAGTATGTTTATAACACTGCAGATTTCACTAATTTCACTCACAATTAGCAAAACAAAACATGTGTTTGCAGTGTTATAATAAACAATTTATTTAAATAATATTTATCACGTTACTTTACTGTGGAAAGTTCCACTGGTTAAACAACACAAAACAAGGTTTGTATACTGTATTTTTCCAAGTAACTTGATTCTTTTTCCCTTTTTCTTAAAGAAAAATAGTGTGATTGGTGGGTTGACTGCTTACGATAAAAGTAAAATGTTCCCTATACAGGCCATGCAGGCCCAGAGGGTTCCAGGAGGTTGAGGCTCCCAGATTATAGACATTCGGCATGTGAAGGTGGTAAGGATTGCTCCTGGTAATCATTTCTGTTAAAGGCTGAGTCGACTCCAGGGCCATAGTGCCACCAGAAGGATCAGGTCAGTAGAAAAACTTCGACCTCATCGGGAATCGAACCCACGACCTTCCAGTTTGTAGCACAGCACCTCAACCACTATGCTATGGCGTACCCCAACTGCTTATGGTAGTATCTCTTGTAATCAGTATCTAATTAAGGGGAAGGTAAGATTAAATTTAAAAATTACAAACTGATGGTAGAACCAAGACTTTTACTTTACCCATTCCAGATGTACTGGTACTATAGGTAAAGGAAGTACTGTGTTCCGACTTTGATATTTGATACCAAGCTTTTCAGCATATACTCATTTTGAGATCTCCTGGATCTGAAAATACAATTTTCAGAAACATGCCTGTGTGTCTGTGAACAGCATAGCTAGGGAACATAAAATTGTATGTAAATGAAGATATTGTCTAGTTGGCCACGGTGCTGTAGAGGTAGCGTGCCCTCCACTAGATCCAGAAGTCCCAGGAACAAACCCGACCGCGATCAATAGATTTTTCAGGATGCAAAAATCCTGGGCACAGAGTCCTCCAGGAGGGACTTTTAAGTTGGGGGGCCTGTGTCGTAGATTTGAGGCATGTAAAAGAACTCCAAGCCTAAATTAGAGCCTTTGGTCAAAATTTCTCGGCCATTTCACGTCCAAGGGATACCTTTGGTGTTTCCTGATGGGGCTGGGAGGCGATGGGCTTACCACCTGTCCCTCTGTCCTCTCATGGAAAACACGTGTAACAAAATTCCCAACGGTAGTAGTAACCACCACTTGGAGGTCCTAATGCCCCGACACTCTGGAGATAGATGATAGATATTGTCTGGGGATGTGGCACAAATATTGGCAAAGACTTTATCTTACTTTAAATACCACTTTAATGATAAAATTTCATCTTTCACAATTTTTTAATGGCTCTAATGATGTTGTTTAAATTTTGTTCAAGAGGGGCTTATATTAAGTTAACATTTTTAATTGAAAAATTTGTTCACAAAAGTTCTCTAAAGGGTAGTTATAAGCCAGTCCTCATTTGCACAAACATGGGTTTTATGACTTGTGTGGTGAAAAATACACCTTTTCATCGGGATCCGACAATGCATTATTACCATAAGTAAAATTTACTGTTAGAGATACCTGGCCATGGCAAAATGAACAAAAGCTGCCAAGTCTGCACCTTTTGGCAGTGCCAACCCAACAATTTCGGAAATAAAATTTTGTTACAGACGCCAAGTCACAGTAGGACAAACAAAATTTTGTGAGTGGGGGTAGAGGGTGAAGGGACGGTTATGTCCAGCATGTGACTTTGTGCAGTTACTACGCGAGTTAGGAACATAAAACTCGAGAAAATAAAATCCTGTGACCTTCTGAGTTAAAAACATTTTCTTTCTATAATATGAGAAAATGAACAATAATGCATGATTTTGTGATTGTTACTATGTGAGTTAAAGCATTTGCTTCTTTAAAATACTTAAGAAAATTACTTTTTTTTCCCTTTTTTTTTCCCCTCCCCCAGAGATTTCCCATAAAACCACAGTCCGGTTAACCTGATCCTGGATAACTGATAGTCTACTGTATTCATAAAACATAAACTTACATTATTGTTTCTTGGGCTTCCAACAGGTAAGTAGGAGGTTTCATTCTGAGCTTTTGGCAGCTATCTCTGCTCCATCTTTTGGGAGATGCCAAAAGCTCGAAATTAATCCTTCTACATACCCGGTTGGAAGCCAGAGAAACAATAATATATATGACAAATAAAAAAAGTGATATAAACAGTAAAGCTATTGAATCAATATTAAAAATGGTCAACTTATAAACACTTAAGGGTTCAGAGCCATAGTGGGCCATGTGCCATTAAAGAAAAAGGAGAAACCAAGAAGTAAAGTTCAATGAAAACCATAGTTTAATTACTTATAAATAAAGTATTGCAATACCTCCACAATAATACATAAATGAGAGATCCATGGACATAGACCACATTATTAAATACTTGATGCACAATTCAAAACACTACCGCAAAGTGTCACTACCTCATTTTTGCTGCTAGTGGAGATGGCCCACTATGGCTCTGAGCCCTTCTTATATAACTCCACTTCTCATTTTTAAGGACTAATTTCGGGGAAAACCATCATCCCCATCCTCGGCTAATGGTTAATTGCTAACCATCAGCTGAGGATGGGGATGATGGTTTTCCCCGAAATTAGTCCATAAAAATAATAAATAAGTAGAGTTATACAAGTGTTTATAAGTTGACCATCTTTAATAATGAATAACATATATTCCCAACACCAGGAAAGCCTCAAATCACACAAAATAATACCCTTATTTTATCTCACTGAGAAGTGGGACTACCATTTTGTCAAGTTATGAAGGAATACCTAACACTCTAACAAAGCAGTAGTATCAAAAGAAATTTCAGTAAGCATACAAGCTAATCGTATATAGAGAAAAAAAATTGTATGACAGTGTAGGATGCTGAAGAAACGGATTTGTAATTTTGATTTGAAATTTGACATACCTGCTGGCTGAAATGGTGGGACCAAGATAAGTAGCAGTAGTTGTTGTACTTGAAGACGTTGTTGATGTTGAAGTCGCAGATGTTGTTGATGCAGAATCTTGTGCTGCTGCACTTGGATTTAAGCTAGAATAAAATAATATATTTGTAAACAGACTTTTAGAATATAGTCAATATAGAGCTATAGCTCTCTAAATTAATAAATACCCATGGTTAGAGCAGACACGTAAGAAGTGACTTGTATGACTGAAGTGCCACTCCTTCGTTGATAAAGCTGATGGGACTAGACTGCAGTGAATATGCACAGAGTAGAGAACAAGTGACTGCTCAGGGAATTCACACCATCGGTGAGCTATATGTTATGTCTAGGGCTCAGAAGTTGATGAAATGTCGTCGTGTTTCTGAGACATCACAAACAATGCAGGATGTAGTATAATTTGTCTCACCTCAAAATGAACAAAAATAGTCTAAATCTTAAGAGCTGATGGTCAACTTATATACACTTAAAGCTCCACTTATGTCAAGTGGATGTAAGTGGAGCTTTAAGTGTATATAAATTCCACTGTTTCACTGTTTATAAATTCCAACAATTCAACCACTCTCCTGCCTGTTTTTTATTAGCCCATTTCCTCAAAGTCCCATTCACATATATTTAGCCTTATTCGAGGATCGAGTAACGTCAACCTACAAAATGGCAGAAGAGCTTCCTGACAATATTTTGATAACTACACACTCATTCACCTGGAACTATGATTTAAAACTCGAAGTCACAAGGAAATCATAGTGCTTTTAAAACAACAAAAATTTTGAGCCGATGTTTAAAGAAGACAAGAAACAGACTTAGCAAAACACTTACCTCGAGGCAGCTGATGCTGCAGCTACTGCACTGGAATACTGCATCATTAGTGTAACAGATGCATCCAAGAGTAGCTGAATATTTCGAAGACACTGCAATCTTGCTTCAACACTTTCTCTCGTTGTACCTTCCATTCTGTGGAGTTCCTCGGTCGATAATCCAGAGAAGTCGTTTGGTGGCAGTGGTGGAACTATGTACAAAATACATGAAACTTAAATGAAACAAACTGATTATCCAAATTTTTTATGTTTAATAACACAGATGTAGACTAACAAAACAAGATACATGCAAATTATGAGGTACACAAACAACAACTATTCTTCCAATCCTAGAAATCCTTGACACTCAAGCTGTGACAGACAGGCAATAAATATAAATGGGCATCTTGTCTAAAATCTTTGTCCAACCCACTTTTGTCCAGATCTTCTGCAATTCATCAAACTGGATCAAATAACACTGACGATTTTCATTTTGCTCTGTATTTTTATCAAATTCAACTGAATACAAATGTTTCTATTTAATTACTGAGGAATTTGACACAGTGGATATTTATTCATGAATCACACAATATTGTCTCTGTTGAACAACACAACAGAATGTTATAGGAGAAAAATTCCTCTACCACTGGGATTCAAACCAATGACCTTCGGTTTTCCATGCAATCTTTCTACTAACACTGGAAGAGCTCTACCACTCGAAATCATGGTTTCAAATCCCAGAGTCCAAAGCCTTTTTCTCCTGTAATATTCTCTTACACAGTGAAGTTATGAAAATATAAATGAGTGGAAATTTTATACATAGACTTCACTAAAATTATAAAACTAACCTGGATAACATCTGTGTTGTCTTGTATGGTGTGTTTGTATATTTTTCATATTGTTCAAGTATGTTGAGGGTGTGACTTTGTGATTAATGTGTAGGATTTTCATGTCTGGACTGATGTCTGTATATTCATGTCCTCTGTTTATTAGGTGGTTTGCATAGGCAGAATCTATGCTTTTTTTGAGGGCTCTGATGCGTTGTGTGTATTGTGTTTTGAAATGTAAGATGTTTATGAGACATAGATGCCCTTAAGGTATAAATACAGTGTGTTACAAAAAGGTTGGCCAAAACTTGGGGTGAAATTATGTTATATGAACATGAGTCCGAAAATGATTTCTTTCCTTGTTAGAGCCCTTTCTCTACATCTGCACCACTTAGCAGAATAATCAAAAACAGAAATGTAGAAAACATAAAATCATATGAAATGGTAGGCCTACTCTAAAACAGAACTGTGGGTAACAAAACATCAAATGAAATGTTCAAAATATCCTCTATTAGCACGGATACATCCAACCTTCCATCAAATATAATAAATAAATTTCATATTTCCAGTGGTATAACTTATTTGTAATACTAGATGTGCTGAGAAATATCCGCCTACATACCACTATCGTAAAAGAAGCTTCTTTACGATAGTGGTATATAGGCAGATATTTCTCAACACATCTAGTATTCCATCAAATAGATTCCCTGATGCACTGATGTATCCCTGGAGTATCTCGTATTATCTGGCAGCCTTGCGGAATATGAGCATGAAACACTCTAGATTTTGCACCTGTGTTGCATACACAAGTGTTTTTAAATTTTAATAAAAATCTAGTTGACTCAGGTCAGGTGAGCGTGAAGGCCAAGAAATTGGTCCACCTCTTCCTATCCATACATCACGGAACCGTCTATTCAGGGAATGACAAACAGGGAGGCTGAAATGAGCAGGAGCTGCAACGTGCATGAAGTATATGTCTTGTCTTGTTTGCAGTGGCATATATTCCAACAAACAGGTAACACAATTCCAATAAACAAGAACGCTCTGTACCTTCGTCCATTGAGACAATGTGGCAGTGCATACGGTCCCACCAAACAATCACCAATAAAACCAGCCAAGAGTTGTAGACAAAGGGCTCTAACCAGCAAATAAGGCATTTTCGAACCCATATTCATGTAACATAATTTCACCCTCTATTTGCAAGGAATGTTTCTCTAAAGTTTTAGCTTACCCTTCTTGTTACACACTATATTCCGGTAGTTTAAAAAAAGCTTAAATATGCCTAATAAAATGTCACACAGTGATCTCAAACAAAAGAAATGAATCAATGCTCTGTGTGCATATCCTTATGTTTAAATGAAAAACATGGAAATACTGAGAATATTATAGGAGAAAATTTCCTCTGACACTGGGACCCAGCACCTTTGGCTATCCGTGCCACTGCTCTACCAACTGAGCTAAGACAGTTCACTTCACAGTGCCAGATGGAACAATAACAGTGAAAGCCCAGTCACAAAAATCACTAATTAAGTTAGTGTGCCTCAACGTACTGCATATGGCATAACTTGTCCATCAGTGAGGTAGATCATTAAAGGCAGTCAGTCATATAGTCCAGTCAATAAACGTCGAAAAACACCAAATAGAAAAAAAAAATTGTGTAGTTTTGAAATTTTGCAGAGTTGTCGGAGGGAGTGTCCTGAACAACATACTAAAAGTCCCCGAAGGTGGGGGGTGAGCGGGGCGCAGGGGGGCCCGCAGAAGGTCCCTATTTTAGGTTGTTCGCTTATATCTAAACAATGGTGCATCGTAGAGGAAAGGTTGCTATATACAAAATTCAAGCTGATAAAATTTCCTACAAGTTTGTCTATACACATTTCTTTCTATTCCCAATAGTTTTCGAGATATCCGCCAGCGAAAATAACGAATTTTCGAAAAAAGCTCTTTCGCCTCGCGCTTTTCGACACACTTTGCCTTCTAGCGCTTCAGCCCTTAGGTATACAGCAATGTTATAATGAAAGAAGTTGTAGGCAAATAAATTATCTTGAAAATGAGTAGTCATTTGTTACTTTGTCTTCAAATGTTCAAAAGGTATAACAATTTTAAATTCGGTCAAATTTCGAGATTTCGAAAGAAAACCGTATATCGCACTTTCTCTATATTTAGGGGTTATATCTTTGTACATAACCTGTAAATTGTGTATTTATATCATGAAACAAGTGGAGAAACATCACACAACCATTAAAGTTGAAATTATTAAAAATCCGATCACGGTACAAGCACAGTAAATGTAATGGAAAATACATTATATTGCAGGCAAGATAGGAAAAATAGGTACAAAAAACTCATGTAGATTTGAAATTTGGCAGAGATGTGGGGGAAAGTTCCTAAACATAGGGGTGAGCGGGGGGTGGGGGGCACTTTTACCGGTAAATGTAATTTCCCTCAGTTTTCCCTAAATAAACAAAAAACTATGGGTTCTAGCATAAAACAGTTTATGCACAAAATTAAACTACATAAAAGTTCTTATAAAATTTATTTGAATGATATTTCTCTAGTATTAATAGTTCAGGAAACAGAAAGATATGAAAATTCGTTATTTTCGCTGGCGGATATCTCGAAAACTATTGGGAATAGAAAGAAATGTGTACAGACAAACTTGTAGGAAATTTTATCAGCTTGAATTTTGTATATAGCAACCTTCCCTCTACGATGCACCATTGTTTAGATATAAGCGAACAACCTAAAATAGGGACCTTCTGCGGGCCCCCCTGCCCCCCGCTCACCCCCCACCTTCGGGGACTTTTAGTATGTTGTTCAGGACACTCCCTCCGACAACTCTGCAAAATTTCAAAACTACACGATTTTTTTTTTTCTATTTTTCGTTCGTTGCCTGGACTAATAAGAGAGAGGTTCCATCTGGCACTGTGAAGTGAACTCTGGCTTAGCTAAGTTGCTAGAGCAGTGGCACAGATAGCCAAAGGTCCTGGGTTCAAATCCCAGTGTCAGAGGAATTTTTCTCCTATAATGTTCTCAAGTAATGTCCAACAGGGACAATAATCTGTGGTTTGGGAATACATATAAATCTATTATGAATACATGTATATCCATGGAAATATTGACTAAGAAGAGACCTCGTATTTCCAAAACATGCCATTTTCAGGTTATAGTTGTGAGACGAAACAATTCTTTATGTTTCTTGTGAAGCCTCATATGCCTCCTAAGTATTGGTTTCGGTGGTATAATCAAATATAGTGTGAACCATTTCCATCCTTAAAATATCAGAATTGAAACATTTTTTGTATCCTGAAAATTTGCCATCTCCGAGATGCGAGGTCTCTCATCTTAAGTAATGATATGCATAATCCACACCCTACTTAGAATAACGGAGAATTTACTTACACACAGGCATGTAAGGAAAGAACGGATAGAAGAACGGCATGTTTGCTCCAGGCTGAAATGGTCCCATGGGAGGTGGGAACATGAAAGATCCCACACCTGGACCAGGAGGGATGTTGGTGGTAGAGGTGCTTGCTCCTTGAGATGAAGGTGGTGTGGAGCCACTTGTTGCAGTTTCACTTGCACTTGTTCTAGGCCCACTACTTCCCGATGCTCCTGTTCACAAAGAAATACATCTTTTGTAACTTCACTGCCAATATTAGATATGTTGATTTGCACTGCAAGCTAAACCATTTTTCTCTCAGAATAATCACAATAAGCACTATCAAATAAAGTTGAAATTATGTAATTAACTAAGTTGTTTACTATTAAACACTTTAGGCTTCACTTTTAGTCAACAGTCAACAACTTAGTTAATTACATAATTTGTTGCTTCACTGTATTAAGTTCCATTATCTGTCTTCATAAAGTTGAAATTGCTTATCAAGGGAGTGTCTTACAAAATATAACATTTCTGTTTATGTTTAGGAGTCTGAAAATAAACATGCATTTTGCTTTGAACTCCGGCTCTAATCATAAGAGATATGAAATAAAATAAACAGCCTATATTCTACACAAAATACATTCCAAATTATAATCATCATTTAAGCGAGAATCCTTTATATTAATATTACCCATCTTTAAAGAAGCCATTTCTAAAAAGGTGAAGTTCAGAGACAAGACTAGATTCTTGCTTCTCTGATGTAAGAAACTCTTTTGTTCTCTTCCAATTAGTTATAACTTTTTTAATAATGAAAGTTTGAAATACTCCTCTTAACTGGAGATCCACAAACACATTTATGATAAAACGTCAGGACTTTCTTGTACAGAGTGATATGGGAGGTCCCATTTTACTGAACTGTAGAAGTATATTGATCTAAAGTACAGAGTTGTTTCACCACTATTTCTCACACGCTATTTAACATAGTCAATACAAGTGACCTATAAAAGTTTTATTTCATACTATAGGTATGTGTCTTGTTTGCATGGATGTGAAACTTTTAGAGCTAGGGAACAGGGCCGCCACATGGGAGGGAGGCTGCCGGACCTGGGCCCGTTTCCAGTGATGTGAAATAATTTTATGGAAAACTGGAATAGCTTGATAAAATGTTCTGTTACACGAGTAAAGAGAAGGAAGGTCCACGGAGAAGGGAAGAGACAAATGAATGAAGATGGTCGGCTGTCGGTGAGGGGCCTGCAACCAGTACATGGTCCTGGGCCCAACCCCGAGATGTGGCGGCCCTGCTAGGGAATATGATGTTTAAGACAATCTAATATATTTCCCCACTGTACAAGATGATTCTCTATTAATTTGCCCTTTTAAAGGATTTTTAAATAATGTTTTACAAATATCAAGAAGTTATTAACCCTTTCACTGCTGAGATATTGGCAAGCTGACATACCCTCCTTGCTGAGATATTTTCACTGTCACTCGGCGCTAAATCCAAAAAATAAGAAGGCAGTTTTAAAATACGCCAGAACTTCGTCATCACGTTAGAAATGTTTTTCCTTGCTCGTGAAAGCAATGACTGTGTTGAAATTGAACATACCATGGCCTTGACGTGAATCCCCGCTTGTCATATGACTCGTGAGTTCAATGGCTTCTTCAGACATCACAACATTGTGAAAGGCCTCACTTTTCCGTCTACAGATTGCACCACAGGGCAAGGAAAGCAATGAAAATAATTTCTATCTAACCCCAAAAGATGGCAGGACACTATCCTTTCGTTGAAACCTTGTTAAAGAATTCTATTCTACGAGCAATTGTTTTATTCGTAGCACTAACTTCGCGGCAACATTGTGCAAGGCCTCACATTCTCATATACAAATTGCACCACAGAGCAGGGAAAGCAATGAAATTAAGTTCTATCTAACCCCAATAGATGGCAGGACACTATCCTTTCGTTAAAACTGTGTTAAAAAATTCCATGCCTTGTGGAATCGTCTCGTTCATAGCACCCACTTCGCGGCCGTCACAGTTCCGTCAACAGCACACGTAGGTGCCATTCTCCACGCCGTCACAGTTCCGTCGTTAGCAGTGAAAGGGTTAACAATTAAAAAAATATGGTTAAATATCTGTTCATGAAAATGGTATATTGTAAACTGAGTATGTTGCGGTAGAATTGGTCAGGCACTATGATAAAAACCAGGTTATGGATATGAGAGTTCATTGGGGTTTCAATTGCCCTAATCCCTTTGCTTTAGGGTTGTCGTATGTCCCAAAAAAGTGGGATTGTTCCAATTTTGCATGCCAAGAAAAGTGTCTCACCAGAAATTTATAAAAATACAGATTTTAGAGTTTACTGTGAACGGTCAAGATGAACAAACTAAATGTTTATATTTTTGTTACCTCTACAAATCCATAATTATTAAATTTCTAGGCCCTAGTCATTATACTTATGACTGCTGTCTAACAAATGTAATGACGTATATTGCTATACCTGATGCAGACTGCTGAGGTGGTTGTGTTGGTGTCTCGCCAGCTTGCTGGGGTGCATTTCCTGGAGCAGCAGCAGCAGCTGGAGGCTGTTGGAAAGGCTGCTGAAAGGGTTGCCAGAAGGGAAATGGTCCAGGGAAAACACCTGCATTACCTCCAAGCAGAGGCTGGAAAGGATTCACACCTGCCAACAAAAATGCACTCATTTTTCAATATTTTCCACATTAACATTTTATATATACTGAATATACCAATCATTAGAGAGGCTGTCTCCCTTGGTGTCCCTCTGAGTTGATAGGAGCACAATAAAGATTTTATAATACATAAAAACGTTGATAATTTTCGGGTAAACTTTACCCTTTATCAGTCACTGGAGAAGATGGAGAACAGAGTGTAGGGCTGCCAACTGAAGTCATTCCATATTTACAAAATGTAGGGCTGCTAACTGAAGTCATTCCAAATTCACAAAATTAAGTCATTCCTTATATACAAAATGTCATGTTCTCTGGTTGGATGGGAAAAAGAGAGGTTATTATCTAATGTTAGATTTAGTTCCCATCTTCTGACCTGGGAAAGCTTGAGGTCTGGGAGGCTTCTGACTATTTTAATTGTGAAACAGTCTTCGAAAAATGTATCATGTTCTATGGTGTGTTTAGAAACTGGTTTATCTGGGTTTCTGGATTTGCAACCAAATCGGTGGCCATTCTTTCTTTTGCGAAGAGTTTCTGTTGTCAATCCAATGTATCGAGCTGGGCATAGGTTGCATTGAAGTTGGTACACTATGTTGGAAGAACCACATGTATGGTGACCAAGTATCTTGTATTCTCTTTGTGTGGCGGAACTTTTGAAGCTATTGGCTGGATGATGAATGGGACAAGTTTTACAGGAGGGCCTATTACATGGGAATGTGCCATGAGGTTCGGAATTGAGTTTGGGTGGTTTTCCCAAGTTTTTAGGTTTCACCAGTTTTTTCTTTAGGTTTGGGAGTTGTCTGAATAACACAGATGGAGGTTTAGGAAGCAAGTCCATTCGGTTGGAGTATACCCATCTGTGGACTGCTGTTTTCACTTAGCTGCATCTGCCCTTCGTGACGAACGCTGTAACATTCATGCTGATGGTGTCAAACCTCACGACAATCGCTCGCCCCCCATATTGCTGCAGCTGCTCGTAAGAAAATCAACAAATTTGGTTGGGAGGTGCTCCAGACCTGGCACTGTCGGACTTTCATTTGTTTTGTCCCATGAAGAAATTCCTGGCCGGTAAACGCTTTGCATCAGATGCAGAAGTGAAAACAGCAGACGGCTATACTCCAACCGAACGGACTTCTATGAACAGGGTATTTTGAAACACGATGGAAGAAATGTGTTGAGAAACTTGGCGACTATAAAGAAAAATAGAAAAAAGACACCCCTTCATGTGTGCATTTGTTTGTAATTGTACCTATTAAACTTTCTGCAAAAAAAAATTATTGTGTGTTACTTTTCGATCCACCCTCGTACAACATTACTGCAATAAGAATCTTTCTCTCAGCAGAGCTAATTAAGAGTAGTTGCATAGTATTGTACAGCACTACGTCACAATCTGCATGCTCCTGGGAGGAATGAAATGAAAATACTGACCTGGTTGTTGAACAGGTCCACCAGGAGCTGCAGCTGGAGCCCCCTGTGGTTGCTGGGGTTGAGCTTGTCCTGCCTGTGCAGCACCTGTTGATGGTGTGTTTGTTCTCAAGATGTTCAGTCTGCAAGTCGGGCAAGTCTGCTGGCGTTGGAACCATGAGCGCAAGCAGGAAGTGTGGAATATATGGTTACACGGAAGCTTCTTTGATGCTATAAACAAACCAATCAACAATATTTATATCTCTATATATATAAAAGGCTTTGTCCTGACTGACTGAATGAATGACTGACTGAATGACAGGAATCAACGTACAGCCTAAACTATAACAGGTAGAGACTTGGAATTTTGACAGTGCCTTCGTTTCCTAATGTAGATGCTCACTAAGAAAGGATTTTGAAAAATTCTGATTCTAAATGCCAAAAATGAGTAAAAAACGGGCAGAAAACGTGCATTTTTTGCGTTTCCGAAGCGTAATATATTTCAATGTCAAATCAATTACAGCTGGCTTTGGCTGTTTTTGTCAAACCTTGGAAATGAAACTTTCGCGATCGCTTGAATGTTGTAGCTCACGCTGGTCGATTCATTTGTTTTTAATGTCAAGGCACGCATACATATGAAATTTTCAACCTAATCCCGAAGAGGATTCTTCTTCTTCTTCTTCTTCTTCTTATTATTATTATTATTATTATAAGTGGGATAATCAACATAGGCCTAAATATGGTCAAATGTTGTTCGATTTGGACGAAACTCACTGTACAGGGGTTTTCTGGGCCAAGGACCTCGAATCTGAGGACGCTTTTACCAGACGATACTATCTAATCGTGGTATGTAGTCCACGTGATTTAGGAGTTAATAAATATAATGATATAACTATTATGCTCTTGATTTTTAATTTTGAAATAATTATCGCGGGCGAAGCCGCGGGCACATGCTAGTTATGTATATTCTAAAGTTAGGAAAAGCTCATTTTTAATACATTCATATAATTTTATCCATGAAGCTTTGTAACAGCTACAAATATTTTTCCTCGCATTATATCCTCTCACAATAACAATTTCCAATAGCTCTAAAAGATGGTGGACCTACAAGATTAACGACTTCTTCATAAATATTAACAGAATCAAAGTTTTGTAAATTTCTGGTTTATAGACTCAGAACTAGCGTCCAAAAGCTAGGAATTTTACAATTTTCAACATGGCTGATATTAGTACCGGTACAAGCCAAAAAGTCTAATTGTTGAATTTACAGGATGACAACATTTTATTGTATAGGACTACGAATGAAGATATGAAGATACGTACTATACTATTCTAAAATGTTTGCTGTGAATTACTTTCAAGCTCTTTAAATATGCCAACCCTAGTATTTTTAAACTGAAACCACAACAATGAAACACTTTTCCTGTTATACCATTTTTTCTTTTAACTGAGATATTTAAGTGGACACCTGACAGGAAAAAACATCCCATAGAAAATGCCATAATACTCAATACATCATTATCTGACCGTATAGGTACAGTAATTAATGCAATGTTTCAATCAGTCCCTTATTGCAAACATTTAGTTAGAAGCATACAACTGTAGCAGAGTCCCATCTCAATCATACACTAACAAATAATTTAAATGCTCCATGAAGTATCAGGATTCTATGAATGTACTGCATTTTTTATTATGGTTATTCAAAAGAGATAAAACAGGATGTAACCCGATAACAGGAACTGCAGCCAAAATTCCAAGATTTTAGTGAAAAGTCAATTGCTTTAATCTCAATAAAACATTATTTTCTATAATTAGTATTTTTTAATTTGGGAGTTATATCACTCAGACTAACATAATCTAAATGAAAACATCTATAGAACCATTAGAATTTCCATCAATTCAATATTTACCTGTGACCATTTCTTCTCGACAGATTATGCATACATTATCTGCTGCAGCCAATTCTTCTGGTGTAGCATCAGGATACAATGTGTTCATGTTACGGATGGCACGGCGAGATAGAATAACATCGTTGAAAGCTTTCTTAAAAGATCTGAAATTTAAAAAAGATAAAAATAACATTCCTATTTCCATATTGAGAACAAGTAAAATAAAGTTGAAATATTATATTAAAAAGTATAATCTTACCTCATTGTATAATACATTGGTCTGAATGCAAACAGTGGCAATGTGTATATTCGCACCATTATAGCAACAAACGCTATGTACAAAAACACTTTGAAGAAACCTGTAAACAAGCAATGGTATTACAAATAATCCTCGTCAATCCACATTGCGGTCTATTATGAGAAATACCGTATTTTTTGGACTATAAGACACTCTGGACCATAAGACATGCTGTAATTTTAGGATGAAAATTTAAGGGAAAGAACTTTAATACGACTGGAAACAAAAATTCATGCAAGATTTTGTAGACTGTCGAAGGTAAAAGAAGTCCTTAAAGGTAGATGATATTAATGAAACGGAGATATAAAATTATAACACTCCAGCCCAAAGTTACCAACTTTGATTGCTTCATACAGAAAATACTCTTTTAGTTAAAAATATTTGCACGTAATTATTAAATAGACTCAGTTTGATGAAAATTGAAAATATTAAAATTCACTATGCCTTTTTAAATGTCAAATTTCTCAGTGATTGCAAAAATTGTCATACTTAGTGGATGAAAAGCTTTGTCTTTACGTTGTCAGCTGTGTACCAGATAATTAATAACAGCTGTCTGCACACTCCAATTTGGCTGGCTCCATGGTGCGTAATTCATTACAATTAATTAAGTGGAAGGAAAGGAAATAGACATTAAATCCATGTCTGGGATATTAATACAAGTAAGAATCAGCTTGAAAAATGTTATGTCATAACCGGGATTTGAACACGGATCTTCGGCTTAACGCGCCGATGCTCTACCATTGAGCTACCATGACAACATGCCAGTCTGACATCAAATTCCTCAACTGATTCAGAAGACAAGGCAAACCACGGGAGGTTTCTCTCCGTCGAGAACACACATCCAAATGGCGTCCTACACCTTGTAGGTACTTTGAAGCCTAGTTATTATTTCCGGTTATGACATAAAATTTTTCAAGCTGATTCTTACTTGTATTAATATCCCAGACATGGATTTAATGTCTATTTCCTTTCCTTCCACTTAATTAATAGTATATAAATAATAACTAGGCTTCAAAGTACCTACAAGGTGTAGGACGCCATTTGGATGTGTGTTCTCGACGGAGAGAAACCTCCCGTGGTTTGCCTTGTCTTCTGAATGAGTTGAGGAATTTGATGTCAGACTGGCATGTTGTCATGGTAGCTCAATGGTAGAGCATCGGCGCGTTAAGCCGAAGATCCGTGTTCAAATCCCGGTTATGACATAAAATTTTTCAAGCTGATTCTTACTTGCATTACAATTAATCTATCATTTATTACTATCTCACAAAATTTAACGGCTGTCTAAAAAATAGGTGGTGGTGTTGGGGATGACTGATTGGTTATTTGACTGATGACAATAAGCAGGAAGGAGAACATGAAGATGACAACATTACAGTATGTGCTTAGAAGCTATTTGCTACTTACCCATAACTAATTCTGTGTACAGTAAAAAGACTGCTTTGTTATCCCATGGGTTCTCGCTGTTGAGATCAATTGTATGGAGTGCATACTTGATGGTGATGTTTATAATGATCGTCAGAAGGATGGCATATTCAAATCCAAACACCAGTTGCACAGATGCACCTTTGGTTACTGTTGACTGATAAGCATGACCTACAAAATGTAGATCTAATGCTCCAAGCATTGTGAGCAAAGCTGAAAAATATTAGCCATTATAGTAGTGAAGAAAATAATGAAGTTTATTATTTTTTATTATTCCCTTGTAAATTATTATATTAAATGAATTTTATGTTCATATAGTAGTCCTACAAACTCATCGCCCGATAATCCAGCAGTTCGGATTACTCGACAACTATGACAACGGAAACAATTTTTTGGCAAGAAATTGGGTAAAGTACCAGAATTTTGTAGTAATTTATTGACACATCATTTCGGTTTCATAGAAGAGTAACTATATCCATATGATGATTTTAATGGTGTTTGTCATATTTGAGGCAAATAAATTCCTTCATTTTCTCAACAACAGTTTTAATTGTGAGCCCTTATTCTCTATAACTCAGTATTACGAAACTCAGTGCTCTTTCGATCCGCATTAGGCAGAGTTTACGGGATACCTCTACTGTATTTATATTTAGGGACATACCAGTATGTTATTTTTGAACTGCTCCTGAGAAGAGAATAGCTCATTCAGGTGGCATTTCAATGTAAAACTTATTGTTTTTAGTAACACCAAAGGCAAATAATAAATAGGTAAAATTGTCCTTTTCCACATATCCTTTGCAAGTGTATCTCTCACGGGTACCAAAGAATGATATCCTGTGGCCTAGACCATGTCAGGAATTGTACCTAGTTGAGAAATACTATCACAAATTAAAATTTGAATTAATGTTATTGAATAAACACCTTACAAATTCAAGGTATCGTAATATGATCATTGCATTTACTATTGCTTCTAGATTAAGATGTAGATGTATGTAGGGACATACTTAACTCTATGGCCTTTATCAGGAACGTGATTCACTGACAAGACTGGTAGCCCAATATCACTCTCTTGAAAGTTTTAAGTCTCATATTTGTTTAAAACTAACATTCATGGTACGAAGGATTTGTCTGCGAATATTAAAGAGGCTGTATTCACATTTTCACTAGCTAAAAACCAGTGCTTTTTTTTTCTGGGGGTACTCAGGGGTACAGATACCCCTTAAAGATTTTTCAAGTTTCATATAGGAGAAGATTATTAATTTCCACAGTTTTGAAATTGGGATAAATTTGAGCCAAACAAAATAATTAAAGTGATTATAAGCATCAATTGCATTAAAGTAGCTATTTTTGTGTTATTTTGTTATCTATAGGCCCGTTTGTTTTGAGAGATGGGGCCTAACATTAGCACTGCAATCAGGAAAACAAATGAGCGCTACAGCAGTTTTGCAATGATAACCAACATTACCATGTTTTCAAGAGTATGTTGTACTCTTCTGAATAGAGGACTAAAATCATGTACCCTTATGTCTTGTATGAACTGACTATGTCGTTTATAAAAGACTATAAATTGTGTATGCTTATGTGTAGGGATGGGTCCTCAATACTTTCGATACCTTTATACTCTCGATACTTGCATGGTATCGGCATCGAGCGATACTTCAGAAAACTCGCTCTGTACTTTTTCGATATTTTGGTAACTCTGCAATTCTACAATTAAGTGAGAATGCTAGTATTTTTTTAACAAAAACTTGTAAGTGGACTGTTTCAAAAACTAATTTTAGTTTTAATGTAGAGTTTAAACATAATTAGAGGCTACTGATGATATTAAATCTTGTCTCATTAAATATGCACAAATAATTAATTTAGTTGGTATTACACTGTTCTCTCAACTTTTAATTTTCTATCGGTATCGAATATCGAGAAAATCAAGTATCGACCCATCCCTACTTATGTGTTTTTGAAATGTGCAAGAAACCCTGTGAGCATATAATGGTCTTAATTGCAGCTTTCAGGCAGAATTGATATGTAGGCATAGCTATGAACAGACTCTACCTCAGAGGATTTAAAAAACATTATGCATTTTGTCTGTGATTCCACTTTCTTTCTTGTTCCATCAAGTCATAATCGACAGTACCCCTTAAATTTCCTTTAGAAAAAAAGCACTGCTAAAAACCATATTCAACTTAAAAGCCTCAATTCAGTCAATCCTTCTCCTGCCTCAGTCTAACCCCTGACAATCGATGTTAGAATGAGTCAAGCAATCAATGTGATCAATATAATATATGCCACATACAACATGGAAGAGGTCACATTGGTTTCACAATCCATACTTTCTGATATGTATAGTGATAGACAGAATTCAGATTTTCATGGATAAGTATGAGGTACCACTTGCTGAAAAGGCTGCTTGTTAATTCTCACAAAGAAAATGTCAAATCCTCTAACTTTAAAATCTGAAATGATCTGACATAATGAGACCACAAGCAAAAAATGCTCTGCCCACTACAGTAAAATCAAAATTTACCATTTTTGGGGGATATAGAATGATTTACTTTAAATGGGATTAGCAATTCTGCTATTTTTAATAAAATCAGGTAAACTGATGTAACAAAGTGCCAGTATGTTTTTGTTTAAACAGTTATGACTGCAATTATGATATGCAGAATATGTTTTTTTTTAAATTGATTTCCAAGTTAAGCTCCAGATTTATTCATTAAGCAGGGCTTACGGAAGAACAAAGGTCTAGTTTTTTTTTAATGAGATTAAAATCTTCCAGCATCCCCTGAACTGTACAGATATGTGATATCATGACAATCGCACACTCACATAAAAATGTCAAAAAAAATTCAAATTGGCCGGTTTCGGGTTTTGAACCATGGACTCCAGAATGTGAGGCCGAAGCGTTACCATCTCGGCAACCGGGGTCATTTTAACGGTCTAGTTGGATAAGCGCTTGTAAATCGATAGTGTTTTTTGTCATAGCTACCTGTATTTTAATTTCCAAGGCCTTATAAGATAACAGTAAAACAATAGGCAGTGTTGTCAAGATAATTGATTTTCATTTTTTTTTATAAATTCTTTCGAATACGTATATTACCATAAAATAGGCACTAAATTGAGCATTACTCCGAAACAGGTCAACCGATTTTATCTATTATAAATAGACGTCTTCCCATGGACATTATAAATGCGTATACGAAGTTTCATAAATATACGATAAAGCGTATTTGAGTTATTGCGCCTTTAAAGTAGACATTAAATTGGGGTTTACTCCGGTACCGGTCAACAGATTAGGTTCAAATTCAATAGGGCACTTCTCATGAACGTCATAAATGAGTATACCAAGTTTCATGGAAATCCGATACAGCGTATTTGAGTTATGGCACTAAATTGGGCATTACACCGGTACCGGTGAACCGATTTGGTTCAATATCAATAGGGTTCTTCCCATGGACATTATAAACGTGTATACCAAGTTTCATTAAAATTCGACAAAGCGTATTTGAGTTATCGCGCGTACAGACACATGGACGGACGGACGGACGGACAGACATTTTTCGTCCCCCACACAATCTCATAAAGTACCATACTGGCACTTAATAATTAAAGCAGGGTTTATGCATAAATGTTATTTATTTACAAACTATAATATCTATTAAAACTAGTGAGCATCAGATATTATGGTATTTGCTGAATTGCAATTTAGCTATTTCTAATATTTTAACTCTTGGGTTTTTTAAATTTTATTTTTAAGACGTTCATCGGTGAAAGTCCCAAGTTCCATTTTCTATACAAAGCAAAGTGTAACTGTTTCAAAAGCTACAAAAACTTTGGTAAGTCACAAGCTAACTGGCCAAGGTTTTTAACACAGAAGTCGATCAGAAAACAAGTGTTTTCAAATATGGAGGGAGTGCCAAAGGCCCCTTGTCTCAAGATCGCATGTTACTGCGATATATCAAAAGTTTACACTGCTATCAGCAATAATCTGATACATTTTTGCAAGAAAAATTTGCAGTTCCAAAACATTTATACATTACATGTTGAACTGAAAAATTATCAAAATTTGATATAAAATGTGGGTAAACATTAAATCAAGGTTTGATAAAGCAGAGTTCTTCCGTACCACCTTGAGACCCAGAAACTGAAGTGGAAATATTAAATGACATAACATCAGTGGCTGGAAAATCTCGCTTCGGAGTACAGTGATAAGTCTTTGTTAACAGGCTATGACTCATCATATCGGCATTCGAGCTGCTGACAATAACAGCAATATATGGTATAATCAAGAGATCTAATTTGTACATTTTACAATAGTCATGGTTTTTTTTTGAATTGTAGAGAACTTATTGTATCCAATTCCATACACACAGTTGTGAAAATAATATGTGACAGTCCTGTATGATAGCCCGAATATAGCCCACACAACCCGCGACACAGATCTCCCATACTTCACAGTAAACAGCTAACTTCAAACATCAATAATTTATTACAGGAAATTACTACAATAAAACTAATTACACCATATAAAAGGGCATAACTTTATCGACAACTTGAGATACAACACTACAGATTTTATTAACCCGTTACATCATTTTAAGCAAACATTATAAATAACTCCGATAGTTTTTATCACATAGAATGCAGACTTATATCATTCGACGCAGATAAAATCAGCCTATCCAATAAAAACAATACCAGCAATGATAACCTTCAGTGATCATAGTTATCAACAGAAACATATTTTGGGGGAGGTACGCTTCCTGTCTGTCCGACACACTGGAGCCGGCATTACTTTGACAGCTGGAATTAATGTCCTAGCCAGTTTCAACGTTTCCTAACCGACTAATTTTCAAACCATCTAGCAGAAAGATTCATTCTGAACCAATTAGGAAATAGTAGAAAGAATACTTGACCAATGACAGAATAGCAAGAGACAAAACTCAGAAGTGATATTACCGCTAACACAGAGGAACCCGGGACCACTTGACGGACATACAACGACGAGACGACACCACTGGACAACGTAAAATATATATCTTGTTTTACAATGTAATTATTATCCGCGCTTAATAAATAGATAGAAGTTAGAAAAATTCACATCGCTGCGCGTACATCGAGAATAATAAAGTTAATTAATAAGTGCAATCATAGATTAAACTAGTAACGCTTTAATCTGATCCGGAGCGGAGCTTTTAATTGTCGCCCGAGAATTTTGCAAGTGTAATAAATATTTCAGTCCGCGCTATACAAAATAGATTTCTTCGAAGTGTCATATAAAATAATTCCTAGAAAGTGAAAGCGCGTAGAACTTAAGAACATTAAATAATTAATAGACGTAAAATAACAAAGTGCAATTTATATTTTATATCGACGAAATATAACTTACTGTAAAAAGGACTTACAACATCTGGATTCTTAACTACCTTAACTCTGCAATTCTACGAATAAGTATTTTGGACAATATATTACTTTTTGGAACCACTTATATATTTTTGTTACTTCAAGATTCCTGTAATTGAACCCCCTTTTTGTTTCTGACCCTTGAACTTTCTCTAGCCACGACCCTAGATAAGATCGACTGCAATAATCTACTGACTGAGCAAACTAGCTGGCACCCCTATAAAAAAATTCCACATCACGTTACGTCCACCAACGAGCTCTCATAAATAGCAGCGGCAACTCATTTGAAACTTGTGTTAGGTTACTGTCTTGCAACAGAATTAATTTTCAAATGTATTATGATAGCCTATATTTTCAAAGGCAATTTTACTTTAACTTCTCTTTCATTCCAAAAAAATTATTGTCCACAGTGGCAAGCTGCCAGTGCAAGATTTTTTAAATTTTTTTTGTTTTATTTTTTTAATTCAGCTGTATTTATACTCCTTTTAGGTACAAGGCCATATCAGGAGTTTGGGATCTGTGTCCACACAGTAGGATAGACCATGGAACTATTGATTGTCAACTATCTTCTATTGTTGGTGTATTTTCTGGAGTAAATTTCAACTGATATTAATTTAAATGGCTATGATACAAGATGAAATGGTGAGGATGATTCATGGTACATAAATATCCAAATAGCCTTTACGACTGGGGAAACCATGAAAAAACTTGTCAAATTGGCCGGCCATGGGATTTGAACCTGGGACCTCCCGTATGCAGAAGAAGGTAAACATTTATCTTGTATAAATTTTTCAAAATGTCCAAGCTCATGAATATTGTATAATTTTCCTGTAATCTATATACATTATTCAGGGCTACATTTTGGGACTTTTCATTGGGAACAGGCAGCAAATTTTTCTGAATGTGATCTTGTTATACCGTAACATTACTATCACTAGTATATTTGATACTCTCCTTATGGGTATCATATTCCATGCTATAACCATTTTTTTTTAAATTTTAAATTTATAATTTGCTCATCAAAATTTCAAGGATTTCTTGTTTTGTTTTTTCTTTGGGGGGGGGGGGGACAGATTGGTAGACCGTTCCTTTATGGTCCTAATCCTTGAGAAAGACATCTATCCTGAGTTATTCCCTCTAACAGGATAAACAAAACAAACATAACAAGAAATATTAAACTCACTGGAAGTTAAATGATATGTAACAGTTAAATACAAACCAACAGAATTAAAGCCTGACAAAATAATAACTACAGACTGCTGGAAGGTTAAGCATGGTGGTCTGAAAAGATCTGAATAATTTGTGGAGGATAATGACATAGTTTAGCACTTTTAAGTTCCCACGACAATCAATACTGTCAGTGAAAATTTCATGAAATTCTAAGAAACTTACATAACACTCGTATATGGAATAACCAGGATATGACTGGACTTCTCTCCATCTGTAAATAGTAAAGAATAATACTATTAATTATTTCATAAACACATAATTTTACGATGTAAACATGTATTCATGAATCCACCGAATATTGTTTCTACTGAACAGTACATGAGAAGGATTCCTCTGACACTGGGATTCGAACTCATGAACTTTGGCTTCCCATGCTGATGATCTACCAACTGAGGTAGCCCAGATACACCTTTAAGGAGGAAGGTACTTTTGACTAGGATAAAATTAGGTAACTTTGAAATTTGGCATGGTTAATTTGCATTATATCTATATTATTAAGTTCCTTTCAAAAAAGATTTAAATATATTTTTGAACCAAGTAGGAATTTTTGAATGCCACATGAATTTCATGCAGTTCAACAGCGTTTAAATGCTAGCATTCTTGATTATTTGAATTTTTAAATAAATCTTAGGCCTACATGAAATTATTAGCAATACCCACATCTACAACATGCACTATTGGATCTTAGTGACATCTCTCCAAAAAAAATTGATTTTAAATTTTTACAGAAGGAACTGAAGAATTTTCTTGAGAAAAATCTAAAAAAATAAACTACACAAGCTACAGAAACAAATTTATTAGATTTTGTTGAGGTGCCTAAACTACACAATCTTGCAAAATTTCATTACAATATCATATCAATATAGTTAAGCTTTACCTCTGAAAATTTAAAATGTGAATCTTAATTTAAGTTTAAAAGACCAATATTTTATTCAAATTATTAAAACTAATGATTCTTGAATTGTGATGGAAATGCTTTGCAAAACTGTTAGTTATGGAAAACAGGCAACCAGAAGTACCTACTTATCTGCTTAAAAGTGGGTGATTTCTTCAAACCTTTACTACCACAGTTACTAAGAAAGTCAAGTAGAATAATTTTTCTTTCACCAAATGAAATATGAAAATCTACAATATAAAGGACAAAATAATTTTAAAATAGTATTTTTAACCCTCAAATGTGTACTTCCCCCTTCAAGGCACCATCAGTGACGTAATTTTTGTGTCTGGGTTATACTGTACAATACCATTTATATATTATATAGATTCTATATGTAAACACGAATCCACAGAATATGTTTTCTGTTGTGGAACTAATTTTAAAAAAAACATTAAGATCTAATTAGCTCCATCTGCAAAATTATTAAATGCAAGAACTTGTGCATCATAAGAAGAGAGCAAGTATTAAGGAACCTGACTTTGAATAAAATCAAACAGTTATTTATTGTGTCACTATATATGCACAAACATGATTGTTAATTAGAAAGCTGCGGGAAATATAAATGGATTTTTAAAGAATCTAAAAGGAAATCAAGATGAAAAAGAGGGCTGTCGTACAAAAAAGAAATGGAAGCAAAGAAAGGCACAATGGAAAATACAGAAGTAATGAAAGGAATTAATTGAAACTTGAGATGGAGGTTTAACATACGTAACTTCACTTAATTCAAGCACTGACCATATAGTATAGCTGATGATGAGTCATGAAGGATTGCTCGAAACATGTTCAGGTCAGTGCTTGAATTAAGTGAAGTTACGTATGTTAAACCTCCATCTCAAGTTTCAATTAATTATAACTTCACTATATAAACTTCCTACAAATTCTAGGATAATGAAAGGAAGTTGGCAGATTTCCAAAAACAGTGATGCCAAAAGGAAAAATAAGCAAATACACAAGATAAGATATCACAAAAAAGTCACCTGGACAAATAACTAGGCCGGATATTAGAGTAACATTTTACACTGAAGGTTCAGGACCAACTGTTAATCATCAGTTTTGCATGCCATATAAAAGCTAGATTTATGTATTTTTTTATTATTTTTCTTATTTATAGTACTATAACAGAAGAATATATTACATTTTGTTGAGAGGAACTAGTGAAAAAATCCACTACAGTAATATTATAATAACCTACAGTCAAGCCACGATATATGCCCCTCTTTACAGTGCCACCCTCGCACTGCACCAATAAATGCAAATGAGCGGATCTTTCCCCATATATAATACATAAGAAACCTTGTTACTGTGCCAATTCATTTAGTGCCAGTGAATATATGACAAGATTTTTACAAAATGTAGATTGCAGTGATTTTTTTTCAATTGCAGAATTATTTTAAAATTGGTGTGGATGTTAGGAGGATTATTTAAGAAACATACTGAAAACATTTAAGAAATAAACGTATCTCCAAGAAGTGAATGTAAATGTAGTGCGGTGGAATGTTAAGAAGTTGGACAGACAGCCTGCGTGAGGTTGGAGCAGGTAGAAAGACATTTCCATGTCCATTCAGCTGTTAAACACTACACTACAGTTGCTCGTACGATTGTTAAAATGAAGAGAGCTGTTGTTACACTTCAAGAGAAATGAGAGGTTTGTGAATATAGTGAAAGATTTCCAAAGTCTAGCCAGCAAGCTATTGCATCACAGTTTTCATTATTGTGGGGGAAAACTGTTAGTCGGAGAAGCATAGACAATATTGTGAGTGAGAGAGAGAGAAATGGTTAAGCATTCTTCTGTTTCTCCATCACGACTTAGCTAAAACATGAAATTATTTTTTAAATTAAACTTCGTTTTAGTGCCATCCTTGCTTTGTGCCACTAAATGTTAGAGAACGGATGGTGGCATTATATCGAGTGATAACCGTATTAATAACTTAAAAAGAGGTATACTTACAAAATCTACCCTGTCTTCGGCTAACCAGTGGAAAGACTTCAGGAATAGGAGAACTGTGAATAGGGCCACAAATTTTGGGCTGAAGTCATCTCTGAAAACTGTGAAAGCCAGGCATGTTTCTGTGACTGCATACCATGATCTTTCCATAAGATGCTGAAATCAGAATTGTTATGCGTCAGTAGATTAAAAATGCCTCTGGAAGAAACTGGAACCATTTATTACAAAAATAATGCATGCATAAATAAGAATTAGAACTTTCAGCAAAAACTTCTGAATTAAGCTTTAAAGAATCAGAAAAAAGAGAGACATCTGTTCACAAAATTCCATAAAAATTACCTCAAATTCTGCAGCTCTCAACTGTCCGAAGAAGACTTTCCTCATTAGCTTTCCCATCAAAATGACTAATATGAATGCTTGGACATATATTACCTGTAAGAACAGAACAATATTACATACCGTACAGTATAATTTGGTATTGAAAACTTTAAACATTTAGAAAAATGTTTACGCAAGTCATGCTCCTGTATCCCAATTTCTAGTTTCATTGGAAAATTTCCTGGTTTACTGTCTCGACATTTTCTGTAACATATGAATCATTGCTGTTATTCAAAAATCTCCTAATTCCAGTGGTATCTAACTCTAATATCTGGATCCAGTGTGGCATATGCAAGATGCCAATCCTCAGTGATCTAGAATAAGCTCCATTGCGAGTGTTTGCATTCAGTTGTTTCAGCCTTACACAAAGCCCTGTTATTTGAGAAGCAGAATTTAATGCCTAAATTTATCGAAAATATTACTGCTTGTACCTATCCTTCAGACAATTTTATACAAAAAATGTTTAGCACAAAAGTTACAAGTATAAAGTCTTAGTACAAGGATTGCTCAAGTGGGAGTAAGAGTACAAGTAAGGTGCCAATGTTCTTCATATCACATCTCTGGAAGATGCCTAACTCACTCAATATTGTGATTTATATCTCACTTCCTAAACAGCCAGTCCATTTGAAAGAGGATCATACTTTTTGAGTAGGAAAGGTAGAATTTGTGGATAATTATGGTAGTAACGTCCAGAATAATAATATCCTATTGCTTTACAATGATGGTACTTGTTTACAACTGATGTGTTCCAGCATAAAAACATTTATTTATTATTCAAATCAAAGGCTTTATTTTACCATAGAGATCAGGAGATACTGACCTTTTTGCCCTTAATGGGTCAGCAATTTGAATACAAAGCAAGTGCCACTGACATCAACTTGGAGTGTTTAGCAGTAAGGCTAATATGTCAATGAAAATGTTTGTTCATGTTTTTAATTTCCTTTAAAGTTAATATCATGAGAATATTCATCTGATCATTAAGTTTATTGTTCATTTTACTGATATTTGTACTTCATGTACTTATTAAAAGAAAAAAGTATTATTAAAACTTTGTTCGAGAGTGAAACTGGATTATTTCCATTAGTAGGAGAGTTCATTTCATTCACAAAACAACCAGTCTTCTTTGACAGACAACATCTTTCCTCAGATTTCATTCGCTTTAACAGGATTTTTAAACTCTAACTTTTTAATCAAGTTATTTTTAAGAAACTTTGGATTATAATTACTTTTAAAAACAATAATTGGAACACACTTTCAATCAAGAAACTGATGCCAAATATTACTTGAGTCATCATCATGACTGGACATACCGCAAATGAAGTAGACTAGTATTCATTCCTAGATATCTCCAAATAGAAGGATATTTAAAATACAAAGTTTAGGAATGAAGTTTTTTTGACAGTGAAACTATACTAATTATTCAAAGTAGTCGAACGTTTGAAACACTTTTAGCTCACTTACGTACCTTTACTAGGACATGTTTCAAGAGGTAAGTACCCTCCCATCGTCGGCTAGCGGTCGACTGGCATTCTGGCGACTGTGTTGTGTGAAGTTCTGTGTGCTGCCATCTGTTTTCTTAGTGGTGAGTCTCATTACGTCATCTGCGGGCGGGATCATCCGAATTGAATGTATGGGAAAAAATCTTCATCATCAAGAATGAAGACCATGCCATGAACTTCGAGATCCCGCCCGCAGATGACGTAATGAGACTCACCACTAAGAAAACAGATGGCAGCACACAGAACTTCACACAACACAGTCGCCAGAATGCCAGTCGACCGCTAGCCGACGATGGGAGGGTACTTACCTCTTGAAACATGTCCTAGTAAAGGTACGTAAGTGAGCTAAAAGTGTTTCAAACGTTCGACTACTTTGAATAATATTTAAAATAGTTTATCTGAAAGCTCTATAAGGGAAAATTAGTGTTTTTGGTATAATATCAGGGTTTTTTTTTAATTTGTTTTACTACTATTTGTACCATCAACAATCTGGTATGCTAAGCATTGAAAGTATCAATATAACTAAAAAGAAAATTATGTCATTCATATAATTTAAGAAGAAAAAAGTAAGTTTAACAAATAGATCCAAATTATTTTGCTATTAAATTATTTAACAAACATCTAGCAGTTGAATTAATAAGATGTGAAGATGCAGGTACCTGTTGGTATATACACACACACACACAGTAAAAGCTCTGCTTATATAAATTCGATCGATGGTTTAAATAAATCTTTCAGTGGGATGGTCTATTAATACAGAGAATATGCAAGTGCGTCATTTAAAATACAAAAGATTGAGTAAAACATCTTAAGCCTTTGTTATTAACAATTCAAATTACATATTTTTAAGGTGCTTTCAATTCCACAACTAAAAGACTTTTTTAAAATTTATTTCTAAAACAGTGAATAACGGTTAAAACACACGACATTTCAACTCTTCCATAGAGTCTTCTTCAAGTGATACACCATACTGGACTGCTCATAAGGAAGATTAAATTTCGTCATGGTAACTAGTTTGTTCGCTATTGATTAAAAACATTTTAGGAATGATATTTTTGATCGATGGTGGACAAACAAGTTACCATGACGATATTTAATCTTCCTTATGAGCAGTCTAGTGTGGTGTGTCACCTGAGGAAGACTCTAAGGAAGAGTCGAAACGTCGTGTGTTTTAATCTTTATCCACTGTTTTAGAAATAGTTTTTAAAAAACACCTTTTAATTGTGTTTGACACAGTGGAATTCAGGACCAAAATGGATGTTTAGTCCTTTCAATTACCGTATTCTTATTGATCCTTTGTCAGGAAAATGATCATTGATTCTCAATTTTTTTATTTTTGTTTTAAACATTTCTTTTTTTGCAACTTCACTTTCCAAATAGTCTTTTAGAACAAGTGCAAAAGTAGCTACACACAAGAAAAACACAAGCACAAATCATTTTCTTCATAATATAATTATTTCTATTAGCGGTACTATTAATGTTCTTATCTTTACAAAGCTAATGAGCTTGTAACTTCTGCCGCTATAATAGTGGTAGGCAGTGCTTTAGTTGGAAAATATTTTATGGGGGTACTCACCTTCCATAGAACGCATATCTATTGCGAATTTAATAGTGTTTGTCATAATTAACAAATACACTCTCGTGAATTGAACATTTAATAAGTATTTTAGAACAATATCGTTCCTGTACTGCCAGTACGACGTACCGGAGCACATATTTTTCCCGGTATGGTAGAAGGAAAATAATTTTATACCGGTACGCAGTACCGGTGCGTACCGGCCCAACTAAAGCACTGGTGGTAGGCCTATTCAAGATTTATATGTGGCCTACATGTAACTGCGGACCGCCAGCGTGGTCTTGTGGTTAGCATCGCTGACTACGGATCCGTTGATCCTGGGTTCGATCCCCAGTACCTTCTCAGATTTTTCTGAGGTAGGGAGGTCTGGTAGGGGTGCACTCAGCCTTGTGATTCAAATTGAGGAGCTACTTGATAGAGAAGTAGTGGCTCCGGTCATGGAAACCACCATTAACGGCCGTGGGTATCGGCATGCTGACCACATGCCCCCCAATCCTGCCATCTGCCTATAGGTAGATGACGCAGCGGACGGGTGGTAGGCCTTGTCCCTTCGGGGATATTGTGCCACGGAGTTTAGTTTACATATAACTGCAATTTTGTTATTTTTAGAATTACAGTAGAGTCTAGGTTTTACAACCTCTGGTCATCCGACATTCCGTACCATCCAACAACTTAGTGGTAGACAAATTTTTTCTTTACTGTACTTTTGATGCAACTTTATATTATGCTGTAGTATCCTGAGATGTTGAGCTGCAAAACTGTGTAGAAAGAATCAACAGTTTGAACTGCCCGACACTGGCGTTATAAATGGCCATGAAAATTAAAAAGAACCAAGCATTAGAGCACAGCAAGAAGCAAAGAAGGTGACACATAATGAAGGATTAAGTGCACTGGAGATGCCGATAAGCAAGAACTAAGGACGTTTAATTTTTCTGGTATTTTATAAGTTATAACATACCATATTTCTTTGTTCCTTCCCCTGGATTATCTGACATTCTCTCTTATCCCACCCCTCCCAGGTCCAGTTTAGGTCAGATAATCAAGGCTCTACTGTATTACTAGAATAGAAGTTAAACTAAAATATAGCCCCATTATCGGTATCTATTAAATTACTTCTTAAACAGAATGCTATTCGTCCCCTTTCCCATATGCTTAAGAGAAATGCAACCTACCTACAAATAAAGTTGAAAACCTTGATCTAGAGCAAGCCTATTCAACCGACGGTCGTTGGAATTATTATTGGGCCTGCAAAACAGGGGGGAAAACTACATGGCTTTCATGAGGATAGCCTATTGAATAATTATGTTAACTTCTTGCCGATTCATTTCTTCAAAACAGAACAGAAAAAGAGACAAGTTTTATCACACTTCTTTCAGATGACAAGTTTTTCCAGCTGAGAAAATAAGCTCTTCAGATCATCTAAGTATGAATGGAAGAACATACTTTTGTGAAAGTGCGTTTTCTAGTACAAAATTTATCAATTGAAGTACAAGATTTGCCTCAGCGACTGTTCTTTACTATTCTTAACAAAATTCGGAACTACTAATAGGTTATAAAAGTGGACATAGCCTATCTACCTTGATGAAAAATCAAAGCGTCCTCAGTACTCTAATTAGCAGGTCAGGTGACTTTTCTCCCATAGTGTATTTGGTGAAGGCTGCTATTTTAAAATGATTTAGTTCATCTACCAATGAAATTGTGATAACGACAATAATCTTTATGGGTGCTCTTTTTAAATGATAAGCCAACTGGCGTTAGCTAATATGAATTGAAATAAAGTAAATTTTAATTTGACCCATCAAGTTGACTAGTCTAAATCAATTTAGCCCCCAAAATGTTTAAAGCTGAAGAGGCCTGACAGAATTGCTACCAGTACTCTGGTAGTCAAACCATCACATTACTTTGTAGGCTACTGGTAATTAATTTGGGATAAACAAGTTGTTCTGGTTTCTACTCAAGGACTTACTGACTCTCC
This sequence comes from Ectobius pallidus, assembly GCA_964059195.1. Lineage (NCBI taxonomy): Eukaryota > Metazoa > Arthropoda > Insecta > Blattodea > Ectobiidae > Ectobius > Ectobius pallidus. The sequence goes on along the minus strand of CAXKWD010000003.1, from coordinate 26,039,069 downwards.
TTCATGGCTAATATCTTCCATCTCTCCTCGCACTTGTTCATCCCATGTGTAAAGCTATTGACAGCATTGTATGATGGAAACAAAAAAAGTCAAAAGATCATAACCAGCCAATCAGAGTCTTGGAAAACAAACAACGGCCCACATCTGGTAAATTTCGTAGTGTCAAAGAAGACCCAACTTTTTTTTTTTAAACTTTGAATCTACTTCATCAATCTGTTTGATATTATAACAGTGTGTGGCCTGTAGATTGTCTCCTAATAATATGATTACCTGCCTATGATTGTTTATCTCATTGGTTGCTATTTACAATGATGCAAACAGTTTTACAAGCAGAAAGAACAAGGGCAAGGTTTGTGACATGCAGCACAAGATTAGTGACAGGTTAGGTTAGGTTAGGTTAGAGATAAATAACTCTAGATTAGTAACAGGTAGCTCTAGTGACAACATCACCACCACCAAGTTTCCTGCCCTGCTTCATGGCGAGATAAATTCTGCCACACTTAATGTCATGTCCAGCATCCGAATCTCACAAGTAACCAGTAAAAATTACGCCATTTTAGGTTATAATAAGTGTCCACTTCTTCACGATTTGACTGACATTTCGCATATTTTTAGAAACAAACTGAGTTCACATTCCCATGAATTCTATTGTTTTCGAAGAACATTACAACCTCAAATATGATCTTTTTCGAGTTTCTAAATAAAATAAAAAATAAAAAAAAAACACACACAAACACGCACACACAGCGTGAAGTGTTGTACAATCCCCGTAGCTTTATTCACACCAAATGAAACGTAAAACATAAAATAAGGGCCCCAATATAAGTTCACTAACATAACAGAAAGAAAGTAGTGCAAGAAACAAAACAGTGTATCGTGGCTGTTTACAGTGCATCTATGAACCCGTATTATTAATGGAATGGATAATTAAAATAACCCAATAGGACTTATGATCCAATATTACAACACCTCCTGAACTACAATCTCAAAGTCAATGAAAGGGAGGAGTAATTTGAACATACACAAAAATATGACCTTAACACAACTAAAATGAACTTACAGCTTATGAGTTCAGGCACTTACAGAAGGCATAATTGTTTTAATGAAAATGTACAAAATCCTAACAAATGATGTCAATAAAAGCCCATACTCTTATTGGACATATCAATAAGCAAAATGTCATAAGCTTAGTAATGGGTTACGTACCGCCATACTTGGATTTGACTTGGTTATGTAAACGACTGATGGATAAAACTGCTTCTTTTGATAGTATGCATTTCCAATTACAGCAGTTGTTAATGCTAAACTAAGTAACGTAATTCCTGCCGCTCGCATTTTCGAAATATCGTCAGCTGTCGAACTAATTCTCACTTGCTGTCACCACAAAAAAATTTCAATATAACCGTGCTGCCATCGGTAGAAAGTTGATGCACTACAAGTTTACGTGTCTTGCTGTTGAGCTCGGTAGGATTATCCGCGCGAGTTTAAAACTCCGTAAGTGGCTTATTAAAAGAAAACTGCTATGTTGCGGTGTTTAATGAAAAACTGAATAATGAATTGAATGCCATAACTTCAATATTATATAATTTATGTAGTCAAGTCATATTAATTCCGTGATTTTGAAGTACTGCACTGAAATGAGGACTCTTGTAACTTTCATCTTCATTGTTGTTTTGGACTCTTCTGTGCTTCAATCTCATGGCAGAATTCAAAACTAAAAATCACAATATGTCAGTGAAAATGTTTTATATATGTGCTAACTTACTTATGTTACTTTCAGGTACCAAAAAAATGTCAAACAAAGCTAAAAAAATCTGTAAATCCCCAAGGGATAAAAATACAGGGAAAGTTTCTAGTAAAGGAAAAAGTAATTGCAGAACACATGCACCTGTGGAAAATACAATTATTTTATCAAAAACTAAGATTGATGCAATGCTAGTCCAGGAAGAAGAAATAGATGCATTTTTACACCTTATAGGTATGATCCTGAACACATTCTATTCATTCCTATACCCAAAACAATTGAGGCACAAATTCATACATCTAAATGCTAGTCTTCTCTATAGAGATATAATAGTCAAACATAATATAACATGTACTGTACACATGAATGTCAGCAAAGGCTCCAGGTTCAATTCCAAATTCAGGAAAAATTTCCTCTAAAGATACTTATTAACAGTTTCTTCTCTTTCCTTTTAGATACTGATTGTGTAATTCAACAGTTTCTCAAGAGTGACACGTGTGTTCAGCTCGCTGACAGATATCTCATAGCTATGGTGTTCACCTACTTCAAACGGGCTCGATACACAATCAAAGAATTCACACGCTACAATTTCTTTGTAGCTTTGTAAGTTTATTATATGTTTCATTTGTTTTATGTTCTGTTGTCTATGCACATTTGTCTTAGGAGGAAATCCTACATAGTTCTGATTAATCCCTCAGAGGGTCCCTTCATTGTTTAAACAATAAAACCACGAAAAAAATGCAAATTCAATCAGTAAAATAATTATCTTTGGTTTATGGGTGAATGTTTGCCATCGCTGATTTGCCTTATCATCTCCTTTTGTAAGGACATGTATGCAGCCTGACAATCGGGCCTTACAGGACCATGACCTGTCATGGGAGGAAGTATCTATGGATCACACATATACCTTTTTTACTAGGCAAGAGCATGGAGGGCCTGTGAGTGATCAGCCCTATGCTGAGGCCACTCCCTCCATTATTTAAAACTGATATTCTGTCTGATTTAACAGGTTAAAGAATCAAGAATAACATAATTTATGACAGAACTTTTGCAGATATTTAGCTCATGACATAGAAGAGGATGATGAAGATATCAAGTATGAATTATACATTTGGGCTCTGGGTAATCAGTGGCAGCAACACTACAAAGAAATGTTGGACAGCAGAAATGTTCTGTGGAAGTCAATGGACCATCGTGCTATTGTAAGCAGAGCATGTTGTGAGATGGTTAGTACTTAATTTAAAATAGGGTGATCCCATTTGTTGCGTATCAATGCAGAAATTAAGGTGAGCCTCTATCATTATCTTTGAGAGCCTGATGGATTTAAACTTCAGTCTCTTACAAAGAATTTGCCATACTGTTAATTATGAGATCCCTAGCTCATCAGCTGCACGTCGAGTGGACTTAAGGGGGCTGCGGCTATATCCTCACCTAACACAATTCACTGTTTCTTTGCTAGTTCTCAGATGTCCATGACGAGTGGTGCTCAGATATCCTTCATCATGGAATTTTTTACACCAGTTCTTGACAGTATTGGAAACTACTTGAAATCATTGAAACACTGTAAAAATGGACAGGGTTCTTGTGATATTACAAAACACTCATGCTTAGTAAATGTAATTTTGCCATTGTTGATAACTACTGCCACCTAGCAATTATCATGGCAACTAAACAAGATCTTTTCTTACTAAAAAAAAAAACCTGGAGAGTTTCTCTCTATATCAGGGAATCAATTATCATGATCTGCTGGGTAGGGCTACTTTATTTTTTAATGAAATTTTAAAAGTTTCATAGACTTATGGATAGCCATGTACATAAACTTAACAAGCCACCTCCTTCTTACTGTTGTGTCCGCTGTAAGAATATTTCCAGGCCAAACAAATTAAAGTCCTCAATTCTGTTGTGCAGCCAACTTAAATTGCTGCTAGATAACAATATACCTGCTGTGAATGAAATTGTATTCTATTTTGTAGATGGTGTTTTAGTGAACAATTGTCTCAGCACAGATATTAGTAATTAACTATAATTATTCCATTTTTTAGTACAGTATTTTGGTTTTAAGGGAGGAGTTCAAGCAAAACTTTAATCTACGGTAATAAGACTGACAAATTCTTTGGTACTATATAAAATATAAAGTATTTCAGAATATTCTAGTCTATTAGTAATGTAGTCCAAAGCAAAGAACTTCCATGCGGGGTGCACTGCTGTTTCGAGGGGGCAAGAGAGGTATGAACATACCAACATTGCTTCCATGGTGGAGGGGAAGTGAAGGGTACCATCCCAGGTAGCTCAACAGATTGTAATTGGTGGCTGGCTTGCGCAAGTAAAAGTCACATTCCTCACAGGGAAGTTATTTGCTTTGGACAACAGTATAGACTGTTGATTATGTGAATAATGTCCTGGTTTTTCAGTCCTGAAGTATAGCAACCACACGAATGTAACAAGTCTGTAGTTTGCTTTATAGGAGTACTTCTGACACATTACTTACTTACTCAATGGCAATAGACAATTCTTCAGCAAGCTAAAGGAATATTATCTATTTTATGGAACCAGAAGGTTCATTGCCGCGCTTACCTGAGTCTGCCATTCAACCCTATTCTGTGCTAACTCCAACCAATCATCCCTAGCAAATCCTACTTCCCTTAAATCCATTCTAAGAGTGTCCTCCCACCTAAGTCTAGGTATTCCGCATGGTCTTTTCCCTTCGGGTCTCCCAGTCAATACTTTTGAGATATGTCTTTCCTCCCCCATGCGTGAAACATGTCCAGCCATTTCATCCTTCGCGATTGAATTACCCTTACTATATCTGGTGAAGCGTACAGGTCATGAAGCTCGTCGTTATGCAATTTTCTCCAGTCCCCATTTTCATCCCTCTTGGGCCCAAATATTTTTCTAAGCACCCTGTTTTCAAACTCTCTCAGACTATGTTCTTCCTGATCAGTAAGCAGCCATGTCTCACATCCATATAATACAACCGGCAGGATAATGATACCAAAAAAAAAAATCCTTTTTTCTCCTGTAACACTCTTCAGCCATTGTAAACAAATTTCAGAATACTCTGGTTAAATTTTGTATTCATACTCTTATATGCTGTGTACACAGGTTATTGCATTCCGACCAGACCATCCTGTGTGGCTAAGGATTAGACCCATGGCTCATGCTGGTGCAAATCGTCCATATGCTGTACCAGAACCTAATGACTGCTACAAGTGCAACAGAGTCAACTGCTTTGCAGGAAATGATTCTGGTATATTTGGAAGTGGTGACGAAACTGAAAGCTGCAATAGTGATGCTTCTAGAGGTAATAATATAGTTTGTACTGTACTTTACATAATATTTAAGTCTAGGGTATAATCAAAATAGCTATAAAGCAGAAATAAACAGAAGCACAAGTCAATTCATTGGATAAGCACACCACAGCTTACACACTTGACGTCTAGTAACCTGTGAAGTTGGTTTCTCAAGCTGAAGTTAGTGAAATTGTACATCATTTAATATTCAACACATTTAGTATCAGCTCTACAGTGGTTTGCTGTAACTTAGCCATTCAAAAAGACTGCCTGTTATTTAAGTTTAAATAATGGAAAAATGCTGCTATTTCTGTTTTAAGATATACTCAATTCTCTTAAATCGTCGCTTTACTGCCATAATATGCAGAATAAGTAACACAAACTTTTCGAAAAATAACATCTACATTAAGTAAGTGTGGTTTTCAATACACAACCTTTTGGCACAAGATATTTTGCATATGTGTGAAGTGAATGAGCACATAAACTAATTTTCAGTGGAAATTCGATTTACAACCTTCTGGTAGTAAAGCGATGAAATAATGTTAGATTGGCTCTTCAAAACTTATTCTCCTAATGGAAAAAAGAGAGCATGGTATGGTAGAGTTTCAAGAGGAGTGAAGAAGTGAACATTACTCATTTGTAGAAATGATGTGTAAGTGATACTAAGGATAAAGTAGTAACTTGAATAAGGGAATGAATAAGTAAGGTAAAATGATCCGTGTATGGGTCATGGAGACCCGTAGGGTTTCCGGGAGGTTGAAGCTCCTAGATTGAGACACTGACGCAGGAAGGTGGTAAGATTGTCAGCCATATGCACCGGCCGCTTTTTACCCCAGGAATACTCATTTCTGTTAGAGGCTGAGTCGACCCCAGGGCCATATCGCCACTAGAGGGATTAGGCCAATGGAAATATCCCGACCTCATCGGGAATCGAATCTGCTATTTTCCAGTTTGTAGTGTAGTACCTCAACCACTACGCCAGGCGTACCCCAGGAATAAGTGGTGTGTATAAAATTCTAAAGATAATAAAATTAAAAGTGAGCTACATTCAACTGTAGATAACGATTAAAGGTAGGATTTAATAAAGATAATATAGAATGAATTCCTCATTAAAATTTACTGGAATAGTATTTTGTGGTTTTAATGTGTTGCTTGTTTTGTTTACTTCTGCTTTATAGATATAGAAATCCTTAATTTACTATAATATAACTCTTCTACCCTTCATAGAAATAAATTTTTTAATAAGTTTGATACCGGACACAAACTATAATCCTAAAAAAATTGGTAGTAATTTCCAATAATAATAATAATAATAATGGTCCAGCAACAATTCATAAACTCTTATGATTTTACTTAGATTACATTTTCCTGTCCTCTGAATTTTCATTTTTTGTTCTAAATTTGGAAACTCTACAATTAGAACTGAGATCTCAATCATATTGCTTATTTGCATAAGCCTGTGTAAGTTTGCACTATGACATTCATGTAAGATGAAATATTAGCATATAAAGCAAAGTTTCTGAAAGATAAGAATGCCCCCCCCCCCAAAAAAGCTATTGTTCAACAGATATTATAACACAGGTGTTTTTCCCATCTATAATAAATTAATTGATCACTATGCTTAAATGAACAAAATTATATTTTAATGCTTTCTTTCACCTTTTTAATATATATTTTCAGTTGCAGGAAGTTCGTCATCGTCGTCATCAGTTGATGTTTGTGAATTGTTGCTCTCAGACTCAATAGTTAGTAAGAAAAGAATATGTAAGAAAAAACAATCCATGGAACAGATGTAAAATATAAATCTCAGAGGAATATGCTGATTCCTTAAAATCAATGTAGTAATTTTTGTAATGTTAATTTAATAGATTACCAGTTCAATTCATTATTAATGTAATTAAAAGCGATTATCCAAAGAAATGTTAAAATCCTTATGAATTAATTTTTTTAATGTGTACAATACGTTCAGTATTAGTGTTGATGTTTTATGCAAAGACATAAAAAGTCTGTTTTCCTCAGAAAGGTGCAAATAATATTACTATGTAAAAATGTGAATTATTATAATTAAGTTAAAAATGCCATACATCTTACTAAGTGAAAATAAAGTAACTCCACAGAAATGTTGTTTTATTACTTAATAGAATTTCCTTTCTTATAGCCCACAGAAGGATAAAATATTGTTAACAAAGCACAGCACATTCTAAGAGGCATGTCCGTAAAGTAAGTTTCTCTGAAGCCGTTTACAGAAAGAAAACACAATTTTGTGGATATATATATTCCAATAGGTACAGCAAGTATTCAGCTATTATTCAACATATTTGCCACCAGAACTGAAACATTTGTCATACTGTGGAACCAACTCTTGAAAACCTGTTTCTTAGAAGTCTGCCACCCTTAAGGATTAAAATTAGCTAAAAATGTTCCCGTATCTATTTTTGACGTACGGTAAACAGTGTGCTTTTACTACAGTAGGAGTGGCAGGTAGCCTACAGGGAACACTACTAGAGAAACTGCTTGCATAGGATTTTAATAAATAAATTTCTGAGTTCCTGTAAGGGGGGTATAACTCATAGATAGAATTATTCTGTATTTGGGACAATGTTTCATGAAGTAAAGAGTCACAGATTAAGATATTTGCCTTTAATGAATACAAGCTCACAAAATAAAATAAAATAAAACAACTTAAAAATAAAGAAATTTGCTTTTATACAGACCAGTTTTGCTTGAGAACTCCCAAGGATAAATAAATAATTGCACAACTCATGACTCACATTAAGTACAGGCAATGAGAATTGAGAAGTCAATCTATCCTTGAATGAGATTTAAGTAAAAATAATTACCTCATACAAACTACAAGTAAGAGAAATGCAGCACATGGAACATAAAGCTTGTCCCAATTATAGATAAGTTTTCTGTACACCTTGTTTTTGCAGAAATAAACATTCATCCTCAGGAAATAAAAATCTTCAATATTCACATGGCTAGAATATGAGTACCTAACCCCTTAATGCCCAGTGTATCATAATGTATATTATGATATAACAAGTGCCTATGGTTTCACCTGCGATTATTAATTCAATCACTACATTTTAAATAATTTATTTAAGAGCAAAATAATTAAAACATTATATGTATTAACCCTTACACACAAATCATTCATAAACTAAACAGCTGAAAATCCAGCTTTGGGGTGCATTTCACAGTCAGAAAGCACCATCTAGGAAAAATCTCAGATTAAAGTTTCCCTGGTCCAAAAAAGTCCCTCATAATGAGTTCCATCCAAATTATTTGATGATTTCCTTTTTAGGCCTACATTCATTATCTCTCTTCGGTCCACCTAAGTAAAAAATCAAATCTTTGCATCCCATAACATTATGTTGTTGTTGTTGGCTAATGCTGAATTTCTGACAATGAAATCATTAATTCTCTAGCTCTCCAGTATTTTTCACTTAAAGATGTCGACCCATAACATTATAAACAAATGAATCCATCAAAGCGGGCTAACAAAATCGAAGCGATTAACAATTTGATGAAGAGCAAGGCCACCTGCAATTCATTTTACAACTGAATTCAGAGGCGCTGACTTGGAAATATTTCTGGGGGGCAAGAACTGGATTTTCAGTAGCTATACATAGGCCTTACATGATAAAATCTTAAGTCTTGGGGGGCAGAAAGTACCTTGCCCCCCCCCTAAGTCGGCGCCTATGACTGAATTACGTTACTGAAAACTGGTACTTCTACAGTGAAAAAAATCACGTTTTCTGCCAGTTTTTCACTCAAAACTTGTGAACAAAAGCAAAAATTAAAAATCCAGCTTTGAGGTGCAATCGGCCACCCTTCAGTCCATCTATGTTAAAAATATCAGAATTCTGCATGCAGTAGAATTGGCTAATCACTGGGCACAGACAGACAGACAGACAGACAGACAAACACTTGCCTTTATTATATAGATGTAGCTATCAGCATAGTCAGTGGCAAAGATCACCCGCAGAGTGTGATGTAGTAGATGGCATAGAAAGAAGACTCGGGAGGTGCAAGTAGGGGGTAGTACTGCGAGGCAGATGAAGGCCAAATCGACTCATGAGTCACGTTTTGGCAGTCTTTGATCTAGGGTTCTAAAGTGATAAACTGGATGCCAGCTTATTCTAGTATTCAAAATTGGACATTTGCCTGTTATTTTACGACATGTATAACTGTTTACAAAACATAAAATGGAAATAGGCCTACAGCCCAAAAAGTAATTGTCAATGTATTTGTTTTAACCTAAAATATTTAAAATCCAAAACAGGATCATAAGAATTACTCTTAAAGGTACCTAATAACACTCCAAGTAGACCTTTATTCGAAAAGTTGAATATGTTACCAGTACAGTCTCTACATCCTTGAAACTACTTATTTTGTTCAAAGAAATATAAATTAATTTAAAAGAACCATAGAATATCACTCTTATAAGACTAGATCAGCCAATGCTATACCTATAAACCCACAAAGAACAGTTAAAAATCTTAAAGCGTAAGGTGTAAAATTATACAATAAATTCAGCCTAGACATTGTTCATTTCAAGTATAGTAAATTTAGAAAAGAAACAACTAAGAACTTTATTGCAACACAACTCCCACTCTGTCGTTGAAGCACTGTGTATCTAATTGTAAATTTATTATTATATACTTATTGTAATTTAGATCCGTACATACATTCCTTTTGACAAAACTAAAAATTGTAAAATTTATATGGTGAATAAACTTCTATTCTACTCAACTCTATTCTAATGCAGTGCTAATGTACCCCATCAACATCCAGACTTGCTATACCACTTATTTCTTTATTTTACATGGATCCTCCCAATCCTTTACCACAGGCATATTAGACTGCACTGACTGGAGATTTGAACCTGCCATGTTCCAGCTGCTACCCACCCTAAAAAAATGAAAGCTAAAAATGAAAGCTTACAACCGCCAGATTCAAATTGACCTCATTACCATTGCCTGGGAATTAAGGGGCTAAATTCAAAAATAAGAAATTAGATTTACTTAACTTACTTAAGAAATTCTCTAAAATAAAAATGGCAGTGTCTTATCACAAAATATCTTTTGTTACAAAACCAATATCCTGGAGTAACGATAGAAAATCAACTTTACCTCTTAAACAATTTCAATTATAAAAAATGCATAACTTTAACTTTGATTTTGAGTTTGAAAAATCATTAATTATGACTTCTAGATTTGCATAGTTCATACCCACTCTTGCACAAGTATACAAGATTACATCGAAACTCCCTAAATTCAGTAATTGGTTTTATAATAGACTTAAAAAATTTCCTTGAAAATTTCCCCTTGTTACTTATTTTTTAACATTTTTGAAGCCCTTGCCAAAAATATACTCTGAGCCTCTACACACTGCTTGAGTCCTGCATCTGAGTGTATCTCAGGTTGTCCAATTTAATAATACGGTACCAGGTATGAGTTGTAAACAAATTCATCACACTGATGAACAATTACTACGTTTTCATGCAGAATTCAGATCGATCTGAATCCTCTTACCGGAATGAAATTGTCATGAAAAAGGGAACTCAGATCGATCTGAGTCTCAAGGTCAATCCCCCTAAAAAGTAGGATCAGATCGGACTGAGATCGCATTCAAACGCCATGAAAACACTACCCGTATTCAGTTCGATCTCAATACGCTAATCAGACATTTCATTGGTCCTCAATGTCCTCGCGACATTCTCGTATGTGGCGAGAAGATTTCCATTGGTCGTGGAATGTGGGACTAGCGCATTCTGTGGGTTCTCTCGGAAACGTTGTTTTCAATACTGGATCGAAAGTTTTACATGAAAACGGGATCGTATTGGAATTGGATCGAGTTCAGATCGATCTGAATTCTGCATGAAAACGTAGTATATGATTGCTTGCTGCATAATTGTGTCATATTTTTAAAATTGGTTTTTATTGAATGCTAGATCAAGCATTTTGTACACGATCAAATATTCATTAAATTCTATACTTCCCTAGACTTGAAAAGATTTTGAACAATTGACACATTTTCCTGACAAATAGCTTTCAATATTTTAGAACTCTTTCATGGTTTTGAAAGGGAAAATGACCTAAACAACCCAAAAGTGAGTAAATATATGAAGGAAATCAGTCTGCCAGTCCCCACTTCTCGTATGGACTTGAAATATGGGACTCGGTTCCTTATACACATTTGAATATATTCTTTTTTCTACAAAAGAAATAGGATTATGTTTAACTTGTCTACATGGAACCTTGCAGGGAAATATTTAAATACACCTGTATGTTAACTTTGTATCCCCTTGCTGTAAATAAAGTTATTCTGTTTAGAGGAGTTAACAACAATTACAGCACCACAAACAAACTCATCTTAAAATGTTGCTATGTTCTTATTTGTTAAGATTTTACTAACAATGTATAATAATGATTCTTTGTATTTTACTCAATTCCTCTCACCCCCTTTTTTTTAAAAACTGAGAAGTGTAAATAAATATAATAAAATCCCTTTTTAACAAAACTCTGGGGACATGACCTTATAAAATTTAAGAAATTAAAAGCAATAGTTAGGTTTTTAAGACTTATCATACCTGTTTATCACTACATGACAAAAGGCACTTTCAGCATACACATTCTAAAGATGTTTCTCTTTTCCTGTGTCTATCAAATTAGGTATGTTTCACCAGTTTAGAAATTCACTATTGCAAAGTAAATAATTGTAAATTATTAAATGATTTATTCCTTAACCTTTGCCTCACTCTTCACTGAGTGTTTTTTTGGTTTTCCCTGCTGAAAAGTGCCATGGCTTTCTACAAAAAAAATGCAGTTTTTGACAATATACATAAAGGATGGAGTTTTGCCCCCTGATAAAGGGAAAGTCATATTAAGAAAGTTTGGGATTTTACTGTCCTTAATTTTTATCCAGTCCATTTATTTTATTTTCATTACACAGCATGATCGCAAAAATACTCTTCGATGTCAGATACTTATACCTTGGGTACAGAAAGATAGTGTCAGACTGACTGTGCCACCAATGCCCTTTAGGGGGTACGTGAAAGACAGTCTACGTCATTTCTCTACCTGCAACATTGATGAACTGTAGGAATGCATTGCTACATCTGGAACCATGATCACACTAAATATGTCACAAAGAGTTAAATTAATGCACCCATGTTTGCACTTGGCAAAGTAATAGCATTGGGGGGGGGGGGGGGGGGCTATACAAATGTATCCATCAATTTCGTAAGAATATGTTTGTAAGTCCTGATTTTATAAGTAAATGAAATCAAATAATTTTTCTATGGCCATGCTGAATATGAAAATGATAAATGAATCATAATCTAGACCAAACATATACAGTATTTCTAACAATGGCATCTTGAGCAAGCTCAAAATCAGCTGGACTTCTCAAAATTATCGGTAGTTAAATGGCTTGGCTTCAAATTGTTAAGAAGTGGGGAAAATCCTTATTTCTAGATGACTAAAATATATATATTTAAAAAAGGGAGAATATTCCAAGATTCTCCAATGGCACTTTTACAAACTTAAAACCTACCCTCATAATTAAGCAAAAATCGAGATATCTTTTCTTCATAACATTACCAACAATATTTAACATACAAACCATTTAATTATGAAATATTTCTTGATTTAAGAAGTAAAAGTCTTGGACTTTGCTTCTTTGGAGAACCAACTGGAGTTCCAAAGCTTGGAAGCGCTTTCATTGGTGTTTGATGGCGTCTACCATGACGGTCGTTAGACATAAAGACACTTTGTGGTGTCCTAGAAATCTGGCTAGATTTGGTTAGAAGAGGCTTTTTGATGTATGGAGTTTCTTTTGGAGTTCTGTACCCTGTACTAGTTTGCACTGGTGTAGCAGTGGACATTAACCCTGCATTATTAACCCTGATTCGATTACAGTCTTTAAGTGGAGATATGCCCATCTTGCTTACCTTCTCAACTGCAGGAGAATTTATATCTCTTATTGCATTGTTTGGTAAGTATGGGGAAGAAAACTGAGCATTGTCTTCTTTTCTTTCTCTTACATTATGAGATCTTATATTTGACTGAAGGAAAGCATTTTCCGCAGGTGATTGAACATTTTCTTTCTCGGTACTCAACCAATGTTCTGGAGCAGTATGGTTTGCTTTAACATTGGTATACACTTTGTCTCTTGCTATCTTCATACTGTTGTGTTTCCTTCGAAGTGAGCTAACTGAACCAGAGCAATTTGGATCTACTTTAGAGGGAGACTTCATTAGCTTTAGTTTTTGCCTTCTTAACGAACCGCTTGGACTCTTAACACTCTGTTTTCTTCTTGGAGTGCCTAATTTTTTGGGGCTGTCTTTATGTGCTTCTCCTTTGACAACTGCCTTTGTTCGCAATGAAGAATTAATTTTGTGGACTGATTGACTCTGGTGCATCTTGGAAATGCCTTGTCTTTTGGTGGGAGTACTTCTGGAACTTGGAAAACGTTGTGACTGAGTCGCAGCTGTATTGCGAACAAACACACTAGGAACATGGACAGGTTTCTTTGATTTAGCATTTACTAATGTTTTCTCAGTTTTATAATCTAATTTGCTACTTGTTTTTGGGTCAAACATTTTCTTTCTCTCCATAACCATGCCTGCATTCTGGCTGCGTAACTTTGCTATGGATGCCCTACCTGTAGCAGCAGGTTCTTGCTTTGTATCTTCTGAGTTCTTGAAAAATGTGTCTGCCGCTTGCCAATTTTCATCACTTTTCCTTTCATTATTAGTGACATTAATTTTGCTCTTTTCTTGCATACTGTTTTGAGCAATATCACCAAGACTATCTGTCTTCTTAACATCACTAAAATCACTAATAAAGTTCTCATTATAAAATGCCCATTCAGTTCCATGGAAAGAGGATGCCCTTCTAGCCCTGCTTCTTGTCAATGGACCACCTTCATCATTACAGAAAGCATGATACTGAAAATCTGTCAAGCTCTTACCGCTATTGCTTTCTAAGGGATGCACATGTCCTTTCTCTGAACTGTTTTGAATTTTCTCTAAACCATTCTGAAAGCTCAAAGTTACTCGAATGTTTTCTATGTCATCAATGTTTCGTGGATTGGGCTGAGGTAAACCCGTGTACACTGTATTTGGTCGACCTCGTCTCAGACTGCTACGTGGATAAAGCCGACTGATTTGAGATGCACTTGGTCTGACAGCTAAATGCCAAGACATATTCCTTTCAGGTCTTTTTATGAGAGGCTTTGTATTTTCTCTTGACCTTCGTCTTATACTACCTATTTTTCTAGCACTAGGTGATCTTATGATCTTGTTTTCTAAACTTCGCCGGATTCTTAATTCTTTACTTAGTCGTCTTGCAAGATGATCAGTAGAACCATCGTCTAGCTTACAGGATTCTTCCAGGGTTCTCTCATAGGCACTTTGAACTAATTCTGCATTATTGTTGCTGATTTCATTGTTGCCGTGTACCTCTAAAGTGTTCGGTAAACCTGACTTGCTTTTATCAGTTACTGCCATATTTCCAAACTCCTGAGATATTCGATCTTCAATGGCAATTACCCTGTTTTTTATCTCTTCATATTCACTCTTTGAAATGCGGACAAACTCAGATTCCATGGATTCAGACCCTGACACATGTATAACTTTGTTGGATAAATCAAAATGTGTTTCCTGGAAGAGAGTATTAGCTGACGAGTTTTGAACTCTAGGAGTATCTTCATCACTTGTGATGTCCACACCTGCTCCTATGGAGGGTGAATACATTGGAACATCAGACAAGTTGAGATGTTTCTTTCTGCCCCAACTCCAACGGCCTTCTTGCACATTTTCGCTCGTGCAATCCGTATGGCAGTTTACATCTGAGCCTGAGGGTTTACTCATTACTGCTATGCCTTCAGGTTTCTGAAAAAATTGGGAATAGTGCAAACTGATAGTGTGCTGAACTACTGACTGCATGATTATTCATACAATTAAAGTTCAAGACACTATGCATTAATGTTTGAGGTGAAGATATAGAACACTTAAATCTTCACTTAAATCAAGAACTAACCTGAATGTGTTTGGAGCATGCATCATGACTCATCTTCAGCTAAATTCCATCCGACAACTGAACATCATCCATGGGTATTTCACCATCCATAAGCTGGTCCCTGTTTTGTGGATATAAATTTTCTTCCAATGCAACACGAGTGATCACAGTTTGAAAGAAAATATATATCCACAAAAACAGGGACTCCTGAAATGCCTGCAGATAATATTCTCATCAAGAGGGTATGCAGCTGTTGTCCAAGTGTTAAATGGAGTATAGCTGATGAGTTGCGATGCATGCACGAAACAGGTTCAGGTTAAATTTAATTTACTATACGAGTTGACATAAACACACTTTAATGCTTCATTTATCATATTTTAGTATGACGCGTTTCAAGAAGCCTCCTCCCCATTTTCAAACACACTGTCAACTCATTTAGTAAAATAAATTTATTATAGTTGCTTCACTGTGTAAAGTTCCACAAAGTCTTTATAAGTTCAGGTTAGTTCTAGATTTAAGTGAAGTTGATACATTAAATCTCCATCTGAAGCACTTTTAACAACTACACTATATAATTTCCTACAAAATTTAAGTTTCAAGATATAGTGCCAATCATATTCTAATTGAATGGTGAATGCAAGTGCATTTGAGATCAGTTTTCATTAATTTTTCACAGTTCAATTAAAATTATGATTTGTGGTCGCTTTCTGCAGACTGAGAATGTTAGAACGGTGCCATGTGGTTTAGCTTTTTTGCCTATACAGCACAGCATAGGATAGATATACATTGGATGCTTTCTGCTTCCTGCATAATACCATTCAATTGAGTTATGGTGCTTAATTTTAGTGCAATATGCTTGTTGCTTTTTGCATCTTTTTCTATTTTAATAAATCAGTGGCAATTGAAGGATAATCCAGTTGTAGAGGACCCGTATTTTAAAACCAAGATCCTCTTCATAAAACACTTAATATCTCATGAATTCTGTTATAGATAGTTGTGTGGAGAGGAGATACTGACTTGGCAAATGATTCGGTCCAAGCCACCTGCCCTAAATGATGCACCTTTAACATCATAATCTAGCGAAAAGTTGCTTGTTTTTCACCATTTTTCTATCCTTAAATTATGAAGAAACTCGGGATTGGACGTTAGAGGTGTGACATCATACCGCAAGAGCAGTTATAATTGTGGGTAAATAGGTTGACACACCTCGTGGGATGTATAATATGGCACATTTTCAAAACCTGTTGATTCAGTTTATAATATGTTATTCTACAAATGCGTTTGCACTTTGATATGGCTGCTGCCTCTAGTCGCGCACTTAACTATGAGGATAGTATTATGCATTATTTAGACTATCTGGTACTGATAAGCAATATACAAGGACAGTTGGTCATCCTACCTCGCTCAGAAACAAAAAAACATTACATCGTCCGTGCAAGTGTGCATATTTCGTGAACAAGTCCTCCAAACTGGATTATGGTTTTTTTTTTTAAATTTAATTTTAAGGATCTAACAAATAAGCATCCATACATATTATGCATTCTAAAATGTACAACTAAATGCAAAATAAAAAGTAGGTTCCAAACATTACATCATTGAAGTGGCATCTAACATGCAACATGAATGCTTATTATATCATCAATTAAAACATTTCTAAATATAAGTACTGATTCTAAGTATTACCTGCAATTCAAGATAATTACATACATGCTAAATGAACTTCATCTACAGCCAGATAAATGGCTTAACAAGACACAAAATAAGTTAAAGCTTACCAGGCTATTTGAAAACTGCTTCTGAGCCACAAGAAAAGAGAGAAAGAGTAATAGCATTAAGGAAATAATTCAGTCCCCCCTGGGATTCATTAAAAAGGCTAGGAGATTCAAGAAAAGCTAAATATGGAAATATTAAAGTAATCTTCAAAAAGCTGTATTATCAGTTTATTCAATATCTTTTACTATTCTTCATACTGCAAACTACCAATTATCTCTGCTAATTGGGACTGTGAGATGCATGAATAATCAAACAACATGAATATCCAAGTGTCAGAATTATTACTATTCGAGCTTCCAGCAAGTTTATCATGGTCTACACATAATTATTAGGCTATAAATGTTATTAAATTTGTCATAATGCTTATTATTCTCAGAGGTATCTTAAGGAGTCTGGGATATGCTCCTATATTGACTTTGGCAAAGGCCTACTTAAGGCGTACTTCGCCCAACATACCTTTCTAGCCATGGCGGCACAATGAGTAGAGTCTCGGTGGCTGGCTCATACCACTGATGAAGTTTGCCAGCGGTAAATGAGATCTGCACCCTGATACCCACTATACACTCTTCTCCTCAGCTGGCAAGACATGCTGGCTCGTGTCACTGACCAATAAATCGTTTTAAAAAGGAGGAAGAACCTAGCATGATAATTCGCAAACCAGATATTCCATCTACCAATAATTGAGAATTTGCTGTATTGTGAAAAATGTTTAATTGTATCACAAATGGATACATGCAAAATGGAAAATGTGCAATGTTCCCCAATACCCTCCATATAATGGGGTTCTACTGTATAGCTTTCTGATTTTTTTTCCTTATACTGCCAGTGATTTCATAAAGACTTTCAATCATAGCTACACAAAAACACAGACTACTATACTAACAGGAACTACTGGCACAGAAAACAATACAAACGTTTAAAGCTTATATACATATGGCACGAGTTCAAGTAAGGAAGCTAAAGTATACATTCAGTGATGAGTGCAATAGAATTTTGAACGTGAGCGTGCAGTTCTGTGCTTTCTTACTTGTTTCTTCCCAGACCGGCCTCCAAGGCTTAGACGAGACTTCTTACAGCTTTCCAGTAGATCTTTTCCATTTAGTTTATTTGCAGCGCTGTAAACAACATAATGATAAAAATTAACACTTTTATCAGCATACCGTCGTTTTGTTATGCAAGAGAATGTGATTCATTGAACAACTACAAGAATTGAATTTATCATTATTTTTAGTATCATTTCAGTTGGGACATAAAAATCTGTCCATAAATGATAGTGTCCATATCAAGGAAAAGTTTCACTGTATACGTATCAATTAATAAAAATAACAGGGTGGTTGTCGTACATGATACCATTGGCACCAGCTGCCCCTGGGATCCTGTCTGAATATTTACAAGATTACTTACATGAATACAAAAATAAATTAGCGATTGCACAAGTTCTCCATTAAGTAAAATATGAAACAGAACATCTGAAAATTTGTTATTTTATTAATAAAACAGTAACGACCACTATGAAATCTGTTAATTCTAGGAATATTAAGTAATATTTTAGTATTCTTTTAACATAGCAGGCCTATCGAAAAAGAATCAAGGTCATCTATTATAATTGAAGCGTTTACTTTTATAAGGGTCTAAGTGCCACAATCATGATTGCGTAGAAAACGAGACATAAAGCCACAGAAAGAGATAGACATGGCGCTATATATTGGAATTTATTGCTACTAACGTGGCTTTCCCTGGACTTTGGACCCTTCTGAAATGCACTGGTCTGGGTACATAGATCAACTTAAAATTATCAGCTGAAAAATCATGATTTTGGCACTTAGACCCTTATAAAAGTAAACGCTTCAACTGTATAGTTTGATATCAATACATCCTGAGTACCAAGGACTTTGAGGCATCGAGAACCCCTCTCTAGTAGAAATGATGTTCTAGGTATGTCACAGTATTATTCACCACTTCTCCTCTATGTGCCAGACAAACTGAATTGATTTATTATTTAATACATAAATGAACAATGTTTACCTGTCTGCATGTAATTTTGGTGTAAAGAACCTTCTGTGTTTAATCTTCACCACTGACTGAGGACTTTTTGTTTTCTGAAGAGGACTGTAATAGGAAAGACAAGAATTAATACCATCCCAAAGAGACTGAAGAGTATGGAAACAAAAGTATCTACTTATGATAGAATAGAAAACTAATGGAATCTAACATTCCTTGCAAATCAATGAAAATACAGTAAAAAGACACCAGAACATATTAAAAAAACGAACAAACAAGCAACCAACCAACCAAACAAACAAACAAACAAAAACAAACACACATAATTCCTGTTCCAAGTGTCATGCTTTGTTAGACTTATGTGATAATTTGTGTAAAATTATGTTAATAGTCCATATTTTGAATATGGACCATAGCAAGAAGTTCATTTTAATGAAATTTTTTAATCCAGACTAATTACGAATGTTACATGCTGTATAGATTGTATATATTCTAATAGCTTCACTGCATAAATAAAATTTTAGGTTATATGCTGTATTCTTTTGTGTATAATCAGTAACTTCCTGTTGAACATGTGTTGAAAATTACTACAAAAAGAAAAGGTTGTATATCAGTGAACATATTCCAGCAGTTAAAGCATAATCTGTATTGTCAAATTTAAAAACAATTTCTCATAGCTTTGTGTTTGTAAACACTGATCCAAATTATATTACAGTTCTTTATGTATGAAGGGTGTACAGTGGTATTCATCAGACGTGGCAGTCCAAGCATGGATGCTCAGTAGATGCAGACGAGTCCAACAAACATTCGTACTGCATGGAGGGGTGTATGGGTTAGTTGTGTCATTGCTTTCAGAGCGGTAAGATCATATAATGCAGTGAAGAAACAAGAGACCTTGTTACAATCGCTTCTCCTCTCCCGGAAGTGCAGCTCAAATTCTTACCCCTCCCCATGATTCCTCCTACATGCGTCACCTCTCTCACGCGCATCTGACTGCCACCTCTGATGAATACCACTGTACTGAAGCAAGGGTGAACATCACCAAAAGTTTAAACATTAAGTTATGATGCCCTTGATATATATGAGGGCTGTCCACAAAGTAAGTTTCCCTAGGGCCATTTACAGAAACAAAACAAAATTTCATGGAAATATTTATTGCAACAGATATAGCAAGGCGAGGGAAATTTTTTTATATGGATAATCTCATATTTGAATCTTGGAAGTAGCAGTGAAAGCTAAAGTTTTGTCATGGCAGTTGATCGCTCAATACCCGATGACAGTCTCATGCTTTACATGGTAGAAGTCCAGAAGCTTTAACTTTGGTTTGTATTGTAGTAGGCCTATACTAAAAAAGGAAAAATTTTCCTGGGCAGGAAAAGGGATTCCCGTTAAAATGTGGTACTGTCACTGTACCTTTTGTAATTTCCATTGAAAATAGAATCAGGTAACTGATGTAACAAAGTGCCAGAATGCTTTTGTATAATCAGTAATAATGGCAATTATGATATGCAGAAAATAAGTTATTTTTTAAAATCAATTTCAGAGTTAAGCTCTAGATCGATTCACTAAGCAGGGCTTACAGAAAAATAAAGGTCTAGTTTAAAAAAAAAAAATCAGCATCAGTAGAACAATGTAGATTTCTGAAATCTTGACAATGGATCTCTCATATGAAAAACAAACAAAAACAAAGAAACAAAAATGTCAAATTGGCCGGCTATGGGATTTGAACCAGGGACCTCCAGAATGAAAGACCAAGACGTTACCATCTCGGCCACCTTGCTCGGTTTAATGGTCTATTTTGATAAGCATATGTGAAGGAATAAGTGGGTAATGTTATTTGTCAAAGCTAAATGTATTGCAACTTCCAAAGCCATGTATGAACACTGTAAAACAATCATGACAACTGATTTGCATCTGATAACTTGTCTAATCTAATATATTACCATAAAATAGGCACTAAATTGGGCATTACTCCGATACCAGTCAATCGATTTGGTTCAAAATAAATAGGTTTCTTCCCATGGACATTATAAGTGCGTAAACCAAGTTTAATGAAAATCTGATAAAGCGTATCTGAGTTATCATGCGTACAGGCACAATGAACAGACATTTTCCCGTCCCCCACATAATCTCATAAAGTACCGTACTGGCACTTAAACATCAAAGTCTTCATCACCCGAACACCATCATTAGTAAAGGAAACAAAGAAGAATGTGAGAGTGCATGAGAGGTGTAGGCATGCTGCATGCTACTTACTTGGGATGTGCACAAACTGGTGAGGGCACATACAAGTCATGAGCCATGGACCTGGAGGGGGTGTAAGGAATGTTGGCTAGTGCTACACTCTGGGGAAGCATTTGCAAAACATCTTTCCTGCAACACCAACGTGCACACTTATGTACCAGATGCCCACAAATGCATGCCGTCAAGACAGCAGTGTAGAATAAACATTAGCACTTGCTATCACTTGAAAAATGTCAATGTTTCCATCACTCTTTAGACCATTCAAGTGCTTTAAAAGTTATTTATTTTTTGTTTGCTTTATAGTGGTGAATGTATTTGAGAAGTAATTCACTTCATTTACAGGGGGAGAGAGAGAGAGAGACAGCAGAGACAAAAAGGGAAGGAGAGAGAGAGGGGGGGCTACAGTCATACTAATTGAAGTGTTTACTTCTATAAGGGTCCAAGTGCCAAAATCATGATTGTGTAGAAAACAAGATATAGACCCACAGAAAGAGGAATTTACTGCTATAACGTGGCTTTCCCTGGACCTAGGACCCTTCTGAAATACACTGGTCTGGGTACATAGAGCCAAAAAAATTATCAGCTGAAAAATCATTGTTTTAGTA
This sequence comes from Ectobius pallidus, assembly GCA_964059195.1. Classification (NCBI taxonomy): domain Eukaryota; kingdom Metazoa; phylum Arthropoda; class Insecta; order Blattodea; family Ectobiidae; genus Ectobius; species Ectobius pallidus. The sequence goes on along the minus strand of CAXKWD010000003.1, from coordinate 26,017,381 downwards.
CTTAGACCCTTATAAAAGTAAACACTTCAATTGATGCCCAGTTATTGAAAACATAATTATCGGAATTAGATGTTATGTATGGTAAAACTGATGATGATGTGATTACGTTTACGATTAATCACTTAGATCAAAGAAGCTTTTAAGATATTTCAGTATGTTGGCACGAATTCACATACAAAATCAATTAAACATAGGTGCAATAAAAATAAGACAACATGCAGCAGTGATTGATTGAAATTTTGACAGGGTTGGTCACTAACTCATGAGCTAAATAGTACTGATATTATTGGCATCTTGTATAAGTATGCATCAATAAGGTCATTCAACAAACTTCCAGTTAGGTTGCAGGTGAAGATGCAGCTAATGAAATGTGTAAGGTAGCCTACTCTAATAGTTGGTAGCTCATAGTCTAATATTTCTATTCAATCACCGAACAACTAATATCATCTGTAGCAAGATTGAGATCGGAAATACAATACACTAAACTTCACTAAAAGGTATATTTACCCAAGATGATCATTTCAATGGGTCTTCCCACCATCATCATCAGGAGTCGGAATCAGCTGAAGATGGTGGGAAGACCCATTGAAATGATCATCCTGGGTAAATATACCTTTTAGTGAAGTTTAGTGTGTATATTTCCGATCTCAATCTTGCTACAGATATCAACACTTCACTGTAGATTTCCATCTAATATTAATATTGAACTAATATCATGCTCTGCTGCTCATAGTCAACTGATTCATCAGTGTAGTACAATTCTCATTGGCCTATTTTAATATTTTTACATTCTCTTGATTATGATGGTTAGTAGTAGTAGTAGTAGTAGTAGTAGTAGTAGTAGTAATAATAATAATAATAATAATAATAATAATAATAATAATAATAATAATATTTTGTAGTCGAAACATATTCCTCAGGTGATTATGTAGTATACTAGGAGGTGCCCGTGGCTTCGCCACGATAATTCTTTTAAAAATTAAAAATTAAGAGTATAATAATTTTCAAAGCATTATATTTATTAACACTTGCACGCGAATCATTCATAAACTAAGCCATTAATAATTAATGAAACAGCTAAAATTCCTGCTTTAGAGTACATTCCACGACATGAAAGCGCCCCCTGGGAAAACTATATCAGAATCGATTATGCAGTTCCAAAGAACCTGTGAACACATAATACGTATTGTTTCTCAGCTGTTTATTGACATGAATATGATGTGAATTTTATTTTATCAATTCAGTGTAATTTTCAGAAATTATATAATGTTTCAAGGGAAGGAATGGTTTGTTTGGATTATTATTATCAGCTATATTTCAAGAGATAAAACCATCAATATTTTACAGCTGTTGCCCCCGGCTTCGCCCGCCATTATTCATTGACTCCAGGATTTTTAAGAAAATTACACTGGTAGATTATTAAAAATGTTTGTGGTTCAGAGCTATGAAAATTGTAAGTAAAAATAAAATTAGAATATTTGTTCATTGTGTTCATTTCACTTAGGCCTTATATAATAAAGAAACGGTTTTACTTCCTAATTTTGTAGTCGTCATGAAAGTTTAGACCGCGAGAGACGAACATCACCGAGTATACCCGATGTCTCACGAAGCGGGCGAGCAAGCACGCTATTTAGGGCCGTTGAATTGTATAAGAGTAGATTTTATAATTAAATTGTCAGTGGACCTCATCTGAGGATGCAAGCAAGTCACTTGTGAAATGCATTATGTGTAAGTGAAGACTTAAAAGTGGAGTTAAGTGATAAAATAAGGTTTTTATAAATGTAATAAATTCTGTAGATTGTAATATACTGATAGGAATTTATTCCCATTTTTCCTTTATATGTTAATTTAACATGTTGCTTAGTAGAAGTTATGCCAGTTGCTCAAAATCAAATTTGTTCTTTAAACTGATTGTAAAAGAATCCATTTTTATCATATTTCTGTTTCTAGTGATACAATTTAACTTCGGTCTAATAGGACAAAGCCAATTTCATTCTATCATTTGCCCAAACTAATCAGTCAGCGCAACCTACAAGGTGCTGCTTATGCCGTCTATTGGTATTTGGTAAAACTGAGCTTGTAATCATTCAAAATGATTAGTTCAGGCTTGACAAGAGACGCTGTAGTGTTTTGTTGGATGAAAGTCATAAGAATACCAAATAAATTGAGCTATATTTTGTTGGAGGCATACTCTTACTGGTATATTATAATATTATTATGTTCAGACCGATACTGGTCTGTTTTGCTTAACTTTTTTTTTATTTTTTTTTATTCTGATTTCACAAAATGATGTGGATATTATATATACGTTTACATGTGTATTAATTACTGAGTAGGGCATGGAGCAAAATGGGTCTGAACAGCTAATATTGTACTTATAGATCACAAATTGTATACCTGTGTAAACGGCAATTTTAATGTATACTGCAGGGTATTTAAATTGTATATTGTATGACGAAGCCAAAAATTGTAATATTTTATATGGTGAATAAACAAACAAACAAACAAACAAACAAACAAACAAACATCAACCCCAGGCCAGCTATGGGTGAAACCATATGAATTCACAGTAATCTGGTTATTGCTTACTAGATCAGATCTATTGGTAACCTGTCAATGACAAACTGAAACAGAATAGGCTATATCAAAACTTTTACAGAAAATTTGTTCTGTGTGGGAATTGAACATGGGATTTCTGCTGAAGCCTGTAGACACCCAGACCCTGGAACTAACCAGTTATAACCGCGTGTTACAACAATTCTGTCAATTTATTAGTGTTTACATTGTATACTGTGATTGAAATTGTAGGTAAAAACACTTAGTAACATATAATACAAACAATTTATGATAGCACATGCAACGATAGAAACCACACATCCAGAAGTTGAAGATGTCTACTAGATGGAGGTTCAACATGTACAAGTCCATTTGGACGTACAGATTGACCAAAGACAAGCATGCCATCATTCCATTTGTCTCGAAGGTTTTTCCATTCATGGGGCCGTGAAGCAATGCATTATGGAGTGGAACGATGGAATTTCAAACAGTCGCACTACTTTACTCCATTTATACGTAGACAAGTTTTCACGTTCATGATACGTTTTTGGAGTGACAGCATTCAATTTGGCATGATGGAACGACCATGAATGGGGGGCTTAAGGGCCAGACAAGAAGTAGATAAAATCCAAGTTTTGATATCCAAAGATGTGTGATATGGTGAAACCAAAAGTTTTAACATCCGAGATAATGGCATTTTTTGAGTTTTCGATATTCAAGATACTAGATATTTTATTCTTGTTGGTGAACACAACCCTCAAGCATTTAAACAGGAAATTATGCTGTAGAAAAAAGCAATATGGAAACACGATCTGTACATACTTCTTTTTGCTGGAGAATGCACTGGTGACTTCGGCCTTCCTCTTCTTGCTGGATTTCACACAAGGGGTAGAGAAATCAGGCGTAGATGAGATAAGATGATTTTCTTCTACTTCTGGAGACCCTTTCCCAACCATCTTCTTGAGTCCATTCAACATACCTGTAAATATAAAAATGCATTTGTGAAGTTCACTGTTAAGGGACAATGCTTGGCAGAAAAATTCCCTTGCAGAATTGTGTTTCTTAGTAATAACCATTTATGGGTTGTATTTTCTATATGGTTACAAAATTAAAATCTTACGAGTTAGAGATCCACTTCGCCTCTTCTTCTTTTTCTTGTTGTGTTTGGATGGGTCATCATCCTGTTCATCATGTGATAAGGACTGATAGGCTGCTAACTTCTCACTTACATTTTCTGGCAGACTTCCAATTTGTTCAGCATGTCTAATCAGTAACTGCAAGAAAGAAATTTACGTTATTTACCATACTAATAATATTCAAAGGGATTATTACAGTTATTTAATTTATTTTACTTTAAAAAAGAAATTTCATATTTAGGCATTCTCATAGGGATTTAACTTATTTATTGCATCGAATGTTCAAATTTATGAGATCCAATAAGGGCACCTAATTTTGTCATATGCACAATATGGCGTTAAAGTGTGGGAAATTCAAAGTCTTGCACCTGGTTAATTCTAATATTCAGATTATGATTTTTTTTATTATTATTTGTGCATGTCACGGTCCCAATAAACACAGATAATCGAAGTTCACTGTATTTTTAATCTAATTTCTGATAAAAATGTAAACTGCCAGTTAAATGTTAACTACAGGTTTATCAGGAGGTGGTAGTATAGGCTATAAGCTTTGTAACCGGTTTTCCTACTGTCTTCCAACAGATAGTTTTATTCTGCTGAGCACATGGACTTTCTGCTACTTTTTACAGACTTCAAATTACTAGTTTACATTAATACCGAGATCTATAAGTAATATAAATCCACAACCAAGGTTTTCATAGTGTTTTATAATAAAAATTCTGGTCCTGTACTATTGATTGCTACATAACACCAGATAATATGATCCTACAGTTTTGTTACCTATTTCAAAAGAAATTTATTGAAAATCTTAGGAAAAATAGCATACAAGAGGCTACCCCAGCACACATTCCTTTTGTTGTGGCTTATTGTCCAGAGTAAAGCCCGGATTTTCATGCACTATCAAACTTAAAAACATGCATGCATTCATGCACTATCGTATCTCCAAATATGCACAATGAAGGGCGAAATATGCACTATCAAAAATCCGCACTGTACTGCAATATATTTCAATTTCTCTTATAACAATATAACTTACGAGTTTTTCCAAATTCTTCTCACTTAAACTCGTTCATTCTTGAACGCAGAAAAGGATCTTTCTACTTCACAAGAAGTAACTGTGCATACATAAGGGAAGAAATTTGACTGAGGGTGAGATCGAATTCCATGTCTTTTACTTTTTTTCACATAATACGTCTTTCACTGTTTCCAGAAGTTTAAGATCAGGATTTGAACTAAGTACCTTCTTAAGTTTTTCCCTAGTGTTTCTCCACAACACGATTCTAAAGATAATTCAACGTCTTCAACAATGGCTAGTGACTGACAAATTCAAGCAGGGAACATTCTGTTTAGCAGTTTTCTTTCAATGGAAGGTCGGCGAGTCGCCATTTTCTTATTTAGGGTAAACAGTAGTTTGCACTCTCAAATTGATGCCGGTGGCAAACTCTGTTGCCAAGTCAATCAAATAACAATGATAATACAATACAACATTTTTACGTTTCACTGAAAAGCCGAGATTTTAGGGAGGCACATTCATATTATGCGCAGTTATGCATGGTAACTTGATATTATGCACTAAAACCAGAAAATGAGGGTTTATATGCATTAAAAACGTCTGAATATGCTATATTAAACCAAAAAAATCCAAAACATGCATTATGCATGAATTTTGCCATAAAAAGGCCGAAATATGCAAACATGCACGGAAAAAATATGGTTATTTGGAATCCATACGTCATGTAATGAGTAACTTAACTACAAAGTTTGAGAAGTCTAACCAAAGTACATAAAAACATGCATTTGCATGGAAATCCGGGCTCTAGTCCAGAGGTTTGTTTTAGTGATAGCTGTAGAAAGTATAAGAAAGGATAATATACAAAATAGAATAATAAATTCACTACTTCTAAATGCTTACTTCAACTACTTGCACATGGTGACCCAGCCTGACACTTGTGTTCGCCACAACTTTCTCTTCCACAGGCATAAGTGATGGTGTAATTATAATTGCTAAGTTCTTTATGTCCATCTTATTTGTGTTTGAGTATGATGCTACCTCTTTGAAGAACTATAACAGAACAAAAAGTTAATTTAATCAGATACAATGTCATACTTCTTAAGACAAATACCACTGAATGTCAGTTGAAATCATTGGTTTCATACTGAAGCCAAGGAAAGCCTATTGCCAATTAATTCAGACTTATTACTTATCCTTGTGGCAATAATCTATCCATTTCAAAGACATCAGCTTTTATTTATAATTAATTACAGTGTAAATAATTAGCCTACTGAGTAGCCTACAATTTTTTAAAAGTTGTGACTAGTGACCATCAACTAACAGTAATTATCAGCAAGGAGAATTAATAAAATTACACAATAGAATAAATGTTGAAAGTGAATGGGAAAGTCAAAATTTCAATATTCAAAACAAGCATACCAGTACTTCAAGATCATTTCCACTTCTTGCATTTGCAATAATATGCAGTACAGTAGAGTCCCGAAAACTCGGCACTCGATAACCTGGCAGTCCGGATAACTCGGCCACACCCTGGCAGGGATATATGCAGAGTGCAGTGCGAAAACAACAGGAAATTACGCATTTTTTTTAAAAATGTAGCCAGATTTTGCAAACATGTTAGATGGATGGTCCTACGCTTTCCACTGTGTATAGTCTTAAGAGAAATGTGCTTTACCTTATTTAAAATCTAGTGGATGTCAGACTTTCAAAGATCGCTACATTTCGACCTGAACCCCCAGGTCTCCCTCAGGCGAATACTGGATAACGTCTAGGCGCCGTGGTGTATATATGGGTTCTTCCGTTGGTAGATGTCTCTGCTGCGTTTCGAGGGTGGGTACGACAAACTCCCTACCGTCGTGTTGACGAGGATGGTTACTTCTGTTAAAAAGAAAGCTGGTGTTTCTATGGTGTTTAGATATCCACCAACGGAAGAACCCATATATAAACCACGGCGCCTAGATGTTATCCAGTATTCGCCTGAGGGAGACCTGGGGGTTCAGGTCGAAACATAGCGATCTTTGAAAGTCTGACATCCACTGGATTTTAAATAAGGTAAAGCACATTTCTCTTGAGATTTTGCAAAGTCAGCTAGTTAATTTTCATTATAGACAGCTTTATGCCTTACGTATTCTCAAGCAACCAATAGATACAAGTACTGTATTTTCTGAGGAAACACTCGTACTTATTCTTTTTGAAAACCTTTCCCGATAACCCGGCATTTTCACACACTCGGCCACCCTTCGGTCCACATTAGGCCGAGTTTTCGGGACTCTACTGTACTGGTATGTTTTGAAGTATTACACATCAGAATTTCACAGTCTAATTTTCAGTCATTCACAGCACGGAAGTCAGTGGTTGAGGTACTCAAGTGATATATTTATTTTGACATGCTGAAAGCACTTCCATGAGATTAAAAAGTTTGTTTAGCAGTATAGTGACACTGATTGAACTTATTGTAATGCAGTATTGAGTGATAGAGTGTAAGTGATAATGTGTAAGGAGATTGATAAATACAGGTAATTTTTTAGTCATTCTTTTTCTTCCTAGTTTTAACACTTTCCGCCCATACGTGATACGGTCCGCATTTTACTCCTGCGTGAACCAAGACCGTATCCCTTACATTGCGCACGATCCCGTGCTAAGCAATGGGATAATACTGGTGTAATACAGGATTTGAACAGATAAACTCAAAGCTTAGTTTATGAACTTCCCAACAGAGTGTGCTTCATACACTTATCGATTCTTGTATCAATTTATATCGAATTTATATCGGCCTACTGCGATTACCAAAACATCAACAAGAAGCTAGGGTAGAATTCGTGAAGATGTCCAAGAATATCACAAACGTGTTAATTACTAGACAATATGCAACCAAAATGTTGTCAGAATTCTATATCATGTATTTTTTCAGTAATTTTAGTTAGTACTTTTGCAATAAATAGGTTTTTAACCCTCCAAACCTTGAAAAAATTATTTCCGAAAAAAGTAAATCCTCAAAAGAGCCTCCCATTTATTTGCCTGTGATATATTTATATGAGAGTGAATACAATAAAGAATATCATTTCTAGAAAGAGGAAGTTTCAATCTTCATGCGTAAGTAATTCATTATTTTGTAATACATATTGTATGTTTTTAAAAAAATCGCAAAATCGGAAGAAAACGCCCGGTTCACAGGATGAAAACGCTGAAAAATGGTGCGGTGTGGAAAGTGTTAATAAATTCTGAAGCCATAAAGTCATAACTTAAAGGTAATTTTTTAGTATTCTTTAGGTCATCAAAATCCAGGCCCAACTTATCACACATCAATTTATAATTGGATACCTAAAAACCTTTTTTATTAAAACATGTGGACTCACCTGCATTAAATAGGAGAGTGCATTCAAGTGGCATGTTGGAATGAGCAGGCATATTAACAATAAACCTTCAATCTGTTTCTCTTTCAGCAATAAGCATCTGAAAAATCAAATAATCACTGATTTTTGCAGGAGATTTACAAAATATCTTAAAATCAAGGACGTCCTGCAAAATGCGGTTACCCTAGTTGTAACGGTTCTGTTCTTTGATCATTATGAAAAACTGTTAGGCCTACATGTAGCCTACAGTATAACAAATATCTCAGATGAAAATTACACTTGTGTGATTTTCAATTTTGCATCTATTTTCCTACCAGTCGTCTTGAAATGGTAAAATAGTATAGTCGCCTCGCTCATAACGTTGACGGGCGGCTCGCTGTGTTCTCATATTACAATGCTTGTTGTTACTGTAAAAGGTTTTCTCAAAAGAAACCGCCGACTGAATTCGTGTTGCCAATTCTCCATTTCTCATGATGTAGAATTACCACCTAACAGCATGTGCTCTGGCTGGAATGGTGTGGAGAGTAATTGTAAAGGTTTCAAAAACAGTCTAAGAGATCCTTCAAAAATATTTTCGATTTAAGATTAGTGTAATTTTCCTCACACATGAGTGCACCTTTCAGGATAGAACGTCATTACAATCCTTGATTGAAACTAATTAATTATTTTAACAAAATACCCATACTCACCTCAACAACACATCATGGTAAGCGAAAGGTATTAGAGGTTCAGGTAGCTCTCTGAAGAAGAGTTTCAAAATATTTGCTACATCAATGGCATTGTGTTCTGGTCCAAGCTGTTTACCTCCATCCAGGAAGGCCTAAGACAGAAAAACTGTAAGTTAATTTCTTGATCTCATAATTAAAAAAATTATTTAACAAATTAAAATTAACCCCATAGCAAAACAATTTTTTTTTAATTTTGTTTTTTGTTAATGAACTTAAAAGAACTTTATTTTGAAAATAGATTACAAACAATAATTTGTATAGTTTTAAGCCTTCAATGAGTAATTAGGGGGAATTAAAAATAGATGACATTAAAATCCCGAGTAAACTTTATTTTAATTGTAACTACCTAAACTGGATTAAAGCAGGCATTTTCAATAAGCAGGGTGTCCACAGAAATTTCAAAATAAATTTCCCTGACTTTTCATGACCACAAGAATCAATGTTTTCAAGGTACTTTATAAACAAAATAAAAAAATTCCAGTCTCCTCCATCCCCAGTGATCATCTCAAGTACTGAAAAGAAAATTGCTTACGCAGTCTGGATTACAGTATATAGAACTAACAAAACAAAACATCTCTGTGATTAAAATTCAAAATTTGTATGTTCATCCATCTGGATTAACCAGATGTCCAGACAAGTGCGGTCCAGTATGGGAATACACATACTTTATTAACTTATTAGGTATATTTACCCAGAACAATAAAATTGTTTCAATGGGTATTCCCATGATCATCAGCTGATTCCAACTGGCCATTTGGTGGTAATTAGACAAACTTGTTGACCAAAGGTCACTGGATTCCCACTGAGGTGTCCAATTAAATAAACTTAATAATGATGTTAGTGTATATTTCCATACTCAGTCTAGCTACAGATCTTAGTCCCATTCCAAATACAGTAGCCTAAACTCTCGATTATTCGCAGAATTGGAGGGTGCAGCAACTGTGGAGAAGCAAATTCTGCAGATAATCAGCAAAATGGGAGGAAAAGAACAAAACTCAACACTAAAATATTTTTTTAACGACACAGTATTTATAATTACAGTAGGGGTTTTACACACAACTAGGACTCAATGAACAAGTTACCTGTATTTACAAGTTTGTTGGTGTACCGGTAGGCCTACTGTTTCACAAAAATCAATCAACTGGTTTTGTTTTTGTGTGTTAAAACATAATTATCGTCTTAAAAAAAAGAATCACAGATAATCCACCTGTGGATAATCGAGAGTTTATTGTATATTAATTGCTGAATTAGCTCCCATCCTACAACAAATAGGATGAGTCATTATAATCCCTCATTCATTATCATAAGTAGCCTGTGTTTATTACATATGCAGCTAGTTAATTAAACGAGCAACTAACAGATATACACTAAGCTCTTTAGATGTTGTGACCCTTAATTGATTCTTTCCTTATTCCTTTTCATTGATTAATTTAACGGACAAGAGAGACTTAACCTTTTGGTTTTTATTGCGGATGTTACTTACAAGGCGGTTCTTCTCAAAGAAAAGAAAGAAAGCTCTACATAAAAAATAAAAATCTCCAGAAAATAGACATCTTCCTGTACCTCTTTTAAAATACAGCAGCTACTTAGAAAATTTGTCTCATTGGCCAATGTCTTATGCTGTTTCTTGCATTCAAGTAACCACAAAAACAAACAGAAACTCACAGGAAGTTATGGTTTACCCACAACTAGAAATGCCACTGCTAACCCAATGTCACTGTTATCAATTTAAGTTAATTATTTTAACTTAAGATATCACAGTCCTTCGTGCATAGTGAGAGTTGGCTTAGTAAGTTATTAGTTTGGCCAGATGATACTCAACCTTTTGCTTTTTTATTTAAACATTTGCAGTGATGGGCAGGAGTCATTTAATGATGAGAGTTGCTCTTTGGTATGCTCTTGTTAGGAGGGGGATTCTCAAGGTTCATAAAAAAATGTTTAGCTCCACGCAGTTATACAAACTTAGAGGAGCGATCCCTTCCTAAACCTTGCACCTCATTCAAACTACTCTTTTATTCTTTCAATTCTCACTCTCTGCCAACTTGTGTTCTAAGTAACTCAACTAACTCTTGTAACTATCAAGGAGTGTTTCCAAGAGAATCCACTGAATGCGTTAGCCTCACGTCCGACGACCAATCAAACGTTTCATGAGGACAAATGAAATGTCTCCTTAGGAAACCGAGATTGAATATGGTACTGTAATGTTTTCATTGTATTGAATACGATCTTAATTCGATCTGATCCCACTTCTTAAGTGTAAACCCTACTGACTTTGTGGCTCAAATCGATCTGAATTCCTGTTATCAGGACACTCTGAATATGGTAAGCGTACTGTATTCAGATCAATTTGAATTCTCCATGAAAACATAAACCATGTTTAAGCCTATATGCGTGACTGAAGTTGATCTGAATCCGATCCCAATTCAACATGTTCCCTATTTACATCTGGGAGTGATTTGAGATTTTTGTGCCACTGGCTAACTTGGTTACCAATAAGTATGGCTATTTGTGTGGCTAACCTGAGTAAACAATCGCAGCCCTTCATTAATTCCATTCTTAATTTCTAGTCACCATAAGCAAATTATGGCATGAAAGAGCATTTATTCACAAGCTAGCCTATAACTGGAAAATCTCAAATTATACAATAAAAGTTTAAGTTCTATGATTAAATCGTAGCCTTTAAATTGACAGACCAGCTGAGAGAACAGATGATGAATGGACATGCTAGTGTATGCACATGCACCAGGATAGAGTTCGCTAGCGTTTACATGGAACTGAATTCGATCTGAATTGATCCATTCCTCCAATTGAAGGATTGGATCGAAAATTCATTCTGGACTGAGTCTGTGTTTACATGACGATCTCAATACATGGAACAGATTCAGTTTGACCTAAATCCTGCATGTAAATGAACTAATAGTAACTGATACAATAAATAGGGGCGGAGCAAGAATTCCAGCAAGAGAATGAGAGAGGTGCCAAGGAGGCTGAAAGATGTTTGAACAACTCTCTCTTTTGTAAGGCGTGAGTAGTGAATCGCTTGATGGTCGATCACTCTGATCTCTGTGATATTTTTTGCTTTAGAAACATGGAAAACAGACAAATTTGATGTTGTAGGGGAGACTTAATACACCCCACCTAGTTCATTACTCTATGATTAGAATCTGCTGTAACTCATGATAGATGATTTTTAGTTTCCCCCCATTTAGTGTAGCTGTTTAGAACACACTGCTCCATACACTGAAATAAAATCTGTTTTTCTACCGTAGTCTAGCCTACTTTAAAGTAGCCTTACATATATATAGCCTATATATATATATTACATTTCTCTAAATATTTAATTTTATTTACCGTACCGGTACGACATATTGTTTCTTTTGATCTAAGTATATAGAATGGTTCCCTAGCCTGTGGTAATAGTACTAGATTTGAATATAATCAAGCTTTTTACCTGAGACCGCATTTAAATTTTTTTTGGCTGCTCAGTTTCACTCCACATGCACTAGCTTGAGGTATTTAAAATTTAAGGGTGCAAGTGACAGGGCATCACCCAACAGATCAAACAATAGTCTGTTGATTCGTGACTAATTGAAAACATACATCGATATTGGAGTGTTAAGTTAGCTAGACTTATTGAACGGAGCAAGTTTAAATGGATAGATTATGAAGATATCATCACCATTCATGATGAACAAACTGAAAAGAAACTGTCACCATCCAGGTTTCCATACAAAAATTATAGAATCACATGTTTTATTTGCAAAGACAGATTTGAAGGACACTTTGTACAACAAGAGCAAACCTAACATCATTAGTGTGAAAAAATATTGACTTAACTTAATCGTAGCCTGGAATTTTGTTTTATCTAGGCTGCACTGATTTTTGAAGTTGTAAATAAAAGTCATGTTAAATTCCTGTAAATTGTTAATTAGTATACTCATTTGTATATTGTATCAAGTCTCCCCGAAGCCGTATCAAATCCCCCATCCCCAGGGAGACTTGAAACACTTTGATGACTCTTAAACATTCGAAAAATTAAAAGAGTAATTTCTTAGATCTAAAATGTTTGTAGATGATCGAGATGTTCTTTTATCAAACAAACATGGTTGGAAGTTTTTACAGAAAATAGACAAAAAAAGAAAAATCTTTTTTTGAAAACTGTATCAAGTGTCCCCAGTCTCCCCTATTATTCTTTAGAACATATGCAGTGAGGTCACACGCAAAAGCTGGCCAATCATGCGGGTTTCTGTGTTGCGGCGGCCCCTGCTCTAATTCTTGAGCGATCGGGTGAAATATCTATGAAAATAAAGCCGCTAACGGTGTAACGATTCAGGTTCTCACATTTACAGTTGGAAAGTGATGTTGGAAATGTCCTCCTCTTGCATCCACACAACAATGGCATCGTTCAACAAATTTTCTTTCATGCGCATAAGTTCAGCTTCCAAGATAGAGTTAATTTCTATTGTGATATTGTCTTTAAGTTCTTCTAACGTATGGGAAATAGACCAATACACTTTATTTACCAAGTTCCCCCATAAATAATAGTCACATACTGTTAAAAGAACTTAAAGACAATATCACAAGAGAAATTAACTCTATCTCGGAAGCTGAACTTATGTGCGTGTAAGAAAATTTTCTGATAAGATGCCAGTGTTGTGTGGATGCAAGAGGAGGACATTTCCAACATCTCTTGTGATGAGGTACGTGGTTATTTTCATTGTAATTCCAACTGTAAATGTGAGAACATGAACCATTACATCGTTAATGGCTTTATTTGCGTAGATATTGGTCGGGAGTTAGAGCAGGGACTGCTGCAACTCAGAAACCCGCATGATTGGCCAACTCTTGCGTGGGACTCACTGTGGATTCCATATATAAGCATTTTACATTTGTAAGAAGACTATAAATGTAAATAAAATCGTTAAAAAGAGGACACAATATTAACCTAAAATTGAGCTGTGAACAGCTGTGAAATCACGATCTCCTTGTGCTGGACAATGTTCTATTGTTGGGATGGGAGAGGGCGTTGGGTCATGCGGACATTATTCAATGCTGGAAACCTAACAGTGAAAATATGGTCACGGTGACTCAGTCGCTAATCCAGGATTTCTACCAGACACAGAAGGTAAATGTCAGCCCTGGATCCCATTCTTGTTTTTCTATATAGGGGGCTTTGCCCCATGATCTCCTTCATACATTCACCAAGAGATTCAAGTATGGTAATCTCAGTATCGGCCACATAGTTTCTTCCTGTTTTTCTTGGTTGGGGACTTTGTCATGAAGCCCCACCAGGGGCTGCACCCCCTCTACAAGTTTCTCCCAGACCCCTTCACCAGGAGCTTTAAGCACGGTAGCTATGGTATTATAACAGTAATGGAGGCCTAATCATAATATAACTATAACTACTAGCAGCAATGGATAAGCCTGTGAAGAACCAATGAAGATAAGATTGTCGGCAGTCAATGGGCAAGTTGACATCCAAGCCAGGGCTTGCATACCAGGCGGAAAGACTTCGCAAGGAAGGGAGCAGAGTTGCCGACTAGATTCCAATCCCTCTAAAGAGAGATCTTATTTGAAATGACTCGCTTAGGAGCGATCCATCTCGTATTTGCCCACATAACCTACAGTACTTATCCTTCGCTAATACTTTTATATGCTGGAATAAAATGTTGCTTACCTTCAATTCTCTTTGGCGAGCAGTTGATCCAGCTTTGCGAAAAATTCCCTCTGTTTCTATAGATTCTTTTATGCAGTTACAAGCTCTAATAATGAAAGATGGTACTTCTATGACAGCTCCAGAGGTCAAGATGACAACTTCATGTTCAAGATGATTAAGTGGCACCTTGAACAGCTTAGTGTCAACATGTCCATGCTTGTTGTGCTACGAGTAAATAATACAGACAATAAAGTAACAAGATCTCATATGAAAGAAGACAAAATAACAAAATAATTTAGTATTTTAATGGCCTGGTACTTACTTGAGAATGTTTAGCAGATGCCTTTTTAATCCTATGTTTAACACCTAACTGACGTAAATCTTGAACAATTACATCGTATATTTCTTCTTTGTTATTTCCTATGACATCTGATATAAACATGATTTAGTCACCAGTGCACTCTCACAAACAACATATCCATATCAAACACCCAAAGCAAATCCCAAAGTCATAACACAAAGACATAAAATGGGAATCCGAGATTAACTGAGATTTTAAAAAAGGTTATGTATAATTCTCTCGGCGATTGGTTCAAATAGTATATCTCAGCCAATAAGAAGAGTCCTCCTTCAATTGTTTAACCGCTATTCCCGCTGCGTGCCCAAGGTTGCGCATAAGTAATGAAATAAGGATTGCGCACAATGTGCATATAGCGAGAGCATTAGCTCTCTTGACAGAAGTTCGTCAGAGATTCATGACGGCCCGGGCAGAACATTGCATGGTACCTTTCACATGTCTTATCACACCTTTCACATATACAGTTTGGTTCTGGTTCATGATAACGCTTTGTCTTACACAATTTGAAGTGAAAGCCATGCACAGCGAAACGTGTCAAACAGTGTCTGAGTTCATACGATCCCTTCATCCAGTCAACAGTGGCCATCGCGTCCGTGGAGTAAAAATCACGCCAGATGTTCCTCTTCTTATCCTGCATCTCCTCCATTAGTTGTATATAACCCGGCGTGACGGGTAACAGCAGCTGAAGACGGAGCTCTTCCATGTAGAATAGTTCTCGTGTTAGTTCGTACACCAACCTTGATGGGGTAAATTTTGAGATGCACAGTGCTTTCTTTAGAAAGATCGCTTTCAGTTTTTCCAATTGGGCTAGATGGTTCCGTTTTAGATGGGGCCAAGTTAGGTCCAGACCGTAAGTTACTATCGGTGTTACCTTTAGGTGAAATAGTTTGAGTGCTGTGTTGATGGAAAGCTTGTTTATACTCTTGATATCCTGCATTGCTCTGATTGCTGCATTTAGTTTTTCCTGTATGTGAAGCGTGAATACGTTGCCTGTAGTCTGAAAAGTGATACCTAGATATTTGAATGCAGTTACGTTCTGGAGGGGTCTTTGATTTAGATGGAAGACTGCCGACTTTCCGCCTTTCTTGAATGTTAGTGACACTGTTTTCTCTTCGCATGTTGCGGATAAGTAATAGTTACACACTTTTGTACCGGATGGCAGCACATGACGTTCCACGAAGAGCTGACCTCTGTCGAATGTCGAAAGTACTGATTCTGAACAGAAATGTAAACAATAGAATAAAGAATTGCGTTTTGCCGATACACATGTTACGATAATGTTTTATGTTATTGGTTTAGGCCTTGGGGATGCTAAGGACATATCAGTAAAAGGTTTAGAAATTGTGAAAAAAGCTGACAGGGTTTATTTGGAAGCATATACATCCATATTAACCGTTGGGAAAGAGGCTTTGGTTTGTTGAGAATTTATTTCTAGGTTATGTTGACTTTTTCGGTATTTATTTTTCCTTTCGAAAGGGAAAGAGAATTCGCATGTATTAATTAACTGCATGGCATGGTTTAGTTTTATTATTTTTATTGTATGTATTTGTTTAAAATGGATTGAGTTGAAAGAGACATAATTTTTGTATTTACTGGCATAGGAAGAATTTTATGGACGCAGCCTGGTAATAGCAGATCGTGATCTAATCGAACAAGGGGCTGATGAAATTCTTCAGGGAGCAGATTCTGTAGATATTGCGGTATTGGTGGTAGGGGATCCATTTGGAGCAACCACGCACACAGATCTGGTCCTCCGTGCTAAAGAAAAGGGTATTCCCTACAAGATTGTACACAATGCCTCAATTATGAATGCTATAGGATGTTGTGGCTTACAAGTAAGTGTGTTTTCTCAGACTCCTTGTGGAAGGATGTATGATACTGCCATAATGTAAAACAAATTTAAGCGATATATTTTTTCTTACACTACAAGTACCAATAATTTATTTAGTACATAGCCTACGTTAGGGCGTGCCATACATAGAAATGAAGATAAAAAAATCTAATTTTTTACTTTATTGCTACTTACGTCTTAGTCTGCTGTCACACCAACATTGGTCGATCAACAACCACCTGTTATCGAGCACTGGCAACTAAGTTAAAATTAAGCCAAGCTAGTACTTTACGCCACAACCTGGTCCCCTTTCCACACGCCACTTGCCTGGCCGCTTCCCCACCTGCCCCTGAGGTTTTTTTAGTGATAAGTAACATTGTTGAGCAATTGTGCGCTTCCTGCTACTAGTCACAAGAAATCTAGGCTGTCATTCTTCCGACGAGTGCGACAACAGCTCACAAATAATTGACAGGGATTGGTGCTAACCATATTTCTTTGTACAGTATGAGCCGTATAGCACCAAAAGAATAAAATACATTTTTGTAACTGGACATTGAAAAGTTAATGATTTAGTTTTAGTGGTGAAATTTGCTCGTTTCTTACTTATCGCTGAAAAATTTTTGCAGAGTGAAGAAAAGCAACTTGTTTACTCTTTTCAGCTATATAACTATGGAGAGACTGTATCCATTCCATATTGGACTGACACGTGGAAACCAGATAGCTTCTACGATAAAATTGCTGCCAACAGACAGCGAGGCTTACACACACTCTGTCTCCTTGGTAAGGTTACAATCGTAATCTTTCCTCCCCCTTCAACTAGTCACTCCATTCGTCTATTTTAATTTATAACTTCCTCCAAATGGAGGTTGTCAAAAGATAAATTTATTTTTTAATGTGCATCAGGATTAAATTTACCTCTTAAGATATTTCAAAATTCATCAGTCTGTCTTCAACTTTTTCATATAAATTACACCAGAGGTCACATCAGGATACTCCAAACAATCTCAATTGATAGCAACTGTGATATGGACAAATGTCTAAGAAACATTTTTTGCAGTTAAAGATAAAGAGTGAAGCCTGTGTTTTTATGTCAATTTACCTGTTTAAAGCATACCATGTTCCATTTTTATTCGGTTAGGAAGTCTGACTTCTAAATCTGTATAATGTGAATTATATGCTATCATGCTTTTAGATATCAGAGTAAAGGAACCAACACTGGAGAGTCTTTGCAAGAAAAAGAAGGAATATCAACCACCTCGCTTTATGTCAGTGAGTGAAGCTGCTGAACAACTGCTTGAAATCATCATGAGGAAGGATGATGGAGATCAGAAGAAATCAGGTAATTATCTTCTGTCCCTTTCTGTTGTCAATGAACAGAATTTTCAGGCTTTGTTTTAAGTTCAAAATGAATTATTACTGGTATAAGCTAATTCTGTGTCCTTCCAATATTTGTCCCCATATTGACTGTATTGCCATGCTGTAATAAGTTAGCTACAATGAATGCTGCTTCTTATTAAAAAACGTTTTGGAGGATCCGTTCTATGACATAGTTCAATTGAACGGAACACACAAAGTATATTTCAAAACAAGTGTGGTAACCGCTTGTTGAAGAATTTGAAATCCAATGCACTTAACACATATGTACTGCTTACTATTTTTTCTGTGATAGCAATTTAGTGGATAATGAAAATGTTACAAGAAAATAATTAATAATTTAGAACAGCTGTTATATTGATATTAAATGCTTTAAAATAAAATGTAAATTATTATATTGTACTTCAAGTTTAACATGCTAAAAAGCTGTTGCTACTACACAAGGAAACAAGATAAAAATTTTCAAAATAAAAATAATAATTACTTCACTGTGTAAACTTCCTAAATATTATGATAATAATTTTCAAACCTGCTGTTTGTGTGATTTTCTAGCTTATGCTCCAGACACATTGTGTGTGGGAGTGGCTCGCGTGGGTTCCGACTCCCAGAACATAGTGGCATGCTCCCTGCAGGAGATGAAGGAAACAGACCTAGGACCACCCCTGCACTCCCTTGTCATCCCAGGGGATCTTCATCCTCTTGAAGTGGAGTATTTATTACAGTTTGCACAAAATCAGGACGTACAACAGCTTCTGCAAAAAGTTCTTCAGGCTTCTTCATGACCTGCTGTCTCATAACTTGTAAGACTTCCATTGCCACCACCTTAAAAAAAAGTAATTTCTTTTATAAATAAAGCATAAGGTAACTTAATGAACCCATTAAGTTGATCTTTTTACACTTGTATATTTCACTCACTAAACACTTTTTACAGAACATATTTCTTGTTCAGCTGCTGGATTTTGTTTAGAAGATTCTAATGCATCTCTCATTAATGTTTTCTGAACTTTTTAGTTTGGCTTTTCATTTGCATTATTTCAGCCTAATTTTTTATGTAAATTTTTCCTCCAGACTTCCAGATCTTTGGTAAAAGTATAAAAAAGGTCAATTCAGTGGATTAATTAAGTGTATTGTATTACTTGTCTATGTGAGTGTTATTATTTATACCATTTTATATAAAGAATCTTTTCTAATTTACTGCATCCTGCTCAGAGATCCTTTAGTTAACCATTCTTTAGTAGAACCTCAACCATCAGACAGGGCTGGAGCCTTGGTGGACAATCAAGGGGAAGGGAATTTTTTCACAAAATTGTTTTCTTCAAATTTTATTTTTTAAATAAAAAACATAGCATGTACGTGTTTTAAAGATCCTCTACAATACAATCTATAGTTCACTACAACAAACAAATGTATGTATGTACCTAATAGGTATACAATCATGTGTTGTAAAAAATTTTGTTGATGCTTTAAAAGAAGCTTGTCAAGCAGCACTCCGAAGGTGTGAAATTATTCCCTACTTCCCCTCCCTTCGTGACCTCCAAAGCATAACGATTGGTTCAGTTGTGCATACATATATTTGTTCTTTGTAGCGAACTTAGATTGTATTGTAGTGGATCTTTAAAACTCACAGTTAATATATCCATCCAAATAGAAAATACATTTTTACTAACTTCCGGGCCCTAGTAATTAACGTGTTTAGTAATTTTAAATTCATAAGACAAAAAAAAATCATGTGTCCAGAATTTTTTGTCCACCATTGTACTTTGTTGAATATAGAACTCCCGAGCCATCGGATGAAATATCTACGCAAATGAAGCCACTGACGATGTAATGATTCAGGTTCTCACAGTTACAGTTAAAGGTAAATAAGCACGTACCTCATCACAAGAGATGTTGGAAATGTCCTCCTCTTGCATCTACATCACATTGGCACTTTTTAGGAAATTTTCTTTCACGCGTATAAGTTCAGCTTCCGAGATAAAGAGTTAATTTCTCTTGTGATAGTGTTTTTAAGTTCTTCTAATGTTGGGGGATTGACCTATACACTTTATTTTTAAAGTTCAAGTTTGGGTGAAATATCTATGTAACTGAAACACCTAACTTTGTAATGAATCAGAATGAACTGAAAGAAAATGTTCTAAAAAGATGCCTGCATTGTGTGGATGCAAGAGGAGGACATTTCCAACATCTCTTGTGATGAGGTATGTGGTTATTTTCATTGTAATTTTAACTATAATTGTGAGAACCTGAATTATTACACCATTAGTGAGTTTATTTGTGTAGATATTTCATCCGATCGCTTAGGTTTTAGAGCTGTGGCCGCATCAACGCAGAAACCTGCATGATTGGCCAACTTGTATGTGAAACACACTGTAGAACACTACCTCTAAGAAAAACAGTTGAAGGCATGTATGCAAAAACCCTCCTCAAAATGAAAACTGTTTTTGTGCTGATTCCATTTTTAATGGATGGTGTACTAACAGGCATAAAATATGATAATCATCTGTGCCCCTTGGACAATTTTTTAATTTAAAATTTTAAAATTAATTTGCAAAATTCAATTTTTCTTTAGTTTTGAAGATGAGCGTTGGACTGTTTTTGTGCACACATCTTCAACTGAATTAAAAACATGATTTACATGTGAATGCATGGCCACCTGCCTGGCCTAGTGATTAGCGTTGCTGACTGTAGATCTGCAAATCTGGGTTTGATTCCCGGTACCTTCTTGGATTTTTCTGAGGCACAGAGGTCTGGAACAGCAACTGAGGAGCTATGTGATAGAGAATTAGCAGCATTAGTAAAAAATGCCGTCAGTAATGGCCATAAGAGTCAGCATGATGTCCATATGTCTCTCAGTCCTCAGAGGGATGTTGCACCAAGGAGTTTGTTTTCTGTTCATATGTGAATAACATACTGCATGTGCATAATGAAAACTTTGATGACTATGGATATGGATCTCTATGCTAGGGTTTCTTCATAGAGATTTTTCTGAGTTAGAAAGACATAGAAAGGGGTGCATCACAGTTTTGCGAGGACAGCTGGGGAGCTACATGAATAATGAAGGAATGGTAGCTAAAGTACTGAAAAGAAAGTTGCTTACACAGTCTGGGTTACAGCAGACTGGAGCAAAATACATGCCCCTCACATTTCGCTCATTGGGGCTAGTTATTTTCCCTGACTATTCCATATTTGTTTACAAATTTCCCAGACTTTTTCCTTTACTTTACAAAACTCCTAGACATTCTCTGACCGATATCAATTTCTCTGTATTTCACTTACTTTCCAGAATGTGGACACCCTGATACTGTATGTTTTTTTTCTTTCTTTCTTCTATGATTTTGTACACTCTGTCTGTGATTGTCAGCATTCAGCACTAGTTGAATATTTACCTACGTGTGCTCACTTCCTACTCTTCCTTTGACCACGACACGTCATAGTGGTCAAGACGGACAAAGTGACGATGCTCGCAACACAACCCTTCATTTTTCAGGACAATGCAAGGTGTCTTACTGCTAACGCTGTCATGGACCTTCTACATAAATGAAACTGAGAGATACTGGAACCCAATATGAGCTTGTGTGACTACAGTCTCTTCACCACAATAAGCACACTATTATCAATGCTATAGGGGGGTCACTTCAGGACATCAACGGAGATGGATGCGCTGACGGGGTGGCATTTAGTTTTCCTCTGATAATAAAGCCCTTTAGACATTATTTGCCATTACTTTTTATCCCGCCTTTGTATCTGTTTGTATATTTCTTCTACCTTCTTGTCATTGCAATGAGATATAGATATGTAAACTTGTACCACTAAAATATCCAGTGGATAAGCACTTATTTTCAATTACATTACATGTTTTCACTTTTTACATAAAGTTACTTACAATACGAGGAGCTTCTTGATAGAGAAGTAGCAGCTCCAGTCACGGAAACCACCATTAATGGCTGTGGGTGTCGGCATGCTGACCACATGCCACCAATCCTGCCATCTGCCTACGGTAGATGATGCAGCGGGCGGGTGGTAGGCCAAGTCCCTTCAGGGATGTAGCGCCATGAAGTTTACTTATGGTACAGGATATTTCTAGATACAGCAGGACAAAGGATGGGAAAATGATTATAATTTATCTTTAATTACATTGTAAATGGTTTTACATGCAAAAGTGATAACACACTATTTTGGATGTCAACTTTATTTTTGCTCTTATCCTGTAAGTACAGAGCGGATGTTTTTCTCATGGGTAATAACTGCTTATTTATCGTGTGCCCATATCTAACCATAATATATAGCAATGTACAATGCTGACCCATTAGAATTTATTTAACTTTCAATCAATCAAACAGGAAACAACCATTCATTCAAACATTACATATTCATCTTCATCACTGTCAGATGCTCCAACATTACTAGTAATTTTTTCTTTCCTTTGGTGTCAAAATGCAGGTTTCACACACAAATAACATAAATCCTTCATTCATACAAATAACATTTACTTTTTTAAAAATCACATTAATGTTTAATAAACTCTTGTTAATTAAATACTGACTTAGTTTAAAACCTCAGTTTGAGTTTTTGTGTCATGTTTTCATTAATTTGTTAAAAAATATACATAACTTAAATAAACTGTATATTTTCATCAAGTCCAGTCAATTATGAAAAAGTACAGGTACCTCCAAGATTAGACTTCCCTCAGTCTTACATTAATGGACTGATTTTCCTTCTCAATTTCATTTCATATCGGGAAGAAATATATGCCATATGAAAATTCAGAAACCTTAGCTTCTTCTGTACGCAGCCATCACAGAAACCCGATAAGAATGAGGTGGTAAGAAAGTAATAAATTTTCCTGCAAAAACTATGGCTGGAAATATTGAAGAGAAATAAATAATAAGAGAATAAATCAAATGAGATTTTCTTCAGAATAATTTTACAACCATCTGATTTTTTTCATGTGTGTTAGCAGATGTGGATGATCATGCAACCAGTAAGAGGTATAATGTAGTCATCTGACTCTCATCCGATAGCATCAGCTTGAAGAATTGCAATTTACACAACACTGAAAAGATTCAAAGGAAGATAAATTATGGTGTCACGCATGAAAAACCTAGAATGTCATTATGGATGGACAGACACACCTCTCCAAAGGAAGGGTATGTATCAAAGAGTAATTTAGTTACACTTATTTTACAAGAGAGGGCATACGGACAAGTGGTAAGCTCAAAAACCCTCTAAAGGAAACCAAGGTATTAATTCTTGATTGGACTGAGGAACTTTATCCTTAGGCTCTAATTTAGGCATGGAGTTCTTTAATGTGTCATAAATCTACGACATGAGACCCCAGCTTAAAGTCCCTCCTGGAGGACTCCATGCCCAGGATTTTTATGTCCTGAAAAATCCTTTTGACTGCAACTGGGTTTGAAACCATGACCTTCTGATCCAGAGGGTGGCATGCTACCTCTACACCATCGCGGCCGACAGAATCTCACTGCATTACACTGGAACCAAGATTGACCATCAGGACCGAGCCTTGATGGGTAATCAAAAGAACGATTAAACGAGAAAGGGGATATAAAAATAATAATGAGATGGAATGCGACACACTGATTTCATTATAATTATTACTTCACTGTATAAACTTCCTAAATAGCATGAGAATGGGATATTTTTACGAAATTCACTCTCTTTCAAATTTTAAAATTTTAATAATAGAAGTGTGTGTTAAAAAAAAAATCTATTACAATCCAATCTACAGTACACTACAAAAACACATACTGTCACATGTGTACTGTAAATGATTGATAAAAAAAAGTAAGTTATTTGTTTGTTTAAATACTTTCTTTTACTAACCCCACTTCTCAAAAAAATGCTGTAAAAATTATAGAAACTTGACTTTGGGACCGGCCAGCCTGACAGAAGTGAGCAAGACACTGAATCAAGGTTCCACTGTATATTAAGTTTCAATTATAATGTTTTGATTTTTATACATTAAAAAAGTACTTACAAATTAGAAAACGTACACTTTACTCAGATATGTTCTGTTCTTATTCCTGTAGCCAACACTTGTTATGTTGTTACTTCAGAAATCACTATAAAATATTAATGTATCTGTAGATTTATGAAAGGAAAACCAATCATGATATTTACTTTTGAAATTTTCTCCATTAGTCAAGGAGATACCAGTACCATCATTTTTAAAAGTCATGACTTTAAACTTTCTGCCTTGTGTTAATAAATTAAACTAATGCGCTATCCCAACCATTTAACCATCTCTATCCGCAGCTCAATTGTCTCTTTGACTGAGCAGAAGATGACCTTTGGAAGTCCATTCATAAACATAGCATATTCATTTAGTCAGAATGCTTTTGCAATTAATTAATGGTTCTCAAGTTAACTCTAGAACAGGTCTGCACAACATACTATGGCCTCCGCAGCCCGCAATGCAGTTTATTTTGGCCTGTCTGCCTGATTGAAAATATTTAATAATTTGGGGAAATATGAACTTGGGACGGTCTTCACCGAGACGAAATCTGCATTAAACTGATTCAGTATCCATTTTATACTGAAGTAGAAAATCTACCTGTCAAACTTCAGATGGAAGTTGATAATCTCCAGTGTTCAGGAAACTATCGGGTCAAGCGTAGGGAGAGTTCTGTTGTTGGATACTGGGAACACATATACTTGTGAACAAACGTTTTCTGCCATGAACTTGATCTAAAACAAATAGGGTTAATCTTTAATTCAGAGGCCATAGGAAGAACTTCAAATATGCCACCAAACTGTGAAGTAATAGTCACAAAAAAGAAATTGTAATGTGCCATGAAAAAGCCTGTAAGATTATAGGCAAGTTGCATACAACTGTTTTTATTCGACCATAATTAGTCTAAGTATTTACATTTTGAGATTTTAGATGATCATGTTCCCGCATGCCATGACCTTCGCACCAGCTGGTAGTAGTTCTTGTCTTTCTATAACCGATGGCAACTCATGTCGTCAGTCAAATTGAAGCTTCCTTTTTGCCATTTTCATGAAACCATATTAATTCAATTAACTCTGATATTAAAATTAACACGAACAGAAATATTTAAATACAGGCTATTTACCCTCAAGGTTTCATGGTCGTTCTGTTTGATAATAATCGATGCCAACACCAATGTCGAATTGATAAACAGTGTCGAAATGAATGTCATTATGATAACGTTATGTCACATGTAGAAAGTTTATTATAGTATGGTTGAACAAAAAAGAATTTTGAATACAATTTTAATTGAAACTCTAAAAGAATTTTAATATGTGAATTAATTTATATTTACAAAGTATATTAAATTAACTCGGAGTGTTCTAATGTAAATTCAGGGAGAGAGTTGATTGGTTGAAATGTTTGAGTTCGGCCCTCAGAGTTAGTCAAGTCTGCTCTAGAAGAATGAACAACTCGTTTTTAATTTTTTTTAAATATGGGTAGTAATTTTATAAAAAATGAGTTTTAAAAATATTAACTTAAATTTTATATTACAACATGAGAACCATTAATAAATAACACTTTCAGATCACATCTTACAATATCCCAACGGGACTGGCAATTGCTGATATCCATGTTTTGCTTTTGAAATCCATTTAGAAGATACTACATTATGCAAATTTTAACAACTTTATTTAACAATGACAACTCTTTCTTAAGATCTCTGGAATATGATATAATGTTTATACAAATTGAGGGTTCAATACACTCTCTTCTTTCTATTAGGTCTTGCCTACCATCCAGCTAGGGCCATTTTATTCTTGTCAGTCTCACATTTCGTAAAGAATTACTTTGTTACAGTACAATTAATTATTAAAAGATGAAAAGATATTATACATTTCATATATTAAAGATATATGCAGGCTAATCAAAATGTAAACACACACAGAAAGAGAATGAGGGCTTCTAATAGTGCATCTAGGTTGCCATGCTGAGTTGTAACATATCTTTATTTTAATCAGTAGAAAGATAAAATGTTTTTACTGGTGTTTAATACATAATACACAAAAAACAATAGGTCTGTTCCCAAAGCCACAATGCCTGCTCACACTGGGCACGTTTTTAAAGTCATCGATTGATTCCACCGATGCCATCGGACTTTCACCAGGGTGTTTGTCAAATCAACGAACAATCCACCGGGAAAGCATCAGGCTGTTTGTAACCGGTGGAAGTCATCAAATGCAATCAGACTTATCGAGCTTAAAGTACGATGCTTCTTAGATGACAAACATGGCGGAGCAGAGAAGCAGACGACAGTTGCCACTAGCATTACTAAATCGAGTTTATTTTCGTGTGAAAGCTAATGAACTGCTCTTCATCAGAGTGTGAGTCCTCCGAAAATGAAGAGTTGATTTTGTTTGAAGACGAGAAAAGAAAGAAAAAAATACTCTACATATAAATCTATTAATTCCAAATATCTCGAAACTGACAGCATGATATCGCATTTAACTCGAAACTGACAGCACAGGTTATCCATAATGAGGTTAGATACCGCATTCAACTATGCAGTATGTTTTATGGATTTTAATGTGCTCAAAACATTATTTATGAGAATGGTAGCACTCAGTTATTAGTTCCCTGCCCATCATATTTTATTATTATTTCCACTTCTTGCAAATCCATGATATGATAACTATTATACAATTTGAATACTCCCGCTGAAATCCATCAACCTGTTTGTAAAGTCAATGGCTCATCAGATTAAAAAAATGGTGGATGACTTTCATCACACTTTTCCACTGCTAAATTTACTGATGACTTTAAAAACGTGCCCATTGTCAGTTTGTGTCCATACATCGCACAGTGAAACTGACAATTTGTGAATGCATCATGGTACTTGACAGTACATGAATTGACTTTGGGAACAAACATAGTGAAAAAAAGTATACCTTCTTTTTTGCAAATATCATTGTTTCCTTAATATTTTCTGGTGCACATAAGTGAAGAGCAAGTAAAAATAGAATAGAAAATTTTTACAACCAACTTAGTACGGCTTTTCTTTTTGTTTTATTGTAGGGGACCCTCTCCCCCCAAAATTTGTTTGAAACACTCTGTATAGAGTGGAAACTCTGCCATAATTTAGCTGAAAATTAGTGTGCCCTCATAGTATAATTATATAACTTACAAGTCTTTGAGAGAGGTTGACCGGAGAAAGGTAGAATCTGTCACTGCATCCCAAACTCTGGCTAGCACTATTGATACATTGTCAGCAGCACAGACAGGTGAAGGTTCCGGATTCGAGTCCCGATGTCAAAACAAGTTTTCTCCTATATATTCTCATACAGTCCGTGAGTTTATCTCTACTTGAACATTGAAATAATGTAAGCCGCATTTTTGTAGATTTCTTTTCTCCTTGAAAAATAAATACCATTTAGTTAATAATTCCTACGGTTTCTTTCTTGTATTTTATCTGTGTGTGTACATTTTCAGTACGGTATGAAATACAATTATTATTTCATCTTTTAAAAGTTATTTGTGCTGCAACAACCAAAGTAAAGTTCAGGGCGTTACACTATTGCTATGCACTATGTATTTAAATGCAGCATGCAATAATGAACAGGGCTGGAAAAACATTTTTAAGTTTAATAGACAATGCTGTAAAAATAAAAACCATAACAACATGAAGGCAAATCCTGGATTTAAAAAATATTAGAATATATCCAGCACAACATCTTTTCTAATGTTGGCAATTTGATTTTTCAAGCCCTGATTGTGAACACAAATTCTTTATACATATGTCACGATATGTCTACACATGCATGTAACACTAACACTGGAAATGTGACATGGATTTATGGTTTCAACACTGTACTGGGAACCACAGGGGGCACACAAACCATCAAGAACTGTTTGTGTTACTGGTTCACATTAAAAGATAGTTCTGAACATTCACACCAACCAATGTCTGAAATATTATGGATTTAGACTGCCAGATAAACTGTATATTATACTTTAATCGAACAGTATTTTAAAGTAAACTTTGTAAATCGTAAGACATTTGGATTTGTAATATAGCGGCAATACTGCTAATTAGTAAATAACTTAATTCAGGCATTGGTTGGTTAATAGATTATTCAAATATGATACTCTATGTCTTACAGAATTCCCTATTTTTTCCCCATTGTTATCTTCGATGCATTTTGTTGTTCATACATTAGTAATTTCTATCTGCATAATTATTTGGCTTTAAAAGAATCCAACGTTTAGTCTCTTCTATTTTATAAAAGGTATGGATGGAATCACTTTCAAGTTTTGAACGATACATTAAGATATAATACACAGCTTTTCCAAAGGATTATCAATAAAAATAACAAGAGTTATCAGTGAAACTCAATCTCGCTTTCTACAGAATTTTCTTAGAACGTATTTAGAGAGTTGTTGCTCTGATTTTCAGCTTATATTTACATAATTTTGTGTATAATATTATAAAAATATATAAAACCTACAAACCCACATCTTGGTGTAACTACCATACACATTATGGTGGTATTATTATATTATCTACTAAATTAATCAATTTTTCAGCAAGTCTACAAGGGTATTTATTAAGACGTGAATACATTTATGATTTTCATAATTATTTTCATACGAGCATTTTAATCACCATTATATGTAAACAATTATTTTTGGAACAGGGACCATTCAGATTGTTCTCAACTTTTCCAACAGATGGCAGGTATCATATATATATATATATATTGATGATGAGTGTCTCAACTAGTTCAAAGAAAGGGAATCTTCATTTCTGACCTTGGATCTACAGATGGTTTCTCGCCATCACCACCACTTCCTTCCTTCAGCCAATGACATGCATGAAACAGGGCTTTGTTTTGGACATTTTTACCACAAAGCTAAACACATTAAAACACAGGAAATGAAATCAATTTATCATAATGTTAAAATCATGGACATAATTGAATGTTTCTAATAATGATTTTTGATCGTGCACTTTGAATTGCTGCGGTTGGCGCTTTTAAGGCTTGAAGACTGTTTCATGTACGACATTAAGTGACATTAGATATGCCTTCTTGGAAATGAATGGTTGGAATAACAACAGTACTTTAAGGAATTGCAGTATGCTAACATATGTTATTAAGATACAGTTACACGACATTTAAAAAAAACGAAACTCCAAGGTGCTACATCCCTGAAGGGACAAGGTCTACTACCCGACCGCTGCGTCATCTACCATAAGCAGATGGCAGGATTGGTGGCATGTGGTCAGCATGCTGACACCCATGGCCGTTAATGGTGGTTTCCATAACCGGAGCCACTACTTCTCTATCAATTTAATTCACAAGGCTGAGTGCATCCCGTTCTAGACCACCCTACCTCAGAAAAATCCGAGGAGGTACCGGGATCGAACCTGGGCTGACAGATCTGAAGTCGCGATGCTAACCACAAGACCACGCTGACAGTTACATGAGATTTAATTAGCATATTATAGTATGGTAGAGCAGAGAATAAGTTTTACATGTCATCTTAGAGTTATTGCATATAAAATATATTCCTATCGTGAATAATATTTTTGATATATTTTACATTGTCCATCCCTGAAAATAACTTGTAATACACTAAACAGGATGGGGGATAAAGGGATGCTATAATATATGGTATGTTTCTGTTAACTTAATTTGATAATTAAGATATTATTAGCCTATTGAATGCTGTAGATAAATGCAAATGATATCAGCTTTAGGTAAATAGTCTACAAAAATAATCAAAACTTGAAAGTGATTCTTATTAAAATGTACAAAGAAGAAAAAATAGGGAATACAAATTCTTTGTGCTTAACAAGATTTCACTTATAATATAAATTGTGCTTATGGATCCTCAGAATTTGTGATCAATTGACGTATGTTAGGAGTCGTAAGATTTTATTTTACGCCAGTCTGATTGTCTGTCTGTGTTCTAAGTTAAATGGCAACAGGCACTGTTGTATAGTTTGAGCTTCACGGATGCCATCTTCACAGCAAAGTTTGTGCATTGAGGCTATTCAAGCCATTGTTCTTACGTGACCTCTTGGGAAATGTAGTAATGACATTCTTTGTATAATGAGTTTGTAAGATTGATATCAGAAATATAAACACTACAGGGTATGACACTCCAATTTAACATGTCTTAAACACAGCAATGTAACTGTAAATTCCACTATATTTCTATATCGTCCATCTTTTGATTCTTTAATCCTGTATTACCACCTCTCGACACAAGTTCCTGATAATTACCTTCTAGGTAGCTTAAATGGAAGGTGTCTTGCATTACCACTGCCGAATTCCTACTGGGAGGAGTGGAGTCAAATTTTTTAGGTTGGATTGTAGAACCATGTGCACTAGATACGACAACTCGATCATTACATTTGTTCTATTTATACAATTAAATTACATCAGAACATATAATTTCAAGTACACTAATCAATCTGTGCAATTCTATAACAATCAAATATGAGTCTAAATGGTATTCTTGTATAAATTAAACATTCCAACACTAACTCTATAATTCAAGTGGCTAGAAAGCTCCAGTGGGCTCCATTTTGCTTCTACCAAATCTGTCTACCTGGCAATTGCTGGTTCATTGCTACTCCACTGTCCCAATACCTTAAATATCTTCCATACAGCTTTTATCGGGAGTCATAGTATGCAATATTTTACTAACTTCCAGGTAAGTTCCCTAGCTGGCCAATATACATTTTAATGGGAGGTGGTAGTACATGCCCTTAGTCTCCTACGTAATTAAGATTAAATGTTTTCAGGTCTTTTGTCACTACTCTAACATACGGAGCGTGTGTGTCTAATAAAGTGGATCAAATGGTATAAGATATTCTGAGATAGATCATCTCAAGTCACATGAAGATTCAAGTCACATTAAGGGTGGGAGGCCTGTGTACAACAGTAAACAGACCAATACACAGATGTTCACAATTATATCATATAAAAACAGGTCTTATAAACATTTTGGAAAAATTACACTCATATAAAACTCCTAAGATACTCTATTTATCTTAGATGCTCCAGCAATAGGCTGGGAAAAACAGGGAAAAAATACAGCGCATTTTTCATCCATACAGCGACAACAAGTGTATTATCATACATAATTATTATATTACACTCTTACATAAGAAAACACAGTTTAAAACTAAAAAAAGTGACACCATGATATTTAGTATCATCAATCACAAATAATAATTCATGTTAGAAATCCCATATTTCTTCAGGGGCGAGATGGCGTACAATATTTACAAGGCACTTACTTCTTCAAGTTCTCTGCTGTTATACATTAATGTATTTCAAATACTTCTCGTTCACTACATCTTCTCCTATGTTGCCTTCAGAAGGGAGGCAAAACACGAGAAAATTAAAAAAAAATAATGAAGAACTTTGTGACCATAGATTTAGAAACATTTAACAGTGTCAACAGCTGTAATAAGTTTATTCTTTTATTCTTCAAGAAACAAAAACGACACAAGAACAAAACCACTAATCACTGGTACAAAATTGTACCATGAGGCTGTTTCTTCCAAAAAATCTTTCAACAGAGAGCATTTTAACTGTCGACTTGATGGTCTCCATTTATCATTTGCGAAAAGCTTTGTCTCACACTTTTATGGCATGAAAGATAACTTATGCCAAATGATAGGAAAAGTTAATGACTCAACTTCTTAATGCAATCAATTTAATGAGAAGACGATGCAACACTTCTTACTTTTTTTTTTGCTAGGTGATTATTGTTTAGAAAATTTCAGTCTGCATGATTTCAGATGATTTGAGGACTGGATATGTATGGATTGTTATTGTGAATTGGAATCCAGATTTGTCAGCCAACAGAGGACTGGGAGTCTTACCATAGTTGCCTTGCAACTTAGGTTTTGGTTGGAAACTTGCAGATGTCACGTTGATTGAGTTCTGGAATCAGCATCGGTTAGATCAGTCATCGTCCTTCTTCTCCGGCTTCAAGTCCACCATTGCATGCAGTTCTTCAGGGGACAACCTGTAATTTTAGAATACATTAGTTCAGAAATATGCAATTTCAATCTGAAATTTGAAAGATGGAGCCTGCATTTGAATATGGTGTCCTTTTTAAATTGTGAGGTCATGAATGCGCTATTTTCAATTTATGTATGTTTTTAATATGAATGTACAACATTTATTTACACATCAGGGCAAAAGGGTTGGCATTTAATACATACACACACCTTTAAAATTTAACATGTACCATTTGTCTGACTATTTATACTGGATGCAGATAGGTGAAGTAAAGTATTTATGCACTTCTCTATTGTAATGAATTGCCAGATAAAATATAAAATATAAAATATTTAATTTCCTATATGAAATTAAGAGAGGCAATGGGCTTACCACCTGTCCCTCTGCCCTCTCTCGGAAAATAAGTGTAACAAAATTCATGTAGGTAACAGAAACCTCCACTTGGAGGCCCTTTGCCCCAACTTACGGGGGTGTAGGAAACCATATAGATATGAAATTATATAAGATATATAAAGATATATAAATTATATAAGATATACCTCTGCCCTCTCTTGGAAAATAAGCATAACAAAATTCACATAGGTAACAGAAACCTCCACTTGGAGGCCCCTTGCCCAAACTTAGGGTATTAGGAAACCATATAGATATGAAATTATATAAGATATTTTATTTCTATTTTTATTATCCTATTAAGGATTTTTCTAGGTCTGTTAAATTAGCACACTACACAAAAAATAAAGATGTTCCTCACTCACCCCATCAAGCTTTGCAGGTCACACACAAAGCGGTACACGTAACGCTTGCCCGCTGTTTTGTGTATGATGTTCTTGTCATAATAGTAACGCAGCCCACGACTGAGCTTCTCATAATTCATTTTGGGTTTGTTCTTCCGTATCCCCCAGCGACGGGCCACTTCGTCGGGGTCTGTGAGTTTGAACTCCCAGCCATCTCCCGTCCAGGAGATGAATCCCTGGCATGACTTGTCTGTCAAAAGCTCCAGCAGGAACTGCCAAAGCTGTATCGGACCAGACCCTGTGAAACAAGGACCACCACCTGCTCGAATTAGTACTTAGTAATCAACAAATGCAAATTTTCAGTGTAACAGATATATCTATAGGCTACAAAGAAAAAAGGTATGTATTCATATTTTAACAGATTGTTTATCTGTTGATATTACACCATAATGTACATGATCCTGCCAGGTAAACCCAACCGTAAATCGGAATTTTTTTTTTTTTATTTGGATTCATTTTCAGCACAAAATTCAGAGCATTAAAAAAAATACCTGTACATTAAAAGTTGATGTTTTTATGATCTATGAGACTTTACAAGTATTTTTTAAACAAATTTAATACAATATATAGCAACCAAACTCCAAAGAAAAGGAACTTTCCATGCTCTAAACTTCAGTTTCACAATATTGTGACACCACGCCCAAAGTTCACACACTAAGAGAATGCCCAACTACAATGTAGAAAGTGATTCTGTTGCCCGTATTTTTGTTTCTTTCACTAGAAATTTAAAAAAAAAAAAAAAAAAACTTTAGAGAGTATATTGAATTTCCACTGCAAATTACGATGGGTTTGTAAAAGTGTAAACCTTTTTTCAAACTGAAAATACTGCCTTTATGTTAGTAATGGTCAGAAAATGATGTTAAATAATTAAACCAATAGATGGCATCAAAATCTAGGAACTGACATCTTAAACTCTGACAGTTGTTTTCTAATCTTATGCAAAAACTTGTTTACCGACTTACAGTTGGGCTTTTCTGGCACGGTCCCTAAAGCTTTCATGCTGGGTTATCAGCTGTATCAACATTATGAGTTTTGAGCTTTCAGCCATCATAATATTTACAATTCTGACAACCCGATAAGTTATCACAGATACATCAGAATAGTTAGGGAAAAAGTGTCTTTGGAAGTTTGCAATACTAGCTTTATATTTGTGAGTGAATTTGTAAGACATCTACAAAACTGAAAAAATTATGTAATAAAATTATTTCAGCGTGGAACCACAATTTCACAAATCTTCAGGACTTATGAATGGATCCTCATATTTTATATGACCTTGAACTGGTTTATGAGAACATCTTATCATTCATATTTTTTAGTCATTTACTATCTGCAATTTGTCTGTCATCCGTTGTGCTTGACATATAAGTGATTGCACCAACTATATGGACCCCTGAAGGTCGAATTTCTGCCTTGACAGAAATGTAAGTACCAAACTTTATGGCTCTTTCTTCATTCAGTTTATATGCAGTCATGCAATAAATACAAGAAAAATTCACAAAGTAAGATGAGAGGATTGTTAATCTGCTACTTAGTATTTTTGTTTTTTAATTATAAAATGAGTAAACATTTAGGAAAACACTAATTTTCATATTCTTTATCATAATTAGGGTTGTGATTTATACTAATATCTGGCAATAGGTATACAGATATAGGTAAAAGAATGGCCAATTTTGGATTTATAAACAACCTTTAGCATGGGGCTCTGGCATCTAGCAAGGTATCACTCTCGCTTGAGGGGGACTCCATGCCATTTGCTACATTTTTTGAGTATCTGCCAGGATATGAATCAGACATTTGAGCTGCCTACCTTAAGGGTATATGTATGTGAATTATTTTGAAATTTATATTTTTTTGTTTATAGCACTAAAAAATTGTGCTGAATTTTCTGTATCCATTGATATATAGTTTATATAGGTTTAGAAATTATTTGTGCCATTTAAATGGATATTTAAATATGTTTACATGCTCTGAGCTACTATTCACTATTAACTTAAAATTGAATTTCCCGGTAACTCTTATTTTTCACACATATTGTTAGGTAGCTCCACAACCATTAGAGATAGAAGGTTGAAATTTTTTACACTAATGTTACATCCATATATGCATAAAGTAGACTACAATGATGCCCGTAGGTATAAAATTAAAGAAAATGTGTCATGAAATATTGATCAAATTTCAAGATAATTTATATGCTATATATAAAAATTAATTGCATTAAAAATAATAACTTTAGCTGTATAAAAGTAGTCTACTTTGTAGAAAAATATGTTCATTATATGCATTAAAAAAATAAAAGGTGTCAGAGAAACCAGTCCAAACCAGTCCAAACTCTAAAAATGTGTCTGTGGGATTTCAAAAATTGAACTTCAAAAATAAGGTAAAATGTGTGGAATTTGTTCGGAAGGTAATGGGAGCAATTAATTTCATGAAAACAGTTTATGAAAACTTAAAGGATGAATATAAATTCCTAACTAAAAATTGTAGAATTTACAATTGTATGGTTTAGTGATTTAGTCTTTAGAATTCACGAAGGTATCATAGACATTTTCCCACAACGAAAAACTAAAACTAAAACTAAATTCCATGGTGCTACATCCCTGCTACCACCTGATTGCTGATGGCAGAATTGGGGGGCATGTGCTTAGCATGCCGACACCCACGGCCATTAATAGTGGTTTCAGTGACAGGAGTCGCTACTTCTCTAACAAGGAGCTCCTCAGTTTGAATCACGAGGCTGAGTGCACCCTGTTCCAAACATCCCTACCTCAGAAAAATCCGAGGAGGTACCGGGGATCGAACCCGGGCCTGCGAATCTGTAACCAGCGACACTAACCACGAGACCACGCAGACGGTCTTTTCCCACGACTGAAGTGTTAAATTCTGAAGTACAGTATTTAAATACATTAGCACAGGCAGGGGGAGAAGAAATGAAATGTTACTGTGGTACTCTTCTTCAGCACAATAAATACAAAGTGCTGATTACTTTCTGAACAAAGCTGTAGAGACTTGACAGTCAAAGTGTGACAACTGTCACATATTCATTTCCTGCCAAGCTAAACAATAACAACGTATATTCCATATTGAGAATATCCGGGATTCCCCAGAAGGACTTCTTGGAACAGAGCTCAGTACTGGAAGAACCCAGCAGGAGTGGTGTAAGAGAATAGTTTCACAGAACCTGCAGTGAATACCATTAGATGAACTTGGTTCTACGTATACTATACAAGTCTAATTACAATAGCATCTTTTCCAGATAAGAGAAACCCATGAGTGTCTTACCATTGCTCAGTCCATAGTCGTCAAGACCTGCTGAAGCAACAAAACATAAAATAAAAGCTTTTAAAATATATTCTAAAACTCGGGTTTCTTCAAAGCATTTACACAATCTGACATTAATACAGGGCCCACTATAGGTACTCACTGAGATACTATTATATAAAATGGATTTTCATTCCCTCATGTAGGATTTATAGACCAATGCCTTCAGCGGAGGAAGGATCTCACAATGTTTTGAAATAGTTCACACTAGAGGGGTGTCCCGGACATGTGACAAGCTACATGCAAGAGCCACCTCCGAAACAACAGTCATATAGATAACGATCAAAGGGAAGGACATGGAAGGAAACAGACATTCATAATTTAAATTATAGATACTATTCCAGCATTTTCCCGAAAGAAACTGAAGAAACCACACAAACTCTAGTTAAATTTTATTTCAGAATTGCAGACCTGAATGAATGATTTCTGGACATATGTGAGGATCTCGCTCTGTGTTAAAGTTAATTTCAATAAAACCTTGAATATAAATGATGGAATGTATTCATTCAGATAAAGGCAGATTTTCAGAGCTCTACAATAGACTGGAAATATCCCTACATTTTTCTAGATGGAAATCTTAAAAAGTTTATAAAAATAATAACTTTGGTTTTAAACATGAGAAATATTACATCAAAGAGATTACTTTAGATAATTATGAATAAAGATTAAAATTAATAAATCTTAGTCCTCTGGTGGTACATGTTAAAATTATATATTTTAATTTACTTTTTATTAAGTTATATGTTTATATTTATT
Source organism: Ectobius pallidus (assembly GCA_964059195.1). NCBI lineage: Eukaryota > Metazoa > Arthropoda > Insecta > Blattodea > Ectobiidae > Ectobius > Ectobius pallidus. The sequence goes on along the minus strand of CAXKWD010000003.1, from coordinate 25,980,514 downwards.
GTAATTGTGTTGTAATGAAATGCAAAACTGAATCAAATTCTGACATATTACATTTACAATACTGTACAATAAAATTTGAATCTGAATTAATGTGATATATTTTATTAAACAAAAAATACATTTTATTTATATGTTATTTTTATTCCAAATTTCCTTGCTACATCACAGATTACTCCAGTTATGGTACAGCAGTGCAAACAAAAATATAAATGTTATAAAAGACTATATCTATGGCAAAAATTGTTTTAAGGGGTAAGGGGTAAGGGCAATCTAATAAATATTAATATAATAATAATAATTTTATAAAACTGTTACGATTTATTGGTACTGAACATAGAGCCAATGGTTACCCATTGTTTAAGGGTTTCTTCCATTTTAAATAATTTCACTAGTAATAATACCAATAATAGTAATAACAATGGTAATAACAATCCTAATTTTAACAATAATAGGTTAATGAAAATACAGAGGCTTTCACGGCCGGTGTCATAAGATTTGAAAACTTCCGGGCTGTTAGGTCATGGTCCAAGGTTGCTGGGACCTCATAAGAAGACATCGCTCCAGTCGACGCTTGAGCAGCCTCTGAGGATGCCTGCCATAGTAGTGGGCGAAACGTCAGGTCCCAGCAACCTTGGACCACGGCCTAACAGCTCGGAAGTTTTAAAATCTTAATAATAGGTTAGTTCTGACAGGCATTCAGAAATTGTTTTCACTATAAGTGTTAGTTCACTGTACGATATACACTCACATTTGTGCATTTGTTTGTATTGTGGTAATGGTTTCTGAATATCTTTATAGGAACAAAGTTAATAATAATTTATAAAATTTTTACACATTGGTAGGTTAAGTAATAATACTGATAATAGTAATAATAGCCTTACCTGAGTATCCTGGGAGCATGGGAGACTGGAGCACTGGTTTCGTGTCGCCATTGGGAGTGACTGAGTGACTGAGAGGGTCCCTGCCTGCCCCTGGATGCAGGAAGGCAGGATGAGGATGGGGCCCACTCTGCCCCATGTCGGGCCCCGACCCCCAGTGGTCAGTGCTGTTGGGAACGGTCTGAAATGGCGATGAGTCGTACGGCGAACTATAAGCGTCAGTATACGCATCGTGCGGATAACGACCTGCAAAGTTAGAAATAAAACAGTCATATTTTATTTAAATAAATCTAAACATTCTTCCATAAAGAATATCTTACAGATTGACGACATTATTCAATTAATGATCCTATGCCAATGTATGATCAATAAACTTAAAATAAGATGTATTCATAATTTATCATAGGTAACTTAAGGACTAAGCTAATTTGAAATAAAATACAAAAGCAAAGCAGCATTGCAAGAGTATTTATCTATGGAATTTTAAATGCTGATGATAAATTTGTTTAAAAAAATATACTCCGTGTTTCACAGTAATGTTTTACACACTGGTGAAAGAAGAAATTAATGGAATCGTCAAAACTGGAATTAAATAAATATAATTATGCTCAGTCTAAGGAAACCCACACATTTGAGAATAGGCCTACATTTTGTACATTGGTAGAGCCTATTAGATTAAATTAATGGGATCGCTAAAACTAGGCTCAGAAACGAGAAAATTGCAAAATATATGTTTCAAGTTGAAATAGCCATGTGGGTGTTTTAGAATAACATAATTTATACATTTCACATTATGACATTACATTATGACGATCACATTACTAAAAACTTCGGGGATGCGATGCACTGTGGTATCTACTTTCTCTCGACTCTTACAACCAATTTAAATGAAGAGTGTCACTTTTTACGATTTTATCAAATAAGCTCTTTTTAAATTTCCAACCTGAATAAATACCATAATATGCATAATGTAGTGTAGGTATAGCCCATTAGGTATTACAATACATTATACTAATCCCCAAAACTTTTATTTGGGTATAGGAAGTCATGAGTTCACATCAGATTTTTTGTCTTATATCAAAACTTGCTTCGCAAAAAAAAAAAAAAAAAAAAAAAAAAAAAAAAAAAAAAAAAAAAAAACAACTCATATCAACTGGGATTTGAACCTGGGACTTCCGGAATGCGAGTCCAAGACGTTACTACCCCGTTAGATTTACGGAAATAATTATTTCTAAACTTTCAGAGCCCTACGTGAACACTGTTTGTTTTAGAAAAATATATATGCCTATATCTGTGGCTTGGTTGCAACAAACTTATACAAGGTTGCAATGAAATCTATAACTTAACAAGTGTGAGACAAAATTATTGAAATTGGAAACCACAAGGAATCAACGCCTTCCTAGTCATAGCGTTCGATTCATGTACTAAAAAAAGCAATAGCTATTGTGTATCGAGTCTTTATCGATCGATTTAAATAACCTTGTTTCGATTAGCTTACGGACATGGCGGAATGTTGAATTTTCTAGTGTGTGAAGTTGTGTTCTATTTTATATTTTATGTGAAATATTCAGCAGTGACAGTGGTAAAACTATACGGTTTGTCATTATTGTATCTTCATATTTCATTCGATGTGATTGGATTAACTGGACTGACTTCTTTTGTGGTGATGACGTCTTGACAACGCCGGCCGATTCCTTATCGTAAGTAATACATTCTCATCTATTTTTGTGGTAGTGCAGATATGTTTATAGTTTGTTTAGGTAGACCGGCTGTCTTTATGTTGCCAAGTTACCTTGTAATGAATACGAATAACCTACGGGGAGCCGCGGTGAAGGAGACTGAGTTTGAGTCCCGCCTAGGGCATGGGGTTTTCTATGTGATCCGGAAAACAAGGTAAAGAAATGGCAAAACAAGGTAAAGAAACGGTAAAACAAAACATAAAATTGAGAGGGGGGGGGAAATACGCTAGCCGTGAAAGTCTGCCCGCAAACATAACTGCAGTAAAGTATTGCCATGGCCCTCTTTATTTAGTAACGTCTATATTATATTATATCCGATGTTCGGTGACCCCAAGCATTTTGATTGGCTCTCGAGGACATAGGTTAACCTTCAGTATTATAGAAGGTCATGGTTACTGTTATGACTCGAAGTGATCTCCATTTTGTCAGTACATCTTTATAATACTTGAGCAAAATCTATACAAGTTAAAATAGAAGCTCTCTAGCTCTAGCTCTATAGAAGTATTCTATTATTAAAGAGATATCAAATCGTAAAGAATATGCTAATATGACTGTCCTTTTAAATGCAAGTACCGGTACTGTACTAATTTGTTGGGATGACTATTGTACTATTTGATGCTATTGTTACGAAACTATTTTGTGTTATATTCTTGCAAGCTGCCACAAAACCTGGACTCCATGAAACTTGGCAGAAAATGTTTTCCCTAATTCCGATAATTGTTTACAACAGTGTTTTTTTATGAGCTTTTGTGAATATCTGTACTTACTAATTGCATACTTAAGTAATTTTTCTCTACTGATATTTGATTCAAGTAGAAGTGTAAGATTTATACAATGTTTTCCCAGCCATAATTTGGCGCCACTGATGTTCTTTGCTTTCTAGATTATTTTATAACATTGACTGATGACTGGACCAACTTGTAGAACCTGGGTGTGATTACATTAGCTGATCACTCTTCTTTATAATTTCTTTAAAAAAAAAAATTGAAACTCGCTTTAACTTGCGATTGGTATGTAGGCTACTGTGAAATCTTTGCTAGTCTGTATTCTCACCTTTGATTTCTTGTGTCTGTATTGTGTTAAATGTTATGGGTACAACTTCACGTTTGTGAATGGTGGCGCATTCCACAGAATCTTTGCAGTAAGTATTTTCACGTTTGTGAATGGTGGCGCATTCCACAGAATCTTTGCAGTCTGTCTTTTCACGTTTGATTTTCTGTATTGTGTTAGGCCTAAATGTTATCGGTACAACTTCACGTTTGTGAATGGTGGCGCATTCCACAGAATCTTTGCAGTAAGTATTTTCACGTTTGTGAATGGTGGCGCATTCCACAGAATCTTTGCAGTAAGTATTTTCACGTTTGTGAATGGTGGCGCATTCCACAGAATCTTTGCAGTCTGTATTTTCACGTTTGATTTTCTGTATTGTGTTAGGCCTAAATGTTATCGGTACAGCTTCACGTTCGTGAATGGTGGCGCATTCCACAGAATCTTTGCAGAAAGTATTTTCATGTTTGATTTTCTGTATTGTGTTAGGCCTAAATGTTATGGGTACAACTTCACGTTTGTGAATGGTGGCGCATTCCACAGAATCTTTGAAATCTGTATTTTCACGTTTGATTTCCTGTATTGTGTTAGGCCTAAATGTTATGGGTACAGCTTCCCGTTTGTGAATGGTGGCGCATTCCACAGAATCTTTGCAGTCTATATTCTCACGTTTGATTTCCTGTACCTGTATTGTGTCAAACGTAAAGGGTACAAGTCCACACTCTGGTTGTGTTGGATAGATAACTTCCTTCATTTTAATAAAGTCACACTTCAATGAAGGATCCATTCTGTATCACAACACGCAAACAACTTTTATTCACTGCACTGTCATCATTTATTGAAATGAGATGCTTTGACTTCATCGTTCCACTTTCACTGCCTCCGTGATTATCACATTAACTGAATACCAGCAACATATGCGAGAGATTCTGCACTCGTAGACAAGGGGAGTCATGTTGAATAGCCTTGGACCTTCGACCCAAGAGGCCTCCATGAACCGATACGAAACACTGTGAAACACATTCTAGTTGGGAGCTTGTCCCTTCTGCCACCCCTAGAAAATTTGTTCGGCTGGAAAGACAACTCCCACATAAGCTAACAGGATGGAGTGGATGATAAACTATCAACTGCCAGTTGGGGAAGCTTGGTAGAAACAAATACAAATTCAAACTGCCGCACCTAGCGGAGGCTTAACGAACTACAACAATCACACCTCTTCGCTCAGCAAGCTAATGATCATTTTACAAAATTCGACTGCATTCTTCCAGACTAGCAGTTCCGTGGTGGTATTACAACAGATCTTCCATTTAAGCTATCTAGAAGTCACGTATCGGGAGATCGTAGTACGCAGTTCTTGGTCAACTTCCAGATAAGTTCTCTATCTGGCAGATAAATATATCAGATTGTCGTCGTACAGGTTCTAAGTGTTCTATTGAAGTACTCTTTTTAATTATTTTTATTAATACGTTTCATATTATTTCGAATGTATTAATTTACAAATATAAATCAAGAAATGAAACCTTTTGTGTTGTCCTCCTGATGAACAGAGATATAACAGAGGATCATCCTAGGTGTATTTTACGGATTGATGAGAATAATCAGCTAGCCACTCCGCAGTCTGTGATAATTATTATTATTATTTGCTGAGTTCCATGAACCAAAAAGAATTCTTTTTTGCGTAGCATATTAGGGTCATATGAGGGCCGTATGTTTCCCTGAGGCCGTTTACAGAAACAAAACATGGAAATGTTTATTGCAACAGATACAGCAAGTGTTCAGCTATTTTTTCAACATATTCGCCACCGGAATTGAGACTTTTTCATTCCGTGGGACCAACATTTTAATACCTGTGTTGTAGAAGTCTGCCGCCTGGGATTTGAATTATTGTGTGGCAACCATGTCCGCCTCTTTGTCATTCTTTGTAATTTCTTGAGGTGTAGGAAAAGATGGAAATCAATGGGAGCGAGATCTGGGCTGTAGGGTGGATATTTAAACACCTCCTAGCAAGTCTCCTGCACAAGTTCGATGGAAGGTATTTAAACATTCACCCCACAGCCCGGATCTCGCTCCCATTGATTTCCATCTTTTCCCACACCTCAAGAAATGACATAGAATAACGAAGAGGCGGACAATGGTTCAAATCCCAGGCGGCAGACTTCTCCGACATTGGCATTCAAATGTTAGTCCCACGGAATGAAAAATGTCTCAATTCCGTTGGCGAATATGTTGAAAAATAACTGAACACTTACTGTATCTGTTGCAATAAACATTTCCATGAAATTGTGTTTTGTTTCTGTAAACGGCCTCAGGGAAACTTACTCTATGGACGGCCCTCGTACATTGACAAATAGATACGTTAAGTTATAATCAGGCTTTAAAACTTAGTGCCCGATCGAATATGTTAACAGCAACCGTACTGTACAGACTTTGCTCGGCGTATGCCCTAGCTACCATATGCTAGTTCGCGTGATAGTAAACAAACCGAAATACAGATATAGGAAGACCACAAAATAACTTATTATCTAAACTCACATTACAAGCATGCAAAACGATACTTTCTCCTGTTTGTGTATAATAGTCCCTCCCAAATGTTTCAATATATGTTTGCGTTTTAGAACACTTTACTTTCGGCATGCCGAACACGTATTATAAATTTAAACACGAACAATGACAAGGTACACTGTTGACCAATTTGAGAGGCACCGTATTACAAGCGAATTCACTTCTCGGTACTACTATCAATGACTGTCTTATCAGCCTACGCAATCACTCTCCACCCCCTATACTCAGGTTGTTGGTAACCGGAATCAACTCCCTCTGTGGGTTCGGGCACTAAGTTTTAAAGCCTGGTTATAATACACAGACGAGCATAGAGACCTTATTAAATTAACGTAAGGAATGAGTTAGAAAATGAGAATAACAACATTGTTTTTTTGCATATGTGACACAGAAGTTTTGACAGGTCATTATCGCAATAGTGTATGTTGCTCTTCCAAATACAGGACAGTCAAATAGCAGGCGATGCACGGTTTGAAGGGATCCACAAAGGCACGAATAATCATTGATCTTAAATCGTTCAAAACATGACGTAAATTTACCATGGCCGAATAAGATATGAAAATTAGGACCCTAGAGAGTGGATAGTGGTTGAGCTAAATGACAGAAAGGGTTATCATGAAAATCGGCGCTTTTATCCCACAGAAGTTAACCTAACATCAGATTTAAAAATAATAATAATAATAATTAGGGCTGTACCGATTAATCAATTAATCGGCTCGATTAATCGATTAAACATTTAATCGTCGATCAATTACATTTTCAGATTAATCGGTTTAGTCGAATTCTGAAAAGCGTTTTTCGACAAATGGGTCAAATGACCATACTCCTTTCTCTCGCTTCTCCGGCCTTGGTAAAATATGTGTCATTCAGCCTATTGTATCCAAATAATTCCAGTTATTCAGAAAACTGAAGGGTAGTTTAGTTTTGCAAGTCTTGGCTGAAAAAAGTTACCGGAAATGTAAGTTTTGTATATATTTTTTCACTAGTTAACTAATAATGATAGTAATTAATACAGGATTTCTTCTGATTATCTGTAGTGTAGTAGTTATTAAACGTGTAAAACAATATTAAATGTACACTTTGGTTTCGTTTAAAATATCGACCTGTTTGTCGATTAATCGATTAAAGTGAAGCGTTAACTCGATTACAAATTTTAATCGATTTTCAGCCCTAATAATAATAATAATAATAATAATAATAATAATAATAATAATAATAATAATAATAATAATAATAATAATAATAATAATAATAATAAAAATAAAAAATAAAAACTTTTCACTCTCCACCATTTCTTCCAATGAGAAGAGACATATTGGCATGCCACACATACACGCGATGCATTTGTTTGTCACCTCGTGAAACAAATAACGTCATATTTATTACTGGCACTGGTTTAAACCGAATTGCCAAATTCGTGATCCACGTGACAATGCTTTCTAGATGCACGGATGACGAATATTAATAACATAATCAGGTAGGGAAATTCTTGGTCGATCCTTTCTGAACTTCCACAAGGCAATAACATAGCTGGGTGCTGTGAGCCCTAGCAATCTAGAGGTCGCGGGGTCGGAGTAGGCTGTACCCTTCCTCTACGCACAGGTATAGACCTACTTACATACTGTTGTTCAATTTATCAATTAATTCTATATAGGCCTAGATTCTCCAGGAGTATCAAAAAGGTTATAAACCCTTTAGGTTACATTAAGTTGCCTTGAATCGATCTGCATAATACATAAAAAAGGTAGGCCTATTCTTATCTAAAAAAAATAAGGAACGCAAAATTACGTAATTGTGCAGCAACATTTTATATTTATTTATATTTATTTATAGTTACATTTATATTTATACAAATACAAATACATATTTACACAAGAAAAGTAAAGCAGAGCAAATACAAATTTCAAAAATAACTACAACTGCTATTTAAAAAAAGAAATGAAAGATAGGCTAATCTTACATAATTAATAATTATTCTAGCACAAGAAATATTAACATTTAGAAATACACCCGAATGAGCAAGACTGCTCGTGCTCGGGTGCAGTTTCAAAAATATCAAAGTGAAGAAAGAGGAGAGACGAAAAATATTTTACACGATGTTTGTGAAAATATTTTAATATAGAAAATTTGTAAAGTCGGTCCAAACTGAAAACATTAAGTTAAGAAAATAATATACCAGTTGGATAATCAATGTGTCTTTTTTAGAAAGATTTTTATTATTCATTTTTGTAAAAGGCAGATGGGCTTAAGGGTAGTTTTCGCTAATCCTCCCCAGGTGAGAATCCCATATTGGATAATGGACTGGAAAAGGGCTAGATAAACGGAAGATTAAGTAGGCCTACACTTAATTTAATTTTTCTTTTGCTCCGTCAAGCTAGGGGTATTAAAATCATTCTAGTAGCTTAAACTAACCACCTACTAAATAGTGTACTCAAAATAGGCTTAATAATAACAATCATTTTATAAGAAGTCTAATTTTCTATACTTCAAAAGTTTTCCCTCCCTCGAACACAGCCTTAATAGAAAATCCTTGGAAATATGAAGCTTTTGAATATCTTAACATCTTGGTATTTTATATGCTGCAATGGGTAACTTATTCATACATATTCTGACGTGCAAGAGATGCTTTGTGAGCAAAGGCGGAAAGACCTATCAAGATGGTATCCAGATAAGAGATATATTTATCTCTTTTCAATTTGCCACACATCCTATTTTGAAGGCGAAGCTTAAACCAAAAGTTAGCGCATTGAAAAATTGTGGTTATGGCGTATTGTTGATACTTCCTGTGTTAGGATATTATCGCGGTTTTCATAAAACCCAAAGATAACAATGTTTTCGTTTTATCTTGATTCTGATTCCACGACCACATCTTCCGGACATCAAGCGGAAACGATATGAAACCCTATCCATCAGATTTTCATATGTTAAAAAGCTCTCCAGCAATAGCTAAAGCTAGGCTTATATAGGCTTATATATTTTGCGTGAAAATAATACAATCTGCATCGGGGGTGCCACTTTTTAAATACTTTTTTCCAAGATCTTCCCCTACCTCCTGCCACCCTAATCCTCTTCGACCTGTAAATCAGTTAATAGAAAGGTAATTAGGCGTATTCACACTTGTCTGAAGGTCAGTACAATTGCCAAGTTCGTACCACAGCACAGTTACTTCACTTGAGAAGTGGTGAATGACAGCGGCAACACCGGGGAAATCCACGCGACTACAAGAGCACCTGTTCTTTGTCGGTGTCGATGTCGGTGCAGATTTTTGAATGCCCAAGAACGCTGGTTTAACTTGAACCAATTTAAGCCTACTGGTCTGGAATCCTCCGGATTTCAATATAATGATGCAGGAAACAAGACTATTTTTTCGGATAATATAGTCTAGAGTTCTATCAAGCTCTCCAAAATCGGAATTTGATATCCCAAGGCATAAATCGCTATAATTACGGTACTTTAACTCTAGACTGAATACATGGAAGATTCCAGACAGTGCCAATGTATTGTAAAGTACTGGTGCATATAACGCATATATAGAGACAATATCAGACATTGATTAAATTACAGCCATTAAATTGAGTTTCTATCAAGTGCAAATCTCTGTAGGCAATTCAAATTGTGGCTGGTTTAACTTGAACTAATTTACTAGTCTGGAACTCTGTAGAACTCGATATAATGAAAAGGAAATTCAGGCTATTCTTCGGACTGATCAATCGATAGAAACATATTATCCTACATTCTCCAGTGGAGAAACATGACATTGAAACCAGCCAATCATAACATGAGTTGTGAACAGAACGTCTGGAAATTTCGGGCAATATCTCGCAGCACATTCAACCCCAGACGCATGAAACCCGTAAAATGCTCCCCGTGTTGATATTTCATAACTGACGTAGGCGGGTTGTGAAACAGAAACCCTTCAAGTTGCAAACGCGTGTCGCGAACATGTGATGTTGTGACTGTCACGTGAAAGTCTAGAAACTTCTGCAATAATTAAGGTAGTGCTAATCTATTGGTCGCGAGATTGTAACAGTTTCTAAGTAGATTCGCTACCAAAGAACAAGGTCTTTCGCAAACAGAGATTTTTAAAAAGATGGTTCGTCGTGACTATCTAGAAACTTCTGCAATAATTAGTAAAGTGTTAATCTATTGATCGCGAGACAGTTTCTATCTGAAGTAGAATGATACCAACGAACAAGGTCTTTCGCAAACAGAGATTTTTAAAAAGATGGTTCGTTTTCATACAGCCTTTGAATAGAAGATGTCTTAGCTATTTCTAAAGAAGAGATGTGATTAATAAGTTTTCTGGATTTTTAGCACAATATTAATGTATTCACGAATTAATAACCTAAGCATTAAACAAGCTTTAGAACAGATCAATATAGACATACAGCTGCAGTTTTACCATCTCAGAATCTTAATTTTTGTGGTTTTGTACAGAGTCTGAAGATATTTTTCATAACTTTCAATGCTATCGTGAATCATTATCGATTATTGTCGTCGATAACAATGTACAACATGCTAAATGTCCTTTAGATGAAAATATGTGTTTCTTGTATATTTTTGGCTGAAAATAACGAATCTGTAATTATTTTTTGTTTACCCCGCAACATTTTTTTAAAAATCCACAGTTTTGCTTTTTACGTAAATAGGCTATGAGAAGTGTGTCTCCTACAAAAAAAAGTGATGGACCATTTTGTTTTGATACATGAATCAGGTACTTTTGTTTATACAGAATCACATAGTTTCACATAGGCCTAAAGAACAGAAAAAAGTTCAAATTTGTTGTACGGTGAAACCTTAAATCAATAATAGACAATGCCTTGCTGGATAGGGTACAACAGTTTACCTTATATTTTTTAAATGGTAAAGAAATCCGTAAAATTTGAAAATTTCAAGACAAATTTACAGAATTATGTACAGTACAAAACAAACGAGCTACTAGCCTGACTGATTTCAATTTTTCTCTGCAAATACTGTTGATAACCTCTTCACGGGATAACAGCCGAGTCGAAGTTGTGTAAGGTTCCGAGCTTTCGGACTCAGAACTGAAGTCTGAGATTTAAGGTTTTTTAGAATTGCGCAAAAAGAACTGATTTAAAAGAGACGTTAAACTATTTTGCACTTTTTCTGTGTATTGTGTGCTAACTCCTTTTCCTGATCTCAACAGGTACCTGGGTCAAAATGTAAATTAAATCTGAAAGCTCGACATCGAATTTCAGGGTCGAACTCCTACGAAACAGATAGAGAAAGACAAACAATTTAAATTTAACGGTAATATGCTGTTAGTATAAACGGGAGCAGCAAGTTTCTTCTCATTCGACTGATGAAGTGTCACATTAAAATACAGTAAGGCATGTACATTTACGAGAAGTGTCTCCCCTCTGATGTCTGAATTATAAGCTAGGTACTCTTAATGAGGGCCACGTGGTGCTAATTATTTTCATTGAGTGGCCTCTGCATGACTCCAACACATGCCCCTTCCTGCTGGGAAGGGATGTGCATTTCTACACGACCCCCTGGTTAAGGCATTCATAAATACTGGATCTTTTCTCGATTCCTCCTAACTTACTTGAGGTTTAAAAAGATTAAATATAAACTGGGACAAACAAACTACATATTTAGCGAACAGAACAATATATAAATTTATCCTTCGCTCATTTCTAAAAATATACGATTTAAGAATAATCTACTTATCTTTAATTCAGTACATTATCACGTGTGTCATAATTGGATGGAGACAAACTTTGAAAACTATTCTTTATCCGTTAAATTTGCTTAAAAAAACTATTATTAAAGGTAGTAGGCCTATATAAACTTTTGATTATCGCTCTAAATTAATTTTTTTTTTTTAATTTAACGAACAAGGTGCCATTAAATTAACAGAAATTTAAGGTTTAGATCATATGTACATTCCCATTCATAAAAAGACGGAACCAAAGGAATCCTTTTAAATCTACAAGTCTAAAACTCAGCTCTACTTTTGGTCCCAGATTATTAAATTGAATTGCTAAAAATAAAACTGAATTGATTGCCTACAAATAAGAAAAAAATTAAGTTTATTATGTAAATATTTATTTTTCAAATTTGTTTCATTTAAAATCATTGCAGTAAACGAATGTATTTAATTGTATTTTCAAATCTGGGGAATGTGGCATGGAATTTCTAACTGACTTTCCAATTCTGAAGTACTTCTATGTTCTACAAGCTATGCAGCGATGGGTCAGAAGATATCTACAATTCGCAGCATGCAAATATCTGAGTTTAACTATTTAGGCCCTCAACAAGGATTTTTTTTAACCGAGTGAGGTGACAGAGATGGTTACATCTTGGACTCGCATTCGGGAGGTAACAGGTTCAAATCCCGTGGCCGGCCAATTTGACATGGGTTTTCTCATGGTTTCTGCAGCCGTAAAGACAAATACTGAATTGGATATTTACATACCATGAATCATGCTCACCATTTCATCCTGTAGCATATCCATTAAAATTAATATCACTTGAAATTTACTCATAAAAATACACCAATAATAGAAACAATTGATAATCAATAGTTCCATGGCCTACCCTACTGTATAAACACACATCCCGCACTCCTGATATGGCCTCGTAGCTAAAAGGAGTATTAACACAGCTGAGTTTAAAAAAAAGAGGACTTTTTCGAAGTCGAAAATGCAAGTGATTCGCTAGGAGTTGATACTGAAAATATTTGCATTCTCGCATAATCTGGTCTGATCACGTGACAGTGGCCGCACGGAAAGGTCACCATTGTTCGAGGTCAGAAGTCACCAAGTCATGCGGGCAGAGAATACACGCAAATACGGCGCACATACAACATATTACAGTGCCTTACAGCTCAGCCAGGCATTCAGATGGCCGTGGGAACTGTAGGAAGGCTTTGTATTCTGCAGGGGTATCCATTCACAGTTATTGGACTCGAAACTAAAAAAGAATAACTTATCTGTTCTGTTCTGTTTTTCTTATTGCCCCCAGTGGTAGGGCCTCCCAGTGGTGATTTCTGTTACCTAGGTGAATTTAATAACTTATAACTAGGGGGCGGATTTCTATGACATGTCATATTTTTCCCCTTTGCATTATTTCAGGTTTCCGACTAATTTAAATCAGACTCCAAGCATCCTGGTGAAAATGGAACGGCTTTTATTGTGAATATAACTGCATATTTAGGAAATTTTCAACTATTGTAGCATTTTTAGTATGAATAGGCATATTTAGGTCATATTTTTGGCATAGCCTATTTGTGTGCATATTAAAGAAATTTTGAAGAAACATATCATATTTTGTAAATTTAAAAAATTTTGAGAATTTACAGGTATGTAAATAATTAACATTATATTTTAATAAAATGTATTGTAATGAAACTTTAAAAAATATACACAATGTGTAAGTGGTAAAGTCATATTTTAATTTTTTAGGTCATAAATGCATGCATATGTCCTATTTTTAGGTCATAGAAATCCGCCCCCTACTTATAACTTATAATTGTTCAAAATATTAGAATAATGAAATAGGCTATAGGCCTGTAGAAAATAGTGAAATGTGCACTTAAACGTTGTTATTAAATCAATCGAAATTTAAAACAAAGAATAGCTAATTGAGTATAAATATAAAAAAAATAGCGAAGAGCACACAATCAAAATTTTAGTATTTAATTTAGACTTACAAGAGAGTATTTTTATAAAAATATTAAATACACTAAAAAAGGAGCAAAAAACTCTTTCCGAATACAAAAATAAACTAGATTCCGCAATTCTTTGTGAGAAAGTGAAAGAAGTGGGGTAAAAAGCGAAAAAGAGTGAAGAGTTATACATAAACTGTTGAACAAAAAGCAACTAAACAGTTTAAATTAGAAGTAAGATGTTCTGACATGGAGCTAAATGAAAATCATGAATTCGAAAAGCAGACATAAAAGTGAAGATTGTGAGGTCGACAACTGGTGTTATCAGTCTGGATAACAATAGTCGGCTGACCTTGAAAGTGAGGAACATGATCTGTCCATCAGGGGGCCTGTTCCTTATCAGACATCTTGAGTATACTTTAATCGCGCTGCAATTACTTTTTATTACCGCGGGCTAAACCTTCTGACGCACGCCTCTAATCGCCGCCATATTACTGTAGCATGAGGGCACCACCTGTAGCGAATCTCCTTTCGAAGCCTTAATTCCTATTAATCACGCTATTATCTTGTTTAAAAGCAATAGAGTACTTCAACGTACAAAATAATTTGAAAAATGTATAAAAGAAATGAAAAAATTAGGGTTCTGAAAAGAGCAAAGTAAAATTTTCTATCTTCGGGCATTGAAGAACAAAATGCATATTGTGTGTCAGATTCTTCCACTACATCTTTCACAACATTTTAATTTTTCATGTGTTATCTTTGTGGCATAAGAATACGGTTGAAATTAATAAGGGATAAGTTCTGCACAAGTTAGAAGAGAAAGGTGGAAAGTCTTGACCATTTTATTGCTGCTGACGTACTAACCCGTAGTGTCAAAAACTGCATTACAAATCGCGGGCCCCCCTTGGATTTCTTGTACGTTGATTTCACTTTTTTTTTTCTGATTCGTCGAAAATGACTAGCTAACAAAGTAAATTTCAAATTTAATTAAATACAAAACCAAAATAAAAGTAGGCTATATATGAACTTGAACTATTTCAATCTGAAGATTTTAAAAAGAAAGTTGTGTCATATGCATTGACAAGCCATGACAACCTACAAGACGACAGTACATGGAGTTCCTTGCCTTTAATTATTAGGAAGGGCTGTCTGCTGAGAAATTTTGAGGAATCACCCAGATGACCTAAAATGATTATTTTGCATTTCACTTTTTATTTTAGTTCCGGACCCCCCTCTTTTTTGGGGATACTCCATACCCCCCGCCACAACCTCAGTAATTGTAAATGTCGGCCCCTTCAATAAGTTATGGATCTGCCCCTGGATTTACGGGACCTCAAAACGTGTATTTCTTCTGAAAGCTCGACCTATAGGCGGTGGCGAGATATGCCCCCGCCAAGGGCACAGGTATAAAGAGGGCGCAAAATTAACCATGAAACATACCACCTTTTTTTATACCGGTGCAATTTATCAAGCAATAAAAATTCTAGATTTTATGATTTAATTATTTTGTAAGTAGGCCTAGTTCAATCGTCTGAAAATAAGGTTTTAGTACCTCGAAAGTCCAACACTTAGTTCATTTTCAAATTGAGGTTTAGGTTTTCTTTGATAGTAACAAGTGTTTTTATATTACAATAATAAACAATTTTACAGAAATTTTAAAAAATTGTTCAGACCCCCCAGTATTGGAGGGCGCAGATTTGTCAAACTCGCCAAGGGCGCATAAGGACCTTGCTACGGCCCTGCCTATGGCACGAGGAGAAAAAGTAAAAATAAATAAATAAATCCATTATTATTTATGAAGGGAGGTCTGATCTCAGATGATACGTTTTCGGCAAGTTATATCCTAGTTAATCTTACAAAAATATAACTAATAACCTCCCCGAAAAAAACTTTTGCTTAAATATTTCGAATTAAATTATCCAGAGAGTAATGTTTCGGTAATGAATAAAACCAACTGTCTCCTTAAAATGTTGTGAATAAAGACATCGGAAATGGCCTGTATAACTGTTCCTGTAATTAATGGATTTTTCCACGAGTTTAAAACAGATGAGAAGTACATTGTTTGGACATCCCTTTGTGAGCATCAAAGCGTCACTAACGGCCTGAGTAACATCGGCCAGCACTCTCAGCATTTGCATGTTCATAAAATGGCCGCCCAACCAACTGCTATAACAAACAATCAAATGGATTTTTCCTACTAGAATTCACCTCTATTAACCAACTAGAGCTTATATTCCCACTATACCGGCTCTCTATCGGGCACCTTTACTTTCACATACGACGGGATTCAATGTCAAGCTACTATAAAGAATGAGGGAGCAGTTTACTTCAGTAAAATTGAAGGCCTGAATGGAGAAAATTCATCTCTATTAATAACAAAGAATTAGCGAAGAAAAGTTTCGGTGAAATCTTAGCTGACTGACACGATGTGGTTAAATTTACCGTCCAGCTGCAGTCTTTTTTTATGGAAATTCTTAACAACTTGCTCACAGGCCTAATTCCTTTCAGAAAATTTCAATGAAAAACCCTACACGTAAGCTTAAGTATTTAAAGAGTAGTTGAGGGACCTAGTGATCCGGTGGACAAGATGTCTGATTCCCTTACTGGTGGTCCAAGCCCGGTCAATTCTAGTACAGAATGTTCGGACTATCAATTCTTTCCGTCTCTTAGTGGAGTGAAACATGCTAGGATCCCACCGCAGTTCGGATTCCACGGCAATTATTGTCTTTAGGCTAATCCAGATAGTGGTAGGCAGGCAGTGAGACATAAAGCCTGGGGATATGCGAATCAACACCCCGTGATCATTCGTGAAAATCCTCACAGTAGGCTAACTTTATTGGATTAAACAGGACAAGCAGGCCTCCAGGAGGAAAAAGAAGCAGAAGATTGCTTTTTACAGTTGTAAATTTTGAAATCTAAAAAAAAATTACAAGCCATTTTGGAGGACGTTTCAAGAAAAGTCTGGTAAGTTACATCAGGGATGCAGCCGCATGGTACTTGAAATGTCTTGTGCGTGCTGCCTAAATCTAGCACTTTCCGTATGTTACGATCCGTGTTCATATTTGCAAATAAAAGTAAAAAAAACGCACAGTCCCTTCTCATATAGCCTATTATAGCCAACTATTTATCAATAAGTTATTTTAAAATTAATAGTCGCTAGGATTTAACATGAGGTACATTTTCTATTAACTTTATACTTCTAAATCAAGGCGTGACATCTGTCTGCATTGTCTTCAAAGCCCTCTCTATTCAATATAAAGAATGGAGAAGCCGACTATTTATATTTATTTATATTTATATATATTTATACAAAATATTTCTACAAAACAAAACCACCCGAATGAGTAAGCGATCGTGCTGAAGGCCGTGCTAAGGCCATGGTTTCTACATCATTTATCCAGACTTGGCCTATAGGCCTACGTGGTTTAAAACAGTACTATCTCCCCCCATAAGACCTATTTTCAAGACTTTACACGTAAAAAAAATCAGGTGAAGTAACCCAAAAACGGTTTTTAGCACAAACTTAGAAAAAGCTAAACTTACGAACAACATTTGACTACCGTAACTCTCGATTTTGAACTGTGCCCCTCTCACATGTAAGGATAAGTATACAAGTTCTTCGGGATATTTGTTTTATCCAAAAAGGACTTCAGAAAACGTATTTCATGTAGGCTGAAGCTTGAAATAGGATATTTTTGGCCCTATGCTTTTAATGTATCGTAGAGTCGTATGTTCTCAATCTTAAAAACGTCAGCACTATGTAATGGATTGGATATAAAGGTATTTATACAGAGTAAATGATATGGTCAAAGTAGAGAATCGTATCTACTTTTATTTATGAACTGGGAAAGTAATTTATTAATAAGGAAATAAATGAAAGTGAAAGACTGGACGTTTATTTTTCAGCGTTACGCAACTTGGTTGAAACATCGTTGCATCTGGCTGCATTTTTGAAGCTCTCGAGCAGAAAATAACCGGGCAACGGTCTTAGCTTGCTTAAGGCTGTTCAAATAATATGAATTACATGTGGGTTTGCTTGACTCAGACGTAGAAATTAACAATAACAACAAAATTAACTGCTTGTTTTTTCGTAGTTGGTAATGACACGACTTCAATTAATAGTCTCATTTAATGTTGTTCATGGTGGTTCTGTACTACTTTCTCAAGCATTGGTCTCTATTCCTTAGTCTAGCCGCTGTAGCGTTTTCTTTAGAACTGCCATGGACTGTTCTTGGGGAAGTGTTAAGGTCTTCCTGTACCGTAATTGACCAATTTTGAAGTTTGATTTCTTCATTTCGTTGGCCACAAATCAATTTAATAAATTTGTTAAACTCTTTAACACACTTTATACACTAAAGGCCTATGAATTTTTAGGACTGCACACAGAGAATAGAAGCCTATCAGTTAATAATAATAAAAAAGTGTGCGTGGAACGCCACGTGACAGAAGTGAAACTTGTTTTAATTTTTGGGTTTTTTTTAAATTTTGTATTGGATTTTTTCAATTTTTGATTGGATTTTTTTAATATTGGGTTTCTGGACTTTTTAAATTTTGGATTATTCGATTTTTAATTTAATTATTTTGGAATTTAGGATTGTTTAATTTTGGATCTTTTTATTTTTTAATTTTGGATTTTTAATTTTGGATTTTTATATTCTTTTTAATTTTAGATTTTTTAGATTTTTTAAATTTTTAAATTTTGGATTTTTGATTTTTTAAATTTTGGATTCTTTTATTTTTAATTTTGTGTTTTTTTATTTTTTAAATGTTGAATTTTTTATAATGGTGAAGGGCTCACCACGCCACTAGCTCGAAGCAGTAATAGCCCCCACTCAATGCCTGATACCTTTCCCCTGCGCGCTCCCGTAATTTTTTGTAGTTTTTGAATGTTTAAATTTTGGATTTTTGGATTTTTAAATTTTGGATAAGTCTAATCATTGAGTTGATTGTTAGCTGTGCAGTCTGTTCCGTCACAGCCCCACTAATTTTGTGACGATTTTGTTCGTAACGCAAGTTTGGGTTAGCTCTCGATTTACTCCTAGCGCGGCTAAAGAAGTTTCACTTCAATAATAGTAGTAGTAATAGTAGTAGTAATAATAATAATAATAATAATAAATAATAATATTCGTTAAATAGTCATTATAAATGCAACTCGTGACTTGGAGCAGACTGGCAAAACACACACAGACTAATTTTTTAATGCGTTTCTTTCGGAAAGAACTCAAACCATGCATAGGTATTGAAAACTGTTTATAAAATCTCAAGGTCTAATGCAATATTTGCTTTGCCTTTAATTC
Source organism: Ectobius pallidus (assembly GCA_964059195.1). Lineage (NCBI taxonomy): Eukaryota > Metazoa > Arthropoda > Insecta > Blattodea > Ectobiidae > Ectobius > Ectobius pallidus. Next base: position 25,961,361 of record CAXKWD010000003.1, on the reverse strand, counting down.
AGTATCTGTTTTATTGGTAGAGGAAGTAAAAAATAAAATATTTGAAGCCTGAGAATATCAAGAACTTCTACCCATGCCTGTAAACCAGACTGACGTCTTCGTCTTATCATCGGAAGCACTAATGCAGCATTTTGCTTTTTACCCCTGATGCACGCGGCAACTACTCCTCTATTTGTGTATTGCGTGTAGTCGAAACACATCATTGCAGGCGCTTGAGTTGTGCCCATAGCGGCTAATGCGGCGTATTCCCGGGAATTCCTGTACTTTGCCTTTATTTGAACAAACATCGGTTTCCATGTTTCACGGGATCTATTTTACATGCATGGCGGAATATCTATCAGTACAACCTCGATTATCCGAACTCCTACAATCCGGATAGCCAATTATCCGGATCGCTTTGAGGTATTCAAGTGATTTTTGCAGAAACGAGCACTGGAAAATCCTCTTTCAGGGGCGATTATTTGCGAAGCAAAACTTTTAGCCGACAAAACCGACATCTACAAAACAAATGACTAACCGATATACTCAAGATTTGACACTTTAGGCCTACGTAAGTACAGTATTGTACAATTTAGTTTTTTTTTTAATTAAAGAATTTATCTTTTTTTATGACTTTCAATAAACCGGATATTTGGAAAGGGGAAGTCAGACTGAAAAATTCTATGCCTTAGCCGGGATTTGAACCAGGATCTTCGGCTCTCTGTGCCGATGCACCGGCATGTTGCTATGGTAGTACAAGCGGTTAGTGCATCGGCACAGAGAGCCGAAGATCCTGGTTCAAATATCGGCTATGGCATTGAATTTTTCAGTCTGACTTCACCTTTCCATCTTAGCCTACACACGGCCAGTGTGAAAAAATTAACATTCCAACCGGATATTTCATTGTTCGGATTGAGTGCGTTTCCACTTAATTCAGATAATTGGAGTTCTATTGTATTAAGGGGGATTCGGGTGAAATAGCCTATTCACCACTTTTGAAGTGAAACTTCTTTAGCCGCGGTAGGGGTAAATCGAGAGCTAACCCAAACTTGCGTTGCGAACAAAATCGTCACGAAATTAGTGGGGCTGTGGCGGAACGGATTGCACACAAAACAATCAACTCAATGATTAGGCTTAACCAAAATTTAAAAATGCAAAAATCCAAAAATTAGAAAATCTAAAAATCCAAAAATCCGAAATTAAGAAATCCAAGAATTACGGGAGCGCGCGGGGGAAGGCTTCAGGCTCTTATTATTGAGTGGACTCTATTGCTACTTCGAGCTAGTGGCGTGGTGAGCCCTTCACCATTATAAAATATCCAAAATTTTAAAAAATAAAAAAATCCTAAAATTTAAAAATCCAAAAATAAAAAAATTCAAAGATCCAAAATTTAAAGAATCCAAAATTTAAAAAATTATAAGATCAAAACTTTAAAAATCCAAAATTAAAAAGTTGAAAAACCCAATGTATTAAAAAAAGTCCAACAATCCAAAATTGAAAAAGTCAAATAATCCAAAATTGAAAATATCCAAAAATTAATACAAGTTTCCCTTCTGTCGTGTGGCATTCCACGCATAGGCTACCTTTTTTTTAATTAGCAGTATTTCTTTTAGTGTTAAAAAAAGCGGAACTAATCGCATCATACTTAGTTCTTGGACCCTGACCTTGGGTTTGGTAAAACGATCCAATTTAATGGTCTGAAGAAATCTGGACCGAGTGATTCAGACGGGACTTACTAAGGAAAATATGACTGTGAACTTACCGCGCGGGTAGTTCTTGACGTACTGGTACTTAGAGTCCAGTAACGACGTTGGAGGGGGCGCCGAGTAGAACTCCGGTGAGCTCTCGAGGTAAGGGGAAGGATGGTGACTGCTGTTGTCCAGCGAGTGGTACTCGTGGTCCGGTGGATCGTAATGCTGACTTTGGTGCGCTGGCGCCACGTTGCTGTAGTTCACGCCACCACCGCCAGATGGCGCGTCTTCGCTCCCGCCCGCTAAGTCACCCCCGCCGCCACCCAGCTGCTGCATTGTGGCGTCGCCGAGTTGACTGTAACCACCTGTAACAGCCCATAACAATGCTTAAAACAAAAGAAAGGCACAGACCGAAGCACAGAAAATAACTTTTCTTCTAATATAAGTTAATATGCATATGTAGAATTCCTTACCTGCGGATATAAAAGTCTACCGAACACTCAGTACATAGCTACAAGATCAAATTAGTTGACCACTTGACTATCAGCCTTTAATATTTACATAATGCACGGTTTTAATATTTAAAATATTTATCTTTCTGTAAAAATATTTAACTTTCTGTATTACTTATCATATTGATTTTTCACTGGTGTAGTTTATTATAGTTTTAAATAATATAACTTGTATTTATGGGGTACGACGTGGTGTAGTGGTTGAGGCACTGCGCTACAAACCGGAAGGTCGCGGGTTCGATTCTTGATGTCGTTGAAATTTTTCAATTGACCTAATCCTTCTGGCCGTGGGGTCGACTCAGCCTCCAACAGAAATGGGTACCAGGAGCAATCTTGGATATAAAGGCAGCTGGTGCGTAAAGCTGACAACCTTACCACCTTCATGTCCCGAAGGTCTAAAAATCTTGGAGTCTCATACCCCTGGAACACCCATGGCCTCTATAGGGAACACTTTACTTTACTAATTTTTATTTATATAATCATATCTAAGCTTAATATGTTTCGTGTATTCTTAAATTAGATTATTGGTTGGGTCTGAATATATCCACCTCTGGGCTCTGGTTAGTAACTTGTGATATATTATAGCCGTGGGCTACGAAATCGCTCGTCAGGAAGCTCGTTGTTCTTAATCGTCAGTTTTGGCAACTTGAACACGTTATTGAATGACATGGTCTAATATCGTAGAAACAAACGTTCTAACATTTCCGTTATAAAATTCCATTTCCTGAGCTCCAAAATAATTGCTACCTCTACATTACAATGCAGGAAATGTAGAATTACAGGATATAGGGCGACATCTCTAAGGTCATATTAGCAATTTTTGGCAAGCGTGAGTTAAAGTAGGCTATAAGTCCAACACCCAACTGTCCGAATGCTATAATTTCCTAGTTCTTGAAGGGCGAGTGGGTTCTTGCTTTATGCGTCGTCCAGGTAACTTATTATGCAACGAACCATTATTTTTTTTTTATATGAGTACCTTAATTAGGTCTACCATGATAGGCAAGTTGCACAGCCTAGGAGTTTTTGTTAGATCGTAATTAAATGTTTAAATTTTAAAAATTTAGATTCATAAAAAAAAGGCTGACTACGGTAGTCTGCTGATACTAAGTCCTCGTAGTTCTTGTTTTCTGCGATAGATGGCAGTTGATGGCATATGGTCAAGTCGAAGCTTCTTCTTGGCGTTTTCTTGAAACAAGCGGATTTTTACAACACGAAAGAAACTCAATTCAGTATAACCAGGGCCGCCACATGGGGGGGACTGCCGGACCCAAGGGACCCGGGCCCAGGCCCCGAAGGGGCCCGGCTCTGTTCCGGTGATTTGATATAATTTTATGGAGATTTCGGGTTGAAAACTGAAAAAGTTATTTTGTATTAGGCTATGTTTGTAACCTCTTTTAGCAAATAGGCCTACTTTTATTTTCATTTTCATCTAGGTATTGGTATAATGTTCTAGTTTTTTTTTCCTCTTTGGATATTTACAGTCCTTATTTACATTATTCTTAATTCCAGTAGACTAATAGATATTTTTAGTGCCACCTTATACCCTCAATTTCTGGCACTAAAAATATCTATTACGCACCCTCATTGGAAAACATGAAGTTCTTGAATCCAGTAGACTAGTTCTTGAAATTGTTTTGATTGCAATAAAAACACAATACATTCATTTTAAAGCAATGTCATGTTTTGTATTTAGACGTTTCAACACAAAGATTTATTAATCAGGATAAACATAATTCAGAACAAAAATGAATACAATTAAATGGCCTAGTATAAAAAAAATGTTGGAAATATGGTTTCTGGTATCATTTGATAACTAACGATCAACTTAACATAACTTTACAGTGCTTACACCAATTAATATGGCAAGAGCAAACTATCCTTTTTTTATTACTTAAATCAGAAAGCTGAATGAGAGTGGTCGGCGGTCAGTGAGGGGCCCGCGACCAGTACGAAATAGTCCTGGGCCCGACCCCGAGATGTGGCGAGACATTAACATTAACATGAACAGCATTGATTTTATTTTAAATGCAGGTTGTCTATAGCGCAGTTTTATTGCTGCTTTCAAGATTTCAAAATCGATCCATAATAATCGATACGAAACCTGTTTTAATAAGTATCTAAACTCTACTGGGATGTCATTAACATACTGTTATGTCACTTATAATAAGGGAAATATATAAGGTTGAAGAAATACATCCTTACATAGCGTGTTCTTCCTTATACAGCCTAACCAGTAATCAGATAAGTTAATTAGAAAGATTCCAAGAAATGCTTCGCAGTGACAAGATTCCGGGCTTTATAGAAGTATAGATATAAGTTGTGGTGACATAGACCTACCTTCCTTGAGCTGGTACACGGGACTCCGGAGGTGGATGAACCCTGCTGACGGGGGTGCAGAGGGGGGTGGGGACGCCTCATCTCGGCCGCAATCCGCCGCAGATTCCCTCGTCGTGCCACAAACCGCGGGACTCCGCAGGTGGCTGTAACCTGGAACAGACAAATGAAGCGATCATTGCACACAACTGAATTTAACTGACAGGTCCATTGCAAACATCTCATCTTTAGTTTAGTCTACTCTTTTGAGGGATTGAGAGTGATTTTTAAACTAGAAATTTGAAATTTTGTGCACTCAATTAAAATGTAATTAGGCTATAGGCTACCGAAATTTAAGTTTGAAATTTCAATTTAATATTTACATTCGTTTTGGATAGTCTATGTAGTTTATTTTTAATTTATTTCTTTAAACAAAATTGAAACCTATCTCCCCCAACAGTAATAAAATATGAACCTGATATTTTATGTGAGATTTTATGATCCTTGCTTAAAGGGGGGACATACAGCTTTCGGTGAAATTCATAGGTGAGAAATAGGTGAATTTCATTTTTTTTTCTCAGCAATGAATTGCTCTACAAACTTGCAATCTTGCATACTCTTTACTGACTACTTCTACAATTGCATATTATTTTCAAAATTAATCGAACTGTAACAGTTATAGGTAATTATCGTTACAAAATGGCAGCCACGTTTCGTGCACTAAAATGCCGTTTCCCTGATAATTTCCACAAATGGCAATATTTTAGAGTGATTCTTTTTCTATATATTTGCAAACATCATATGAGCAACATAATCTACAACCTTTGGAATATCTATAGTATAGGCTACCTAAGTATTTAAAAAAAAATCAATTTTAAAAATTTTCTTTTTCATTAAAGTATAAATCTTAAAAAAAGAAACTATTAATGATAGATGAATGATTGTAAAATGAATTTGAGGACTATTTTTTTCAATAGGCCTATACCCTAAAATTAATGTGAAGCTATTACATGTGGAACGCTGGAGCATTTGCGTGTCTCTCCCTAGGGCCTCGCATTGGACACGCCTGGCGAAGTCTATTGAACACAACTTCCTCCGGCACATTGACATCAGTGAGTCATTCCCGTGCTTAACAACGCCCATCAGTCAGAACAAAGACACGAGGAAGAGAAGTACTGGGTTCACATACCGACCTCACCGCGAAAGTAGTGACAGTAATGGAATGTAGCATTGGAATGTGATGCTCCTCGGGGGGCTAAATGAAAATTTGGACGAGCATAGGAAGTTTCTCGTTGACCTATAGTCAATGCAGTGGCGGATCCAGGGGAGGGCCCCTTTTACGTTGATTTCATTTTACTTTTATTCGTCGGAAATAATTACCTAATAAATAACATTCAACTTTAATTTAATAAGTTCAAGAATGAAAGCTTTCAACCTGACGATTTTAAAATGTAAGTTGAATAGCATTTATTGCCTATTCTAGACGTACAAAAGACAGCACTTGTTTGAGGTTCTTATCTTTAATTATTATTAAAAATGATTAATGGATTTCTTGTAACTTATTTCAGACCAGCATTTACTTAAAATTAAGGTAAAAAGTTTGATATTTGATTAATAATTTTAATGTAATAGGCCTATGTAAAACCGACAAATTTTTCAACAGACCTAGAACTCTGAGCAAGAAGAAATTTGCTCAGAAATTTGGAGGACCTAAAAACTCATCATTCTGCATTTTATTTTTAAAAAAAATGCAGGTAGGATCTCCGAACCCCCCGTTTTAGAGGATGTTCCATACCACTAGACTATACCCCCAGTAGCCTAAATGCAACATTTTCTCCACGTCGGCCCTCCTTCAAAGTTGTGGATCCTCCCCTGAGTCTATGGTACAGAATTTGCGTGTTAACTAGAAGGAACTGATTCGATTCCCCGTGTAAGGCTTTTGTAGTCAAAACTAAAATCCTTTGTTCTACGTCCCTTCTAGAGACAAGGCTAACCTTCCTTCCACCTACCTCCCAAAGCCCTTAATGAAGTTTTTCCTGACTGGAAACATAAGTTAGTTCTTTATCGAGAGGTCCTACCCGTTGTTTCTCATGAAGCTGAGTACACCCCGTTTTCCCACCTCTACATTTTAAGAAAATCAGAGGCTCAGATTAATTGGCAAGATGTTGCAAGGTCCCTATTTATCAAGCTGATCACTAAGCTAAACAGACTTTGAGTAGGCCTAGAATTTCAAAGGTTGAGTGATACCTTGAATTCCAACAACGGATAGCCTACCAAGCATTAGGCCAAAGGCGTTTTCATTTAGGCCTAAATTCTAGTGACTGAAACAACTTCAGCAAAAAACAGCCCCCAATACGGGATCTTATCTAACTTTGAGACCTGCTAGCCACCACACCACTATCAACAGTCAAATTACCAAATGTATCCTAGTGAGGATAACACGTCCTAGGCCTATAGGCTAAGAGAAAGGGGAAAAAATAATATGTCGGAAACTTTATGATTTGAAAAGGATGGCTGACACACACAAAAAAAATCCATGTCGTATTTTATGCATGCACTATTTGTACGCTGTCAGACTTTAATTTCAATGGCTTTAGCAGTTTCAGGGAAAGAGTAACAGGTGTGAAGATGGATATAAAGAAAGCATGCCGACACAGTCAATATTAGCTCGCCAGTATTGACAGACACACAGATAAAACATGTTATGACCCCTCCCCTCCTCAAGAGTAAATACAACACTTCAATGGAATGCCACAATTCTCCATTCAAATTCTCTTTCACCCCCAACCATTTAAATACGAACTCCATAATATCACGCAAGCTAAATTATCTGAATAATTCTAATACATCCAATCCATACAGACCTATTTAACCCTTTCAGTCTTCAGAACTGAATTTATGCAGGCTATTAATATAAGCAATCATTACTGGGCTCTAAGTTTTCAATCAATTAGAACATTTTCAAAAAAATGCTGCTTTCCATAAATGACAACTTTAACTTTCAGATAATAATAAATCCTCACATCTTGTACAGGCTAAATCAATACTTGATTGATCGATACCTTTACTTTTAGACAATTTATAAAGTGAAGAATTTATACTTCAGTAGCAGTGAAAAAAAGTTAACTCGCTATTAGTTGAATCAAAGTTGATGTGTTGAAACGAATAATTAGGAAAATAAATAAATAAAAAACTAGCAAAAGGTTATGATATAGGCTATAATAAGTATAACTTAAACTAAAGACTCAAGAGAATATTAGAATGAGAATATTATAGGAGAAAAATTGCATAATATAACTTATCCATCTTGTAACGCCATATTTAGCATAAGTTAAGTAGGTTATGTCTATGAATAATAATTTAAAAAACTGTAGAATACGGTAACTTATTTTATTAGACTGCGTGTGGATTTAAAACTTACCGATGGTAAAGTTAGTTAGGCTACTCCCGTCTTTCTCCGGCTGAGTGATCTAGCCTTAATATAAAACTGCTTAATCAGTCAAAATTTTAATTTTACATGGAGTATTTCTTTCAATAACGACTTGGGAAGTCGGCAAGCCCCCAATCCTGCCATCTGCCTATGGTAAATGAAGCAGCGGTCAGATGACCCCAGAATCTTCCTCTGCGCAAGGTATGAGCAGTAGAATTTTCCAGGTTAAAGAAAACTCGTTTGAAATCGCAAATCAAAAGAAGCATCATACACTTTAACTTGGCTGGCTGCAATAATGTAAGCAATTATTTAAATGCTCTCCTTTTATTTACTTGTACAAATTAGATTTCATTTTACCACCCTTTCTTAGAGGAACATTTTCGAATAATCACAACTTCAGCTTCTTATTTCATTCCAAGATTCTAATAGCCTATGACATTGACAATAGGCAGAATTTACTGTACTTGCTAATTGTTTTGGTAAGAAGCCACCATGCATTAAAAAACAGTGCATTTATTTGTGTAATTTAGGACATTTACTTTGTTGTACTGCAGCTAAAATTACACCGAGATAAACTGAGTGCAAAGGAAATTTGTTGCGCCATATTCTAAGCAATTGACATCAGCATGCATGCCCCATAATGCACCAAGGGAATAGACCTTCCGAATGTAAACGTGGCACAGCCTAATAAAAATTATTAAAATGATCATAATTATCCATTCATACTTCTGCGCTCTGCTTTGGATAAACATCTTTTGTCTGCATTGTAAGCAGAATTTTGAATCATCTACAGTAATAATATCGCTGTCCTTCCAAGTCATCACAAAAGCCAGAATAACAATGTTATTATTTCCAGTGCAGTTGCACAATCAGACTAGTGATGGATGAGTCGTTACGATTGGTTGGACGACGAGCCACCTCTTTCGACCAGTGAACCAATCACGGCCATTCGGGCAGACCGGATTACGGCAAGGTGGGAGAGTCAGCCCGCCTCTCCGGACTCTGCTCGTCCCTTTCACTCAAGGCATTCAAATCACAAATCTCTGCTTCATCTGTTGTTGCTGCTCTGGCTACAGATATTCAAAATGGTTGCCTGCCGGACAGCGAATCTAGGAGGTCACTGTAGACCGCCCCGAATACGTCAGTCAGTTCTATTTAATAAACCACTTTCCCGATCCTCTCGTCTGCTTATTCAAAATGGCTGCTGAACTGGATTCAATGTAGCCTATCCAAAATAGCAGGACGCATCTCCTGCTACGAATGATATACTTTCATAGTCTATCAGCATAGTGGACTCCATGATACACAGTTGTACAGGGAAAAGGGGCTGTCCAGGGGGTCCGGACATCCCCCGAAATTAAAAACTAAAATACTATTTTTGTTTTTTTTATATTCATTAAATTATACAATTTTTTTGGTGTTTCAAATATGACATAGCAGTTATTTTGTTTTCATAACTCATTGGAAGAGAAAGTTTCGCATGGCATGACATGGAATTCATTACTTCTGGTACTGTAATTCTTTTTTCCACTAGAAATCGGTCAATATCGTCTGTATTCGGAAATATTCGGGAGAGTTTCCACTGCTCCATGTGTTGTTTAAATTTTCTTATAAATAGTAATAAGTGTTATAATTTAGGTAACGATTTCTTATTTAAGTCGATATATCTTATAGTAATCAAATTTGCTAATTAGTTTTTTAGTGCTAAAATAGCGTAAAATGTGATTTTCATTAGTTCAGTATTTAAAAATTTTCCGGGAGTGGTCCCCCCTTTCTTTGGAGGGTCATACCCCCAAACCGCCCGGTACTTTCGACTCTCCCCGAAATTATTTTGTGGCTACTATTTCTTTTCATACAATCGTTTTTCTACAAAATAATACAATAGCATAATTTCCAAACCCGAAAAAAGTTATAGGCCAACTGATTATGTGCAGGTTTCAGGGTAACCTCTCTGAGCTCTCCTGATTGTGTGGCTAGTTATTTTGTTTGCGATTTCTCAATCGACGTAGCCTATTTACTGCGGTCAATATTAATCACTACAACGCTGCTTTGGTGTCGGCTCCACACGACGACGAACTTCTTTGTACAGTAGCTGAATCGTGCAAATGTTTCCTGGAACTGTGGAAGTTAGGATCTTTTCGCTTACAACTATTCACTGATTGGCAGGTCTAAGGGGAGTGGGTAAAAGAGTGTAAAGAGCATCCTAAGAAAATAGGACGTCATAACTTAATCGGCCTATGAAAAATTCTACAGTAGTCCAATGTAGGCATACAGCATATGCTTCAGAAAGAGGATTGAAATTATTTCGTCTCGTGTTATAATCATGTGAGTCAGATCTAAATTTAATATGGTTCTTACGAACAATTAGACCTATGTTATGGACGTAAGCTAGGCCTATTTTATTTTTATAAATAGGATTTTATGTACGCCTATGAAAATATCTTTTTCAAGGGTAGTCTACATCATAAAGTAGGTAGGAACATGCTAAACGTAGACTAATGTTGTTATACTGATAAACCATAGGCCTCTCTAATATCTTAAATGTCATAAATTATGCAAGGGGACCGTGGTAGGTCTACGTAAGGTTGAAAATCGTTATCGTAGTACGGTGAAAGACTAGATCTATAAAAAGATAAATAATATAGAGTGTCTTATATCCTTTCGGGCCTAAGCTTAATTTAACTTTTCTAAGCGTAAGTTAGGCCTAAGTTATGTCTCCATATTGGAGACAGCATGCCTACCAGACTGGAGGCCAAGGGCATTGGGAATGTGGAGTTATTTTGAATGGGTTCCCGTTCCAGAAGGAAGGCAATGTAATGGCAGAGAAGTACTTTAGCTGAACTAATTGTCATGAGAAGACAAATCCAGCGCAGGAGAATTCGGTCTCATCGCTATGCCACACTAACACAAAGAAATATCCTCAACATATGATTCCCTATAGGCTACATAAGGTATGTGGGAATTTATCTGCTGCCCTACACGGCTTATTCAGAAGGAACTCGAGTGCGCTAATTTATTAAGCTTATCCCATACACCCAACTTGGTTGGGTACCTTGGAACATGGTTAGGCTATGTGAAGATTGGAGATCAGACATGGAGATAAAATGTCGCATAGAGAATGCCCGTAATGCTTTCATGAAATTCAAGAAAGTTCTCACAAGCACAGATCTAAATTTAAACGTCAGAGTTCGATTTGTAAGATGTTACATCTGGTCTATACTTCTGTATGGTTCTGAAGGATGGACACTGAATAGGCCTACAACAACAGCAAAAAAGATCAAGGCCTTTGAAATGTGGATCTACCGTAGAATGCTTAAAATTCCGTGGACAGCAAGAATAACTAATACCGAAATATTGCAACGGCTACACAAACAAAGAGAAATACTAAGGGTTTTTAAAAGAAGAAAAACTACATACTTAGGACATCTATTACGGAATACTAAATATATGCTTCTACAGTTGATAATAGAAGGGAAAATAGAAGGTATAGTGGAGGCTAGACCTATGTAGACAGTCGGGACGCTTTGAGGATTAAGCCATTGTCTGGCACTTAAGGAGTGGTATATGGCATATGGTATACTGACTGAAGGCACTCGTCTGGTGCCCACGTGGAGTATGTCAAAAATTCAGAAATGAGCATTGATTGGTTGCACACGAAATTCTATTGGCTGTCAGGCAAGTTCAACGCCAAGAAAACATGCTGAAAATCCAGAATATACAACTCTATTGTCCAAGACACCCTCATTTCAAGTTATTTACTGCGGATTATGAGGGTCTGTCGGCATTGCCTTGAAGAAAGTTGTATATGTAGAAGTTGGCTCCACTATAAAAGAAGAAGAGGGCGAAAAAGAATATCTTGGCTGGATAACATTAAGCAGTGGACAGGATTACCAAGGGTAGATCAACTATTACATACTGTGGTTCATAGAATGAAAATGCATCATGTGGTCGCCAACATCCATTAATGGATAGGCAGAAGAAGAAGAAGATACACCCAAGCTGAACGGGTTTCAGTATGATTTGAGATTAATACGGATCAAATCATCAAATCGTATCTAACAGCAAGATAATAAGTTATAACTTAGTCATGCACCGTATTAAAAACTATTCCAGAGTAGGCCTATATTATACGATAGTAGGTCTTTTCATTATTATAAACTTCCTACAATTGTAGGGTGCCCAAATTGACAAAGTATACCGTAATAGCCTTTATGTATAATTATGACATAGGCTTACTGTGGAAATGTTGCACAGAAAAAAATTATTAAACTTAAAATAGAAAGTATCTAACTTATTTTATAACATAGGCCTACAGCATAAAATAACTTGAAAATTATAATTTATAGGGCTACTTCCCAAAATTAAATTAAATGCACTTCTTTCTTTTCCATTCAACTAGCCTATAAGTTATTTAGTCTATTATCCAAAATGGGCTTAGCCTATAAGTAACCCTATATGGCATGTAGGCCTATAACATTCGATTTTAAATTTCTTATCTAACCCTTAAAATGAAAATGTATCCTACAGAAACGATAGTTGTTCGTAAATTTAGGCTACATTAAAACGAAGGAAAATAAATTTGGAAAAAAAAAAACCTTACAGGAAAAATTTTCAGTATAAGATGGCAAGGAATAAACTATGGGCCTAACCATTATGTTAACTGTTTACTATGCAGTCCGGCATAGGTAATAAATAATGCGAGAAACCGAGTCTCGCCAAATAAAGAGTTAACTTAACTTAATACCATAACTGCAACATTTGCAGATGATAGCCTACTGCTATTCTTGCTTCAAATGAAAATCCTACTTTAGCCTCAGGATACTTACAGAATAACTTAGATTTATTACAACGCTGGCTAAATCAATGGCTCATTCAGGTAAATAGTTCAAAATCTCGGCATATCACTTTTTCTTTACGCCGAGAAAAATGCCCAAGAATACAAATAAATAACGAAGAAATTCCAGTTGTAGAGCATGTAAAATACCTTGGTTTTCATTTAGATGTACATCTAACCTGGAGACATCACATTATTACGAAAAGCAAAGAAGCCAAACTAAAGTTTCAACAATTGTACTGGTTATTAAATAAGCAATCTCAGCTATCCCTGTATAATAAAGTTAGCCTATACTTTACAAGACCATAATAAGGCCAGTATGGACATATGGACTTCAGCTTTGGGGCACTGCCAGCAATTCCAATATTGACATCTTAAGAAGATTTGAATCCAAATCTCTTCGCCGACTTGCTAACTAGTGATGAGCGAGACCAGTCTTGGTCTTGCAGTCTTGGTCCTGGTCTTGCAGAAAATGCAAGACCGAGACCAAGACCAAGACCGGCCATGCAAGACCGAGACCAAGACCAAGACCAACCCTGCAAGACTCTGGCAAGAACAAGACCTAACTGCAAGACTCTTGCAGTCTTGCTATTTGAAAAAGTTTTATAAAGCCCCGTTGTGTATGCAGCGAGCCAGCGACCACTACTCAAAGGCGCCGCAGAGTCGCTAGCCGGAGTAGTCCCAAGGCTGGTAGGCCTATAATGTAGAGGTTGCCTCATCGTGTGGTAACCAATGAGAGCAGACCCGGTGCATGGCGCTGTCCGTATCCAAAAACGAGCGCACCATTCAAATAATACATGTGAACTCCGTATACAACATCTCTCACCACTACGTTAAAACGAATTACTGCAATGAAAACTTACAATTAATCTGACGGATTTCCCTGAATAGCATTCCATACAGCTAGTTCCTTCAATTGGTGGGAGTTAAATTCCCGATAAACACTCCATATTCATTTTTAAATTGTTTAATTGCAATAGTTCTCTAGTATTATGGTGCGAAAGACAAACATATGTAATAAAGGCCCTAAGCCATATATGAAATTTCATTTTGCGTACAATATAAATACTGACCACATAATTTATCAATAAAACTTAAAAATTCTGCCATACATTTATTTAATAACTAGTTTCTCTAACATCTCACTGGGTTTAAAGGAAGCTATGACTGAGGATTTATAATATTTTTTGTATTACAACCAAATGGTCATACTACGATGAATGGAGCAACGATGGAATGCTATTTGGCAGGGGAAACCGGAGCACCCCGAGAAAGCCTGCCCCGACCCCACTTTGTCCACCACAAATTCCACATGGATCCATCGAGATCCGATCCCGGGTCCCAGCGGTGGAGGGCGAGCGGTCTAACCACTCATCCATGGGGCGGCCTATGACTAAGGATTTGAAACTTTAAACAGTAACCCCCATAACTTAAAACGTCTATTAACATGCTCAGTAGCATATTTCATTAACGATTATATATTTTTTTTACACCTATCATTAATATTCATAGCCTACTCTCACATATAGAATCTTTCCTGTCTACTTGAACAAAATATAACATAGCTATTCAGCTCATTCCTTTCTCTTTGCAGAAAATTTCAAAATAAAGTTAAGTCTGAAAAAATCAGGTATTCTTCATAATTATTCAATAAAACACAATTAAACCGTAGATTAATTAAAACAGGGACTTATTTGACGGGTATTTGCTAGTTATTACTTTACAGTTACTTATCTGATTGTACTGTAGCTATACAGGCCTACATTTTGTTGATGATTGGTAGGACATCCACTGAAAACCTTTTTTTACTACTACAATTTTCTTATTGACACATAACGGTGGGGTGTTTAAGTTCTTGCTGCTGATTCATATTAAGGATGCATATCGAATGGGAAAAGATAATAAAAGTAGAAAATGCCTGGTTTAGAAATATTATCTTGCATGAAGAATAGTTATGATTATTTATGACCCAATTAGTTGAAGGCCCGAAACTTGAAATCAAGTAGAAAGTAATTTATGAGGGGTAGCGGAAATCTTTAAAGTGCAGAAATGATCTGTTCACAATGTGTTATAAATTAGAACTAGGGTATATGGAAAGATAAATATTATTTATTGCAGCCTATGGGTTTGGGTTTCGAAGGGACATTGTGTGATTTGCTATAGATTGCACAATTTCTAAAGCATCTGCTTCAATGCCGTTATGTTTTGTTACTATATTATACAGTTTTAAACAGGTCAGATAGAACCTCTCTCCTATGCGGAAATCTTTTAAACATTTCATACACATCCTTTTAATATTACTTCTTGGGTCCACAGCCGTTCATTTTGAAACTTTACAATATAATATTAATAATTTTAGTCTCTCAAATAGTGTACAGCATCTCGTAGATTTTGGGTTTAAAGTTCTGCAATAGGATAACAGAGAATATTTAAATTTACACTCAAAGTTTACTGTTCTAGCTTATATCACCATGGACGTTTCGGCAAACAGCTTGACATCACATTAGTGTTTACATGGTCAAAGCAACTAAAAGCAATTAGCTTTCGTTACTTTTTCAAGCAATAAAACACATGTAAATGGTGTAACTTTAAATAATGTAAACGCCATCGATCACAGTAAGATGCATAAAAGAAAACTGCAAGACTCTTGCAACAAGACCAAGACCGAGTATGCAAGACCGAGACCAAGACCAAGACCACTGGTGCAAGACCGAGACCAAGACCAAGACCAGGGTTACCTATGCAAGACCAAGACCAAGACTGAGAGTGCAATACCAAGACCAAGACCAAGACCGCCTTGGTCTTGGTCTTGGTCTTGCATTTGCTCATCACTATTGCTAACGCACCGTGGTATGTTTCCAATGCTACATTACACCACGACCTGGACATCCCTACTATTAAAGAAGAAATCACCTTGTACAGCATTCGATACCAGCAACGCCTAAACAATCATCCCAATTCCCTAGCCATCAATCTATTGGACAATAGTTCCTCAATCAACCGTTTACATCGATATAAGATTTTAGACTTGGCATTCCGATTCAGTGACTTACTTTAAAGAGATGTTATTCAATGACTTACCTTAAAGAGTTGTATTTTACAGCTCTCATATCATGACTGTGACATTTATACCATTTACGGAATGTTCATATTTGAACAGATTGTAAATCTGCAGAATAAATTAAAAAAAAAAAAAATTAACTTAAGCCTAACTTAGGCTATATCAGGAACCTTTCTGCTGTCAACATGGAAGATTAGGTGTTATGCCTACTTGGTAATGGGTTAAGCAATACAGATTTTGGATAATTCGAACTGATTCCTGTACAATAGGCATACCGGTAGGTCTACTCAAGTTTCCGTAGGCCTATAGCCCTAACCCAGTCGCGAAATATTTCGAATTAAGTTACATTAAGCTTTAGTTCGATCTGAATACGGCGCATTAACTTAGCCTACAGTAGACCACTTTAAAAGTAATTGTTAATCACTGAGTTTTGATGAGAATTTAGAATTAAACATTTACTAGACTAGTCTATCTGGTGAACCAGCGCTATTCAACATGCCTTTTATGCCCGGTTTCTATAAACTCGCGAAATACCTATGGGTAAATTATCCAATGGACAGATTTAAACAAGGATAACTTTTACAAACTCAAATAATTTAAAGGTAACAATCACATACACTTGTGGCGAGTTTCTAGATAAATGTCATCTGGGTAAATATGAAAATGATAGAAAAAATTTTCCTACAAACTCGGGCTAGATCTTTCCAAGGGTAAATCGTGGGGTTAATTTATCCTTTCATTGATGGCTGGATAAAATTTAACCTCTTGTAGGATCAATAATAATTTAAACAATGAGAATCAAAGCCTTCTGAATTAAATTAACTGTACAACTCATTATATCATTGTGGGTGATTCTGGAACTAATTTACCCATGGATAATTTAGCCATAGATATTTCACGAGTTTATAGAAACCGGGCATAAGTTACTTTCTCGAAGATCCACTGTAATGAGGCAGACAGGGTTGGCAAAGAAACCAACTACAATTTTGCTAAGAAGCTCTCTTAAAAAAAAGAAATAAATACATTAAAAAAAGAAACTATGACTTTACTTTCTTTCCAAAGGAAGGAATGTTGCTGATCTCAGGACTACTGGCTAGCCACTCAGTCACTATAAAATTTACATTAGTCAAATGCTAATCTAACATTTTCCATCAATAGTCTATATTTTCAGGTAATCTTCACTCAGCGCTGAGTAACCTATAAGCATTGCAACAGTTTACGTGCTTTGTGACTGATAAGAATTAGCGACATAATACTTTGGGCTGTGAAAATCCCTGCACAATTAACACGTTTCTTTAAATGGAATGCCTGCTGAAGGTATCGTTCAGTGATTTCTACTGTCTAATTTCTATGCTGGAATTTTAAACAATTGATAACTTTTTATTCCACTTGCCGCCTATATTGCAAGCAGAGCTGATAAGGAACATGAGTGTACGGAATAGTACACTTACTTGGAAAGATATGAGTAAAAGGTATTTAGGCTATTATACAGTAGTCTAATTTATTGAAAAATGTCATCAGTAATTGCGAAATAAAGATAGCAAGACACAACATAGAGTAGGCCTCCTGGCAGCCTGGTAGGATATTTTAGAAACAATGTAGGCCTACATTAGGTCTAATACGTGAGATAATATTTAGGCTGAGGTTTTGATTATGAATTAAGTTACTTCAATAATAAAGGAAAATAACAGAGGTTTAAACACGGTAGGCTACAAAAATACATCTTATAGGCAACCCTTCTAGAAACAATATCGATAGGCCCTTTACTAGGATTCCAGTGACATAAATAAGTTACGACGGAAGAAGAAAAATGTGGCGCTGCATCGCTGAAGAGACTACGCTTACCATCCGACCGTTCTGTCATCTACCATAGACAGATGGCAGGATTAGGGGTATGTTTTTTCCAGTCCCCATTTTCATCTCTCTTAGGCCCAAATATTTTCCTAAGCACCCTGTTTTCGAATACACTCTTTCCGAAGAGTAAGCGACCATGTCTCATAGCCATGTAGCCTAGGCTAGGCCTATAACTTACTACAACTGGCAGGATAATAGTGCTATAATTTTTTATTTTTAAATTTCTGGTTCTTGTAGGCCTTAACTACTTCCCTACTTCTATGCAGATGCCGAAATTTAAAAATGTGGGGTCAGTAGCTTGCCTTAAGCAGGGCCGTGGAAAGAAAGCAAGGGCCCCAGTGAAAACTTTTCCCGGGCCCCCGTCAAATATTAAATTCACAACCCAACTCGCCCTTTATAATGTATGCAACAAAAAGATTATGTAATGTATTAAGTGCCAGAATGGTACCGGTACTTTATGAGATTGTCTGGTAGACAGGACTGTCTGACTGTCTGTCTGTCCGTGTGTCTGTAACTCTGTAAGCGCGATAACTCAAATACGCTTTATCGGATTTTCATAAAACATGGTGTAGGCCTACCATTTATAACGCCCATGGGACGAAGCCTATTGATTTTGGACCAAATCGGTTAACTGATTCCGGGCAGGAAACGGAAAAATACATTAAAATGTTCTAATTAGAAACAATTTTATCTGTATGTACTAGTTTATTCTTTTGAAAATTATGATTTTAAATGCCATACGTTAGTGAGACCTACTGTTGAGTCCAAAAGACTTGGTGCTTCTACTTTTCAAAAATAGCCATTTTTCTTCAAGTTTAATCCGTTTCAGATTAACTGATAATTCCGTGTCACCGTCGACATGCAACCAATTTTATTTTAGAGTAAATTTAGAAAGTAAAAAATAAAACCTGGTCGACCGGGCCCCCTTTTGTGCCCGGGCCCCGGGGCTGCAGCACCGGCTGCCCCTCCCTCTCGTCGGGCCTGGCCTTAAGTAGGCTCTACAAAAAGTAGATCTAAGCAAGAACAAATGGGGTAGAGAACGAGACCAGAGGTCATGCATGCGTACGTAGCCTATAACAGTTTAGCTTACGATATTTTGGGCATAGCCTATTCTATGTCAAGGGCAACTTTAACCCGTGGCAATCTCTGAGTTACATAAGTTAAACTTTTCTTAATGGTTTCCGTGCAAGTTTAACGCTCTGTTTTCTATAAACAACAAACTGAATTGTCTGAACTGAAAAGCAATAACATTCGCCACGGATATATCTCTATAAATGTTACAGCAGCTGGGAATATGAAGGGCAAGTTTCCGGTCGTATTGCCGCTTTTATAGCTCTATTATAAAGACAGAGCTGGGGATCGAACTAAGAATACACCGACACCGTGCCAGCCTTGATTTTACATCCTGCTCATAGCTATAGGCCTAACTGATTATTTCTGCACAAAGACTACAACCTAAATCAGCATTTACTTTATAGATTATTGTGAATGATATTCCTGATAATTTATTCGGAATTCTTCGCCTGTAGTATTCAATTAGACTACCCGCCTTTCATTCCGTGTAGGCCTACTATGTGCGGTTCATCTGAAGGGGAAAGAATTGTATCAGTAAAACTGAACCAAAAATGTAAATTTCGTTTATCATATAAGCCTATTTCTTTTCAAAACTCGACAACCTGGTCTCACTCGACCGAGCTGAATTTGCGATATGGTTTCACAATGAGACCCTTCCTAATGAGGATCGATTATTGTTCGCTAACCCCAGAGTCAGTGTACGTTTTCTTCTGATGTGGTGAAGATGGTCATTTTTACAGCTTGGTCGGAAAAATAAGGACATATTAGGCCTATACACTACCACAGCGGGTGCAACTATTCAACATAATAACTTACAAGGCAGTAGTCTGAACAATCTGCAGAAAAGAAAGAAACTTCTCAGTGTTGCTCCTAGGCCTTTAATGAGAGTCGCCTATTGTTCACTAAATCTTACAGTGACTAAGTAGGTGGGAGGAAATATTAATCTATTTGAGTAGCTCCAAGAATTGAGGCTGTTAAACAACCAGCGGCCGATCAGAACGTTTCGCCCGAGACTCTACCGCCACTGAGGATGTCCGCCGTAGTTGTGGACGAAACGTTTGGCACACCAATGTCAACTGGACCACGCCCGGATAATGTTTTTAATATTGACTCCGGTCGTGAAAGTCTTTAATGTTTTATAGATCTTTAAGATGTTCTAAGGAACAATTCTACACATTTTTGTTTCTTCAAATTACCATTAGTTTAGAAAATGTAAGTTCTAAAGTAAGATCGTATCTATATATTTCTCTCTCGAAGCCTATGCCCCCACGTTGGGACGAAGAGCCTCCAAGTGGAGGTTTCTGTTTACCGATGTGAATTTTGTGACGCTTATTTTCATAGAGAGAGCCCATCGCCCCTTAACCCCTTTCCGGAAACTAAGGTATTACGTGAAATGGCCGAGAAATTTTGTCCAGAGGCTCTAATTTAGGCTTGGAATTCTTTTACGTGCCGTAAATCTACGATACGGGCCCCCCAGCTCAAAGTCTCTCCTGGAGGACTCCGTACCCAGGATTTTTCGTATCTATATACGTAGGCCTATATCGTATAGCCTACTTGAGTGTAACATAAGATTTTTTCATATTATTATTATTATTATTATTATTATTATTATTATTATTATTATTATTATTATTTTTAATTTTCGTTAAAAATCAGATAAAAAATAGCTATAAATTTTGGCCTTTTGACAAGTATGGTAACAGATAATTCCCGGCTATGCGATATGGATGCCAGCACGGGTACAGTTTTGTGTTTAGCTGTTGTGAACATGATAGACAACGTTTAGTTTATACTGCTGTCTGCTTGAAACAGTGTTGTGGTCAGTTTCTGCAGTAGAATTTGTTGTCGCCTCGCCAGGTGGAAGGCGGATCGCGGTGGCCACCTGCTTGTATAGACGCGTGCCGGCCTCACCTGTATGGTCTATCCCGCACACGCCACGCGTCATATGGTGCCCTCCAGCTATATGTGAAGTCAGCAGACCAGGCTAGGGAATGACTTTTCCAGAGATTCAGCTCAGACGTTCATCAACTGGATAACAGCCTATAAGAATCGATCTGGTCATTTTACAACTTTCCAATCTTCATGTTTGGCAGAGCTGGTATAGTTCGTGGTCTAGTTCTGTGGTAAATTCTCTTTCGGTAAGTAGGAAGAGCAGAGTTCGATTACCGAGGAGGTATTACCAGAAACATTCCATAAATTAAAGACGTAGTACATCATAGGCATATAGGCTACCTAACAATGAAGTATTTATAAAATCGGGGAGTGGGCTTCCTTATTGCTTTAAGGTAGCAAGTCTTGGGACTCTACACAGATCTCGCTGAGTTTGGACAATCTCCGACTTAGCTTTGATGCCAAAGTTGCATGTATTGATAATGAATTATGGTTTAGGAGACATTAATTATTCTCAAGTTATTTTGAGTATCACCACAGTGAGATAAAGCTAAAATCATTGTAAGTTAATACCGTAGACCTATTTAGAAATTTCAGTGCGAATAAAGAAAAATAAGCAAGAGAGAAAAAGAAAGAAAAAGAAAGGAAAGGCAAGCAAGAAAGAGAAAAGGCAGAATTTTTAGAGACGCAAGCATAACAACTTTATAATTAGATTGCTTTCAGTTCTAGACACTTTGTGGACCTACAGTCAATTCCCGGTAACTCGGATTCCTACACTTGACTTCGGATGGCTTGGACAAGATTTTCTGGAGGGGGAAAAAAAACTTCTTCAAACCTACATCTGCTGAAAGAAATCCTTACAGTGGCACATCGATGTTCATATGCTCATAAAATACCTAAAAATACGTGAATCAGACAAAAGTGAATAATTAAAATGTTATGTTTAATAAGCCTGTGTATTCTACAAAATAATCTATAATAATTTGAAAATAATGAATTTTCAACATTTCCTGTTAAAAATATAAAAAAGTTTTAGGCCTATATGTGTCTTACCCAAATTACTTTTATGCTGTAAAACTACTCTAGAAAAAAAAATCCTCCAACCATTGAATGTTTCAGCAAAATATCAACAATCAATTTATACCTATATAACAAACCAATCTCCTTTACTGACATATAAAATTCTTAAGTATATTTTCATTTTCGCTGCCTTCCAATGTCTTAATACTTGTAGTGGAACAAAACTTGTTTTCGTGAGCATGATTGCATAATCAAAAAGCTGGTACTACAGTGCACAGAGTACACTAATATAGTCATATCAAGAATACACAAATAACAAGCATTAAGGATGATGACAATGACTGATGCTTCTTGGAATACATTGTCTGCAATGTAACCCGCATCCAGTCACGAGGTTTCTTAAGGCAAATGCGTTACTTCTGTTGTTAAGAGTTCCCAGTGCACATGAACAATAGCAGGTCTTTGCCAACTATAGCCGAGCTGTTCACAGCAATAAACGCCGGCACACTTTTTTTATATCATTGTGGGAGGTCCCAGCTCATATTCCAATATTTAATCAATATTTTGCAGCATGTATGAGAATGTTATACAGTAGAGTAGCGATAATCTGAGTTTATTGGGGCCGATGGTACCTCGGATTACAAAAAAGCTCGGATTACATGGAAAAAAGGAAAATAACGGAATTTTCAGAATGACACTGAATGACCGTTCGCCGCCTACGTGATATAGTCAACCCGAAATCCATCCCACCTTCCAAGTGCACCTTCCCTAAGCCTCCTGTGTATGTTGTCAACGATAAAGGTACTTTATTTTAAAAAAAACTCCCCTTAAGCCTTTATATATGGATTTTTTTTTCATCTCGGATTGCACGGAATCTCGGATAATCGAGGCTCGGATTATGGCGACCCTACTGTATAGGCTTTATTATCAATAGAAGAGAATTACGAACAGCAGAAAAAAATATATTATTTTTAACCTTTTAACTTCTAAAGATGCATAAATGCGGAACCTTAAAAACTTGATAACAGCAGAGATATAAGACTAACAAAGTAATAATTTATGCAAAATATGAAGAATATCATACATGTGTTAGAACTGGCATTCACCGAAATCAGGTAGTCCGCTGAAATTTTCTTTATTAATTTCAAACTTAAAACCCTCTGATGACTTTACTTGAAGATTGCTTATAATGAATATAAAAATTTAGCTTTGTAAGGGTCAACGAAGATTGAAATCCGGTAACCGAGACTTACGGGCTATATGAAAATAAAATAAAATAAAATAAAAACATAGAAATGGGAAGTAAAGCAAATGAAAAATAAACCTAGGCTATCGTATTGGTATTACAAATTAGGGATGAGCATATAATATCGACCTGAAAACATAGATGTATTTTGACGGAAATCATCGATGTATGTATTGTTTTAGAAAAGTTGTGGTTTCAGAAAATTAGGCAAAATACATAAATAAACTGAAATATTTCAATGAAAACTATCGATGTTTGGGAAATTAGGCTGCTATACATAAAATTATATTTTAGAATCAAGGAGGCATATTAATCTTAGTTTAGTACTGCACACACACACACACACACACACACACACACACACACACACACACACATATATATATAATGGATGTCGGAAACATTGATGTAGCAAAAAACTTCAGATGTTTTCCATCGATGTAGAAAACATCGATGTTTTGAAAACATTGGCCATCGATACTCAACCTTCTTACAAATGATGAAATCTGATAGGCCGTCATATATACTAGAAAAGAAAGGACATTTCTAAGGTGGACAAAGAGGTGGAGTCATTAAGATAAGGGGGGGGGGGGAAGTAAGATAATATCAACTAAAATTGAAAAATTCACGCTTAGAGTATATTATAGAACGGACACGAAAGAAAGAAATCTTGTAATACCTCAGGGTATTCCCTCCATGAATATCGCAATCTACGGAAGTGTTGACCAAGTGTTAGGCCGATGGTTTGCAATTTCCCGTAAAAACTAAAGGAAAATCACGTCACACGGTATAAATACGTATTTATATTTCTTAGACTCGAACACTGTTCCACTTAAGTGCGGCGATGACATCCCAGCAGTGGCATATTAATTACCGAGGTGTGTAGGAGGGGAAGACGGCAGACCGGAAGTGGACTAGAGCCACTCTTGCACTGCTCTTCCTCTGTGAGAACCGCAGGGAACAATACTGACAGCAATGACCCGCCAGGTTCCTCACCCTTGACCTCAAAGGTCAAGTCTTCTTTCCCTCAACTTCAAGAAAATTAGATTAGACATTGGATTGGATTTAGCTTTGATACCTGTTACGCTATCTGAAGCAAGGAGTTACAGTACTAAAGATCTGTTGTACCGATTCTGTATTGTCTTCTAGAAAGAACAAAGACAGTACAAAGCTTTAGGCCTGTCGCAAAGTATATTCCTTGGCATTGCGGTCGTAATAACGCCTACCTATACAGGATGGAAACAAATTTGACCGACAAACTCTACAGCCAAAACTTTTAAAGCATACCAATGCAAACCGTGTTTTCTTATAGCCTACAGTAAAATTCCTATTATCCTACGTATTTGGAATTGACGTTCAGGATTGCTATGCAGAAATCTGGATAATTTGGTGATAAGTGAAAACCTTCCTAGTGACAAATGCAGTAGCCTGCATTAGGCATATGTATTAACGTTTGAGGAAAAATCCAAATTTTGTACCCATTTTTTTTTTTTTTTTTAACCTGGCAACTTATAGCACAAAACTAACACATAATGCTATATCTGAAACTTAGTGTTCAGTTTTTTGTTTCCTAAAATTATTTATGTATTTTAAAAATTCCAAATTTTCATAATATAATTGAATTGCCAAAAATGACACAATCCAGAATAATCTTCCACTGATTTCTTTATTTTTATGTAAGTTATATAATGTTGTGAACTACGTCAAGGCCCATGTACAAAATTTTACAGATGAAACAGCAGACTAAGACGACAAATTAATTTATATTTTGCAGATTTTTAAAATTGCTGTTTCACCAGGTTATTTTTAAATCGAGAGACGTCGTTTGCGCGAAAAAATCTACAATTTGGGGGGGGGGGATTTGTAGACGTAATACTCTTAACATTTTATAAAATCTGCTAGTAGGCTACGCGTTACTTCCGCAACAAGATAATAATCCTATATTAATTAGGATTAAAAGGCGATCGTGAAATGACAGTCTGTGTATGAATCTGGGGAAAACCCCCACTGTCGTAAAGCAAAGACAACGAAACGATAGCCTAATTCCTCTCAGGGATATTCCTTGAATGTGACTTTATTGTCGGATTCGAACAGCGAAGAATTTCACGCTATTTGGTCGCGTAATGTTGGTGCCATTTTAAGAAGACCTCCTCCCAAACCATCGTCTATCTACAAAAGAATATAATAGCATTTTTCCCTAATCCGAAAATCTACACCGGCATCGACACCGACAAAGAACAGGTGCTCTTCTAGTCGCGTGGGTTTCCCCAGTGTTGCCGCTGTCATTCGCTACTTCTTAAGTGAAGTAAATGCTGAGGTACGTATTTGACAACAATGTACTGGACCGCAGACAAGTGTGAATACGCCTAATTGCCATTCTATGCATTGATTGACAGGTCGAAGAAGATTAGGGTGGCAGCAGAGAGAGGCAGTTCTTGGAAAAAGAGTCTTTAAGAAGTGGCACCCACAATCATAAGCGTAACCAGGCCGACCATATGGGGGGGGGGTTATAACATCTGGACCCCCCAGGGAGAGGGGGGTTCGGGGGTCCTCCTCCGGAAAATTTTAAAAATTAAGATGCACAAGAACTAGTTTTAAGCTTCCCACGCTTTATACTCATATTAAGTAATTTATAAGCAGACTTAAAAAAAAAAATTGTACAATTTTCCTTTTTTTAATCAATGGGGGGGGGGGTTCAAACCCCCAAAACCCCTCCCTCGTTACGCCTCTGCCCACAATACCCACTGTCGTCGTTTAGTTCACTTCCTACATTTTGCAATGATCTGCATCCTAATCAAATGTACTAAATGATTGTAGAAAATACGACCTTAATCCTGTCATTTATTAAGATTACACTTTCTTATAAGTTAATACATAATAACATATTCCAAGCTACTTTTTACCTCTTTTGAATTGAAAACAGGAAACCAATCAGGTACAGGCTTGCAGTGATTCGTGATCGGAGGAAGCTATCAATAAAACCTCATGTCAGCTGGCTTCCTTGCGACTTTCAATTCACGGGGTAACCTGTTATCATGTAAGCTTAGGCCTATACATCATAATTTACTATGATGTGTAGGTGTATGGCACCTATGCCCTTAAAGTGAATTTATACAAAACTGCCATACAACCGTTATGCAATTAGATATCCTTTTATCATTTATTATACCTGCTTACAATTAAAATTAGGAAGTCTTAATTGATAATTTATTCAATTGGGTTAATGCATTTTATTTATAGCCGAAAGAAAAGGAAACAAAACCAGATGACTTCCGGCAAAGGAAGTGCACGCTAATCCATTTTTATGCTGCAAAATAAAGTTGCCCTAAACTACTGTAAGGTATGGTAGATCTACGTACGAAAACATGTAACATATTAGTTAAACAGTGATTGTAATTATGTTAGAGAATACACTAAGTAGTGTACCCGCACGAAAAAAATCATGCTTCCACTCAGATTGTACTCTTTAACATGTTCACTGAAAATATTAGAAATAGTATTGTTAATTTTATTGGTCTATTTCTGAGCGTTCAAAACCTTTCAGCAGCTATAGGATATAGGGCTTATTTCTATTTATTCTAAAGTCAAGGATACGTAAATTTCAACTCATAGTTCGTTTCCGCCAATGAGGAAAAGCCCGAGAAACATGTTCGGAATGGTCGGCCAATGGATTTGAACCCAGGACCTCCTGAATATGGGTATGCAACATAAACATCTCGGGCAACCCTCTTGGTAATTTATATATATATATATATACACACACATACACAGTCGTATATATATTATTTCAGCTATGTTTATACTCCTTTTAGCTTCGAGGCTGTATCAGGAGTTCGGGATCTGTGTCTGTACAGTAGGATAGGTCATGGAACTATTGCTTGTCAATTTTTTATTGTCGGTGTATTTAATGGAGTAAATTTCAACTGATATTAATTTAAATGGATATGATATAGGACGAAATGGTGAGGACGATTAATGGTATGTAAATATTCAATACGGGATTTGCCTTTACGACTGGGAAACCATGAAAACCCCATGTCAAATCGGCCGGCCACGGGATTAGAATCTGGGACCTCCCGAATGCGAGTCCAAGACGTTACCATTTCGGCCATCTCGCTCGGTTGATTTATATTAAGACATATCCAAGGTAAAGAATGCCTTCAAAAATGCTCACGCAATGAGAAGTATTGACTAGGTCTATTAATAGCTCTTATATGAAGAGGGAACGCTCTAACGATGCCCTGATGTGTCGCTACGATCTTAATTATGACGGCGAAGTGCAACTTGTGACTCATGGATGAATGCAATCCACAGACTACAAGAGGGGAAGATTACATCTCTTTCACAGTACTTTTTTTCTATCGGTAGATAAATTTAGTTGTGATCGAATTAGCTGACCTTGGCTTTCAATAAAGCAAGGAAGTAGCTGAACAAAGGACATTTATTAAAAACCGTGGAGGTCTGATTGGGTGTACAGTTAGAATTGGGGACTGTTGAATTGTAGTTTTATTTTCAATTGAGACCAGATCCTCTCATGCAGGCATTTGTCGCAGACATGTCTTTCTTTTTTCGGCCTAGAGCATTAGATCCTGCTAATTTCTTTAGTGTGTCTTTGGAAGGCCCATGGTTTGTGATAGAGGCCTATCGGTGCGTTGATTTGAGACAGTTTTGATTTTCTGTATTTATGTAATATATGACTGTGATATTGTTTTTGACTGGTACAGCCAAAGAGAATTCAAAATGGCCACACTAAATATAAATAAATAGTAGGCAGTTGTAATCCTGTTCTTCCTGTATCCTCAGGAACTTCTTGTATTTTCTGCACGTTCATCTCATTGACATCTTATTTTGTCTTCTTTATTACACGTCGACATGTGATTATTACAGGAACCTAAGGCGTTCGGGGTATTTGGGGCCTAAAATCACCTTTATTCGTGAACTCTTAGTCTACCGAAACAAAATCTTGCTTGATAATATAGCTAGTAAAGGATCTTGACCACACTTTGGACACATATGACGAAAACTGTAGGAAGTACAGAAAAACTAAAAGCTGGATTATTTTTTGGCCCTCAAATTGACGGTTCATAAGTCATAAACGACCGTACAATATGTGATAATATCAGTTTTTTTTAAATACCACATGATATATTGTTAATGTAATGTTAGTGTGTTGCTTTTTTCTTCACGTGATTTAGAAACTAAAAATAGGCACTATCAGCTTTAGTTTTGTGAGATATGGTATGACCATATCTCACAAAACTAATGGCACATTTGAGCGACCTAAATATACCAAAGAATAAGTATAAATCCTATGGCACGAAAGTGGCTGTTGGTCTGTGTAATCCTTACCTTAGGGTAAAAACTAAATTTCTCGAAATTCCAGAGAAGTCTATCATCCTTTTCTCTACCTGTTCTCTGGGAAACAATAGATAAATATTTTTGTCACAGATTTTAAGGATGAAATTAATTCCTTGCATTCCACACAGAAGGGAAGGTAGTTTTACAGTTTTTCTAAGAAAAATGACAGCATTCACTACTAAAATAAATTGAAACTGACAATAGTAGGAACATGCTTGAAAATGTAAAGACTTGATAACTTTGACCGAAAAATCATAAAAAAAACATGTTCTACCATGATCATTCGCCAACATGCGGAGCAGAGTAGGCCTACTTTAATTTAATTTATTAATATTTTATAAAATTATCGGTTTTAAAAAGATATTCTAACACTAGCTGTTGGAAGGACAGAAGAGCCTGAATGAGGAAGACAGAGTAGAGCGTTTACATTTACGGAACTGTAATAGAACATAAGTAGTTCTCACGGAATACAATACAATAGGAGACGGTTGTGATGGGTTGCATACTGAAGGAATATGGTAATGCAGAAGAATTGTACTGAAGGAATGAAGAAATTCCAGTGCAGGCGGCACACTGCGGGCTGGATAAGAACGACAGGTGTTGCTAGCACCTGTACAAGCGTTAGGTATATTCAAAATTTCAACTCCAACTTGCAGTTACTGCCCTAACCGACCAGCATTTCAAATAAACTGGAATGTGCGTTTATTATGTCACTAACGTTTAAAAGGCAGGCTATCTGGAAACATTAGACTAACGTATTATTCCTAATTGTAATTATGTATAATTTATGCTCACTTCAGCTGTTTTAGGAACCGGAACACTATATTTGATATATTTTGAGCAAACTGAAAGCAGTGACTTAAATTACTTTCTTAACATGGAAAAAGAGTAGCCTAATAACGAACGACAAAATTAATGAAAGCTAGATGTTGCAAAATTAAATCTACATTTATGTTTAAAAGTCAACACAGATATTAAAACTCAAAGAATTCAAGAATTTAAATTTAAATAATAATAATAATAACAATAATAGGCCTAATACCTTTCATGTGTCGTGTCAGGAAACATAAATAGGCCTAGCTATTAAATCATTTTTAGACTTAAAACAATATGTACATAAACTTAGTGGACTACTTCGGTTAACTCAACTAAATATTTACAATTAGGCTACATAGTCAACTAAAAACATCATCGTAATATGTAACCCTATATTTGGCGAGACTGAATTCCTCACATAATATATTCACCCTTGCCGGACTGCAAAGAAAACAGTTAACAGAATGATTAGGTCAACAATAGTGTTGAAAACCATGTGTTGAGTTCGATCAATCAATTCCACATTAATTAAACCTTAATCTCAACACTTCTTTTAGTTATTTAATTTAAGACCTTTCGGTTTCATACAACCATCTTCAAAATAAGATGTATGAAACCGAAAGGCCGAGACAAATAAATAAAAAAAGTTGAGGTTAAGGTTTTATATAATGATTGTATTATGTTCGTGAACCCTACGAATGGATGCTAGGATACGAAAAAATAAAGCGTGAAACAGTCAGTAATTTTATTCAGAAATTTACCGTTACCATATTTAGTCATTTCAAAGGTCATACTTGCAGTCATATTTTCAACTTTTTTTTTATCATACAAGTAGCTATTAATTCAAGTTTCTTGGAAAAAGGACTAATGTGTTTATATTTTTCAATTATAATTGACAATTAACTATAATCTACAACCGTTTAAATGATTTCCACAAGTAAAGCTGATACTGAAATAAATGTTGTTTTCCTTTTCAATTTACAAATGTTCTATACAATAAATATAACATATCACTGTATCTCTGCATTAGGCTATTAGATGCTATATCTATAACTTTCATCGGGTAAAGGCGTCGCTAGAAGTAAATTATAAACATATCTTCTGGTTAAAATCATGTGGACTAACCACCATGATTCAACTTGCTAAGTAACATAAAGCTAGTTATACTGTATAAATTAAATTTAAACAGAGAAACTTCGTAGAAAATAAAAACAAAAAAATCCACAGTCAGAAGAAGCGTAACGTTAGAATATATTAACCGAACGCACCTGTACCAGGAGGGATTGTATGCTTGTAATGCATGGCTGCATTTTTTCGGAAGGATGAGGTTTTTGTTCTCGTGTGATTTATAGATACAGTATCATCTGCTAGTTTGCCATGACGGTAGCCTACTCAAGCAGTTGTTTCAACTTTCCTGGAACTCCACAGACCCACGGGAAATCTGAAGTCAGCTGGTGTCTAGGGTGGAAATTAAGTATTCTACAGTAGAACTCCAATTATCCGAAATCCAACTATCCGGATCGCTTTGAGGCCGTATTAAAGTGAATTTTGTAGCCTCGAGTGTTGGGAAACACTCTTTCAGGGCCCATTATTTTCGAAAATGTAAAATTGTTAGCTGACAAAATCGACAGTTTGTCAGCAAAACAAGTGACTCTGACTGATTTGTTCAAGATTTATGTAAGTACAGTATTTATTTTATATTATTTAATTTATTTATTTAACCTGGCGGAGTTAAGGCCATAAGGCCTTCTCTACCACTCAGCCAAGGCGAAAACATGAAATACATAATAATAATAATAATAATAATAATAATAATAATAATAATAATAATAATAAATAATAATAATAATAAACGAAAAACAAGAAATGATATACCTGAATACAAGAAACGTACATTAAATACAAAGACAAAAATTCAAACAAAAATACTTGAATGATATACTAAACAAATACACTCTTAGTTATTACAAATAATGAAAATTAAAAAAAAATTACAAATTAGCTTCTATTCCTAAACGTTATTGCGTACGAAATTTATTAAATGACGCTTGAACTGTAAAGTTGTTTGGCAGCTCCTGAGATAGCTAGGCAATGAATTCCAGTACAGTACAGAATGTACAGCACTGTACATCAAAAAAATTACATTTTTCATGATTTATCTAATTATCCGGATATTTTACTATCCGGATCGGGTCCGATCCCAATTAAACCGGATAACTGGCGTTCTCCTGTATAGGCTATGTTTCACGATTTAAGTAAAATAAATTTTTGAAGGAAGTAATGGAGTAATTAATTAATTAAGTTAAACAGTTGATTAGATAGTTTTATGCAAGGTTGTTAAGTTGTAGGAAAAGTCACATTTATGGGGAAAAAATATTTTTATAGTTTTGGCCATTTTACCCATCTAAAACTAGTTTTAATTTCCAGTACATGATTTTAAGGCAAATTCCATTTAATCCGGAATTCGGTGATACCAGGATCCGATCCCATCTAGTCCGGATTAGCGGGACTCTACTGAATTTTAATTGTCTTAGGATGATCGGAATGCCAAAATGATGACGCTCGTCTTGACTGCTCTTGTTTTAAAAACCTGTGAACATCATCAGGCAAATTAATAGAAAGCTTCTTGATTGTGTTGGTAAAAACCGATAAGGAATTGCTGAATGGATATATGTATAGTCCTGCCGTACACCTACGCGATGGTCTCCTGAAGCCATAGGCTACTGAAGTTAACATAGATAGTGGAATGATAATTCTTTCACATTGGCCGTGTGTAGGCTGAGGAGAAAATGTGAAGTCAGACTGAAAAATTCAAATGCCATAGCCGGGAATTCAACCAGGATCTTCGGGTCTCCGCGCCGCTGCTCTTACCAATTGAGCTACCATGGCAACATGCCGATACAACATTAAATTCTCCAACTGACTCACACTTAATTATTATAGATAGACTTACTTACTTATTTACTTACTCAATGGCAATAGACAATTCCTAAGCAAGCTAAAGGAATATTAGGCCTATCTATTTTATGGAACCCGAAGGTTCATTGCCGCGCTTACCTGAGTCCGCCATTCAACCCTATTCTGTGGTAACTCCATCCAATCATCCCTCGCAAATCCTATTTGCCTTAAATCCATTCTAATACTGTCCTCTCATCTATGTCCAGGTCTTTCAAGTGGTATTTTCCCTTCGGGTCTCCCAGTCAATACTTTTGAGATATGTCTTTCCTCCCCCATGCGTGCTACATGTCCAGCCCATTTCATCCTTTGCGATTTAATTACCCTTACTATATCCGGTGAAGCGTACAGGTCCTGAAGCTCGTCGTTATGCAATTTTCTCCAGTCCCCATAGACTTACGTCCCCATAGAAAGACTTACTATAGATAATTTTATCCTACTTTCGTTTTCGTTTGCTTCTTTTATTTATCTTTTATTTATTCGTCCATTGAAGTTGCTTGGCACTTGAATGGCTGGATCATGTTGGGTAGCGATGAGAGAAGTGGAAGAGAATACATTTCCGCTGGGCAAGTGTCCCACATGGATACACTTGACGCAAGTCGATCTAAAACAATATAAACAGTCCGCTATTGACGGCAGGTGCTGACCCGAAAAAAGAACATTTGAATATCATTTTCCGTTAGTTTCTCACAGGTCATTAATGTTACTCCTTGAATATGTGGATCTCCGTAACCTTGGTCCGAATTTCTCCTGTCGTATTGCTGTTTGTTTCACGCTGCCGTGAACTTTTCCTTCAGCTTGTAGCATGATATAACCAAAAAACTCTGTACCTAATTGTATTAAGCTTCGGACCGGTTGTAACGGAAAACACTGGCTCCAACTTCATTACTGAATACATTTCCTTATGGGCTTATGGGTAATATACAGGGTGTTTCAAAAATACCTTTACAAACTTCCTTACACCAAAAGAAGGAAAGAAGTTCATATGAACACATAGGCGTAACCAGACCGACCATATGGGGGGGGGGTTATAACATCCGCGGGGTCTGGCGAGTATGGAAGGAGAG
This sequence comes from Ectobius pallidus, assembly GCA_964059195.1. NCBI lineage: Eukaryota > Metazoa > Arthropoda > Insecta > Blattodea > Ectobiidae > Ectobius > Ectobius pallidus. The sequence continues at coordinate 25,928,261 of CAXKWD010000003.1, read as the reverse complement.
GGGGGTCCGGGGGCCCTCCCCCGGAATATTTTAAAAATTAATATGCTAAATAACGAGTTTTAAGCTTCCGGGGGTTCTCCCACCTACAATTTTAAAAATTAAGATGCAAAATAACAAGTTTTAAGCTACCGGGGGTCCTTCCCCGGAAAATTTTAAAAATTAAGACGCAAAATAACGAGTTTTAAGCTTCCCACGCTTTATACTTGTATTAAGCAATTTATGGGCAGACTTAAAAAAATTATACAATTTTCCATTTTTTATTCAATGGGGGGGGGGGGTTCAAACCCCCAAAACCCCCCCCCCTCGCTACGCCTATGTATGAACATATGTCCAGGGTTTTAGAAAGGTCCTTCTACGCCCTTGGCGAGTCTGACAAAACTGCGCCCTGGGTTTGAACAATTTTTTAAATTTCTGTAAAATTGTTTATTATTTTAATATGAAAACACTGTTATTATCAAAGAAAACCTAAACCAACCCCAATCTGAAAATGAACTAAGTGTTGGACTTTCAAGGTACTAAAACCTTATTTTCAGACGGTTGAAGTACTTAAAAAAATAATTCATTCATAAAATCTAGAATATTTATTGCTTGATAAATTGCACCAGTCTAAAAAAGGTGGTATTTTGCATTGTTAATTTTGCGCCCCTTGGCGGGGGCCCATCTCACCACTGCCTAGCTACGGCCCTTCATATGTCCCATAACCCTTGTTTTCTCGTTAGGAACTATTCAACACATTGGTACAATCATAACATGTAAACACACAAAACTCATAGGCCTAACTTATGCTCGAAATGTCCTCCTCTTGCTTCTAGTCATGCATGCACTCGTCGAATCATGGACTGTCGCACCATTTCAAATACTCCGGGATGGTTTCGCAGGCTTCCATAACACGTCGATGAAAAGGATTGTGGGACATACGTTCATATTAACTTTTTTTCCTTCTTTTGGTGTACCCATGCCCGAAGTTTGTAAAAGTATTTTTGAAATACTCTGTATAAGAGCAGTACCTATGCAACCATAGGCGTAACCAGGCCGACCATATGGGGGGGGGGGTTATAACATCCGCGGGGTCTGGGGGGCATGGAATACCGCTCCAGGAAGAGGGGCGTCCGGGGGTCCTCCCCCGAAAAATTTTAAAAATTAAGATGCAAAATAACGAGTTTTAAGCTTCCGGGGGTCCTCCGGGGGGTCCTCCCGGGGGTCCTGAATGTTATCGATATAATCTCTCTCTTTCGTAGTTTTACCTCTCCGTTACCGGGGCGCGACCTGTCGGGAGAGGAATGAACTCTGGATCACAACACAGACATACTTTTTTGACCAGACAAGGACAAGGACATTACCCGGATGAGTGATCAGCCCAATGCCGGGGCCACCTCCGAGACAACACGAACACCATTCACACACACACACACACACACACTCACTCCGAACAAGGCGAGGATGGGATGAAGATGATAATGACGGCCAGATGATATCCGGGGACCACAAAGGCCTAAAGTTACCTGACATTTGTGACACAAATGAGGAAAAACCCAGCGAAAAACCTCACCTAGATAACTTGTCACGATCAGGAGTTATCGATATATTACGAACTAATAATTCCACAAATCTACGCACAGAAATAAAGGAAGTATTTTTGATAAGTACTTTTTCCCGCTATCCACAGGCCATTGGACTGCAAGCCGTCATGAAAAACTCAGCTGCGAACTTACCAAAAGTTTGAATAGGTCCTTCAATTAAAAAGAACATACGAAGCAGGTGTTAAAGTTTCAATAGCTTCTAGATCAGAACATCTTCACACGCAAGGCTGAACCGGTTTCCAATCGATGCTCCTGATTTTGAAGAAATGTACCGTAATTATGATCAAGGTTTTGGTTTTTGTTACGTAACTTAGGTGGAACAATCTACTGGTAGAAACAAAATCATAGGCCTACCCGTAAGTTTCGGCAGTTGTCATAGATTCTATATGCCTGGGTACACTTTCACCTGAAATATTTTATTGGGAACAATGTTTAAGACAAAAGACCATCTATTGTAATTACATGACACAACTATTTCTAAGAAAACAGCACGGAGAATGAGTCATAAAATATTCATAATGACTCATGACGAATAACGTAACGAAACAATAGTACACAGGGCTGACGAAGGAAAAGGACATCATCAAGTGAGGAGCAATTTCTCCCAACATACCGAGAAGTTTGGACACTTTACAAATAGCTTTCACTTGCATAACTTATAAAGCAATTATCTGTCTCTCTCTTCATATGCTTACACTAAACGTACACTAGATTCTAGATCCTAAATTTAGAAATTATTACAACTTAAGCAATTTTGACACGCACTCCTTATGATTAAAATAATAATAGTGAACGCCGCTTAGTGTAATCTTGGATAATGTTACCAGTCGGGTAATGTTATCACTTTTATGAAGTGTTATATGTTAAATTGATACATTGAGAAAATACTAATTATTGTGATCAAATATTCAGTTTATGTTATCACATTTTCCTTTTTGCAGCTTTACTTACAAGTACTGCACGTCATTCAAAATTTCGTTTTTAAGGATTTCGTTTCTAACTCAACTGTATTGTGTTGTACTGGCGGTAGCAATTCTGTTCTCACAGGATGACCAGTTCGAGGGGGTGGCATTACATAACTTTCTCTTTTAAACAATAAAACATGTTTCACAACACAGTTAAGCAGCAGCTTTTGTTTTATGAAGATAACAGTGCTGACATGCAGTGATGGCTAGTGTAAAATGAAAATAGGCTACTTGAAAAGACAGACGCTAGACGTTTTGCTGCGCGGTGTTCACGACAAATCAGAATATATGTACGGGTCTTAGTTTTTTTAAAAGAAAAAACATTTAATATCATCATATGCCAATTTTTTTCCCAACATTTTATTTTCCTATGTAAAATATTTTTTTTTTTAAAACAAATTCATAAATAGGATTTAAAAGTCCGTCAGTGATTTTGTAAAGCAATAATGAAGGAATGTTTCATTTTAAAAATCAGGTTCATATTTTAAAATTTATCTGAAGAAACAGATTTCAATTTTACTTAATTTAAGTAATATCTCAGAAACAACTTAAAATATTAAACTAAAATTTAAAAGTGGAAGTTCTTTTTAGGTTTTAGTAAAATTTCAAGTTTACAGCACCAATAGTTTAGAAAATCAGACCCAACAGTTCGGTAACCCCTTAAATGGATTCAAGTATGTCGTGTATAAAATAATTCCACCTATTCCCTCGTATAAAATGTTTTGGTTAAAATATCAGCTCATAGCTTTGTAAAATCTAAAATTATACTTATCAATATTATAAAACAGAATTAAAAATTATAGCTGTCAATTTTATAAGATAATTTTCGTATTTTGTGGACAGTATATTTCGGCTATTCAGCCATCTTCAGGTCCTACAAACATTATAAAATATATTAGCTGATTATTAATTAACTATGTGTATACAATCTTATGTACAAAGTTTATGACATACCATGGATTCAAGTAGAATCTGATGTGAACACAAGAAAGAATACTACACTGATTTGTTACATTCAGCTACGAACTGGACATGACGGAAATTGGAAAGAGTCTTCATAAACGCAGAGGGCAACAATTTCACCGCAGGCGACGTAGCTAACAAGCAACATGAGTCAAGTGGACGGAAGTCGACACTAAAGTAGGACTAGATTTCACAGAGAGCTAAGCTTCTCTTGCATGAATAAATCTGTCTGTTTACTTCAAAAATAGCAAATAGAATATAAGTAGGATGTGCCCTGAATTGACAGAAGCAGACAATCTGATTTTGTGTGAATCTGATTTATTCCCAGAATCAAGTCCACGGCTTACATAATAATAGCGCTGAAGTGCACCGGATATTTTATCCCGGATTCGCAGACCCTCTAACTCAATAGCAGCAACAAATGAAGGTGTCTTAGGGTGCGACCTACATCATATGCCACCTCTATTTCCCTACTTCTATATTTTCAAGGAAATGATGATAGTTTGGACTTTCCTATATTCTGAATTTTACACAAATAATTTTTATATACGATATGTACCTAGTAAAACTAGTAGATTAAGAAAACTATTCTTTACTCCTAGAGTAACACAGACCTGCACAAAAATTCACCAATAAATAGATATTAGAATAGGTACAATCAAACTCACCCATTTAAAGTAGGTATATTTGGAATTAATCTTTAACAATTTAATTGTATTGCAAGGCAATTGTTAAAATTTGTCGTAGGAAACTGTGTGTGAATATTGCTTAACTATAGTCATATAGGCCTATGTATAATTGATATTGGCAACTAACATGTTTTCATTGTTTTACATTATTTATTTTTTACTCTTAATACTTTTTCTTTATATTCTTCATGCTTGCTTTTTTCTTAATCTCTCTTATTTTCTTTACTCTCTCCTATTCTCTTTACTTCTTACTTTTACATCGGTAACTATCCTAACTTTCCTATTTTTATTCAACTATTTCATTTTGTGTTAAGTACCGGTATATGATGATTGCAAGAATAGTCATGAATGTTGTAATTGGGTGTATTCCTGTAATGTTCAATAAAAATTGGACCAGTAACAAATAGTTACAAATTTTGTAGTTTTATTACCTCTTGTAAGGCTGAATTTTTACGATATAAACAATCATTAGGTAGAATCATCAGTGGGATATAATTTTTAAATAAGTGGAGAAAATTTCAAAATAAGAGCTGGTTTTTATGGATTAAACAGTAACATAAAGATAAAAAATCCTTATATTCCACATACAGCATTTCTCTATAAATAATATATTGCTGCTTTTATACACTTTTAGAAGTGGCAAATTTATACGTCAGTAAGTACTGAAAAGGTTAATATAAGAAATAAAAATAAATAAACATTCAACCATTTCGCATACCCCAATTAGTTAGTATTATTATTAATTAACTATAATTTTATTTTATTTTATCAAATTTGTAATAAATCATTGTAACTTTTATTGTATGTAACAAGTTAAGTTTTAGGTACCATTTCATGACTTTCGAAAAATTCTGTCATATCTTTACGTTTCATGCCTCCCTAAGTACGAAACCAGCGCCCGTTAAAAAAAAAAGTGATATATATATATAATTATATATATATATATATATATATATATATATATATATATATATATATGAAATGTTATTTCTAGGTCCAATAGTTCGGACAAGTTCGTTAATGAGCAAAATTGGCCCAAGGGGGTGGGAGGGAGTTGAAATGTTAAAACATTTATATCTCGGCACGGAAACTTTGTTTGAATAAATTAGAGTACTTCGTATGGAGTTCACAGTGACACCAACGATTAGGGGGTTTTGCGGGATACGAGTGGGGGTGGGGGGATGGAAATTCGAAATTTTTGAAACCACGTCTTGTGGGGTATCGTTGAAAAGCTCTTGATGAGAACTCTACAAATCAATAACTAGTTTCTCGATAGTTCTCATATAAGGCGAGATTTAAATGTTTGAAAAAAGTGCTCTTTTTTGCAGTTATTATTGTGGGTTTGTCATGCCAAGGCTAAAGAAGAAGAGTGCTGCGCAGCGACAGTAAATTAAACCAAAAGCACTTCGAAATCTACCTCAGTCTGTAGGCTTGCCTAAAGGGATTTTTAATTTCTAGATAGGTCTAGTTATAAAATGTTATTTGTAGGCCTAATATGTACAATTTTATTGAAGTGGAAGAGAAGACTTTGTGGCCTGAACTTCGCCAGTATAAATTTATTATTATTAATAAATATAATAAAACATATATAATAATAATAATAATAATAATAATAATAATAATAATAATAATAATAATAATAATAATAATAATAATAATAATAATAATGTAGGATAGTTCTTTTGAAGTATGGACGATCCTACAATATCTTGCCATGAAATTGCTTTGATAATGTTGAAGATGATAGTTGAAGTGGTGGATTTTAGAGTAAGTGGATCAAGTTTGAGGGCTGGATATAGACTGGTACGGTGTGTGAAGTGGCGGACAGCAGGTGCTTGCACGGCAACAATGAGAATCAACAGGTGCGGGCGGCGTATCGGTGTCCAGCTGCTAGCAGCTTCACGCGCCACCGATACCACCACTGTTACTGTCTATCCTATCCTCCACTGTTATGATGTGTTCTGATTTCCGCCTGTCCAGCATACACATCCTACACATCACCAATACTAGCTCCCATTTCCGCCAGGGGTCTCTCCCCGCGAGGGTAGGAAATTCCGGGCGACGGAGCGGATATGAAAGGTCGTCTCCAAATTATCCTAGCCACAAGGCGTTTAAGGGGACACTCCACCTTCATTTTCTTTCTGTCTGTCTGATTATGTCCATTACAACTAAATTTTGACGCAAATATTCTCGACGGCTAATACTTGCAACTAGGTACAGGCTTACACTTATCAAGGACTGAAGATGGCATAACTTTAAGGGGTGACCGAAATGTTAAGAGTGGTTTTCATAGAAACTTAAAAATTTTGTGCACTTAACAAAATGTTATGAAGATTTCTCCAGTCCCCACTTTCATCTCTCTTAGGCTCAAATATTTCCTAAGCCCCCTGTTTTCGAATACTGTTGATTCTCAAGCGACCATGTCTTACATCCATATAATACAACCGGCAGGTTAATTCTTATAATTTTTTTATTATTTCCTATTGTATTTAATTTCTCCTCCAACAGATTTTCAAATATGAAACTGAATATTTTAGACGAGGTTCTTTGATGCTTGCTTTACAAATTTATTCGTGAATTTTATATTGTTTGTATTTTATTTTTATTTTAAGAAACATTTCAGCCAAAAAAATGAACAGATGAAGAAAAACTGACCTAAGATTATACTACATATATATAAAAAGATCCAAGGCCTAAACAGAAAATCTGACTTTATTACGTACAGTGTAAAGTAGCATACATTGTGAAAACAATCTTTATCTCTATTTTTGTGGGAGAAAATACATTTTGACTATGGCTAAATAACATGAAAATTGAAATTGAGAAAACAACGTCGGATGCTTTGGCAGTTTGAAGTGCACTGAGGTTTAAAATGGTGTTCCATGCGTCCAAACGGCATAAAATTTTGCACAGCTATACCTTATTATAAAGCATAAATAGAATTTTGTTTACCAAGAAGGCTAAACCAACATTTATCTCATCCCTTAATGCAGAAATGAATCTCCACAAGTAAACATAACAAGAAAGGACCAGCGATTTTATACGTCAAATTGCCAAAGTAGGTTTATATTCATGATGCTACAAGTTAGTTAAGTATAGCATAATCACAATATGCTATGGAGTTGGCTAAACCTATGTTTTTCTAACGAATATCGTTAAGCGTCGGGGTGAAGAGGCGCCATCCACAGCACTTCGCCCGCATCAGATTATAATCCTTTTTTGGAATCCTTATTATAAAATTACAGCTCACTTGCCGGGTTATTACAACCCTCATTTTTCTATAAAAGGAAAATTATTCCAAATTACCAGTTACTATTATAACGGACAAAGATGCCTTATCTACTAACCTATAAAAATGTGCACGTTCCTTTTACTTTCTCGCATTATACGTAGTATAGAGAAATTATTGTGATCGTGACAAACAATCGAAGTCGAGATAACACCGGGAGAGCATGTTTCATGAAGCCTAGAAACCGAAAAATCTATGTCTTATGGGATGACCGAAGTGTTCAGAGTGGTTGTCTACACCAGTGGTTCCCAACCTTTTTCAGCTGGCGACCCACCTTTCCTTATCGGAATACCTCCACGGTCCATCGGTCCATGGTGGAGTAAAAAACCTTATTTGTATCGTATCCCTTCCTTATGAATATATAATTTACCATCAAATATTGCAAAAATATATAAGCTTATATATACTTTTTTGAAGACACAGATTATTGATAAATATTGTGTTCTGATTTGAAAATGGTTGAAAAAATGTAAGCACTTTGTAGCAAAAGTTATTTATTTAACAAGAGAAATATGTTTGCAATATATGCAACTAGTGGTTTCATACTCACTAACAAGTGTCCCTAGGTGAAGATAAAAACTACAATTATAAAAGTACACAAAGAACCAAGAAAACAATCAAAACACAATTTGATTTGTTTCGATTTTTCTTATCTTTTACTTTCTCGCATATACGTAGTATAGAGAAATTATTGTGATCGTGACAAAAAAATCGAAATCGAGAAAACATGTTTCACGATGCTTAGAAACAGAAAAAAAAAATGTTTTGGAATGACGTCTGTCCGTCTGTCTGTGGAAAAGCACAGCGGGTAAACGGTTCATTGTATTTGCTTCATTTTTTAATTAAGGACTTTTTCGGAATTTTATCGAACCGCCCAGAATTTGAGTTTTATAACTGAATAATATTCATGATTTTTTTTTAAATTGGCTTTAACGATTTTAATAAAACTTTAAATTTGGAAACTCTTATCTATGACTAACAAAATGGCTATTACCCGTTTTTCTGCAAAAATGACTTAGAGGGTAGCGTACTTTACTCGTATCCATTTTCAATTTTTCTAAGCTATCTCCATTACATTCGGCGATACATGGAAACTTAGCACAGTGAAGTTGTAGAGAAAATTTAAAAAAAACTGTTAAAAACATTTCTTTATAAAATTAATAGGTATCAAGATAAAAGCAAAATAACATGATTTAAATGCGAATTTCGGAACATACATTTTGATTGCCCATAGTATCAAAAACACTATAGGCTAATCTAATTATTGTTGTAAAATGTAGTCAGTTTACCACAGTCTAATGAACACACCAAAATCAATTAGAACGAGGTGATATAGGTTAATAGGGAAGAGAGAGGTCCAGGGTTCAAATCAAATTTCGTGGCCACCCAAATTGACCAGTAGGCTTTTGTAATAAACTCATTCGTGCAGCATTTGCTTCTATTGTTCGGCTATATCTCAATGTATCCTGTATTTTTGCCTTTGAGATTGAGGAAACCATGCAAACCCCAAGTTGTTGTTGTTCTTCTTCTTCTTATTATTATTATTATTAGTTTCCCACCCTTTTCCCGTTCATGCTGTAATGGTGGAAACTCGAGTTTCCTGTATCCAGTGTCGGTATCCTACCTGCGTCTTTTTCATTTTTTGCAGCAGACGTACATCATTATATCAAATCTTCTACATTTTGTTATTAGAGATACTGGATATAGGCCTAATCACATTTCTTTGTTCAACTTTACAATTTCAATCTTGTCTGTGCCTTTACTTCTTTTTTATTTCATAATTCATCCAGCAGCTAAGCATGATGCGACTAGTGCGCCTGCGCTGAGATAATAGGTGTAATCGAGCGCCACCAAGATTAAAATAAAATAGTAATTACTTAACTTAAAGCTTAAGGGGAGGTTGTAAGCTGTATCTCTGCCATGTTAAATTATTGATGTTCATGTTCCTTTTTCTCAAAAACTATTTGATCAATTGAAACAAAATTTGGTAGACTTTTAGATCTGTATCTTGTCTTTAAACGTTGGTTTTTTAAACGGAATATGTTTGTAAACAAATATTTTATAACTTTTTTTGGAAAATTCAATTTTTTCATTAGGTTTTATTCATTAAAAATGAAATAAATTTCTTACCATTGAAGATAAATGCATTAAAAAACCACCGTTTCTGTATTAATGCAGTTTTAGTAACTGGAACAAAAATCAGATCTCTACTCTTAATACTTCCCGAGAAAAAGGAACAAATGTGCACAAAAAACAAAATGATAGAAAAATGACGTTAAAGATAAATTATACCATAATGTGCTCGAAGTGCCTATTCAGGACAAAACTTGTATGTCGGATGAAACCCTATGGAAGAATGTAGCCCACACTGCTCTCTACATGTTTTCCAAGCTATCTGTATTAGTACCTACATCTGTTTTAGTTCTAAAACCTTGCCCATAGTACAATTGCAGCTCCTTCTCAGTGAGCCTTCGTTGCTGTGTAAGTGGCTTCAAGACGGTTCCCACTGTACTCTTTTCTCGATTTTCTAAGGCGTGAGTCCAAAAGGTTTTTGTACATGCTAAAGTTTAATGGATACGTTTTTTTTAACTATAGAAAAGAGCAAAATACCTTATTATTCGAGAGGCTCCTTCATACCCCGTCATCTTCCAGGCTTGCCAACCACCGATGATTTTACCTGGGCCCTCCCACCTCAGTTCCACAGGCATCCAGAGCCTCTCGAACCCCGGATACTCCGGGAACATTGCGTCATCTGGCCAGGATGCCTCAATGCTAAGGTTGAGATAAGTTCTCTCCGAACTGTATTATATAGTTAGATCACTGTTGCGCACAGTACAAGCGAGGGATATGCAAAAAAAGAAATATCTAATTTTTATGAATATATATTTGGGTAATTATTGTTTTTTGTGTAAGATAACTATTTTTTGCAACATTCACTCGGTAGATATGAAAGCATATGCTAAGCTGACTTCCGTGAAAAACATTTTAAAAAACACAGTATATTCAGCTGTAAATTTGTACATAGCATATTGCGCCATCTACTCAGGGAAACCTAGAACTAAAAGGAAAAGGAATTGGTCCCGTCTGACAGCCGGCAACGTATGAATGGACTTTCATTATTGTGCCCAGCACTCAGCCGGTAACGAGTTAAAGAGATTTACTACGCCATTATGGCCCTTATAGCACAAAACGACTATGTAACATGTAAATTATACTTAATTCAATGAAAATATACAATAAACCGAAAATCCACATTTTTGATCAAATGTGCTTACAACCTCCCCTTAATCATATCATTGCTACTGACGCAGCCTATAAATGCGTCACATAAAAACATGTATTAAAAGCAGATAAATAAAACTAAACAGCAATGCTTAAAACAAATTACGAGGATTTTTATCCACATATTAAGACTGTTATTCTTTGAGACCAGCTTTTCTACTAAAATTTTCCTCACTGATTTGAAGCTTAGAGCCCACTGATGCTTTTACGTAAAGATTGCTTATATAAACATATAGATTCATCTCTAGAAAGTAGAGATGGGAATCTGTTACTTTTTTTGGAACAGTTACGTTACTGTTACAGTTACACGAAAGTAACTGTTATTTATAACCGTTACCTGTTACTTTTCTTGTATATTACGTAGTTAATCGTCAGATCACTTCCCACTTGTAGGGGAATGCCCTTTATCTCCCCCCCCCCACAACGGTTATGGACGTAGCCAAGGCTGGGGCTCTAGGGAGGGACCCCCGAAATAAAAAACAGTTGTAAAATTAAGCTTTCAATTAGGGATGATAATCGATAGTTAAAATATCGAGGTTAAAATCGGAGATAACCATCGATATGACGATAATATCGGCCTGAAAACATCGATGTATTTAGACAAAAAACATCGATGTATATTTAAAAAGGGCCATGGTATCAGAAAATTAGGCAAAATTCATAAATAAACAGAAGAATTTCCATGAAAGCAATCGATGTAAAAAATCAATGTTTTGGTAAATTAAGCTCCTGTAAATAAAATCCCTAGTAGCACAGATCGTTGGGCCAATGTTGGGGAATGATCGCCATGTTTCGTTGGTCAACGGTTATGAATGTCCGTCGGGGTTCCGTTGCCAAGGAGCGTTTTATCCAACCAACTGCCAACTGTAGCCAACCAATATACAACAAAATCCCAACAGTTGAGAGACACCTATTAGGTAATGGTGGAACTACTACGCAGCGCAGCGCAGAGACATCTGGCGGAAATACTAGAAGCACACAAAACTTAATTTTTTATTTTCCCTTTCATCCCTTTAATCATCCCTTTTCTCCTCTTATCCCTATTAACTCCCTCCTCTCCTTCACCCTACCTACCTATTCCTATCGTATAAAATTCGCACCTATGGGGATTCGATCTCGGAACCGCTTGCGTTATAGCCTATCGCTTTAACCACTACGCTATTAGATCGTTGAAATAAAAATCGAGAATTCTTCTAGCCTATTTACTACAGAGATGTGTAATACATGATAAATAGTAAGAAGGATATACATCTCGTATTTTGAATATTTGATGTGAATATATGATAACGTTATTTTCAGAGAACAAATAAAGAGCCCTAATATTAATAGAAGTAAAAACACCATTCGGATTCTTGAACATATCAAGATGGCGAATAACTGTTGTATGACTTGTTTCTTCATCGTCTTCGTGATGACCCGAAGTACGCCGGAAATTGCCGAAGATTGGCAGGAAGAGGTGGAGCGAAGTAAATTTTTATCATGTAACGCGCGCAAAGAGCTCGAATAATTAATTAATTAAAACTGTTTTATTTTATAGGAAATGAAAATTTAACGCTTATAATGTTATTTCAACACTTTTTAATTTTAACATAAATGCGATCACATTACAACGAGATTTATTGTTGGGCCAGCAATCATAAACCCAACGGTAGGGAGAGCCCTCGTTGGGTCAACGTCGTAAACCCAACGGTAGGACTTGGCGCATGACGCAACGGAAACGTACATTGGGCTAACCGAGGAAATTACAACGAACGTTTTCCCAACATATCCCAACCATGCCAACGAAATCCCTCCGTTAGGCCAACGAAGTGTGCTACTAGGGATTATATCGTAGAACCAAGGTAGCCTATTAATCTTCTTTTTGTTACAAAAACATCCATGTCGGGGAGAAACAACGATGTAGCAAAAACATCAGTTGTTTTCCATCGATGTAAAAAACATCGATTATCGTCATGAAAATAAACTTTTTGGAATTTTCCTGTGGTTTACAGCCTAAAAGATATAAGTATACAAAATTTCTAGTTTCTAGCTCATGTGGAAGTGGGCAAGCATTCATGTCAGTGAGCGAGCCCTTTTTTCGGAGGTTTTTAGGGCTAAAAATATAAAAACTACTTTTTGGAATTTTCCTGTGGTTTACAGCCTAAAAGTTATATGTGTACCAAATTTAAAGTTTCTAGCTGTAATGTCAGTGAGCGAGCCCTTTTTCGGGGATTATAGTGCTAAAAATTTAAAAAAATACTTTTTTGGAATTTTCCTATAGTTTACAGCCTAAAAGCAATGTGTGTACCAAATTTAAAGTTTCTAGCTCATCTGGAAGTGGGCAAACAGTAATGTCAGTGAGCGAGCCCTTTTTCGGGGGTTATAGGGCTAAACATTTTTAAAAATTACTTTTTTTTGGAATTTTCCTATGGTTTACAGCCTAAAAGCTACATGTGTACCAAATTTCAATTTTCTAGCTCTTCTGAAAGTGGGCAAACAGTAATGTCAGTGAGCGAGCCCTATTTCGGGAGTTTTTAGAGCTAAAAATTAAAAAAAACACTTTTTGGAATTTTCCTGTGGTTTACAGCCTAATAGCTATATGTGTACCAAATTTCAAGTTTCTAGCTCATCTCGAAGTGAGCGAGCCCTTTTTCGGAGGTTTTTAGGGCTAAAAATAAAAAAAAAATACTTTTTGGAATTCGCCTGTGGTTTAGAGCCTAAAAGCTATATGTGTACCAAATTGAAAGTTTCTAGCTCATCTGGATGTGGGCAAACGTTAATGTGAGTGAGAGAGCCCTTACTCGGGGGTTTTTGGGCTAGAAATTAAAAAAAAAACGTTTTGGAATGTTCCTGTGGTTTACAGCCTAAAAGCTATATGTGTACCAAATTTCAAGTTTCTAGCTCATCTGGAAGTGGGCAAACATTAATATCAGTGAGTCAGTCAGTCAGCCGTGTAGCTTTATATTATAGGGATTTTATTATTAGTAGTAAAATTATCAATATTATTTCGAATAATTTACTACAGTTATTGAATTCACATTTCATGCTATATACCCACATTCTAAGTTTAAATTGTCCAGTAAAGGCAATATCGTATTTTGATAAATTTTTAAGTGGTATGTAAAGCAAGAAATATATATGAGATCAGACAGCATGAATTCTATGCATGAACTCTTGACGCCCATTAATAATTAAAAAAATAACTTTTTAAATTTTTTTTATTTTTTTTTATTCTTATTTTTATGTAATTTTTATTTTTTAATATTTTTATTTTTTAATATTTTTATTTTTTGTTTTTTATTATTTTTATTTTTTATTTTTTTAATTATTTTTGTTTTAATTAGGAAAATAACTTTTTAATTTTTTTATTCTTTATTTATTTTTTATTCTTTTTTTTTGAAATTTTAATTTTTTAATATTTTTATTTTTTAATATTTTTATTTTTTGTTTTTTTATTATTTTAATTTTTTATTATTTTTTATTTTTTAATTATTTTTGTTTTTCAAATATTGGAAGTAACAGATGTAACGGAACGAGGCGAAAGTCACGGATAAAACACTTGTAACAGAAATATTAGAATTAACTGTAACAGGTCAGAGTAACTGGAGCAGGTGGAAATAACAGTAACGGGTCCAAATAACTGGAGCAGGTGGAAATAACAGTAACGGGTCCAAATAACTGGAGCAGGCGAGAGTATCAGTAACAGGTCAGAGTAACTGGAGCAGGTGGAAATAACAGTAACGGGTCCAAATAACTGGAGCAGGCGAGAGTATCAGTAACAGGTCAGATTAACTGGAGCAGGTGGAAATAACAGTAACGGGTCCGTGTAACTGGAGCAGGTGAAAATAATGTAACGGGTGTAACTCTCGACACGTTACTTTGTTCCAGACCAGTTACATTCGCTCGACACCGACAAATTTCTCAACGCAACTAATAATAACAATAATAATAAGTAAATAAATAAAATAAAAATAAAAATAAAAATAAAAGTATTAAAAAAAACCCTGAGAAAAAGGAGAGCTGCTGAGAAATTTGGAGAAACTATACAGAATTCTTATATATTTATATATATTTACACGCTAGCGGCCGTAATTTTGAAGATATTTGAACCAAATTTTATTATGTTATTTCTAGGCCCAATAGTTAATGAGCAAAATTAGCCCAAGGGGGGGTCGTGGGAGGGGGTTAAATTTTGAAAAAATTATATCTCGGCCCCTATGAAGTATAGAGAGAAACTTTGTTGGAATAAATTAGAGTACTCCCTATGGAGTTCACAGTGACAGTAACGATTCGGGGGTTTTAGGGGTACGAGTAGGGGTGGGGGATGGAAATTCGAAATTTTTGAAACCACGTCTTGTGGGGTATCGTTGAAAAGCTCTTGATGAGTACTCTACAAATCAATGCCTAGTTTCTCGATAGCTCTCATATAAGGCAAGATTTGAATGTTTTAAACAAGTGCTCTTTCCTCTTTTTTGCAGTTATTATTGCGGGTTTATCATGCCAAGGCTAAAGAAGAAGAGAACTGCGCAGTGACAATAAATTAAACCAAAAGTACTTCGAAATCTACCTCAGCCTGTAGGCCTGCCTAAAGGGATTTTATTTCACTTCACATAAATGCAATTAATAGGAAATGATCAATCTCCGCCATTTCATGCAGATGTCTAAACTTAAATAGATGAATTTTCGCTTCTCATTGCAATGATTGCTCGATGGCGTAGTGGGTAAGATGAAGGTTGAATAGTAGGAAAGGGTAAAGAAGTGGTGAAGGGGGGGAGTCAGAATTTCCAATACTGCTAGTTGTTCCACCATTCACATCTAGATGTCTGGAGTGGGAAGAGCTAAAGGGACGACCTGATTTTCCCTCGTTTTTTAATAAAAAAAATCCCGGGGGAGGACCCCCATTTTTTGGATTTCCAAATAATAGCAAACTTTCGTCTGTGTCGGTCCCTCCTTTCAGTATTTTCTGGTTCCGCCTTTGGTTGAGACGAAAATAAGCTATCCTAGGAGGAGCTTTGGTAACCGTTACTTTTGATTTTTTGTAACAGGTCGTTACCGTTACATACATGTAACAGTTACAAAGTAACAGTTACAAGAAATATTCCCCATCTCTACTAGAAAGGTTGGGTCACATCAAATCAGTGGGTTCCAGGGTTGCCATACGTACGACTATAGTCGTACACATACGACTATTTCATAAATTTGTACAACGTACGACCTGTGGTACGACGCAACCATGAGTCGTACGCCTATTTGTACGACTATTTTGAACATAGTTTGATATTTTTTAATCAGTCTACTGTTGAATTTTTAATGTGTTTTATATATGTACAAGGCTTCTGTTGTTTCATGGTTTTTTTTTGTAAGCATGTAGCTAAAATCAATAAGAATGGAAAGCAGTCCTGTTCCTTTTGCAATAATTAAACACTGTGGCAACTACTGTTTATTTCATTTTATTGTATTTTATCAAATTTAGCACATCCGGAGATAATGAAACACGCCCAATCATTTACAAATTAGATGATTTATTAACAATTACATGACATATGTAAGGTGCAAAATATCGATTATGAATTATTATTATTATTATTATTATTATTATTATTATTATTATTATTATTATTATTATTAACGCATTACGTTCATTAGGCTACACTGAAAAAACATACGACAGTTTTGACTAGAATACGACTATTTTCGAATATTGGTACGACTGTTCTACGTTTCTGATCTGGCAACCCTGGTAGGTTCTGCTTGTTTATTTTAACGCATGTAAAATTTTATTATTCTTTATTGTAGGAAAAAGAATGCATTGCAGATTTTTGGAAGTTTCAGAAATCGGCTCGTCTTTCAAAGTCAAACTCAATTTTCCAATGATGCACTTACGGCTCATGTATCCCAATATGGTCCAGGGTTCAAATCAAATTTCGTGGCCACCCAAATTGACCAGTAGGCTTTTGTAATAAACTCATTCGTGCAGCATTTGCTTCTATTGTTCGGCTATATCTCAATGTATCCTGTATTTTTGCCTTTGAGATTGAGGAAACCATGCAAACCCCAAGTTGTTGTTGTTCTTCTTCTTCTTATTATTATTATTATTAGTTTCCCACCCTTTTCCCGTTCATGCTGTAATGGTGGAAACTCGAGTTTCCTGTATCCAGTGTCGGTATCCTACCTGCGTCTTTTTCATTTTTTGCAGCAGACGTACATCATTATATCAAATCTTCTACATTTTGTTATTAGAGATACTGGATATAGGCCTAATCACATTTCTTTGTTCAACTTTACAATTTCAATCTTGTCTGTGCCTTTACTTCTTTTTTATTTCATAATTCATCCAGCAGCTAAGCATGATGCGACTAGTGCGCCTGCGCTGAGATAATAGGTGTAATCGAGCGCCACCAAGATTAAAATAAAATAGTAATTACTTAACTTAAAGCTTAAGGGGAGGTTGTAAGCTGTATCTCTGCCATGTTAAATTATTGATGTTCATGTTCCTTTTTCTCAAAAACTATTTGATCAATTGAAACAAAATTTGGTAGACTTTTAGATCTGTATCTTGTCTTTAAACGTTGGTTTTTTAAACGGAATATGTTTGTAAACAAATATTTTATAACTTTTTTTGGAAAATTCAATTTTTTCATTAGGTTTTATTCATTAAAAATGAAATAAATTTCTTACCATTGAAGATAAATGCATTAAAAAACCACCGTTTCTGTATTAATGCAGTTTTAGTAACTGGAACAAAAATCAGATCTCTACTCTTAATACTTCCCGAGAAAAAGGAACAAATGTGCACAAAAAACAAAATGATAGAAAAATGACGTTAAAGATAAATTATACCATAATGTGCTCGAAGTGCCTATTCAGGACAAAACTTGTATGTCGGATGAAACCCTATGGAAGAATGTAGCCCACACTGCTCTCTACATGTTTTCCAAGCTATCTGTATTAGTACCTACATCTGTTTTAGTTCTAAAACCTTGCCCATAGTACAATTGCAGCTCCTTCTCAGTGAGCCTTCGTTGCTGTGTAAGTGGCTTCAAGACGGTTCCCACTGTACTCTTTTCTCGATTTTCTAAGGCGTGAGTCCAAAAGGTTTTTGTACATGCTAAAGTTTAATGGATACGTTTTTTTTAACTATAGAAAAGAGCAAAATACCTTATTATTCGAGAGGCTCCTTCATACCCCGTCATCTTCCAGGCTTGCCAACCACCGATGATTTTACCTGGGCCCTCCCACCTCAGTTCCACAGGCATCCAGAGCCTCTCGAACCCCGGATACTCCGGGAACATTGCGTCATCTGGCCAGGATGCCTCAATGCTAAGGTTGAGATAAGTTCTCTCCGAACTGTATTATATAGTTAGATCACTGTTGCGCACAGTACAAGCGAGGGATATGCAAAAAAAGAAATATCTAATTTTTATGAATATATATTTGGGTAATTATTGTTTTTTGTGTAAGATAACTATTTTTTGCAACATTCACTCGGTAGATATGAAAGCATATGCTAAGCTGACTTCCGTGAAAAACATTTTAAAAAACACAGTATATTCAGCTGTAAATTTGTACATAGCATATTGCGCCATCTACTCAGGGAAACCTAGAACTAAAAGGAAAAGGAATTGGTCCCGTCTGACAGCCGGCAACGTATGAATGGACTTTCATTATTGTGCCCAGCACTCAGCCGGTAACGAGTTAAAGAGATTTACTACGCCATTATGGCCCTTATAGCACAAAACGACTATGTAACATGTAAATTATACTTAATTCAATGAAAATATACAATAAACCGAAAATCCACATTTTTGATCAAATGTGCTTACAACCTCCCCTTAATCATATCATTGCTACTGACGCAGCCTATAAATGCGTCACATAAAAACATGTATTAAAAGCAGATAAATAAAACTAAACAGCAATGCTTAAAACAAATTACGAGGATTTTTATCCACATATTAAGACTGTTATTCTTTGAGACCAGCTTTTCTACTAAAATTTTCCTCACTGATTTGAAGCTTAGAGCCCACTGATGCTTTTACGTAAAGATTGCTTATATAAACATATAGATTCATCTCTAGAAAGGTTGGGTCACATCAAATCAGTGGGTTCCAGGGTTGCCATACGTACGACTATAGTCGTACACATACGACTATTTCATAAATTTGTACAACGTACGACCTGTGGTACGACGCAACCATGAGTCGTACGCCTATTTGTACGACTATTTTGAACATAGTTTGATATTTTTTAATCAGTCTACTGTTGAATTTTTAATGTGTTTTATATATGTACAAGGCTTCTGTTGTTTCATGGTTTTTTTTTGTAAGCATGTAGCTAAAATCAATAAGAATGGAAAGCAGTCCTGTTCCTTTTGCAATAATTAAACACTGTGGCAACTACTGTTTATTTCATTTTATTGTATTTTATCAAATTTAGCACATCCGGAGATAATGAAACACGCCCAATCATTTACAAATTAGATGATTTATTAACAATTACATGACATATGTAAGGTGCAAAATATCGATTATGAATTATTATTATTATTATTATTATTATTATTATTATTATTATTATTATTATTATTATTATTATTAACGCATTACGTTCATTAGGCTACACTGAAAAAACATACGACAGTTTTGACTAGAATACGACTATTTTCGAATATTGGTACGACTGTTCTACGTTTCTGATCTGGCAACCCTGGTAGGTTCTGCTTGTTTATTTTAACGCATGTAAAATTTTATTATTCTTTATTGTAGGAAAAAGAATGCATTGCAGATTTTTGGAAGTTTCAGAAATCGGCTCGTCTTTCAAAGTCAAACTCAATTTTCCAATGATGCACTTACGGCTCATGTATCCCAATATGGTCCAGGGTTCAAATCAAATTTCGTGGCCACCCAAATTGACCAGTAGGCTTTTGTAATAAACTCATTCGTGCAGCATTTGCTTCTATTGTTCGGCTATATCTCAATGTATCCTGTATTTTTGCCTTTGAGATTGAGGAAACCATGCAAACCCCAAGTTGTTGTTGTTCTTCTTCTTCTTATTATTATTATTATTAGTTTCCCACCCTTTTCCCGTTCATGCTGTAATGGTGGAAACTCGAGTTTCCTGTATCCAGTGTCGGTATCCTACCTGCGTCTTTTTCATTTTTTGCAGCAGACGTACATCATTATATCAAATCTTCTACATTTTGTTATTAGAGATACTGGATATAGGCCTAATCACATTTCTTTGTTCAACTTTACAATTTCAATCTTGTCTGTGCCTTTACTTCTTTTTTATTTCATAATTCATCCAGCAGCTAAGCATGATGCGACTAGTGCGCCTGCGCTGAGATAATAGGTGTAATCGAGCGCCACCAAGATTAAAATAAAATAGTAATTACTTAACTTAAAGCTTAAGGGGAGGTTGTAAGCTGTATCTCTGCCATGTTAAATTATTGATGTTCATGTTCCTTTTTCTCAAAAACTATTTGATCAATTGAAACAAAATTTGGTAGACTTTTAGATCTGTATCTTGTCTTTAAACGTTGGTTTTTTAAACGGAATATGTTTGTAAACAAATATTTTATAACTTTTTTTGGAAAATTCAATTTTTTCATTAGGTTTTATTCATTAAAAATGAAATAAATTTCTTACCATTGAAGATAAATGCATTAAAAAACCACCGTTTCTGTATTAATGCAGTTTTAGTAACTGGAACAAAAATCAGATCTCTACTCTTAATACTTCCCGAGAAAAAGGAACAAATGTGCACAAAAAACAAAATGATAGAAAAATGACGTTAAAGATAAATTATACCATAATGTGCTCGAAGTGCCTATTCAGGACAAAACTTGTATGTCGGATGAAACCCTATGGAAGAATGTAGCCCACACTGCTCTCTACATGTTTTCCAAGCTATCTGTATTAGTACCTACATCTGTTTTAGTTCTAAAACCTTGCCCATAGTACAATTGCAGCTCCTTCTCAGTGAGCCTTCGTTGCTGTGTAAGTGGCTTCAAGACGGTTCCCACTGTACTCTTTTCTCGATTTTCTAAGGCGTGAGTCCAAAAGGTTTTTGTACATGCTAAAGTTTAATGGATACGTTTTTTTTAACTATAGAAAAGAGCAAAATACCTTATTATTCGAGAGGCTCCTTCATACCCCGTCATCTTCCAGGCTTGCCAACCACCGATGATTTTACCTGGGCCCTCCCACCTCAGTTCCACAGGCATCCAGAGCCTCTCGAACCCCGGATACTCCGGGAACATTGCGTCATCTGGCCAGGATGCCTCAATGCTAAGGTTGAGATAAGTTCTCTCCGAACTGTATTATATAGTTAGATCACTGTTGCGCACAGTACAAGCGAGGGATATGCAAAAAAAGAAATATCTAATTTTTATGAATATATATTTGGGTAATTATTGTTTTTTGTGTAAGATAACTATTTTTTGCAACATTCACTCGGTAGATATGAAAGCATATGCTAAGCTGACTTCCGTGAAAAACATTTTAAAAAACACAGTATATTCAGCTGTAAATTTGTACATAGCATATTGCGCCATCTACTCAGGGAAACCTAGAACTAAAAGGAAAAGGAATTGGTCCCGTCTGACAGCCGGCAACGTATGAATGGACTTTCATTATTGTGCCCAGCACTCAGCCGGTAACGAGTTAAAGAGATTTACTACGCCATTATGGCCCTTATAGCACAAAACGACTATGTAACATGTAAATTATACTTAATTCAATGAAAATATACAATAAACCGAAAATCCACATTTTTGATCAAATGTGCTTACAACCTCCCCTTAATCATATCATTGCTACTGACGCAGCCTATAAATGCGTCACATAAAAACATGTATTAAAAGCAGATAAATAAAACTAAACAGCAATGCTTAAAACAAATTACGAGGATTTTTATCCACATATTAAGACTGTTATTCTTTGAGACCAGCTTTTCTACTAAAATTTTCCTCACTGATTTGAAGCTTAGAGCCCACTGATGCTTTTACGTAAAGATTGCTTATATAAACATATAGATTCATCTCTAGAAAGGTTGGGTCACATCAAATCAGTGGGTTCCAGGGTTGCCATACGTACGACTATAGTCGTACACATACGACTATTTCATAAATTTGTACAACGTACGACCTGTGGTACGACGCAACCATGAGTCGTACGCCTATTTGTACGACTATTTTGAACATAGTTTGATATTTTTTAATCAGTCTACTGTTGAATTTTTAATGTGTTTTATATATGTACAAGGCTTCTGTTGTTTCATGGTTTTTTTTTGTAAGCATGTAGCTAAAATCAATAAGAATGGAAAGCAGTCCTGTTCCTTTTGCAATAATTAAACACTGTGGCAACTACTGTTTATTTCATTTTATTGTATTTTATCAAATTTAGCACATCCGGAGATAATGAAACACGCCCAATCATTTACAAATTAGATGATTTATTAACAATTACATGACATATGTAAGGTGCAAAATATCGATTATGAATTATTATTATTATTATTATTATTATTATTATTATTATTATTATTAACGCATTACGTTCATTAGGCTACACTGAAAAAACATACGACAGTTTTGACTAGAATACGACTATTTTCGAATATTGGTACGACTGTTCTACGTTTCTGATCTGGCAACCCTGGTAGGTTCTGCTTGTTTATTTTAACGCATGTAAAATTTTATTATTCTTTATTGTAGGAAAAAGAATGCATTGCAGATTTTTGGAAGTTTCAGAAATCGGCTCGTCTTTCAAAGTCAAACTCAATTTTCCAATGATGCACTTACGGCTCATGTATCCCAATATGGTCCAGGGTTCAAATCAAATTTCGTGGCCACCCAAATTGACCAGTAGGCTTTTGTAATAAACTCATTCGTGCAGCATTTGCTTCTATTGTTCGGCTATATCTCAATGTATCCTGTATTTTTGCCTTTGAGATTGAGGAAACCATGCAAACCCCAAGTTGTTGTTGTTCTTCTTCTTCTTCTTATTATTATTATTAGTTTCCCACCCTTTTCCCGTTCATGCTGTAATGGTGGAAACTCGAGTTTCCTGTATCCAGTGTCGGTATCCTACCTGCGTCTTTTTCATTTTTTGCAGCAGACGTACATCATTATATCAAATCTTCTACATTTTGTTATTAGAGATACTGGATATAGGCCTAATCACATTTCTTTGTTCAACTTTACAATTTCAATCTTGTCTGTGCCTTTACTTCTTTTTTATTTCATAATTCATCCAGCAGCTAAGCATGATGCGACTAGTGCGCCTGCGCTGAGATAATAGGTGTAATCGAGCGCCACCAAGATTAAAATAAAATAGTAATTACTTAACTTAAAGCTTAAGGGGAGGTTGTAAGCTGTATCTCTGCCATGTTAAATTATTGATGTTCATGTTCCTTTTTCTCAAAAACTATTTGATCAATTGAAACAAAATTTGGTAGACTTTTAGATCTGTATCTTGTCTTTAAACGTTGGTTTTTTAAACGGAATATGTTTGTAAACAAATATTTTATAACTTTTTTTGGAAAATTCAATTTTTTCATTAGGTTTTATTCATTAAAAATGAAATAAATTTCTTACCATTGAAGATAAATGCATTAAAAAACCACCGTTTCTGTATTAATGCAGTTTTAGTAACTGGAACAAAAATCAGATCTCTACTCTTAATACTTCCCGAGAAAAAGGAACAAATGTGCACAAAAAACAAAATGATAGAAAAATGACGTTAAAGATAAATTATACCATAATGTGCTCGAAGTGCCTATTCAGGACAAAACTTGTATGTCGGATGAAACCCTATGGAAGAATGTAGCCCACACTGCTCTCTACATGTTTTCCAAGCTATCTGTATTAGTACCTACATCTGTTTTAGTTCTAAAACCTTGCCCATAGTACAATTGCAGCTCCTTCTCAGTGAGCCTTCGTTGCTGTGTAAGTGGCTTCAAGACGGTTCCCACTGTACTCTTTTCTCGATTTTCTAAGGCGTGAGTCCAAAAGGTTTTTGTACATGCTAAAGTTTAATGGATACGTTTTTTTTAACTATAGAAAAGAGCAAAATACCTTATTATTCGAGAGGCTCCTTCATACCCCGTCATCTTCCAGGCTTGCCAACCACCGATGATTTTACCTGGGCCCTCCCACCTCAGTTCCACAGGCATCCAGAGCCTCTCGAACCCCGGATACTCCGGGAACATTGCGTCATCTGGCCAGGATGCCTCAATGCTAAGGTTGAGATAAGTTCTCTCCGAACTGTATTATATAGTTAGATCACTGTTGCGCACAGTACAAGCGAGGGATATGCAAAAAAAGAAATATCTAATTTTTATGAATATATATTTGGGTAATTATTGTTTTTTGTGTAAGATAACTATTTTTTGCAACATTCACTCGGTAGATATGAAAGCATATGCTAAGCTGACTTCCGTGAAAAACATTTTAAAAAACACAGTATATTCAGCTGTAAATTTGTACATAGCATATTGCGCCATCTACTCAGGGAAACCTAGAACTAAAAGGAAAAGGAATTGGTCCCGTCTGACAGCCGGCAACGTATGAATGGACTTTCATTATTGTGCCCAGCACTCAGCCGGTAACGAGTTAAAGAGATTTACTACGCCATTATGGCCCTTATAGCACAAAACGACTATGTAACATGTAAATTATACTTAATTCAATGAAAATATACAATAAACCGAAAATCCACATTTTTGATCAAATGTGCTTACAACCTCCCCTTAATCATATCATTGCTACTGACGCAGCCTATAAATGCGTCACATAAAAACATGTATTAAAAGCAGATAAATAAAACTAAACAGCAATGCTTAAAACAAATTACGAGGATTTTTATCCACATATTAAGACTGTTATTCTTTGAGACCAGCTTTTCTACTAAAATTTTCCTCACTGATTTGAAGCTTAGAGCCCACTGATGCTTTTACGTAAAGATTGCTTATATAAACATATAGATTCATCTCTAGAAAGGTTGGGTCACATCAAATCAGTGGGTTCCAGGGTTGCCATACGTACGACTATAGTCGTACACATACGACTATTTCATAAATTTGTACAACGTACGACCTGTGGTACGACGCAACCATGAGTCGTACGCCTATTTGTACGACTATTTTGAACATAGTTTGATATTTTTTAATCAGTCTACTGTTGAATTTTTAATGTGTTTTATATATGTACAAGGCTTCTGTTGTTTCATGGTTTTTTTTTGTAAGCATGTAGCTAAAATCAATAAGAATGGAAAGCAGTCCTGTTCCTTTTGCAATAATTAAACACTGTGGCAACTACTGTTTATTTCATTTTATTGTATTTTATCAAATTTAGCACATCCGGAGATAATGAAACACGCCCAATCATTTACAAATTAGATGATTTATTAACAATTACATGACATATGTAAGGTGCAAAATATCGATTATGAATTATTATTATTATTATTATTATTATTATTATTATTATTATTATTATTATTATTATTAACGCATTACGTTCATTAGGCTACACTGAAAAAACATACGACAGTTTTGACTAGAATACGACTATTTTCGAATATTGGTACGACTGTTCTACGTTTCTGATCTGGCAACCCTGGTAGGTTCTGCTTGTTTATTTTAACGCATGTAAAATTTTATTATTCTTTATTGTAGGAAAAAGAATGCATTGCAGATTTTTGGAAGTTTCAGAAATCGGCTCGTCTTTCAAAGTCAAACTCAATTTTCCAATGATGCACTTACGGCTCATGTATCCCAATATGGTTGACTGACTTCTGTCCTATATCCTCAGTGTCGGGGCGAAGGACCTCCGATTGGAGGTTTCTGATACCTATGTGAATTTTGTTACGCTTATTTTCCGAGAGAGGGAAGGTGGTAAGCCCATCGCCTCACAACCCCCTAGGAAACTAAGGTATTACTTGGACGTGAAAGGCCGGGAAGGATTGTCCAGAGGCTCTAATTTAGGTTTGGAGTTCTCAAACGTGCCGTAAATCTACGACAGGAGCCCCCAGCTTAAAGTCCCTCCCGGAGGACTCCGTGCCCGGATTTTTACGTCCGGAAAAATCCATCGACCGCGGCCGGGTTTGATCCCGCGACCCGCGGATCTAGAGGAGGGCACGCTACCTCTAGACCCCGCGGCCGACGTATCCCAATATATGCTATCGTATAATTGAAGAGCTTTTAGCAAAAACAACCTTAGTCCAAAAATTTGAAAATTGAGTTTCCTGTGTCATTGGGTGCTACAACCTACTGGTCATTGTTTAAACTACATGATATGGCAAAATCTGCTATAGTCCCTCAAATATAGGGGAGTTTAGCAAAAACAACCACTATCCATTCAGTTTTTTGCAAATACCTAGTGATTTGGTTTTTGGACTATGGTTGTTTTTGCTAAAAGCTCTTCAATTGTTTCATGTTAATTAACTTAGTTTTTTTATCACATGTACAGCATTTAATGTGATATGTTGACCATAAGACTGTAATAATTTATGTTATGACTACGTAAGGGACAGTGGCGGACGCAGGGGGGGATAGGGGGGTTACATCCCCCCCCCCCCGAAATTTGAAAAAAGTACTCTAAATGGCCAGTTTTATAAACTAATTGCATATGTAAGTTGATTAAATTTTTTAAAGTATTCTTTCTACCTATTCAAATCCCCCCCCCCGAAAAAATTTCTGCGTCCGCCACTGGTAAGGGAGGGAAATGATTAATAATTGAGGTTATGGTAGTCTTATTAATAAAGTTTAATAAAATTTAAATTACACATATGAGCTTATAATCAATTAAGTCCGGTAAAAATTTTGAATCACTGCTAAAACTCCTAAGGCTGCGATTCTCTTCTGCTTTTATGCTTCACTTCAGGGGATTACCTTCTCTTTTCTCGATTCATCGATTGGGAAACACGAGTAAAGCTAATATGACAGTGGGCGTACGTGTGTGTGACAACACATTTTCATGATATCTGCAATCACCTACACGTCATTCAACACGAGGGAGGGCAATAATTACTTTTCGATCAAAATGAGTATTTGGGAGAATACTTAGGCTAAGTCAGGTTTGTTAGAACTAGGGGGCGGATTTCTATGACCTAAAAAATAGGATATATGCATGCATTTATGACCTAAAAAACATTAAAATATGACCAATAAAATTTAAAATATGACTTTACCACTTGCACATTATGTATATTTTTTTTAAGTTTCATTACAATTCATTTTATTAAAATATGTTAATTATTTAAAATATCTGTAAATTATCAAAAAGTATCAGATTAATGCGAAATTTACAAAATGTGATATGAAAAATCAAAATTTCTTTAATATGCACATAAATATGCCAAAAAATATGACCTAAATATGCATATTCATACTAAATATGCTACAATAGTTGAAAAGTTCCTAAATATGCAGTTATATGCACAATAAAAGTCGTTCCATTTTCATTAGGATGCTTGGAATCGGGTTTCAATTAGTCGGAAACCTGAAGTAATGCAAAGGGGAAAAATATGACATGTCATAGAAATCCGCCCCCTAGTTATTACTTATGGTACAGAAAAACACGCTCAGTTTGTTTGCAAGTATCATTATTACAGTCTCGACTGTAATAGATTAGTCTAACAGATAAAAAACCAGCTGTGTAAAGGCCTCCAGGAGGTTGAAATTCCCAGGTTTTTAGACACTCGGCCCCTTAACTGTTTTTACCCTTACGCGCCGACCGCCATTATCCCCAGAATAGCTCCTGGTACTCATTTATGTCGGATGCTGAGTCAATCCCAGGGACGTAGTATGCCACCATTAAAAAGATTAAGCCAATAGAAAAATCGCAACTATTTCATCGGAGGTAGTTGCGAACCTGTAACCTTTCTGTTTGTGGCTCAGTGTTTCAACCTATGACACATAGCGTACCCCTTAGCTGTTGTGTCGAGAATGGAAATATTTCGTTAGACAATATCTTGATGTCTTCTAAATAGAAAGGAGGAAAACACTACCAATTTGCAATAGTCTCGAGAATTGAACTGATCTGAAAAAAACCCGTTCACATTTAAAAGGAAATTTTCTTTGATAACAATAGAATGCAAGGAGACAGCAACAAAAAATAATTTATAGTTATCAACTAATAATAAAACCAGGTAAACTGATATAACGAAGTGCCAGAATGCTTTTTTTTTAAATTCAGCGATAATTGCAATTATGATAGGCCCATGCAGAAAAGAAGTTATTTTTGTAATAGATCTCCGCGTTAAGCTCCAGATCGATTCATTAAGCAGGGCTTACGGAAGAACAAAGGTCTAGTTTGATAAGCATACGTGAAAGAATATGTGGGTAGTGTTAAAGCTAACTGTATTGCAACTTCCAAAGCCGTATACGAACACTATAAAACAATATGGTGCCATGAGAACTGATTTGCATTTGATAAATTCTTTCTAATATATTAGCTCAAAACAGGCACTAAAT
This sequence comes from Ectobius pallidus, assembly GCA_964059195.1. Lineage (NCBI taxonomy): Eukaryota > Metazoa > Arthropoda > Insecta > Blattodea > Ectobiidae > Ectobius > Ectobius pallidus. Next base: position 25,900,036 of record CAXKWD010000003.1, on the reverse strand, counting down.
TGGGCATTACTCCGGTACCGGTCAACCGATTTGGTCCAAAATCAAAAGGCGTCTTCCCACGGATATTATAAATGCTTATACCAAGTTGCATGAAAATATGATAAAGCGATACTATTCTGGCACTTAATAACTGTATAACTTACAAATAGTATAGTTCATGTGAAATCCAGTGGCGACTAAATTATACATTACTTACTGACTTACTAAATGGTAATAAACAATTCCTAAGCCCGCCACTCTGTGCTATTTCCATCCAATCATTCTTGAAAATCCTACTTCTCTTAGATCTATTCTAATATTGTCATTCAACCTACGTCTAGGTCTTCCAAGTGGTCTCTTCCCTTCGGGTGAAATGGAAAATCATCTTCCTATCTTTATTTAATCAGATATGTATTGTATCTCATAGATGCAAATAAACCCTATCAGAAAATATTCGCAATCTTAGTCCACGACTTGGTTAACTTTGAAATAACATTACTTCCGTAAAAAGCATTGAATCATGAGACTGAACGGAAGACGGTATCGCGTTCTAATTACTTGAATTGCGAGATTAGATAGCTCGACAATCGAGAGGGATTCCTCGTACAGTGATTTTGTAAGAAAGTTGATTGACACTTATATGTGCTAGGCTGGGTGCAGAAATATGAGGCACGCTACTCGCAGGAAGTTTACCAAAACTTCCGCTCCCTTGGCAGAAAGAAAAAAATCCCGTAAGATAACGAACCGCAGATCTGCAGGAAGTGTCGCCACATCTGTCCTAATTTATGGCACATATACGCTCATTTCACTGCAGATTAACTTGTAGCGCACTTGTAACAATATTTACAAGTTTTATAAATATAATGCATAAACTCTCATTTATATTAGCGAGTTTTAATAACACACGTCTGGGACAAGTTTTTGCACGATTCTACAACGTGGACCAGGATCAATGTTTATAAACTTTAACAACGATTAAAAATGAGTTAAAGCTCCTGCTAGCTCACCAGCTGCTGAAAGTAAGGATTTAAAAATCTTGGTTAAAATGTCAAAGGAATCTTCTTATTTCCTCCTCACGGGAGGAGCAATTCTTGGCAATTAATAAAACCAACAGATCTTCCAATCGAAACGAAAGGATAATCAGTACTTTAGCCATATTTTAGATATGAAATATCATCCAAGTGACTACGAATAGGTCTATCGTAATTATCCATAATTATCCTCCCCTATGGGATGAAATAAGCAATGCTACATAGCCTACTTTTAAAATGAAAAAATCCGAATTCACTCATACTGCATTAAAAGCTATTTATGTCTGCACTATAAAGAATCTATTATATATTTTACCACCCAGTTCATATCTTATTGCAGAATCATTTTAGGGTGTATATACAATAGACCAGTGGTTCCCAAACTTTTCAGTCCGCGGACTCCTTGAAAAAAATTAAAATTTCGCGGACCCCTTGAAAAATAAAATAAAATTTCGCGGACCCCCTCTGGGTTTTGAAACAAAAAACTAAATAAATACTTTGATTCAAATGTATTAAATTCAATAGACAAAATAACAATATCAATGGTAACAAACAGAGTTTACTCCTCAGTGTGAACAGTGAAGCTGCTTTTGATTAGTTAGCTCTGCAATGTTAGGTTTAATGTCTGATAATTTCAATATTAAGCACTTTCAACTTCAGGTTTATTTCTCAACTTTGATTTCAAGTACGTGTGGTGGGAGAATGCTGTTTTACATAGATAAGTAGTGGGGAACACAGTTAAGTACTTCAAAGTTACGTGATATCCTATTTCTTCTTAAACCGCCTGCGGACCCCCTGAAACACCATCGCGGCATCGCGGACCCCTGGGGGTCCGCGGACCCCACTTTGAGAACCACTGCAGTAGACTATTGAATTTCTGAATTACGGCAACTCTAAATCACTATAGCCTATATCATATTTTTGTTTTTAGTCTGTTGATGTAAGTTATATTACTGATGTAATACGAAATGAGTAGCCAATATTTTTGCATGGTAGTATTTCACAATATACAGTACAAATTTTGAAGGATATACTGTACACAAGGGAGTCGGTGGAATTTTTCTATACTTGTAAGATACGTTAATAATCTCGTAAGAAAACTAAATGAAATTTATAAATAAGTACCGGTACGTTACTTAAATTCAAAGAATTCAGTTTCTATTTGTTATCAGAAATTGAGTATATTTATTAGATAATTTAATTAATAGGCATTGCAAAATTTAGGGTTGACATCATAATGCCCTAAGTGCAGCAAAATTAGGCTACTTCAGATAATCTATGCGAATGATATGATAAATTAGCCTATAATGACCGTGTTAAAGTAATAACAGAATGAAGCAGATTAAACAAGCGGAATTATGGCATAGGGAATAAAATCCCTTAATACAGTAATGTAAAAATTGACGGTAAACTCCCTAGGCTTCTTCTACATGTTTCCAATGCATAACTTGAAGTGCGTTACTAGTTCTTTCGCTTTAAGACTACATATTTATAAAAAAAAATTTAAAAAAAAATAACGGCGCGGGATAACACCAAACACATCTGTGATAAGAATAGCACTAAAATGTTTAGCATTAAGAAAACGTGTTACCAAAAATGGTTGTCACTATCAGAACCGTCCTGTTGAAACAATAAGCGTTATCAGATGGTTCACAACACAACACCATAGCTACTGCTTTAACAAAATTAACCAGGAACAAAAAACAACTTTCATTATCGGAATTGCAGTCATGCATTTTTGTTTCCGAATTCACTGGATTCAAGCTAAAGAAATATAAAAGAACCTGAAGTAACTCTATTAGTCCGATAAGAAAATAATGTTTCGCATAACAAATAACTGTCTAGAGCCTTATTTACCTGAATATCTAATCACTAATGAAATACAGTGCATTTGCAGAAGTTAGTAAAACCATACTCTATATATGACATGATTAAAACTACTGCTATTAAGTCTATGTAAAAAAATTATATATATATATAAAATATAATAACAGCAGGTTATTATTTTTATTATTAAATTAAAGTGAACGATGAAACATACATAAAATATTCAATTAATAAGAACACTGACAACACATGTAAGCCATCACACAGGAGGATGATATTGTTAATTCAACTGATGCGTTTGTACGGAAATAATACGCAACCTAAAAGTGAACGAATACTCAAAAAAAGAACAATTCTATCTGCAACTATACTTTCCAATGTTAAATACAGGGAGGAGTATATTATTCTTATAAAATTAAATACAATAATTTAAGAATGTAGACTTTTCAATTGCATGAAATATAACAAATGTCTCTATGTAAAACAGAGGCCATTTTATGAAACATTTTAATTATTGTATTCTGGTCAGCAATTGGTAATTTAATAATAATAATAAACGAATCAGTGCGACTACGCCACTGTAAGCAGTAATGTTTTAACAATACTTAAAAGTTACGAAACGGGGTATTTATTTTGAATTTGAATTGCTTCCTTTAGCAGAAAGGTTGCCAAAATGACAAAGCTTCAGAGTTTTCTGGACATAACTTGAGACACAAGTAAAACAAGATGGGTATATAAACAAGGAAAAATGACTGAAGCTAAACAAAATCAAATATTGTTCCTTAAGTCTACATAATTATTCACCAAGGTAGGCCTATAACTTACGGTTATTACAAAGATGATGTCGCAAAATTCGAAGAGAGAGCCTTTTATTATAGAAATTGCTGTTATTGTTAGCAGGTTTTCTAGATAGGCCTTTAAGAAGGAAGGAGGGTATGGTACCCCATTGCTCAACCACCTAACCAAACACATCGATGTTATTACGATTTAACTTTTTAAAATAAATATAAATAAGAAATTCTAGGAGAAAGGAAACATTCTAGTGTATTCTGAAACGAATAAAAAAATAATTGTACGCTGGGCAGTTTAGTTGATATGCCTACATACCACTTAAGTGAATAATGAGCTGGGACACATTACATCCAATATTCCATAACGTTTTCCTTCGCGTAGGCTATCAACAATATCAAAATAACACACAATCGCCAAAGGGAATAAAGCGTTGTAAGCATTGTTAAATAACAATATGGCGGTATTAAGTATGATTCCAGTGCCACTGTCGTGATGTACGAAGTTTCTGTCAAACACTATTTTACAGAGATATTTACTGCATACAGTAGGCCTATATTAATTAATTAATCAGTATGGTATGCTAGTGTAAAAAGTATTATCATCATGGAGATATACTTAAAATAGGGTGTCCAAACGTCCCACTTTACTCCGGTCAGTCACTTTTTTGCGAAAAAAACGTTTTATTGGGGGTAGTCAACTGTCCCGCTCTTTTCTAATTCCGATTGGCCAGTGTATTTTAAGCTACATTAATGAAACTTGCAACAGCGAACGATTTGCTCATTGTTAAAACACACTTTTATGGGGTATCGTGTGCTGATTTTCATGACAAAGTACCAGAAGAAAATGCACATAAATTTAGAAGTACAGCGACAATGAGGCATCTACTTTTGCGGGCTCAATTATCGCCACCAGGCTGCAGAAGAAAATTTAAGAAGTCATTTTTTGGTATAACTTAATTTGTATGCACGAAATAAAGGTAAATTTCAAATGTTCACTAAATTTTATGGAATACATTTTTGTCCTTTTTTATTTACTCTTAAATGTCCCAGGTTTGTCCCAATTTAGAAAGGTCCCTTTTTGTATAAACATATGGACACTCTAAAGAGCCAAACTTGACCTCATAAGAGCTCACCAATTTTGTCACAAACAAGGTACATAAAACGATAAAAACGTAAAAAAAGTTTCGTATCGGTGAAGACTATATTTTTAAAATAATTAACGAAAAACCTTACAAAGAAAGTTAATACGGTTAAGAAATATTTTTTTAAGTTTTAAGAAGCACTATTAATCCTTCCAAAAAAATTCCAATCTTCCAAGATGTTTTTCTTCTCCTATAACAACTCCAACGTAACACAGAAAACAAAACACATTCACAAAGGAGGAGAGTATTGTTACCTGACAACAATATGGTGGTATTGAGTATGGTGCTGCTATCTATGAACGTGTCGCCATACACCTCGTGCGCTGAGCTCACAGGATCCAGCTCTTGCAGGACCATTGCGCACAACACACACTCGCGAACTGTCTGCGTATGCCGCACAACTCCAACTCCACCGCTCCAGTGTCTAACACGCAGCGCTCCCTAGCAGTGGGGATCGCAAACACAATCCACACCTGGCCTCCACACTACACGCTTTTCTCATTAAAACAAAACACTAATGCATCTCTACTCTACTTGTTAGCCAAAAGCTGACCTATAATTTGTCTTCGCAAACAACTACATTGGCCTGTTGTTAATTTTCTGGAACTAATCGCCTGGAAAATGTGTACATGGAGCTAAAAGTTAATTATTATTGTTGATATTCGGTATTAGTACCGAGTTTAGTGCCAGATTTCCGTATAAATTACCTAGTAAAGTAAAGTAAAGTGATCCCTATACAGGCCATGGAGGCCCAGAGGGTTCCAGGAGGTTGAGGCTCCCAGATTTTGAACATTCGGCACGTGAAGGTGGTAAGGTTGTCAGCCTTACGCACCGGCCGCCTTTACCCCCAGGATTGCTCCTGGTACTCATTTATGTTGGAGGCTGAGTCGACCCCAGGGCCATAGTGCCACCAGAAGGATTAGGCCAATTGAAAAACTCCAACGACCTCATCGGGAATCGAACCCGCGACCTCCCGGTTTGTAGCGCAGCGCCTCAACCACTACGCTACGGCGTACCCCATAAGTTACCTATTTTGAATATATATTGAGTCTCGCGCATTTAAGGATTGTTAATACCGAAAAGAGTCGAACACTACTTCCTCTACCTTGCAGTACATATAAAACAGGTAGTTAAAGTAAAAAGTGTGTGAAAAGTGCTCCATATTACAGGCCATAGAGGCCCAGAGGGTTCCAGGAATAGAGGCTCCCATATTTTTAGACAATCGGCACATGAAGGTGGTAAACTTGTCAGCCTTACGCACCGACTGCCTTTAACACCAGGATTGCTCCTGGTACTCATTTCTGTTAGGTGTTGAGTCGACCCCAGGGCCTTAGTGCCACCAGAAGGATTAGGACAATTGAAACACTCCAATTTTCCTCATCGGGGATCGAACCCACTACCTTCCGGTTAGTAGTGCAGCGTCTCAACCACTACGCTACGGCGTAACCCAGAGAAAGTTAAAAAAGTAGTTTAAAATCTTCATAAAACACATAACCTTACACTTTTTTCTGCCTTATCTGGATTCAAACCTCAAACTTACGACTAAAACACAACACAAAATAAATATAAAATATTCGTTAAAACAACGTTTTTTCTTTTAAAGAGCACTTGAATAAATTGGTGTGAATTCCGTTTTTTTTTTCTAAAGTGGAGATGCATTTCGGCAAACGATATACCATCTTCAGTTCTTTCACTCCTCTGAAAAAGAACTGAAGATGCCATATCGTACGCTGAAATACAGCTCAAACTCGACACATCTGGATTCCATTTTAGAGAAAAACGGAATTCACACCAATTTTATATAAGTGTTCTTTTAAAGACTGATAAGCATTGTTTTAATGTATATTTTATATATTATGTGTGGTGTTTTAGTTGTGAATTTGAGGTTTGAATCCAGATAAGGCAGTTAAGGTTATAAAGTTGTGAGTTTTATCAAGATTTTAAACAGATATTACGCCCATACTGGAAGAATTAAATTAATTAACACCAAAAAAGGCAATAACAAAACAATGAGTCAGTAAAAATAGACAACAACTATATTGCACGGGTCTCAACGAAATCTGTAATCTAAAGCAATAGGTTTCTTTTCTAATCGGATCGTATGTCCGCAATATAAATGATAATTTTCTGCGTCCCGTTTCTGAAAAGATTAAACCGCGCCTTGGTGTAACAATTCAGCCACTTCTCCGACAAATGGAGTTTGCGTGTCACCGTATCTAGGCTGTCAAGGCGCTTGGAAGAGGGAGGTTTTGAAGGAATGACCGAAGTGCTGATAATGGTTTTGTAAACTACTTGTCCTAGAAACATGGCACTTTGAACATTTAATTACAACGCAAATTTAAGCTGAAGTATAAAATTTTAATCAGATATCTCAATTTGTTTCTGAGATATTAAAACAATAAATTGATTTCTTTAATTAAAATTAAAATCTATCTCCTCCGACAGATATAAAAATACGATTTTTTTTATGTGGCATTTTTTGATGTTTGCTTTAAAAACTTACTGTAGAATTAAAAAAATATGTATTTTTTAATTTTTCTTTAGAAACAATATTTTACCACCCTAAAGTGGCGACACAACTTGCTCTGCCGATAATCAGTTGCAAAGGAAAGGTTGGCCGAGGGAAATTTCTCTGTCCATTAGGCCCTTTGCGTTTAATTTTGGCTACCAACAAAGGTTACATATTCAGAAAATTTACTTCTTCGGTCTTTGATTCAAGTAGGCCTGTCAAAATGCTGTTTAGTTCTGGAGATGTGGGGCATGTTAAAAATCGCCTGTTACCTCCATAAACTCGTCCTGTAGCCCCTCTATTTAATTAGCATAGGGTTATTATTCACTGACAATGCTGACTTTAAAACAGAGCGATATACGTATCTTATCACAAAACACACTGATGCAACCAGCCTCTGATCTACACCTTGTAGCAGCGCAGAAAAATAGAAAATTTTGCGCGCACCACACAGCTCTATTTCCCCCTCCTGAAACGGACTACATATTGTCAGAAAACGACAAATATTGAATTTCAAACGATATGAAAAACACTACCAAAAAGCTAATAAATCCAGGCTAGTAACGTATTAAATTTGGCAGTTTTTGCATCATCCTAAATTCAGAAAAATATCCCTCTACCTAGAGTCGGTCGGGACGTAGATCCCCATGAAATACCAATTCTCAGTTAGCATAGTCCGAGATTTAAACCAGCAAGATTCCCGGATGAATCCTAGATTGATACTAGTTCTGCCAACCCTGCATGAAAATGAGTCATGCCTGTAAAATGATCCGATACCCCTTACTGTATCGGCCACTTCTCCAGCACGGGAGTAGTGCGTGTCACATAACCTGTGATGTAAAGGCGCTTCTAAGGGAGGCTACGGAATCTAAGCCTGTTTAACCGTTACTATTACATTTATTTTTCCTAGACAGAAGGGAAAACTTTTAACTCTCATGAAATCATCACGTGAAACATTATTTAGGCTAAATTTATTAATTTTCGTGTTTAATGATCAAGATTATACATTTTCCCCATAAGTTTTAAAATATTGCCAAATAATATTTTCGGTTTACAAAAACAATGTTAAGGTAGTCGAAGGTAAAAGAAGCGCTTTTAATGGTAGATGATATTGTTGAGAGTTTTTCTCTAAGTTGGCTACCCTGCGCGGTAGTGTGTTTCGTGTTGCATGTTGGTACTAGGAACTCTCTCTTGAGCAGGAAGACGGGGAGAAGACAAGATGTCGCATGTCTAGCTACAAGGACGGGATGGTGTTCTTGCTTGGATTGTTTGATTGACCAGTTTCGCAGTACTTTACAATCATCTCTTTATGTTCATTAATAGTGCAATATAATATACAAGGTTTTTATAAATAAACCTACTAGAGGACTTGCTTTGTTTGTCAGTTGTGTTGTGTTCAATTGTGTAACGGAAGCCAACCTTGCAACCTTGGGCAGACGTTATAACTACCATTTACAGTCCACTACAAATTGAAAACTTGTCTTGAATACAACATAATTCTTGGTCCACCGGCCGTGATAATTCTTGGTATTGACAGCCGTGTTTGGAAATTTGTGGAACTTGGAACATTGTGATTGTGAAATTTGCATACTGCGAAATTAAATTGTACTGGAACATTACGACATTGTCTTGCATTGCCGCCATAGCTAGCGTCTACCTTTGTTTGAAAAGCGGGAAAGTTGCAAGCAGTAATTGTAATTGAACATTGACATCGTGTGTATTGAACATTGACATCTTGTGTAATATAAATAATAAGAAGATATTGCATTTGAATATTCTTGAATTATTTGTGCAAAATAGACAATTACGAACAGTATTACTAATACATGGAACCACGTGTGAAATGTTGCATCATCTTGCATTGTTAAAAACGTATCACAGCACAGAAGGGTTAGCAAACTGTGGAACTGTACCCGTTGAATAATAACTTTAAACTTTGTGAGCTGAAACATCAGTGATTGTAATTGAATTATTGGTACTTTGAAAGTTAATTTGAAAAGACATTCAGCAGCATTACATCGCAGATGACGTCACGTTCTGGGAATCTTGCCAGACATCTTGGACAAAATCTACGACTTCATGGAGCTGTCTGATGTTGCCATTAGTGATACAATAATTCAACCAACTGTAAGTTTGTTCCATTTTTGTCTTGCTTGTCCTAACTTGACTAGGGAAGACATCCTGTCTAAAATCCTAAAACCTACTTCTAATACTGAAACAAAGAAGTACTGACTTGCTTGTTAACTTGTTTGACGGACTTGAATTAATTAAATATTCAATTGTTCGCTATTGCGCTGTTGTACATTTAATAGAAATTTGTTTTTCATTAATAATAATCAATTGTTACATTATTCATCATGTCGTTTGAATCAGAAGCAAAGGCTATTCAAAAACGTGGCTTACTAAAAAGATCATTAACTCATCTTGAAAAGTTCTTGAACCGTGAGGAGCTGTCTAGAAATGAATTGATAGCCAGGCAAAATGAATTACCGGAAATTTGGAAGGAGTTTAATGATGTTAGGGAATATTTAGAATGTCAGTTAGATTCAAAGTCTAGTGAAGATCATTTTGAAGAACATGAAGTGTTTAAAAACAGGTATTATACAATATTCGGTAGGATTCAAGATCTGATTGATGCTGGGGAAAGATCCACAAGTCCCAGCAATGCATCTGTCATTTCGAATAACTCCACTCGAAGCAGTAGTAACTTGAAACTCCCACCCATAGAATTGCCTTGTTTCAGGGGAGATTTGACAAAATACTTGACATACAAGAACACATTTGAAAGCTTAGTTATCAACAATACTTGCATTGATAATGTGCAAAGGTTGCATTATTTGTTGTCTTCACTTCAAGGTGAACCCAAAGAGTTATTAAGTAATTTGACCATTTGTGATGGTAATTTTTCGGTTGCTTGGAATTTGATTGATGAAAGATACAATAATAAACGGTTGATTGTTTCGCAGCATGTGAAACAGTTGCTTAATCTTCATAGTTGTAGTAGTGGTACTTCAAGTGACTACCGCAAATTGATAAATGAGGTAAAATCTAATCTTAGTGCCATTGAGAATTTGGAAGCGGAGACTCCACTTCATGAAATCTTGTTGCAGGAATTAATTCTGAATAAAGTCAAAGTTAATCATAGAAGTGAATGGGAAAATAAATTTGCCTCCTCTGATATTCCGACATTAGACAATTTAATTGAATTCTTGGAAAGGAAATGTCAGACATTGGAATTAACAGAAGCTAACAAAACTGTTGTTGAGCACAAACGTGATTTCAAACCTAAACTAAAGGCACTTCATATTGCTAAAAACAGTACCTCCTTGAATTGTAAATTTTGCAAACTTGACAACCATAATATTCTCGATTGTAGGAAGTTTAAACAAGCAAATATTGATCATCGTCGTGAATTTGTCAAAGAAAATAAACTTTGTTACTTGTGCTTTTCAACTTCTCATATGTCCAAACAATGTAAGCAACCCAGGTGCACGAAATGTAACGGAAATCATAACTTGTTGGTTCATAAAGAACAAATAAATCCTAATAATAATAATAATTCAAACGTTGATCGTTCTGCAATCATCTCGCCTGCAGCAATGAAAGTGATTTCAGGATTAGGCTCAAATGTTTTGCTGAGTACGGTTAGTGTTGGAGTGAAAGCTAAAACTGGAGAAGTTTTAGTGGTTAAAGCCTTGTTGGACTCAGCGAGTCAATTATCATTTGTAACCTCCAATCTTGTCAAATGTCTTGGTATTGGTACAAAATCTTGTCGTTTACCAATTGTTGGCATAAGTAATTCAAACGTTTCTCCTGTAAGCTCCACTTGCAATCTTGTTTTATGCTCGCAGATATCAGACTATAACTTGAATTTGAATTGTGCAGTAGTAGACACCATCACAAGTCCGCTACCTGCTCAGAAAATTGATTGTTCGACTTGGAACATTCCCACTGATATTGTTCTAAGTGATACTAGTTTCAATCGACCTTCACCGATAGACATTTTGTTGGGAGCTGATGTTTATTATGAAATTGTGTCTGGTGATACCTTGCGTAGGGACAATTATCCTACATTACTAAACACTAGATTTGGTTGGGTACTGTCAGGTATTTTTCCTGAGTCATGCGTTAAACCTAATGTCAAGGCTCGTTGTACTAATTTTGTGAAACTTGACCCTCTTGACTCAAAGTTGCAAAAGTTCTGGGAACTTGAAGAACTTCAGCAGCCAGTTCTTACTCCTGAAGAAAAAGCTTGCGAAGAACATTTTGTAAATAATGTTCAAAGAGATGAACTCGGAAGATTTGTTGTCAAACTTCCAATTCGTTCAGAAGTATCTCCTGTGGCTGAGTCTAAATGTAATGCCATTAAAAGACTTAAGCAAATTGAAAAAAGATTCTTGAAATCTCCAGAGTTAAAGGAGAAGTATGTTGATTTCATGCATGAATACATTGACTTAGGTCATATGGAAAGTGCACCCATTGAAAGTTCTGATTCATTGGATTTTTACTTGCCCCATCATTGCGTATTGAAGGATTCCAGTACTACAACAAAACTGAGAGTTGTATTTGATGGAAGTTGTGAATCTTCAAACGGAATATCTTTGAATTCCATGTTAATGGTCGGACCTACCGTCCAGCCTGACTTGTTGTCCATTATCCTCAAATTCAGAACTTACATTGTTGCCCTATCAGCTGACATTGCAAAAATGTATCGATGTGTATTGGTCCATCCTGAACATCGAAATCTTCAGAAAATTGTTTGGCGTGAATCTGCTGATGAGGAAATAAAGGATTATCGTCTAACAACTGTTACATACGGTACCAGTTCTGCTCCTTTTCTTGCTACAAGGTGCTTAGTTCAACTTGCTGATGAGTGCAAAGACTCTCACCCCATTGCTTCAGAAACCATTCGATCTTGTTTCTATGTTGACGATCTATTGACTGGTGCAGATTTAGTTGAAGAAGCTAAACAACTTCAATGTGATATCACTTCTGTATTGGACAGTGCTCAGTTCCATCTTAGAAAATGGACGTCAAATTGTCCAGAAGCTCTTGCTAATGTACCCTTGGAAGACAGAGAACTCTCTTCGCCTTGTAATCTTACAAATGATGAAGCTGTTAAGACTCTAGGTATTGTTTGGCACCCTAAGTCTGATGAATTTCAGTTTCAAATAAATTTGAAGGAAGCTCCTAATCTTGTCACTAAGAGAAGCATTCTTGCCATCATCGCATCCATATTTGATCCTCTTGGATTGTTAGGTTGTGCAGTAGTCAAATGCAAACTTGTTCTGCAGGTTCTATGGCAACTAAAAATCGATTGGGATGAACCGTTAGACTCTCACACTAACATTCTTGAAACTTGGAATGCTATCTACAGTGAACTTCCACTTCTTAATACACTTCGAGTTCAAAGAAAGGTAATGCCTTTTGTTAAGAACAAGGTTATTGAAATCCATGGTTTCTCAGATGCTTCAGAAGCCGCATATGGTGCTTGTGTATATGTCAGAACAGTGTCTGACAGTGATGAAGTTTCAGTTGTATTGTTGACTTCCAAGTCAAGAGTTGCTCCGTTGAAACAACAGTCTATTGCACGACTAGAGTTGTGTGCTGCTCTCTTGTTGTCTCGTCTTATGGCTAAAGTCATAAAATCGTTAAACTTGGCTGTTCCATTCTCCACATATTGTTGGACGGATAGCACTATAGTTCTGTGTTGGCTACAGAAACCTCCTAATTGTTGGAAAACTTTTGTGGGGAACCGAGTGTCGGAAATTCAATCTCTCACCTCAGTCTCAGAATGGAGACATGTATCTACCCATAGTAATCCAGCTGACTACTTGTCACGAGGAATTGTTCCTTCACAACTGTTTTCGCTTGATATTTGGTGGCATGGACCTACTTGGTTGCGAGAATTGTCTCCAACATATGAAACCTTTGTTGCTACTAACATACCATCATCAGTTGAGGCAGAAACTAAAACGTCTTTGAATGTGCTATTAGTTAATGTGCATTCACCTGACTTGGAACGTTTCTCATCCTATTGTAAATTGAAGCGAGTCTACAGCTATGTTATGAGATTCATTGCTAATGCTCGTTCTGCAAAGGACTCTCGTCATATTGGCCCACTCACTCCTGAAGAGTTGAACGGTGCTGAATTGAAAATACTAGGCTTGATGCAAGCTAGTGAATACATGAAGGAAATTCATGACTTGAAGACTAACAATGTAGTTGCTTCGACAAGCAAACTAAGGTCTTTAAACCCCTTCCTTGATGATAACAGTTTATTGAGAGTTGGTGGTAGACTTGGGAATTCACAATTGGAATATGACAACAAACATCCTATTATTATTCCACCAAAACATTGTGTTACTAAGCTGATTATCAAACATGAACATGAAAGGCTTTTGCATTCTGGCCCTCAAGCTGTATTGTTTTCCTTGCGAAATAAGGTTTGGATTCCACGCGGAAAAACTATTGTGCGTAGTGTGATTCATTCATGTTACAATTGCTTTCGTAACAAACCTCCAGTTACTACTCACATAATGGGAGACTTACCCTCATATAGAGTTCAAAGTTCATTACCTTTTGTTAAAGTTGGTGTTGATTATGGTGGTCCAATCATCATAAAGGGTGACAACCCCAGGAGTAAAGTAAAATTAAAATCATATATTGCTCTCTTTGTTTGTCTCACTGTGAAGGCAATACATCTCGAATTAGTAAAGAGTCTAACGACTCAAGATTTTCTTGCTGCATTCAGAAGATTTGCTGCACGTAGAGGTTTTCCTAATTTAATTCTGAGTGACAACGGCACAAATTTTGTTGGAGCCAACAATGAGTTGTTGAGATTTTTTAGGGATAACAATTCTGAAATAGAAGAACGTACAGCTAATGAGAATGTAAAGTGGAAATTTATTCCACCCTCTAGTCCTCATTTCGGTGGGCTCTGGGAGGCTGGAATAAAGTCAACTAAATCATTGTTGAAGCGAACAATTGGAAATTCCATTCTTAACTTTGAGGAATTATCCACGCTCTTGTATCAGATTGAGTCTGTGTTAAACTCGAGACCTCTTTGTCCCATGAGTGATGATCCAGATGACCAGTGTTATTTGACTCCTGGACATTTCTTAGTAGGAAGACAATTGACTGATGTTCCTTCACCTGACATGTCCAACAGTCCCTTGTCCTATCTGACAAAATGGAATCTAGTTCAAAAATTGTATCAGGACTTTTGGAAGAAGTGGTCAAAAGACTACATGCAATCGCTCCAACAGCGACGTAAATGGTCGTCTACTGGATCTTGGAAGCCAGCAGTAGGAGATCTAGTCCTCCTACGCGAAGACAACCTGCCTCCACTTGTTTGGAAGACTGGAGTTGTGAAAGAACTGCATCCCGGTGGTGATAATGTCACACGTGTGGTTACGGTGAAAACAAAGACTGGTTTGTTCCGTCGTGCCATAGTGAAACTTTGCCCATTGCCTAAAGATGTTGACTAACTAATTGTAAATTCAATCTTTAATAATTTAAGTTCATTTTATTTGTTTGTATTTGTTTGTATTTGTTGAGTGTTGAAGCCCTCAAAGGGGGGAATATGTTGAGAGTTTTTCTCTAAGTTGGCTACCCTGCGCGGTAGTGTGTTTCGTGTTGCATGTTGGTACTAGGAACTCTCTCTTGAGCAGGAAGACGGGGAGAAGACAAGATGTCGCATGTCTAGCTACAAGGACGGGATGGTGTTCTTGCTTGGATTGTTTGATTGACCAGTTTCGCAGTACTTTACAATCATCTCTTTATGTTCATTAATAGTGCAATATAATATACAAGGTTTTTATAAATAAACCTACTAGAGGACTTGCTTTGTTTGTCAGTTGTGTTGTGTTCAATTGTGTAACGGAAGCCAACCTTGCATCCTTGGGCAGACGTTATAACTACCATTTACAGTCCACTACAAATTGAAAACTTGTCTTGAATACAACAGATATTAAGAATTAAAAATAGTAAATTATGATTCTGAATGGTATAATTAACACCCCAGGGCTACCAACCTTGGTATCCGTCACATGGTAAATAAACTTTTAGTTAAAAATATGTGCATACGTTTATTAAATATGATTTAATAAATGTGTGCATATGATTATTAAATAAATAAAATTGGAAATCTTTAAAAATCCATTACACTTTTTAAAATGTTATAACATCTTAAGACAAAAACAAAGAAACAATAAATGAAAGACTTGAAGCTAGGCTATGTTTTGATTCTCATCACTGGAGTTATAACTTAAATGTGAATGGAGTACCGAATGAAATATTAAAATAAAACAGCACTGTCCGTCGATGTAATCTTCATTTATACATTTTCAACTGACAGGTCATATCACGTATTAGGGTCTGCAAAGGAACACTAGCGGGCCGTGTAACTACTAATGAGCGTATGTTTCCATTGTTAATGTGTTATGGTCTAGGATAATTTTAACTGATATTGAATTTTTTTAATATTATGATACGCCTTTAGGATAAAATAGCTATGATGAATTATGGGAAGCAAATATCCAATCCAGCATTTGCCTTTGCTATTAGGGAAACCACGAAAAAACCAAACTCAAATATGCCGTTTGGGGTTCGAACCCCATACCAAGATGATCGGCCTTCTCACTCGGATGTGTATTTATTATTATGGGTAGTAAATAAAAGGCAGAAAAGTAAAGTAAAGTGTTCCCTATATAGCCTACAGAGCAAAGATACTTAAAGCTCCAGAAGGTTGAGGCTCTCAGACTTCTAGAAAGCGGGCACATGAAAATGTTGCCTTACGCACCAGCCATCTTTACTGCCCTTATTCCTGTTCGATGCTGAATCAATCACAGGGTCACAGTTAAAGCCCGGATTTTAATGACATATCATCTTTTAACTGGAACATCATGGACGTTGCTCACTAGAGCAGATATTCTGAACATGACTCCTAGATTACAGAAATTGTAATTTTTAGCGTCATTTTTTGTTCATTTCCCCTATTTTTTATTTTTAGGTCATTTTTAGAATTTAGCATCAATATTTGGTCTTTTTTACTCATTTCACGGTATTTTTTTTCACATTTTATATCTTTAGGTAATTTTTTTTAAAGTAAAAAGTCATTAATTTCTTATTTTGTGTTGTTTTTCGCGTTATATAGAGCTTTTGTGCATTTACTTACATTGAATAGGCGAACTCTACATAAGCATGGATAAATAAATATTGTTATAATTTTAATTTGAATACGCAAAGACGGTGTTTGCGGTTTACATTTAAAAGCATGTAAACAACTAATTACATGCTTATAATTGGGCCAAGAACATACACGTAGAATAGACACAAATCTGATGAATAAACTAGTATTTTCATACAAATTTTTTGATCTTTTTTGGGTTTTTTGTTTTGTTTTCTATTTCTGCAGTCATTTATAGCTGATTTTTTTAAAGCATTATTAGGTCATCAAAATCCGGGCCTTGGTCATAGCGCATCACTAAAAAGGACATTAAAATTACTAATTATAATAATTTTGGCAATAAGCCGAGACAAGGATGACCGTGAACTCATTAGATTAAGATCACAAATTCCGTGTGATAATACACTTCTGTGTAGAGGCGGATACGGGTGTTTGGCAGGAAACCGGCTCGGCATTAAGCATTTCAGAGTCATTGAGTAACTCAGAACACTGAGTTGCTTTGTACGCGGTTTCGCTCGTCGGAGCGCACAATTTATTTGGAAAATAGCTTGTTTTATTAAACACATTTATCAAATCCTCACTCCGTTATGATACATCCTCACACTGTGAGAACGGACACAGCTGCAGGAAAGGGCATACAAATACTCCATCTTGCCTTACTGATCGCTATTCTATCGATCCCAAACTGCTGATAAACAGACAACACTTATATTTATTTCGAGAATATGTATTTAACGCCTTCTATGCTATTTGTCAACTGTCCAGTTAGAAATTACTTCTGTTATTTAGGCTGCTTGACCGCCATGCGTGGTCTTGTGGTTAGCGTCGCTGAGTAGGGCCTACAGATCCATAGGCCCGGTTCTATCCCCGGTACCTCCTCGGATTTTTCTGAGGTAGGGAGGTCTGGAACGGGGTGCACTCAGCCTCGTGATTCAAACTGAGGAGCTACTTGATAGAGAAGTAGCGGCTCCCGTCTTGATAACCACCGTTAACGGCCGTGGGTGTCGGCATGCTGCCCACATGCCCCCCCAATCCTGCCATCTGCTTATGGTAGACGCAGCGGTCGGGTGGTAGGCCTTGTCCCTCCAGGGATGTAGCACCACGGAATTTAGTTTTTTTATTTACGCTGCTTATTGGGGGTTACGTAAATTGTGTTCAAATAATTCATCTCACTAATAGTTCCCTTAATGAGCAATTAGTGTTGGGCTACCTTGAAACGGCGCACTGGTTGTTAACAGGATATATGCCAGTTTTACTGCTGATTTAGGAGTTCGTGTAAAATATTATATCTTAATATTATTTTTCTGAATAACTATGAATTGTGGCGATTGTACGTAATGAAACAATTTGATTAAGACGATGATCTTACATGAGTTTCATAGGGTATCTGCTTATTGTATGCGACTGTTCTATAATGTGAGCTAATTTTTTGAACAAAATTATAATAACTTTCAGTGTGTTTTTACTGTACACATTTATAAGGATGAACTTACTTCTGGATTTCATGTTTAAATAATAATAATAATAATAACACACTAATAAATATGATTTGCTATTCATTTTAAGGACTTTCTTGTTACCATATAAAGATATTTAGTATTACACACCCTTGTAAAATAAAATTATTGTACAGGGGTCAGTTACAAATTAGAAAATAATGAACTTTTTATAGAGATATATGGCAAAAAAAAGAAAAAAGCAAATGTTTACATTCAAAGCCAGATCAATCAGTTTAAAAGAATAATAATAATAATAATAATAATAATAATAATAATAATAATAATAATAATAATATTTGAGATAAGAACCCCAGACACCAATACTTTCTCAAAGTTTACTTCCTTTTTAAGAATAACTTTTTTAATTTTTCTGGATATTTTCCAATAATAATATTATGCGATTTTGATCTATTATTGCTGCCATGATTAAACAAGAGACGTGGAACATCTGCTTCAATTAATCGCCTTAAATATGATCTTCTTAGTTCTATAATTATGTGCATATAAATCTAATTGATATCTAGTTTTGTAAACCTGGTTTAATGAATTTGTTGAGTAAATCAGAGAAGCCTGTAGATATTCTGTAGGGTAGTCAATCTTGAGATCTAAATTTTGAAATAAAAAACGAATGGAAATATTCATAAGTTACGAAACATTCATTTGCGTTTTAAAAGTTAAATTAATGATTAATTATACAACATTCTCTCTAAAGGATATTTTTAAATACTGTGGAAGGAAATGTTATCTGATTGTAACAAGATGACCAAATGTTATGAAATGTAATACCTCTTGCAAAGCTCAGATTATGAAGATGTCCATGTACTGTTTTGTAAGAGCTAGTCACGATAGCAACGCGAATCACAGGGCTTACTTCCTAACAGAGTTATGAAAATCCTCTCATTTTCTAATGACGCCTCGGACCTTGTAATTAATAAAAGACACACTTTTAAGTTTAGACTATTTCATAATACATTTATTATGGCGTAATTCTACAGAAATATAATACTATGTCGACTTGGCTGATGTACGACTTTAGCAGTGAGTGTGCAATCCGGTATCGTACCTGTAAGCACGACCATGTTGGTTTAAGCTTAGATTCTTAAGATAGGTTATAGGGTTCTTAAGGTGGCGAAAGCTTGACGCTTTTAAAATTTCACCGGAATGACAGGACGATCCAAGATAAAATTAAGTAAACTGATGTAACAAAGTGCCAGAATGCTTTTCTTTAATCAGTGAAAATTGGAATTATGATATGCAGAAAAATTGTATTTTTAAATCTATTTCAGAGTTAATCCCCAGATCGATTAATTAAGCAGGGCATATGTGAAGGAATATGTGGGAAGTGCTATTTGTCAAAGCTATCTGTATTGCAACTCCCAAAGTCGTATATGGACACTGTAAAACAATATGTTGTCATGAGATCTGATTTGCATTTGATAAACTATTTCTAATATATTACCAAAAATACACTAAATTGGGCATTACTCCGGTACCGGTCAACCGATTTGGTTTAATATCAATAGGCTTCTTCCCGTGGACGTTATAAATGCATATACCAAGTTGTATGAAAATCGTATTTGAGTCATCGCGCGTACACACACACACACACACACACACACACACACACACACACGGATAGTTAGACAGACAGACGGACAGAAAGACATAGAAATAGATAATATTCCTTTTCCTTGCTGAGGAATTGCCTATTGCCATTGACTAAGTAAGTAAGTTATCCAAGCATGCTTTCTCCACAGAAAAGAATACTACGATTGCCTACGGGAACTTCATTTTTCTTAAAAACCACTTGTACACGAACAATCTTTTTCCGTTTCTAGACTCGGAGGCTCGCAGAGCTGTTAGAAACCAGAATAGCACGGGACTCCCTGGAAAGTAGGCAGTCCCGCACACCTTATGTCAACAAACACGAGACCCATGCCATGGAGGGGACACGTTTAGCTTTCCTTCGCTAACCGGAAACTGCAACAAAGAAGTGTATATACGATCCACCCTCCCTCTCAGCGCTTCCGGTCAAAAGTTTCGCGAATCAAACCTCGTACAGATGTTCACCGATGAGGGCTAATAGGCTCTACTGCAATAGGATACTAACAGTTTTTAGGCACGTGCTCGTCTCGGCATTGCAAAGTGCCTACTAAATTATATACAATACTTAGTAAAGCCATGCAAGGAATATTAATAAAAACGGCTCAGTAATTGAAATTTTCTACCATTTCAGATACACAAGGCCGAAAATTTTATTAATGCGAAATTGTCTAAAGAGAGAACTTGAATAACTGAAAATTTTCAAAGTGTTATAATGATGAATGTTCTGCCTGAAAGTAGAAAAAGGCCCATAGCGAAGCCATGGGATGATGACTACGATTCGTCCAAGGCTCTGTCAGGCAAGAGTGATATGAAGGAGATCTGCCATTGACTCTCGCGAGATGTTAATTTCAACGATTTTGCTTAAATCTTCTATAAACATTGAAGAATATGCATAGTGAATTATTTATATTACGAAAAGAGCTAATAAAACTTGTATTTCAAACATGAGACATCTATTAGGCTACATAACACAAGGACATATGCCTAAGAGACAACATTTCAAAGAACGCTAAACCTTGATGTCCTTTGCAGGAGACTTCACCATTGTTATATCGAGAGCAAGATGGAAATTTACAAAGTCCGTCACTTCTTCAGATTTAACCCTTCGACAGGCACGATTTCATATTACACAATAGCTCTATCCTAGACCCCACTTATCCCTAGTCAAGCAAATTTTAAAATATATCTGATTTAATTCTCTAAATATTCTCTGCTATCAATTCTCAAGTGCAAGGTCTCAAAATTCCTCAAGATAATAACGGACAACATCAAGAGTCTACATGTTAGCCTGCTTGCATTCTCCATCCGAATCTTCATCATATAAATGACTTCAAAGCTGTCGAAGAAATGAACTCCTGAAGATTGTGGGTGACATTTCTTGAAAGGAAACATTCCAGAGTACGACATGGGTAGCATTCATATCAAACCATCACAACGGGGAGCCGCCATGAATGAATAAGAGATCCACGTGTTCGAAGAACAAACAGCTGTGTCGTCACTTCCGGGCCGCAAAACAAAATCCTTGCACAAGGTAAGGATTCTATGAGCTGCTTTTATAGGGAAGAAATCAGTTGTCGGCACTGCTTGTTCCTTACACTGCACTTTCTCGTATTACTTCAGGGGGAGTGAAGAATTGTAAGAGGGGCAGCGTTAGTACAGTTCCTACAGAAACGCATTCACAGAAATGTGAAAAATGCTTCTTAATATTATTACAATTTTAAATATTTTCAAATTTAACAATATTATTTTAATTATAAAGTTAAACGTGTAAAAATATCAGAGAAACCAACAAGAAATTTGTATTTTTTATTATTATTTCAGCTGTGTTTATACCCCCTTCAGCTACGAGGCTATATCAGGAGTTCGGAATGTGGGTAGGGTAGGCCATGGAACTATTGGTTGTCAATTGTTTCTATTGTCGGTGTATTTAATGGAGTAAATTTCAAATGAAATTAATTTAAATGGATTACGATACAGGATGAAATGGTGAGGATGATTCATGGTATGTAAATATCCAATTCGGCATTTGCCTTTACGACTGGGAAAACCATGAAAAAGACCCATGTCAAATTTGCCGGCCACGGGATTAGAACCTGGGAATAGCAATTAAAGCATGAGATCTTATAAAAAAAATTGGGAGGCAACATCTGAAAAATTAATCAGTGGTACTCCTGAAGAAATGAGTAGGCGTACTGGAAACTCATGTAGCTATCACAAAAACTTCTGAAGAAGTGAACACAGAAACTCATCCAAGAGAATTCCTGAAGAAATGAATTACTGGAACACAAGTAAAATTAAATAAAAAATAAAAAAAAAACTCCTGACGAAAATAATCGCGGACACTCATGTAAAACTGAATCGGCAGCACTACTGAATCAAAGAAACTCAAGTACACTCGGTCATTGGGCATTTATAAGACATTTCCTCACAGGGTTCTTATATTTTATTTAAAAAGCTACAGACCAGTATAACCACAACCTTGAGACAAAATTATCACTCCCGAACGATCATGGAAGTGCATGTTTGACCTTTAATTTTTGGAGCAGCGATCAGTGTACAACCGAACCACAAGTGAGGAAATGAATAATGAGAAGTAATGCACAATTGAATCAAGAGAACTCCTGAAGAATTGAATCAAGAACGGTTAGGAAGGAACTGAATCAAGTTAAATTATGAAGTGAATTAGACGAATTTTTCAAGATGATCAGGACCGAGGAAAAGCTCGTAGATCGAATGACACTAAAAAAAAGAGAAAAACCTGGTAAACAATCATATCTCTTCAAGCGTTTCGCTGATGATATATATATATATATATATATATATATATATATATATATATAATTTAATAACGATGACGAACCACTTCGATTCAATTATTAATTCCCTTATTTATAAAATGCAAGTCATTTCGACTGATGCATCAGTTCCTTTGTTACGAAACGAGTGGCAAATTATGACAGAGCTATGAAAAGGATGTCTGTCGAAACACTCCAAGTCTTGACAAACATTTAGGGAGTATAGATGTAGGTTATTCAAACTCAGAAAGGGAGAGGGTGATCTTACCCTTGGCGCGTGAGATATGAACACAAAAACCCTTCTATAAACCCTATTGTATTCACCCAGGGTGCATAACAATATGACAACAACGGAGAATAAACCGTGAAATTTTCCAACACTCATGATAACTATTTATCTCAAATATAAGGGTTTTGATAAATGAATTATAACGCACAATGCAATTCTTAGAACACAATACAAGTCACTGCAGGAAGGTTATATATTCACATACTTCTGTTTATACTTAGAAATGAATGCAAGTGGAGTTTTCTTAGAATTTAGAACACATCTCTATTATAATGCCATGTATTATTAAGGTAATATAGATCATAAATAATACACAATCACCGAGCGAGGTGGCCTAGATGGTAACGTCTTGGACTCGGGAGGTCCTAGGTTCGAATCTCGTGGCCGGCCAATTTGACATGGGTTTTTGCATGGCTTCCCCAGTCGTAAAGGCAAAGCCAAATTGGATATTTACATACCATGAAGCATCCTCACCATTTCATCCTGTATCATATCCATTTAAATTAGTATCAGTTGAAATTTACTCCATTAAATACAGCGACAATGGAAACAATTGACAAGCAATAGTTCCATGGCCTACCCTATTGCACAGACACAGATCCCGAACTCCTGATATAGTTTCGAAGCTAAAAGGACAATAAACACTGCTGAAATAAACATAAAAATTAACAAAATTGTAGTTCATTATTGAAACTGACACGAACGCATCAAACAACGAAACAGATGAAGACAGATATGAAATTTGTTAAGGAAATTCTTTTTAAATTTATGACCTCAAATATTTTTAAAATATGTTTTCTGTTCACACAACTGCACTTTATTTAAAAAGAGAATGTTTGCCTAAGTTTATTGAGAATTAGCCGTAGTCAGAATTCTTTTCAACTATCACGTTTATCAATGAAACGTTTCAATTTATGGATTTATATACTTCATTATCTTCCTATTGGTCTTGTGTACTAGAAGTGTGATCTGTCTGACTAATGAACTAATAATATTAGTGAAGAGATTTTATGAGTAGTGTACAGGTAGGGGAAAAAAGCGGACCTACTAAAATATCTAAGTTGCCGATATTTTAGTAGGTCCGCTTTTTTTCCCTACCTGTACATACCTCTATGAAACAAGATTTTGTTAACTATTAAATAATATTATAAATTCTAATATTATTAACCAATATTATTAGCAAGTTCTATGAAACAGAGCCCAGGACACGAAATTATACTTAAGAGCAGAAGAATCCAACATACTTCTGTTGCCTACAGGAATAATGGAGTTGAAAACAATACCCACCATGACATTTTTATCAAAGAAATAACAACACAAAGGAAGTTTCTTATATAATCTAATCATACATGTAAAAGTAGCATGAAAAATTAAGAATATAACAGAACTGTAATCTGGTTTTATTTCAGAGCATCAAGACAATTATTGTATCCTTGAAGCTTTTTAACATCAATATTGCATGATACAATATTCTGTAATTAATTTTAACTCTTCATAATAAGAATAAAAACTCTTAATAATAAAAGTATAATTTATTTAAAATGGCTGCAAAGGCAGAAGCTGAAAGCCCGAATGCAACACTCACTATTTCGAGGGATTACAATAAAACAAAGAGAAGAGTGTGACAAAAGAAGAAAACGCAATGTGATAATTCTGGTTTCCATAGCAACTGGCACTTAATTACTTCTGCTGACAGATACGGTTAATTGGTCTGCATTTCTATGTAGCCCTATTATCTTCACTCTACAGATGCTATTTGTTTAGACGCATAAAAGCACAGTAGTGTTTGTTGTGTATTCCATATAGCGGGCAAGCTATGTAGGCTGCATTTTCCATATATTTATTTATATGTTTGAAACTTACATATTTCTCATTTATTAAGCGCCAGTACGGTATTATGGGCTTTTTCTTCTTTTTCTATCTTAAATTGACTTATATGATCCTAGAATATAGACCACAAGGGAAGAGAGAGAAAGAAAGGCCCATGAAGAGATGGAAGGACCAGTTTATTTGAGAGGACGGAACAGGTCGCAAGGCCTAATTCCTAATGCTGATGATTTAGTTGACTTAGAGTTATTAATTCATAAAGCGGCTATTAATGAATTAACAAGATAGGCCTCATGTAATTAAATTATGTTTTTTTGTATAAGGCAAGGGCCAAATAGAGGCCTGGTACTTATAAATTAAATTAAATACAAAAATCCAGCAGTTAAATATGATGAGACTAGTACGCCTGCGTTGAAGTATCTAGATTGCCACCAAGATTAAAATAGTCACTACTTTTTATGTTGGTACTTTAGTACCTTGAAAGCCATACTGAACAGGAGTTAATGATTTAACGTATATAATATCTTTATTAGGCTATTCTCTAATATTTATAGAAAAAATAGTGTGCAATACACGAGCGAAAAGTCGCAAGAGCTTCGTTTTCCAACTTTTCTCGCCTCTATTATAGACCGTTCTCCGCAATATACTGTTACAAAGAGATTACTTTCCAAGAGTTTTCTGGGGATAAATTACGTAGAGAGTTTTATTTATTTTTTCCATGAAAAGCATAGGCCTATCAGTGAATGCACAACTAATTTGATTACTGTGTTAATCTAATCAGAATACAGCATGGAACTGGCATTATTGCGTCTCTTATTATAACAGTTTCCACAGCTTGTAAGTGATAATGCTGTAGTGTCAACTACGCTAATTAGTACCACCCCAAGCTACCAGATAGCGCTGTTATCACTCCAACAATAGTTTGAATGCGAGACAGACACAAAGGTCAAATTAGAGCGGATGCTAATTGTGGTCATATTGTTTGTTTAGATAAGTGAGTGGGGCAGATAATCGATTCCGGAGCGAGGGTGTATGAGACGATGAACAATGGCTAGGAAGTGATGCGCAGATGTTTGTATTACCTGTGATTGCGTCAGATAACCAACTATTTCTGAAATCCCTCCAGTTACATGCCACCAGAACAGTCGCAGGAGCAAACGCAGTTAAAAAACATAAATAGGCTACTTTCAATTCGTGTTGATAAATTTCATTTTTCTTTTCTCCTACGAGTGATATAATTATGTTGTATGTTGTGCATAAAATAATACGGTCTATTCCCTCGAATTAAATGTTCTTGTTACAATATCAGCTCAATAGCTTTGTCATAGCCTATGTAAAATCTAAACTTGTCAATATAATAATAATAATAATAATAATAATAATAATAATAATAATATATTTCCAAAAAGAGTCTTTGGCTGTGGGAAACGTCAGTATACATTAGATGTCGATACAAAAGTCACATAAAAACTAAAAGAAACTAATAAATTACATGTTACACAATATTAAAAAATATGTACAATTACTGAATATGGGCAGATTTCAATTAATAATATAGAACATTAAGTGTTGAAATCTAGAGTGATAGGGAAAAAGCGAATAAGTCAAAAGTCAAAAGTTTCAGGTATGAAAAAAAAAAAACAATTTATTTCCACAGCATTGTTACACTATTTAGTTCAGTACACCAGATATTTTTACACAGTATCTTATATTATGTAAAACTATCTGGGTGGACTGATCTAAATATTGTAAAAATGCTGTGAAAATAAATCGTCACTTGTCTCTTCTAAAACTTTGGTAGGCCTATATTGACTTATTCGCTTTTTCCCTATCACTCTAGAAATGGATTAACGAATACAATAAGATCTTCTGGGAAAAGAAAGAAAAAAAAAGATCTGAAGATGGCGGAATAGCCGAAATATATTGTCCACCCCAAGAAATTAGAATTCTTAATGTTTTATAATATTGACAGCTATAAATTTTAGTAATGTTTTATAATATTGACAGCTATAAATTTTAGTAATGTTTTATAATATTGACAAGTATACGTTTTACATATGACAAAGCTATTGAGCTGATATGGTAACAAAGAACATTTAATTCGAGGGAATAAGCGGTATTATTTTATACACATTTATACAACTTTCAATTCGACTGGACAAGCTTTGAAAAAAGTTTGTACATTCATTCATTCATTCTACTTGAAAGTAGCTTTAATTTGCTATAGGCTTACAACAGTCTAATAACTGTGTACACATATTTATATTTTGACTTTTTTTAAAAAAAAAAAAAAAAAAAAAAAAAAACGTACCGTCCATGAGAAAACGTGTCATCTAAAGCAAGAAAGTTGCGAATTGCAGTAATTTTCTTCCTGAAATCTGATATCCTATTTTAAAGGATGGACTTCTGTCAGCATCATATCTACTTTTATGGACCTACATTGTGTGTGTTTTTGTGTACTTATATTGCTCTAGCTTATATTAGTTTTGTTATATTTTCCGTTTTTTTTTATCAAGGTAGTAATTTTAACCTTTTAACGCTCTGCATATAATATGATACGCACCTATGCCTGTCAAAGTTTCTTGGCTGTCAGTATAGTTTAAGTTTCCACACTGTTATATAAGCTGTCAGCTTATTCTAGATGAACTAAAAATCAAATACCCAATAATTCAAAACAGAGGACTGAACGATGGTCCACAGACATTTGCTTTATGTTTTCAAATTAACCACTGCTCTTCGCTCATTCGCCAATCGATGTAGATCAATAGGCAAAAGCAGGAAAAAACATTAGTTTATTAAAAAATAAACTACTTAAAAAAGATAAAATACATAAAATTAGCTAGAATTGAAATATTTTATGATTGAGTAATCAATGGGTTAAAAATGGGTATTTTATGTACATTTTTTTTTCTTTTTGTACATTTTTTATGATTGAATAATCTTTTACATTTGTACTGTAAATTCTGATTGAGTTACAAATGGTTTTTAATTTACAACATAACATTGTATTTAATTAACTTACGTTTGCAAATGTCTCCCGGGAAAAAAAGGGAACATTCTTGAATACATTTATTGAATGATAATAAACGGCTGACTAGCTGGTATTAAAGTTGGCAGTCGATAAATAATAATACAGTAACAACAACAACAACAACAACAATAATAATAATAATAATAATAATAATAATAATAATAATAATAATAATAATAAGCTTAGCAACTGACAATTTCAAAGTCAATGGGAAACGAGCACTCGAATCCAGTGACAATTGCAGGAACTTGGAATATAGTATTTAAAGCTAATATAAAATTGTACATGACAAAGAGCCGTAGCAGTGCAGAGATAAAAGAGAGGAAATGAATGGGGCTGGAATGTAGAGAAACTGGGCATTATGTTGTGGATGAATGGGAAATAGCTGAGGAACGCAGCCATGCACTCGCGCATGTAGTCACGGTACAGTTCCTTCAATTATATAACCCTGTCCGGATATGGGTGTAAAAGTACTTCTCTCATGTGTTCACAACATTAAATATCAATAAAACACAATACATGTATGTGCCAGAAAATGTATAGCAAGTGTCTTCAATATCCGTGAAATTCTTAACCAAGTTACTTATTTACTTTACTCAATGGCAATAGATAATTCCTCAGCAAGCTAAAGGGATATTATCTATTTTATGGGACCTGAAGGTTCATTGCCGCGCTTACCTGACCCGCCATTCAACCCTATTCTGCGCTAAGTCCATCCAACCATCCCTCGCAAATCCTATTTCCCTTAAATCTATCCTAATATTGTCCTCCCACCTACGTCAAGGTCTTCCAAGTGATCTTTACCCTTCGGGTCTCCCATTCAATACCTTTGAGATATGTCATTCCTCCCCCATGCGTGCAACATGTCCAGTCCATTTCATCCTCCGTGATTTAATAACCCTGATTATATTCGTTGAAGAGTATAGGCTATGAAGCTCGTCGTTATGCAGTTTTCTACAGTCCCCATTTTCATCTCTTTTAGGCCCAAATATTTTCCTAAGCACCCTGTTTTCGAACACACTCAGATTATGTTCTTCCCGAAGAGTAAGCGACCATGTCTCACATCTATATAGTATAACCGTCAGGATAATAGTCTTATAAATTATTATTTTTAGATTTCTGGACAGAGGACGACAAGATAACCAGGTAAGAACCCCTAATTTTGGGCTCGGAGGAAAGCATATGTTCAGCTGAGACATTTAGGGCAATGTGTTAAATTATCAAACTAGTGCATGGCAAAATTAAGGAAATAATGCATAATTACGATGTTTCGTTGATTTTCTTGTCTGGTCACGTACCGTTAGGATTTTACAATCAAACGCACAGTAAGTTAATTACATGATCATCAGCGAATAACAAACAAGAGAAAAATATCGCTGGAATGTTAGATGATTCTACGATTCCAGTGACAGATGATTGGGAATCCCGCTAAGATCAATATTCTATAGAGCAGGCACAACCTTCCAGTTTTTTCCCCTTAGATTATTATTTTATAACGCACAAACATTACTTGATCATCAGATATTAAAATCTGAAACCCAGGAAAAATCCACAGAACTTTTCCATCTCGGCGATAAAATATTGGGATTCCTTGCTGGTATCCAACATTCTGCAGTGTCGGCCACGCCTAGAAACAACTTTTCCCTGTTCCTTTACTTTATCCGATAAGGAAGATGAGTAATTGTGTGGCAAGTCGTGCGTCACATGCTGATAACAAACTGCGTCTTTTATTCCTTTATTGTGGTTCCAAAGCGTCTGAGACAGCGTGGAATTCCACCTAATCTCTCTCTTGCAAATGATGACCCGATTAAACTGTATAAAAAACTAGCAAATCATTTCACGGACTCGATGAACCAAGCAGGCGCAAAATCGGAAGTAGTTTTATGCTTTACAGTCATTGGCGATCAGGGAGTTGCTCGGTGATGCATCAGTGAACTCACCAATGAAAGGGAGTCCGCTGAAAAGCGTGCTAGCTGATTCGACACCGAAAGGACTTAAAATCTTCTGACAGAAAGTGTAATCCACAGTAATACAGGACTATGACTTGAAGCGGTGGGTAGGAAATGGTAAAAGAAAAAAACGGTGGAGAAATGAAGTAGATAAATGAAATGCTATTCAAGAACATGTAGACCTCTGAATACGTCTAGAATGTGACTGAAATCGATTTATGTAAATTAGAATAATTTAAATGACAGTGCCTAAATTAATGGTACAATATGCAACAAGCCTATAATGGAATTTATTAAGGGGAGCATACTGCTTTCGATGTTGGAAAATAGGTGAAGTTTCATTATTTCTTTCCTCAGCAATGAATTGTTCTGTAGCCTTGTAATCTGGCAATACTGCAATATGTTAATAAATGTTTGACTTATGAGGGAAACGGCACTTCAGTGCACAAAATTTGGCTGTCATTTTTAATGATAATTTCCCATTAATTGTAATGGTTAAATTAATTCTGAAAATAGTATGCAATTGCAGAACTAGTCAATACAGAGCATGCCAGATTACAAGGCTACAGAAGAATTAATTGCTGAGAAAAAAATAATGAAACTTCACCTATTTTTCAGCATCGAAAGTTGGATGCCCCCCCTTAAGATACGAGTAAGTTTATGAAAATGTTCATAGAAGTATTCCGTACTTTCATACGAGGCAATTCCGGCACACCGGCGACGGTCACAGGCTAAAGTAGCAGTACATCTCCGTCATTAAATACCCATACACCAAACAACCATACGGCTAATGCACAAATCTCATTCCTCTGGTTACTAAGAACCTAGTCAACATCAAAATAACTTCTATGCAAAGGACAGTATACTCATCGTTACCAGGGCCCGGATTCTGATGACCTAAAATTGTTTGAAAAATGACCTATAAAATGACCTTAAATTTGAAAGAAAATGACTTAATAATAATATAAATAATGACCTAAAGACTGATACTTTATTTATAAAAAAATTATTATTGTACGCAAAGTTGTAGACTAATTTGTACATAATTTAAAAAACTGTAAATGCAGAAATTATGTTGTAGGTCTAAAAACTCTGTTCATTGTTCTTGATTGGAGCATATTGAGAAGAGAAGTAAGAAAATTGGTTTAAAGTAGATCCTACAAAAATGCTGCATTATGGTAACCTAATAATTTATTTAAGTATTACCCGTATGAAAAAAAAGCTTGTAAATCCTACCTTATTTAGGATTGCAGTAAATTACTGTCAGGATACGAAGATTATTGAAAGTATACAAGTTAATATACTCAATGTAAATGCATGAAAATGACTATATAAGGAAGCAAACGACATGCAAATGACAAAATAATGACGTAAAATTGAAATAAATGCCCTAAAAATATAAAATTGCATAAAATGACAAAAAAGACCTAATAAAAATGCATTTCTCTAAGCTAGAGGCCATGATTAGGATTTATCTACAAGTTGGCAATGTCTATGCAGCATCAATAAAAAGATGACATGTCATTAGAATCCGGGCCCTGATCATTACATTCATTGCCAACCTGAATCCAAGGCTGAGATTGCTACATTAAATACCAATAAGGTTGGCGATTGTCTTTTACAAATGACCACACATACGGACCCAGTTGTTAATATCTTCCTTTCGGAAACCTGTTTAAGTAAACAACTTGTCAGTGATGAGGGAAATTAATCAGAGAATCAGTCTTTAAATTACTGTTATTTTCCCTCTCATTACTCACTGCAAGACAATGCTGGGCAGTGTTCATAATTACTTTCAGGTATTAACATATCACCCATCAGGACCAGGTGGTCACCGGTTTCGCTTACAGGTTCCTGTGCAGTTTACGTGGGAATACATTGTCCATGT
Organism: Ectobius pallidus; assembly: GCA_964059195.1. Classification (NCBI taxonomy): domain Eukaryota; kingdom Metazoa; phylum Arthropoda; class Insecta; order Blattodea; family Ectobiidae; genus Ectobius; species Ectobius pallidus. Next base: position 25,868,684 of record CAXKWD010000003.1, on the reverse strand, counting down.
CAGAAAGAGAATGAAGAACAAAGAGATACACGACAGCATTAATGTTATGCCAGACTAAGTGGAAGAGACATCTATAAGCCGGTGAGGTTACAGTCACAACCGTTTTTCACAGGTCACAGAATAATTATTTTCAGTTCGTGCAAGTAGCAGCGATGAGGAATAGTCCATTACGTAAGGAAGGATCTTAGGATAAGGGGAGATGCCAGGGAATTTTACCAAGGAACGTCTCTTCTCTAATTAAATATTTTGCAAAGTCTTGAATCTATTCTGAAGGAAATAATATACTCTTTTGACGCCCGAATAAACAAACTTATCTGGGAATATTATACGAGAAAATGACGAACACCGTTCTGGCCGGCCTGCTGAAATTGCGATTTAGCACCCTCTGATTTCCATTTGTTTGGTCCACTGAAGGAGGCATTACGTGGGAAGAAGTTTCAGGATAACGAGGATGTCAAGAAATTTGTGGGAAATTGGCTCTGAGACCCCGGTATAAAAAAGCTAGTAACCCGTTGGGACAAGTGCATAAATGTTGATGAGGATTATGTTGAAAAGTAGGAAAAGTCTTGTTTTGTAAAAATAAACGGTTTTTTCTCCAGGTCAGTTTGTCTATTTAATTATTGAATGACCCTTGTATAAATATGTAAAAATGTTAACTACAATAAAAAACTTTACTGCTTGCGATCCTTTATGCAATAGATAGATTTAAAGTGAAATGAAATTCTTTGCTATTCATTAAGACAATGCAGTGGTGTCAGAACCTGATTAACAGGATATATTAACTCTAGAGAGGAACACCTTGCTGGCGTTCCGATGGCTGGGCTAAGTATTTATTGTGCTGGGTTTGCGGAAACGCTCTGCTATTATGTAACGTAAGTGAGGAGGGTACAGACTCTATTATAAATATAGTTAGAAAGCGTAAAAATGAAGACATGAGGGAGACGCATCCGTGGTGCTCGCGAGGTGTGCTCTACACTGTTACCAACCTCAACAAAAAACCTAGCACCCCTGCAGTATTACTTCCTGTCTCCAAAAAAAAACCTTCGTAATTAACCTTTGTGTCATGAGAGCATGTCCTGATTCTTATTCTTAAAATTTCTTCACGACTTACGTGTGTAACGGATTTTTATTTTGTTTATTTTTTCCAATTTATCAGAGCCCTACTTTATAAAAGTATGTTACGCTGGTGGTAATTCAATCAATTTAATACAGTCTATAACTACAAATGTCTGCTGAGGTGTGAATAAATTCCATGAAGAGTTCATAACAGCAATGTTTTCATACTAGTCTGTGCAATGTTATACTGATCTGTGTGCATTTCATAAACGGGATAATCAGATATAATAAGTAGGGCAAGGCATTTAATGACCATAAAATAGTGAAAAATTGCATAGTAAAAAATGCATGTATGACTTCAAAATAGTGAAAAATTACACAAAATTAAAAAAAGACCAATAAATTTACCATTATTACTTATAATTAGTTTTATTTAAAGTAGTGAATTGCTAGAAGCAATTTATATATATGAATTTACAATACAAAACACGCTTATTTTGTTACTGAAGAGGTAAATAAATTTTTACTACTAGGATACCCTTAACGAAACAAATTCTTTCTGAACTGGCATGCCCATCAATTTGCCCCTAGCAAATTTAAAAAGGAAGAAAAAATATTTCTTGCATGCTACAAGACAAACTGCTATGGTGTTTACAATAAACCTGAATTAAAATGAACTACGAACACTTGGCGGATATTCTCAAATAAAAATGATGTTGAAAGTAATGTAAAAGCTCCTCTCTACCTCCACTGAAATATGTCCTAAAAATGCCGAAAATGACCTAAAAATTGACAAAAAATTACCCATCTCATGAAAATGACAAAAGTGAAAAATAAAGCAAAAAATTACAAAAACAAATCGCCCTTATTTAATCAATTATTTCATTAGGCTATATGCATTTATGTACAGTATATTCGAAGCTACGGAATATTTTAACCTACACATAAAAAAGATGCAAAATCATAAAATGCCTGCAATGTTAATTACCTGTTGGAGCGATTTCAACTACACTAAGTAGCCATCTTCAGCAACTCCAACGAGGTAATTAAAATTGCCTAATCATATTATTTTACATCACTACAAAATGGACAAAACTCAAGAAGAAATAAAATCAGGTAAAATGATGCAACAAAGTGCGAGAATGCTTTTGTTTATTCAGTGATAATTGCAAATATGATATGCAGAAAATAAGTTATTTTTGTTATCGATTTGAGAGTTAAGCTCCAGATCGATTCATTAAGCAGGGCTTAAGGACTTCCAAAGCTGTATATGAACACTGTAAAACAATATGTTGTAACAAGAACTGATTTGCATTTGATAAATTCTTTCTAATATATTACCGTAAAATAGGCACTAAATTGAGTATTACCCCGGTACCGGTCACCCGATTTGGTCCAATATCAATAGGCTTCTTTCCATGGACGTTATAAATGCGTATATCAAGTTTCATGAAAATCCGATAAAGCGTATTCGAGTTATCGCGCGTACAAACACAAGGAAGACAGATATTTTTCCGTCCCCCACACAATCTCATAAAGTACCATTCTGGCACTTAATATAATTTAAATTTGAAGTAATCTGATACCAAAATCAAGGAAGTTATTTTTACCATACGCACAAACATAATACATATTCTCACAATATATATGCCTATTCAAAGAGTAGTTCTCTAACATTAAAATAACAATACAGAAATTAAGGTTGCAGGAATCTTTGGCTGGCTTCACAAAAACAAAAAGGCGACAATAAAGTTGTAAATTTTCATAATAAAGAGCACAATTCGCCATCGCCCCAGGAAGTGTTATATCACTCTACACACATGGGTTGGAAAGAGAGAGTTTGCTGTTAATTCAAAGTGTTAATTGTTACGCGTTCCTGGATTTAGGTTAAAAACTTTATAAATGTAGCACGCCTGATGAAGACGAGAAGGAAAGCAGACTGGGCGGGCAGGAGCATGGTAATTAGTAGTGTGAAGCACAGAGCAGGTCTTCTATTATGTTATGTAATCTACACCGGCTATTGTTGTTGTTAAAATACACGGATTCTTGTAAAAATATCTGAATTGTAAGCGAAAATGACCTGAATTACCTACAGTAGATTGAAAAAATGTGACATTACGGAAATGAGTAGCAATCCAGTATACACTATTATGTTCACATATCCGCAAAGACGTCCTCTGTTAGAAAGTCTTAGGGAGCCATCAGTGTAGACTTGAGGGTAGAAATCAAGATGAAACTTAAGAATTAGAGCATAAATCATTTCTTCAATTCATATGACTAAAATAAAATAAAAAAAATATATATAAGCCAACAGGTTTGACAATAATTTTTCCTTAAGAGTGCTGTAAATTAATTTTAATTCTGTATTCTTATGATTTTAAAACATACGCAATAAATGTGAACGACACTTTTATGAAAACAAATAGTAGCCTACCAAATTATTTCTCGGAAATGTCCTACAATTGAAAATTTGCAGTAACATCACCTAGAAAAATGGGTCTTGTTATGTGTGGACAGAGAGGCGATGGGCTTACCACCTGTTGCTCTGCCCTCTTTCGGAAAATAAGCGTAACAAAATTCACATAGACAACAGAAACCTCCACTTGGAGGCTCTTCGCCCCAACATAGGGGATAGCCTATAGGATACCAGATACAGATACAGATACAGATACGGTTGGACAAGTTTAAAATGAGAACTTTTTAAAATTCTGATCTTCTTCTTAATTAAGCATTCATTAATTTTGAAACCTTACTTTTCTTCACATAGATATGTATTACTATAAGCTAATATTCTCACTTACTTTTTAAAAGGACCTCCACATAGATGAGATTTAGCGTTTGAATGCTGTGATTGGTCCCAGATCCGATCCAAGAGAGGACAAATTTTCAAAAGGTGAATTTCTTGAAAGCCCTGCAGATGGTAATTGGGCAACAAAAGATTTTTTTCTCATACTTGCACATGTATTTGTGACGATGTACTCTAAATTCATTGTCATTTGATCGACTTATTTAGGGCCTAAACAGATGATCAGTTTTGTTATTAATAGAACAGGCGATGAAATGTTACGCGAAAAAGGTATCAGATAAACGTTTACGCGGCGAAGTATTCCGAAAACGTGCCCTGACCCCGATCGCCTACTATAAATACACACAGACGGAACGGAATTCGATCCCGGGTCTCAGCTGTGGAGGCGAGCAGTACAACCTAGGCCATGAAACGACAATTACCATAATGTGGCAACCTTCGTACATTCCAAAAATCCTGTACGAGTCATGAGTGTGCCTTAACATCTACCTACAGGGTGTTAACGAATAACACCGAAATATTTTACCTGTGTATAGAGGAGACATAGACAAGCAACTTTTATTAGGAGACTTTTGCTCTATGACGTAAAATGTGTAAGATACAGCGTGTTAGAGTCAATACAATTTGGAGCTCATAAGTCAATAATTAAGCGAAATAGGGTTAAAATTTTCATTAAATTGACTTCACGCCTTCTTGGTGATCAACAAAAACCTGATTCTTAAGCATTCATCAACAGCTATATCATAATTTAGTGTTTCCATAATCCACAAAATTTACAGACATAACTGGCAGTCACTGCATTATTCTTTTTTTTTTATTCATAACTACTGACTACAGTGTTAACAACGAAGTTCCTTTCTTTTGCATTTTTTCAAATGTTAGAAGTCAGTGGTGGCCATGCCCTGGGAGATTTTATTCTGTAACAGGAAAAATTGAATCCATATAGCAAAAATCTCCTAATAAAAGTTGCTTTTTTATGTCCTCTCAATACACAGGTAAAATATTTCGGTGTTATTCATTAACACCCTGGTATGTATAACTAATAACTGCCTTAAATGTACCAAGTAGACCTATGTACTGTACAAGTGTTGAGGGAACTCGCGTGATTCGTGACAAACAGGTGTCACGTGATCTATCCTTCGTGAATAATTAAGTTTGAAGTCAGTCAGATCTAGTAATTAGCAACGATATCCACATTGCTCTTGCTGAAATCCTACTGTCTGTATCGTACGAGTTCAAGGTACACATCTTCTACTGAAGCTAACAGAGGACAGACGTACAGAGGTAACACACGTAGACCTAACTGAAGGAAACATCAGAAGTGTTACAAAATTTGTTGCATGCTTATTAAGGGGGATCATACACCGCTATCGTATACCTAAGATAAAATTTCGTTAAGACAGTGATACATTCCATATTTACTTACTTACTTACTCAATGGCAATAGACAATTCCTAAGCAAGCTAAATAAATATTATCTATTTTATGCAACACGAAGGTTCATTGCCGCGCTTACCTGAGTCCGCCATTCAACCCTATTCTGTGCTAACACCATCCAATCATTCCTCTCAAATCCTACTTCCCTTAAATATATCCTAATATTGTCCTCCCATTTATGTCTAGGTCTTCCAAGTAGTCTTTTCCCGTCGGGTCTGCCATTTGAGATATGTCTTTCCTCCCCCATGCCTGCACATGTCCAGCCCATTTTATCCTACGTGATTGAATCACCTTTACTATATCCAGTGACGAGTACAGGTTATGAAGCTCGTCGTTATACAGTTTTCTCCAGTCCCCATTTTCATCTCTCTTAGACCCAAACATTTTCCTAAGCCCCCTGTTTTCGAACACTCCCAGATTATGTTCTTCTCGAAGAGTAAGCGACCATGTCTCACATCCATATAATACAACCGGCAGGATAATCGTCTTATAAATTTTTATTTTTATTTTTAGATTTCTGGAAGAGAAGATAAGAGTTTCTGGACTGCAAAAAAACAAGCATTGCTTGATTTTAGCCGACACTTAACTTCTACCTTAATATTATTTATTTCTGTAATTACTGCTCCCAGATATTTGAATTTCTCCACTTTTTCGAACGATTTACCAATTATTCCGATATTTTGCAACGCTTTACTTTGACGTGCAATGACCATATACTTGTGTTTTTATACTATGCGTCGTATTTGCATGACATTTTGTACAGTAATAGTGTAAATCTTGCTCTTCAATATGAAATATAAGAAATTTATGTATTGTATGAAACCTAGTAGTGTGGGAATATACTTTTTAACTTTTTAAAATAAAATTATATCACGAGAAACATGATTTGATGAAAACGATTAAGTTAATAAGCTTACATTTTTGTCCCGCAGTATCTAAGATCTTAGGCTAGAAGATAAACCACATTCAAACTTTGCAGGTGCAAGTCAGATAACTTTACAATTTTTTAAACTTACATTAACAAAACTAATTAAAGTTCCACTGCATATACACACTCAATTCTACTGTTTCAGAATACGGCACAGGAATGAGAATGTTAGAGGGTGTCTGAACTTGGAATAAGATTCATAACCTAGCAGAATATCATTTATTCACGCTCTTCATTGCAAGTGCAGTAACTGCCACGCCTGTTAAATATATTGCACTTATTCTTTCAGTCCTGAGGGCAGGTTCCAACAGGTTGAGTCTTATCCGTGAGAAATAATGTTTACTGCGCTATTAACGCTGCATGTGCTGGAAATAATGAGACAGAACTGGTTTATATCCAAATTTCAAGAACATGTAAGCAGACCTTAACACCTGAGAACGTGCTAAAACTCACAGCTTGTTTCCTGCTCGCGTTAAGATGGGTACTTCGCACTGCAATAATGCAAATAAAGAAATCACTGTCAAGTTCAGGTGTTACCACTACTTTAAAAAAAAAAAAAAAATTCAGCTGTGTTTATACTCCTTTCAGCTGCAAGGCCATATCAGGAGTTCGGTATCTGTGTCTACATAGTAGGGTAGGCCATGGAACTATTAATTGCCAGTTGTTCCTATTATTGGTATATTTTATGGAGTAAATTTTCAAATGATATTAATTTAAACGATACAAGATGAAATGGTGAGTATGATTCATGGTATGTAAATATCCAATTCGGCATTTGCCTTTACGACTGGGGAAACCATGAAAAAAACTTCCATGTCAAATTGTCCGGCCACGGGATTTGAACCTGAGACCTCTCGAATGCGAGTCCAACACTTCATTTTATTGTCGCCTTAATAACAGTCGAACAGGCAACAGTAAATCCCACAGGAATTCAAATTATATTTTGAATGCAATCTATGTTTATGTATAAGGAAAAGGCATGGCAATCTTTCTACAAAATCTACAAAAAAAGGGGGGATTGGGTGGTATAATTTTTACCCGTACGAAGGACGGATAGCCGGATAGTATTAGATATTTCAGTACAACAGAAGAATTGTATCCCACATATGAAAAATAATTTTATTCTGGGACTGTACAAAAATTAGTTTCATTAGCTCTCCCCAATAGGCTACAGGAATTCCTTTTCTTGAAGATGAAGAAGATGTTTAAGAAATATAGAATGTATTCAAATAAAATTTCTCCAGCTTTTGGAATCTTGTATCTTTAAATGGTATACTATCGAATGCCTACCAAAAGAGCTTATATTATTCATCAATACATTCTCATCTATCCTATATGTTGTAAAAAATTGGAAATTATTCTGGTAAGTTGATTTAAAATACAGCAATTCGTAATTTTGTTTGGCTATTCGATATATACGGAAATAATACCTGAATAATGTTGGTAAAACGTCAGTCATTTTTTATATATTTTAAAAATATTACACGACCCGAATTTTATGTAGACTTTGTGACCATTTTACAAGAAAACATAAACACAGCCAGAAAAAGTCTACTATAGATACGGATAGAAACAACTAAATATAAATTATTTAATAGTTATAGTGAATTGCCTCTCGAAATTCAACATTTAACCATTTTTAAATTGTATAAAGACAATAGGCCTACTTATCGCCTGCTTTGGAAGAAATATAAAAATGAATTATGTATGTTAATAGTCTCTTTAAAGATGTGGAAATTTCTTTCTTTGTATAATGTTTGCCAACAGATTAATTAACTTTATCATCAGTCTATGGACCTATGTATTTGTCAATAAGGTTGGCGCATAAAGTCATTTCATTAATAAAATTAAGATTAAAAATAAATACATAAAGCTAGGCACATTACCTTTCCATATCAACATATCCTCTGGAGTATTTGTAGCCAAGTTCCGGTACCAATCCAATTCATGGGGCGTCAACTTGGACGTCAGTTCAACACTTTTACACAAAAATAATCGGAGCAAACTGGAAGTCTTGCCCAATGTTTATTGTCAAGTAATTCAAATGAAAATGCGTTAGTTCCGGCTAAATTGCGAGTTCACGTCCACACTTGGAAATCACACCACTGACATCATCGAACACTAATACAGCTGTCGTTCCTCCCTTCCTGCAACACGTGTGGGGAGTGAAATATCCCTCCTTCAGATGTTGGCAATAATACGAGAGGTCAGAGTAACTCCTCAGACCCTGCGTCGTAAGGAAGGAAGTTTATAATTCATTCGTGCAAGGAAAAACGTGCGAACAATTAATAAACATCTTCAATGGGGGAAGAATTGCGCGAAATATAAGTTAGATATGGACTTTAAATAGAAATGGAAACTGAATTACATGAGCATAAATACTTCCTAAGCTTTGGCAATAAATAAATGTTTAGTTAAATAATAATAAAATAACTAAATAATAATAAAATAACTAAATAAAGGGGGAAACATGATGAAAATTTTAAATTTTATTATCTGACAACTTACTCTACCGAGTACAGTAGAAATGTAGGGCAACTTATTTCAAACGCTAGGAATAAAAAGTTTTCAATTTCTGTCCAGTTTAACTGTTGTTTTTATTTTTTTCTGCAATGTAGTAAGCTACTTAAGAAAAATGGGCGTATTCAGTGTTTTCTGTGCAGTCCGGCATGGGATTGTATATTGTGCGAAATTTTGAGTTGCTTAAATCATCGCGGTATAAGGAAAATTATTCATTCTTATTCTTTTATTTTATTTTATTTTATTTTATTTTAAGACCACTGAACTAAAACATTACACAGTAGATTAATGTAATCTACATAAGAGAAATGGGCCTATTCAGTGTTTACTGTTTTCTATGCACTCCGGCTAGGAATTATATATTGTGCGACATTTTGTGCATATCTTGAATTACTTAAATCATCACGGTATAAGAAAAGTTTTCAAATTCTTATTTTAAATTTTATTTATAATTATTTTTAATGTTATTTAATTATTATTCTATATATTTGAGTCTACTGAACTGAAACATTAAAAGTAGATTCTTTGACAATCAAAGAAAACCCTTTCCTATATTGCCACACGGGCTGAGGAGTTACCAACCTAGCTGGCGAAGATAACGACGGTTTCCCAGGTGACGGCCAGTGCCCACACTCACAGAACACTGAGCAATCTGGAACCAAGTGCAACTTCTTCGCAATTAGAAGGAAAAACTTTCTCTGTTCTGCTAGAGATGACACTTCCGTGCCTGGCGATGATACGTCCGGGGGCAACCCCAGTATTTCAGACAATGTATCGATATCTAGACCTATATTTCTGGTGGAATCGATTTTATCTGGCATCGAAATCGGACGGCATGCGGACAGCCGAACATACAGAAATTAAACTGAAGTAAATATTTACATCCGGAAAATTGGGGGAAAACTGCAGGATTTTATTGTTTCTTCGATTCGGTCAACGTTATTATCTCTATGTGATGTAAATGCACACATAGAGAATAGTCAATCGGTAAATTCGAGATGAGGCTAACAAGAATGTGTAAGATTACCACTGTGCTAGTAGGTCGTCTGCAAATAATGTAAATGTTGAAAATCTAACATAAATAGAGGTTGAAGCGAGGGAGGAATGCCAACAAAAAAAAAAAAAATCTTCATTTTAAAAAGGGTACTTTGTGACTTCAAAAATAGAAGTGGTGCCACATTTGAAGGGGAATAACGGCATTTTTAAAATCCAGAAATAACTTAGAAGACGCTTCTCGTCATAATTAATTAATTAATTAATTAAGCTAAACTATACCGTCTAAAAAAGGAAATGACTACTAGACTCAATCTTTTCTTTAATCCCCAAACCAAATTATTATTTTATTTTAATTTCAAATAACATTATTAAGCGTTGGCCTAAAACTTAAAATACAACCTAAGCCATGCAATGACATAGTTTTCAACAATTAGCATACTTCTAAAACCTTTCAATATTATTCATAACCAAATTAAAGCTATTGTATTTTCATATAACTTATGTGAAAATGTATCATCGAAAATAATATTAATAATTAATATTAATAATATGATTCAATGCTATTTTACTTTTCAGAAATGTTGTGGTTTATAATTATTTTTCAAGATGTATTTAAAGTATTGTGATGAAAAAGATAATCAAGAAATAAAACTAGCCTGTACATTATCAACATTTACAAAACATGCACGATCATGTTAAATGAGTGGAAGATTGGAACAGAATTACAGCTGAAGTTCGACATTTGAAATGGAGTCACAAAAACAACGACTAAGGATAGAATCCAGGAAACTGAGGTTTTGATCAGGAAACGGAAAATCCTTCCACCAGAGGTTTCCTCCTCATTAGCTTTCGAAGAAAACGTGTTTGCGAAGGAAATTACGTTGCGTATAGTCTAGGTGCAAAAGCACTGTGTTTACAAATATCACAGGTTGAAGTAGTTCAAACGCTGTCTCTATAGAAGTATCGTATTTAATTGAGAAAATGGCAAAAATTGCTTTAAAAATACACTCTGGTGTATGTTAAATACTTTGAAATGTAACCCTTAAATTTGCAATATATCTTGTGGGATACAGTAGTTTGTCTAAAATTTCTTACAAAATGATGGGAAGAAATTGGAAGAAAATTTTAATTTCACGTGAAATTACAAAATAAACTATGGGCCTAATGATTGAGTTAAATGTTTTCTTCGCAGTCCGGAATGGGTTTGTATATTGCATAGATAAGTACTGTATTGTTTTAAAGAAATCATCTCATGGTACTTTAATGTATTTCCTGGTAGGCTATTTGATTCTATTTATATTTTGTGTTTGTGATTTAAGAAGATTGTGTAAGTATACTGAGTACGTAGAGGCTACCTCGGATGGGAAATAAAATAAAATTACCGTGGGGATAATGTCATGGATTCGCATTCTTTAAGATTACTAGTTCAGATCTCGTAGTAAGCCAATCTGTTTGGAGGTTTCAGGATTTCTCCCGATCACAAACTCGCGATTGGATTTTACTTACCACTGATATGAGTAATGATTAATTATCTATCACTGTGTCGTTGCGTCTAAAAATTAATAAATTAGTTAATGATAACAGAAATGGAACCAGCTGGAGTCTGATGGTAATGGGGAATGACAAATTATTGGATGATGCAATCTATTTGTACTAATTTGTACCTAAATAATGCATTGCTATGAAAGTACACGACAGTATAGGATAAATAGAGTCAACAGGCTCCAATGAGATTAAATGCCTATAGGCCTAAGACCATTTTGTGATCGACCCCTTAACGTTTGGTATACCGTTGTTGTGGGACGTAAATTAACTGTTTCATGGCCTAATATCGTTGAATTTTCCCCTCATTGAAGATTATGATGATGATGATGATGATGTTGATAACAATGATGATGACGACGACGACGATGATGATAATAATAATAATAATAATAATAATAATAATAATAATAATAATAATAATAATAATAATAAGCAGCCTTTCAGAAGCATATTCGTGTTAGCTTAACTTTGATGATCCCAACTTTCTACTTGAATGATAATTTAGTGCATTTTCCTTCTGGGAATGTCGCTTGGAGCTTTTGGTCATAGAAGATAAATGAACGAAATGACAGAAAAAATATTATATGAATAAGTAGGCTAAGTAGGTAATAAATAATATTTTCCAATTTCCTATGCAAACAAGGCAATAAACTCCTGGGGCTGGTGTCTTCTTACCGTGTCCACTGCGCCTGTTAATACTGCAACTTCTCTGTCACCTGAGCAGTGCGCAAAGAACCAGTCGTCAGGAGACAAAACCTCGAAACGTGTATTTACGTTGAGAACGTGACCTCGAATTTCGGGGTCGGATACAATACTTCCTCTACACATTATAGGCTACCTATTGTATGGACAGAAGAAGTAATACAAATCCACTTACGGTAGAAATTACGTTTTATCAAATGAAATAATTATTTGCTACAATTGTATCAGGTTACATTATTCGAATCTGTATCAGATAACAGCGATATTTCACAGTTATACTTTATAATGCATGGACAACAAGAACACAGAAAAAAAAAATTAAGCGAGAATATAACTCAGTGCAGCTAGAATAAAGGATACAGGGGATTCTATATATTGTATAAAGAATACTGTAGTAAAAGAATATACTTCAGGAACGTGTCTGCCGCCATGGGTGTATAGGTAGTATACTTGCCTTCTACCCTGGCGGTACGGTTCGATTCCCGGCCGGGTAGTGGGTTTTTCAGTAACGAAAAATCCCCAGGTTCAGGACTGGACATCACCCAGGAAAATTATAGGCTATATTAAAAAGCATTAAATTAAAGTCGTGACTACTAGAATAGGGTAGCCTATAGGGTATTCACAATATATCTATTAAGGTCGCAGTGTCGAGAAGCCGAAGGGATTACACTACCCCTCATTAATCTAATCTAATCTAAACTTGAGGAGTTGAAGGCAAACCATCGAAGAACTATTGTTTTTAAATGAGGATACAAGGTGGACACGGTATATTATATTTCATTACAGTATAACACCACCCTCATTGGAGAAAAATTAAGTGTATAATAAATTCAATAATGTCGATTTTTTTATATCCGAGACACAGTATCTTCATATGCTAGAAATATGACAAAGTTCACTATGTTTAAGTTTCATTAGACTTATGATTGCTGGAATATCTCGAATGTGTTTCTTTTTCAATATAATAACTCTCCCCACAAGCTTTATCACATCCGGTGTTTCACGCCTACGTCTCGGATAAAACTGTCTGGTAACAGCATTTTTATTAATATTTTATATCTTGTACAAGTACTGTTTGTAAAAGCCTGTAAAACAATTAGTTTTATACCGTGCGTTGTCTGGTAAAAATCTTTAGAAATTGAGTTACAAAATGTGAATTTTGCCCTCCAACGTAAATACATAGCCTACTTTAAAAAGGAAAGCGAGGAATTACGAAGGTAAATGACAGAGTTGATTTAGAAAAATATATACAATTATATTGAACAACTTGTATTTCCGGACTGAAGATGATGCATTAGCACCGAAATGCATTTCCAAGTAATATGCAGAGATCGAATGGAGTTTGCTGATAAGGGAATCAACATAAGATGAACATCGCTTCATAATACGCTACTTAATAAACATTTTATGAACTGAAACACTAATTATAAACAACTAAAGGGTCTTTAACCTAACTTCAAAACTTACAACTAATAGGCTATACAAACTTCTTATGTTAAGACCAAACTGTAGGCTATTTTTGTTTTTATTGTGACTTGTCTTCTAATAATTCCAAGTTGGTTATTAGCTAAAGTGTTTATAATTCAGTGGTTCCCAAAGTGGGGTCCGCGATGGTGTTTTAGGGGGTCCGCAGGCGGTTTAAAAAGAAATAGGATATCCCGTAATTTTGAAGTGCTTAACTTTGTTCCCCACTACTTATCTATGTGAAACAGCATTCTCCCACCTCACGTACTTGAAATCAAAGTTGATAAATGAACATGAAGTTGAAAGTGACTTAATATTGAAATTATCAGACAATAAACCTAATATTGCAGAGCTAATTAATCAAAAGCAGCTTCACTGTTCACATTAAGGAATAAACTCTGTTTGTTACCATCGATATTGCTATTTTGTCTATTGAATTTAATACATTTGAATCAAAGTATTTATTTAGTTTTTTTTTTTTATTTCAAATCCCAGAGAGGGTCCGCGAAATTTTAATTTTTTTCAAGGGGTCCGCGGACTGAAAAGTTTGGGAACCACTGGTTTATATGGTTTTAATTGTTATTTTAGCTATTAAGATGACCGCAACTTGTAAAACTATATAATAATTTTTACCATTATTAAGTGTCGATATAATACCAGCGACCCTATATAATATTGATAAGTTGTTTTTCAAATTAAATCATACTGTATGTCTACAATATATTTAATTTTTGACTATTACAGCTTATATTTGATGTCAACATTAGAAGATAATTCAACTATGAATTCACACAATAAAATTTCTGCACATATGTATATATTTATATAATAACAATTAATTATTGAATATCAAATATTATATTACAGATCCCTTTTCAGCATTCATATTTTTTTCTCTCTCTCCTAATACTAGTGCATAAGGTGGAAAATTTTCTCTTATTTACAAAGAATTAATAGCACTAGTGGAAAATGAAATTCATTAATGATTATATAGTCTGTTCATAGGCTATCAGAGTGCACGAAGTACACACTACCTCCAGAGAATAGGGGCTTGTTTCATTTCCACCACATGTTATGTAAACTTTTGTTCTCTAAACTATAGACTTAGACTATAAAAAGTTTATAAATAACTTTCACAGCCCCACTTACGTAACTGGGCGATGAGAAAATACGATGTTAATCTTCATTACGTAACCAACACTTTCAGACCATGTAACCGTAAAACACAACAACTAGCGTCTTCTCTTTAATTGTTTAACCCACAATTCCAGTAATTATTATGCGGATTGCTATCAGAATCACGCTCGCCAAAAGCCTTTGTCTGAGCAACCATGGTTACAGTGCTAGATTGCCTTATTGTTAGTTCTAAATACAAGTTAAACAGAATGATGCAGGTATTAAGGAAGAATTTAAAAGGAAAATTAAAACAATGCATGAATCAGTCACTTCCGAGAAGAGACTTAGCCTATATGGCTGGATTACTTATATGTCATACGGAATATACTCGTAATATATTGTCACACGTTACGTATTATTAATTTGGGAAAAGTCAACAAAAATATTAGTAATTATTACAACCTGGTATTATAATTTATTTTTCATAATAAGGTAATAATAATAATAATAATAATAATAATAATAATAATAATAATAATAATAATAATAATAATAATGCCAATTCGAGGAAGTTCCTATAATTCACGGAAATCATGAATGAAAAGTATTCAGAAAGACGGAGGAAATACAGCAAAATAATTAAGAAATTCTAGGACTAGATGGAAATATTAACAGACAAACCAATTGTTTCCGGCGGTCTAAGTCAATGATGATTGTAGTAATGAATAATAATAATAATAATAATAATAATAATAATAATAATAATAATAATAATAATAATTAATAATAATACTAATAATAATAATAATAATAATACAGATAATAAAATGTTAGGAAACGTATTTACATTTTACTTTACGATATGTCTACATAGACTATAATTATCCTAAAAGGAGCACAGACCTAATCCTGTTTGTTAGAATGCATATCCCTTTGAAAATGTACATCCTAAGCCTCACTATCCACTAGCTATCGGCAGAAAATGGCACTGTAACAAGACAGAAGCTACAACTTTACTTGTCAAGTAGGATATTTTCTTACTTATTCAGAACTTAAATGTTGTTATAAATGTAATACTTGGAATACTAATTAGTCGCAGAAAACGTATTTTATGGTGTACTTCGAAAGTAACATTGACAAAACCGTTATCAATTCTAAGTTATATTCTGTACCCCAAGACAAAGAGCTTTTATATCACCGAGAATCGATATAAAGTATCCTCAATTTGAATTTACAGGCTGTAGCCTCATCAAATCTAGAATACTTCATGTTTCGGCCAACATATTTTGACATCGATACCTTCAAATGGTATCATGGGAAGTTTAAATTACCCGAAGGAATATAATGAAACGAATAGCCTAAGCAATTATATATCTTTCTTCATTTACTCTCTGGATGCTGTAAGATTCTACCAACAGAATTTCAACTTTGTATTCAAACACGGTAACACATAATAAATGTAGGTATTTTTTATGTTTATGAATAGAGAAAATTTTAAGTTCTTCTATAATAGGTGACTGTCTTGGTCATTTATTTCATTTGAAAATAATTACGTTTTTTTCTGTGTTTCTTACACATCGGAAAGTGTTTTTACTTTTAAGAAAAGAATTCTTTAAAATAAAATAATTTTGTAACAAACTTTTCAGATTACATTAACCTTATTTATGAAAACTATGTGAAGATGAAATTAACCGTAAATATCATTGCAGAAATACTTTGTTACTGCTGTAGGTATTTTCTTAACTCTAAAGGGAATATAATAATATGACAAAACCGAAGTATGCAATAAAAAAAGACCCTTTGAATTCTTGCCCATGTGTTGCTAAGAGCGGTAATGAATTGTTTTCTGCCACCTGTTGAGTTACATGTGACTTCCTTTTGTGAGCAGATTCTTATCGAATACAGTGACTCACCAGCTACAGGCAGTTTGGAAGCAGCCGTTATCTACAGATCATAAGCAGAACCCGGATTTTGACATGTCATCTTTTAACTGGTACATCATGGACGTTGCCCACTAGTGCAGATATTTGATCATGAGTCCTAGGTTATAAGAATGGTAATTTTTAGGGTCATTTTGGTGATTCTCCCAACCTTTTATTTTTATTTTTTCATTATTTGGTCATTTTTGGTCGTATTATGGTATTTTCCCCATTTCATATTTTAGATAATTAAAAAAATCAAAGTCATTATTTTCTCTTTTCGTGTTATTTCTTGCATTGTATAGTTTTGTGCATTTAATTACAATTAATATTATCGGAACTCTAAATAAGCATAAATAAATAAATTTTGTTAAAATTTTAATTTAGATGTAAAAAGACGGTGCTTCCTGTTTGCATTTAACAGTATGTAAATAACTAATTACAAGCCTATAATTGTGTCAACAACATAAATGTAGAATAGGCAGAAATCTGAAGAATAAACTAGCATTTTGGGTAATCTTGGTTAGTTTTCTGGTCTCTCGTAATTTCACTTAGGTCATCAAAATCCAGGTCCTGATGATAAGCTATTTTACAGTCAAAATTCGCCAAACTAAAGAAGAAATTAATTCCTTAGCAATCTAGAATTCCTACTCCCAGGCGACTCTATCGCCAGTTCCCCATAACCCAGCTTCCCTCAAATCGTACTCGAGATTTATTTCCTAAATACTTTTATGTTTCCACGTTTCGTCGCTATCTTAACGATTAGTTCCAACGTACGCACGCGCTCTCAACAAGATCCGGTCACAAAATTCACTACTTAGTGTGCCTCACAGTACTGCATATGACATAACTTGTCTGTCTGTGAGGTAGACCATTAAAGGCAATCAGTCATAGGAGAGAGGTTCCATCTGGCGATTTGAATTTAACTCCAACTTAGCTCAGTTGGTAGAGCATTGGCGCGAATATCCAAAGTTCCTGGGTTCAAGTCCCAGTGCCGGAGGAATTTTTCTCCTATAATATTCTCATTACGTATGAAGTTAATTGAAACACAACGTAAAAAAAAGAGTGCGTGGAACGCCACGCGACAAAAATAAAACTTTATTTAATTTTTTAATTTTTTAATTTTTTCAATTTTTGATTAATGGATTTTTTCAATTTTGCATTATTGGACTTTTTAATATTGGGTTTTTGGACTTTTTAATTTTGGATTTCGTACTTTTTAATTTTGGATCTTTGAATTTTTAATTTTGGATTTTTTAAATTTTCTATCTTTGAATTGTTTATTTTTTGATTTTTTAAATTTTTTATTTTTAAATTTTTGATTTTATGATTTTTAAATTTTTAATTTTATTATTTATTAAAGTTTTTATTTTTGGATGTTATAATTTTTTTTTTTTTTTAATTTTGGAAATTTGCATTTTTTAATTTTGGATTTGCGCGGTAATGAACCTCCGGGTTCCATAAAATAGATAATATACCTTTAGATTGCTTAGAAATTGTCTATTGCCATTGAGGAAGTGAGGTCTGAAAAATTTCCTTTGATTACTCCTAATCATTGAGTTGATTGTTTTCTGTGCAGTCCGCACCGAAACAAGTAAGTGATTTCGTTCGGTTTTGAGTGTGACTGATTTCGTGACTGATTGTGACTGATTTTCCCGATTTACCCTCTACGTCCACTAAAGAAGTTTTACTTAAAAAACAACATACAACGGTATTATATTACACTAAATAATGATTATATAATAATAATGATTATATAATACTGACGATTTTTTTTCCTGTGTGGACTTTAAACACCCTGTACATTATGGAAGTTGTCATTGTACTTACCGTCGTGGAGATAGCCCGACGCGTTGCTCGCAGGCGTCGGTGTGACGGCAGAGGGCGGGTGCGCGCCGCCACTGCTGGATCCTGTGTTGGCCACTTTTTGTTCACCTCCTGAAAGGCTGTGGTAGCCCCCAAGGAACTCGCTGAGGTCCGGGACGCATACAGACTCGTACAGGTTTGGGGGAACGTTCTCCAGAGCTGAACGCTCCTTCTCCACGTCTGAAACAAGAACACATTGATCTAGCAAATGGCAAATAGATGGAGTAACATTTCATTATTGGAATGATTTAGTTATTATCAAACTATCCCAATCAAATCATGTTCTGTGGAGGGAAATACGTCCAGAGTGCATAGCCTATATATATAATTGAAAACGGGTCTAGATATTTAAGTATTATGTTATGTGGTGGTAATTATTACATTATGTTTGGTAATCGTAGCAATTTATTTCCTTAAACAATAAATTAGCTACAGAAAAATAAAGCTAAAAGACTCGCGAACGAAATTATCCAAAATAATATATAAATTAACAAGTCGTTATACTATTGACAAAGAAAAACTGAAACTTGGCTTCTGGGAGAACTGTATAGCAGGTTCTGAACAGTTTTCCGAAATACCTAATACAAGGGAAGAATACTGACCATCAATTTCTAAATATCAAAACAATACCAAAATAAACTTCCAATAGTAGCAATCTCTTTAGTCATAGGCCTTAGAGATGGGAATCTGTTACTTTTTTTGGAACAGTTACGTTACTGTTACAGTTACACGAAAGTAACTGTTATTTATAACCGTTACCTGTTACTTTTCTTGTATATTACGTAGTTAATCGTCAGATCACTTCCCACTTGTAGGGGAATGCCCTTTATCTCCCCCCCCCCCACAACGGTTATGGACGTAGCCAAGGCTGGGGCTCTAGGGAGGGACCCCCGAAATAAAAAACAGTTGTAAAATTAAGCTTTCAATTAGGGATGATAATCGATAGTTAAAATATCGAGGTTAAAATCGGAGATAACCATCGATATGACGATAATATCGGCCTGAAAACATCGATGTATTTAGACAAAAAACATCGATGTATATTTAAAAAGGGCCATGGTATCAGAAAATTAGGCAAAATTCATAAATAAACAGAAGAATTTCCATGAAAGCAATCGATGTAAAAAATCAATGTTTTGGGAAATTAAGCTCCTGTAAATAAAATTATATCGTAGAACCAAGGTAGCCTATTAATCTTCTTTTTGTTACAAAAACATCCATGTCGGGGAGAAACATCGATGTAGCAAAAACATCAGTTGTTTTCCATCGATGTAAAAAACATCGATTATCGTCATGAAAATAAACTTTTTGGAATTTTCCTGTGGTTTACAGCCTAAAAGATATAAGTATACAAAATTTCTAGTTTCTAGCTCATGTGGAAGTGGGCAAGCATTCATGTCAGTGAGCGAGCCCTTTTTTCGGAGGTTTTTAGGGCTAAAAATATAAAAACTACTTTTTGGAATTTTCCTGTGGTTTACAGCCTAAAAGTTATATGTGTACCAAATTTAAAGTTTCTAGCTGTAATGTCAGTGAGCGAGCCCTTTTTCGGGGATTATAGTGCTAAAAATTTAAAAAAATACTTTTTTTGGAATTTTCCTATGGTTTACAGCCTAAAAGCAATGTGTGTACCAAATTTAAAGTTTCTAGCTCATCTGGAAGTGGGCAAACAGTAATGTCAGTGAGCGAGCCCTTTTTCGGGGGTTATAGGGCTAAACATTTTTAAAAATTACTTTTTTTTGGAATTTTCCTATGGTTTACAGCCTAAAAGCTACATGTGTACCAAATTTCAATTTTCTAGCTCTTCTGAAAGTGGGCAAACAGTAATGTCAGTGAGCGAGCCCTTTTTCGGGAGTTTTTAGAGCTAAAAATTAAAAAAAAACACTTTTTGGAATTTTCCTGTGGTTTACAGCCTAATAGCTATATGTGTACCAAATTTCAAGTTTCTAGCTCATCTCGAAGTGAGCGAGCCCTTTTTCGGAGGTTTTTAGGGCTAAAAATTAAAAAAAAAATACTTTTTGGAATTCGCCTGTGGTTTAGAGCCTAAAAGCTATATGTGTACCAAATTGAAAGTTTCTAGCTCATCTGGATGTGGGCAAACGTTAATGTGAGTGAGCGAGCCCTTACTCGGGGGTTTTTGGGCTAGAAATTAAAAAAAAAACGTTTTGGAATTTTCCTGTGGTTTACAGCCTAAAAGCTATATGTGTACCAAATTTCAAGTTTCTAGCTCATCTGGAAGTGGGCAAACATTAATATCAGTGAGTCAGTCAGTCAGCCGTGTAGCTTTATATTATAGGGATTTTATTATTAGTAGTAAAATTATCAATATTATTTCGAATAATTTACTACAGTTATTGAATTCACATTTCATGCTATATACCCACATTCTAAGTTTAAATTGTCCAGTAAAGGCAATATCGTATTTTGATAAATTTTTAAGTGGTATGTAAAGCAAGAAATATATATGAGATCAGACAGCATGAATTCTATGCATGAACTCTTGACGCCCATTAATAATTAAAAAAATAACTTTTTAAATTTTTTTATTTTTTTATTCTTATTTTTATGTAATTTTTATTTTTTAATATTTTTATTTTTTGTTTTTTATTATTTTAATTTTTTATTTTTTAATTATTTTTGTTTTAATTAAGAAAATAACTTTTTAATTTTTTTATTCTTTATTTATTTTTTATTCTTTTTTTTTTTTGAAATTTTAATTTTTTAATATTTTTATTTTTTAATATTTTTATTTTATTTTTTGTTTTTTTATTATTTTAATTTTTTATTATTTTTTATTTTTTAATTATTTTTGTTTTTCAAATATTGGAAGTAACAGATGTAACGGAACGAGGCGAAAGTCACGGATAAAACACTTGTAACAGAAATATTAGAATTAACTGTAACAGGTCAGAGTAACTGGAGCAGGTGGAAATAACAGTAACGGGTCCAAATAACTGGAGCAGGTGGAAATAACAGTAACGGGTCCAAATAACTGGAGCAGGTGGAAATAACAGTAACGGGTCCAAATAACTGGAGCAGGCGAGAGTATCAGTAACAGGTCAGAGTAACTGGAGCAGGTGGAAATAACAGTAACGGGTCCAAATAACTGGAGCAGGCGAGAGTATCAGTAACAGGTCAGATTAACTGGAGCAGGTGGAAATAACAGTAACGGGTCCGTGTAACTGGAGCAGGTGAAAATAATGTAACGGGTGTAACTCTCGACACGTTACTTTGTTCCAGACCAGTTACATTCGCTCGACACCGACAAATTTCTCAACGCAACTAATAATAACAATAATAATAAGTAAATAAATAAAATAAAAATAAAAATAAAAGTATTAAAAAAACCCTGAGAAAAAGGAGAGCTGCTGAGAAATTTGGAGAAACTATACAGAATTCTTATATATTTATATATATTTACACGCTAGCGGCCGTAATTTTGAAGATATTTGAACCAAATTTTATTATGTTATTTCTAGGCCCAATAGTTAATGAGCAAAATTAGCCCAAGGGGGGGGGGTCGTGGGAGGGGGTTAAATTTTGAAAAAATTATATCTCGGCCCCTATGAAGTATAGAGAGAAACTTTGTTGGAATAAATTAGAGTACTCCCTATGGAGTTCACAGTGACAGTAACGATTCGGGGGTTTTAGGGGTACGAGTAGGGGTGGGGGATGGAAATTCGAAATTTTTGAAACCACGTCTTGTGGGGTATCGTTGAAAAGCTCTTGATGAGTACTCTACAAATCAATACCTAGTTTCTCGATAGCTCTCATATAAGGCAAGATTTGAATGTTTTAAACAAGTGCTCTTTCCTCTTTTTTGCAGTTATTATTGCGGGTTTATCATGCCAAGGCTAAAGAAGAAGAGAACTGCGCAGTGACAATAAATTAAACCAAAAGTACTTCAAAATCTACCTCAGCCTGTAGGCCTGCCTAAAGGGATTTTATTTCACTTCACACAAATGCAATTAATAGGAAATGATCAATCCCCGCCATTTCATGCAGATGTCTAAACTTAAATAGATGAATTTTCGCTTCTCATTGCAATGATTGCTCGATGGCGTAGTGGGTAAGATGAAGGTTGAATAGTAGGAAAGGGTAAAGAAGTGGTGAAGGGGGGGAGTCAGAATTTCCAATACTGCTAGTTGTTCCACCATTCACATCTAGATGTCTGGAGTGGGAAGAGCTAAAGGGACGACCTGATTTTCCCTCGTTTTTTAATAAAAAAAAATCCCGGGGGAGGACCCCCATTTTTTGGATTTCCAAATAATAGCAAACTTTCGTCTGTGTCGGTCCCTCCTTTCAGTATTTTCTGGTTCCGCCTTTGGTTGAGACGAAAATAAGCTATCCTAGGAGGAGCTTTGGTAACCGTTACTTTTGATTTTTTGTAACAGGTCGTTACCGTTACATACATGTAACAGTTACAAAGTAACAGTTACAAGAAATATTCCCCATCTCTAATAGGCCTACTTCTTTCACATTTATTCAAGAGAATACATGCGACTCTGATGTAATTTTATTCTGAAGAGTTTTCAAGTAACCGAGTATAATTGTATAGACCTATAGATAATGAAACATTTCCTATTACATTTTATTGATACGCCTACCAGATATGGCCATCTCTGCGATACGTGGTTCAATTGTCATTCTTGGATTCCACCTATATACCAACTGAATTTAAGTTCTTTGTCATTTACTTTATGTACTATATTACCGTACTGTATACCTAATGTACATAATACACATCATCAACACGGTTCATATTTAATTAATAAGGGTTAATTAACCCTTTATTTGGGGAGACACAAAATATAAACCAGTTCCGGACTACATATAAAACAGTTAACATAACCATTATGTCTATAAATTATTCCTTGCTACTTTATTTTTACATGAAAGTTAAATTTATTCCAATTTCTTTCCTACATTTTTATATACATTTAAGAAAAGCCACTGATATTGTCATTTTCAGCGGTTAATCATGTTTTCCTCTACCGAGGTCAATATAAACTCCAGTGGGATATCAATAAGAAATTTCTGAAAATTACTCATTAAATAAGATGATCGTTTACGCAATACACTCTTAGAAATATCATTAAAAATTACGACTATTTCGGGAAAAAAATTGCCCATCATTTTAGAGGGCAATTCCAGGAAAGTAAGTTTTTCCCAGGCAAATTTGCCACTCATTACCTAGGTCAGCGGTTCCCAAACTTTTTAGTCCTGGGACCCACCTTCATCTAGAAATTTTTTTCGCGACCCACTACTACATAACGATAACCAAAATAGGCTACATAAATTTTTTCGCGATCCACTACTACATAAAGATAACCAAAATAGGCTACATAAATTTTTTTCGCGATCCACTACTACATAAAGGTAACCAAAATAGGCTATATAAAATACAGCACATGTTTTTTATATGCCTTTCAATAGTTTTATTGTGTTCAAATGCCCTGCTGAGAAAACACAGTTGAAATAAGAATGGTAAAGGTTATTTCAATAAAGAACATTGTCCAACTAGTACATTTTATTTTTAAAAAAATTAATGAGATATGTGAAACTTTTGTTTGTTATTTACAAATTAAATTAAATTAAATTAAAGACTATTTCCTTATATTGAAAACACGTTTAATTTTTCTCGCTCTTTTCGCGACCCACCGAAATTGCTCCCGCGACCCATATTTTGGGAACCACTGACCTAGGTTATTATTTCGCCTTAAAAAAAGATGTAGGTCTAAAACTGTACGTCCTTTTTTAAGCCAAGGGAGAAGTTGGCTATATCATGTGTGTGTGTGTTTAAACAAGCGCAGCGATGAGAATTAATGGATAGGAGTACATACAAACAGAGTTGTACACACAGCACATACAATATCTCCCCCTCCCCTCCGTGACGGGAAGCTACCCATCATGATGTGTGATCTTTCCCATCCCTACCTCGAGTAAACATTACTAGAGCAATCTCCACTTCAATTGCTTTGTAATTACTTCGTAGTTAACTAACTTCTGGAATTTAATCTCCGTATCTAAATCAATCAAGAAAGCAGCTAAAAGCATAAAGAGAGATGCTAGATGCTTGAAGTATTTCTAAACTCAAATCGTAAGGTTGAAATAAGAAATTGATCAGAATTATATTCCTCAGAAATTTCACCACTGTCACTCAAGATGAAGTGCTGCCGTAGAACACAATACCATGGTTATGTTTTAGACCAAACTGTTTCAATAAAGCTTGGGCTTCATTGATTAACATCTAAAAATTACATTTGAAAATAAAAACCACATATAGCCTAAAATGGTTTGCCACTTAACAACTGTCTCCACTGTAATGCTAAACTTACTTAATTTGGGCCAAAATATGAAATTTAAAATGCTGATGTAAAACTTTAGATCAGAATAGATTAAGAGTTCTTATTCGTATTATGCTCATGAATTTATGACATATTGATCTATATTTGCCACTGTAATAATGAAATAAAAGATACCTTTACATTTGGTATTTTCCACAAAACTAAATTCCGTGGCGCTACATCCCTGTAGGAACTTGGCCTACCACCCGACCGCTGCGTCATCTGCCACAATAAAGGTGGCAGTATTGGGGGCATTGGTCAGCATGACGACACCCACGGCCGTTAATGGTGGTTTTCATGACCGGAGCCGCTACTTCTCTATCAAGTAGCTCCTCAATTTGAATCACGAGGCTGAGTGCACCCCTGCCAGACCTCCCTACCTCAGAAAAATCCGAGAACCCGGGCCGACGGATCTGTAGCCAGCGAAGCCAACCACAAGACCACGCCGGTGGTCGTACAGTACATACATATGGGCTAAAAATTGTGAAAATATGGAGTAAAATATGGACTAAAGTTTCTTACATGGTGAGAAATAGTATAAAGAACATCTGTAGGCCTATATTATCTACGTTGCATAGGCTAGTTATAAAATGAGTAGAATTTAATGCTTGAACATAAAACCCACAGGGAAGAATAAATGCCACAAAATAATTTACAGGAGAATCCAGATGTGTTTGAACAGGTGGAATCTTTTAAGGCTATTAAAAATGTCAATAATAAGTATTCACACCAATTTCCGAAGAAAAAAAAAATCATATGACGGGTTTACTGACCAACGACCATACCAAATTAACTAATAATAATTTCGTAATAAATATTCCTAATAACAAAACAGAGGATAGAGGTGATTTGGCAGAATATATTGAAATCTAAACGACCTTTACCAACAGCGAGCTCCGCCCTTACCGACATATTAACTGAGCGCCGGAAACCGGAACTGGACATATTGGAAACAGACAAACCATACTTCTTCCATTCATTTGCATCCACTGATAGCGACGCTAACAGGAAGTAAGACCTTCCACGTTATTGTCAAATTTCCTCTCATTACAATATATTGGCATTGACGATTAAAAGCTATTGGGCTGCTGTTTGTTACGAGAGGATTCAGGATATCCTGGCGCACCAATACAACAGTGACTGGGGGATGCCGCATTCAATCCCTTCCCGGACACACTACATCCCCTTCCTGGATTCTACTACTACAATAACCAACGTTCAGGATATGAGGGGGGCCTTAACTAGGGAGGGGCTCGCTCCTAGTGCCCACATTTAGTCCGGCAGTCCTACAGTTTGGGCGCAACTCGCGGGCCCCTCTGTATCCCATGTCCAGTTTGTGCCAGTGATGGTGTTCGAAGTGAAGTGTTTGTGCAAAATGTGTGCTAAGTTCAGGAGGATGGATCTGACCCAGTTTTGGAATTGGACTTCAGACTGAAAATTTCAAGAACCGGCGACAGAAGTCACCAAGGAGGACGAGTGGAGGATAATTTCACACACTCATCATGGAGTTCTTCAGGGCTCAAAAGTAAGTACATTTTGATTAAATACAAATTTTAAAAGTAAAGTAGAAATTCTTATCTACAGTGGAACTTCAATTATCCGGATAAATTGGGACCGGACCCGATCCGGATAATAAAATATCCGTATAATTGAATAAATCGAGAAAAAAAGTAATTTCAATTAAAAAGCTCAATTTGTGTGTACCGTAATATTAATTTCACGACTAAAAACAATATTGTTTACGTTTTATCGATCCTTTCAGCTAAAAAGTTGTGCTTTTTTGCAATTAATCGGCCCTGAAAGAGGGGATTCCGATTCTCGCTGCTGAAAAACACTTGAATACGACCTCAAAGTGATGCGGATAATTGGCAATCCGGATAGTTGGAGTTCAGATAATTGGAGTTTTACTGTATTTGCAAGTTGGGTTTGGAATTAAAAAAATATACAACAATATACAAAATAGTATAGTCAATTCTTATATTATTATTACTCCTGTTAACTAAGTAGCCTATAATGATTGTTTTAACCCATAATTGAATACTGTTGCGTTTCTATGCAGGCTACTGTATTACGACAATGTGACAATTAAATCAAGAAGTCTAGGCTATACTGGTAGGCTCTATCGGGGACGCAGCTTTAGGGTACGAGAAACGTCTTGTGAGTGCTGCCTAAATATAGCGAGCTCCGTAAATTACGATTTCTTTTCATATTTCCACTAAAAAGAAAAGGCTGCAGTGCGCTCGCTTTTAGCGTATTATTTACTTAATATTTTAAAATTAATAAATATAATAATATATGTATTAATCAGTATTCATAATTAATTATATTATTAATTTATTAATACTATATACATTAATTTTATTAATATAAAATTAATATATATATTTTTAAATTCATAATTAATTTAATATTCGTTTCCTGTCAAATTTGTACTTCTAAAACAAGGCATGACAATAAATTTACAAACTTCTGACATCACTGTAGTCAAGGTCTTTTCTATTCAGTATCAAGAATGGGTTAAACCTACTGAAGCAGTGGTTTCTACATTCATTTGTCCAGACCTGACCTATTTCCGTTACATTCAGTTTTAGCAAATGACCCCCTATAATACCTATTTAAAATACTTTACATATCAAGAATGCACTGTGAATATTATGTATCACTGCAACACATATTTAAATATGATTGTTTCGCTTTAATTATTATTTGTTAAATTTATTTATTATTAAATATCTAAGTATTAATACAAGATCCCTATTCTACCTAGGTATACTAGGGCTATAGTTACAGAGTAAGTATGTTAAAATTATGACATGCAGAAAATTTTAAAATGTGGCAGTAAACAATAAACAAAAGTGAACATAAACACACAACTGTTTAAGATCAAGTCTGATAATTAAGGGCCGAAGGGATTTTAAAAACACAATACACTACATACATTTTCTTTTATTTTTGTAGTCATTTTATAGTTCATATTTGAAATATTTTTAGGTAATCAAAATTCGGGCTCTGATTATGACAAATATGAAAAATGTAGGCTACTGTTTCCCTTTACGTAATAAATTGACTCCTAAAAGAATTGTGTCAAATTAACATTAAGCTTGACTTCAATTTTATTTAGCAGTCATGAAACACATTTCTATTAAAATTACAGAAGATATACAGATAAGTAATGTGGAAGGTCAAAGAAAATATAGCCTACTTCCTCCAAGGCAGAAGATTCAGCGAAGGTGAACATAGTAAGATATCGATTCCGTGAGGGGTCAATCCATTAGAAATGAACCAAATTTAATAAAATTTGTTGCTCGACATTTTTGATTTTCCTAATTTTTTTACCAGTTATTTCCCAACTAAAGGTGAGTTCAAAACTATGGTAAATTTTTTTTTGGGCTCATACTTTTTTTTTTTTTGGCGGCCATTTTAAGTTTGCTTTTTAACCATATTTCAGTCGAAAACATGTTTTGCACAAATGTATGTAACTCTGTTAATTTTATAGATAACAAGACAAAATAAACACCAAAATTATCAGAATGAAATGCTCTACATTTTTTTTAACACAATATTACCTAAGTAGTGAGGAAAGTGAAGAAAAAAAATCAAAACTACAAATTGAAAATTGACTTAAAACGGGAGTTTTAGTGCCGCAAAATTATTAGAAGGAAGAAAGACTCGCCCTTAATTTTTTTTTCTGGTGTAGAT
Source organism: Ectobius pallidus (assembly GCA_964059195.1). Lineage (NCBI taxonomy): Eukaryota > Metazoa > Arthropoda > Insecta > Blattodea > Ectobiidae > Ectobius > Ectobius pallidus. Next base: position 25,840,286 of record CAXKWD010000003.1, on the reverse strand, counting down.
CTACTATAGGACTACTCGCTGTAGATGTTTAAAGCTTGAGAACTTTGCGGTTTTTTTAATGCAATTTTTCAAAAATGCCCAAAACCGTATTTTGGCAATATTTGAAGTAGAATATCTCAAAAGGGACTGAGTGAAAAATTATGAAATTTATACAGATAATACCTCTTTATGATATAAAGATGTGATATAAATTTGGTGACTGAGACTCAACTGGTTCCCAAGTTACAGTGCATCGAATTTGGCCAAAAATTCCATTATACGCACACGAATTTTAACGGTAATTTAATAGTAAAAATCCACATTGTAATTTTAAATGCAAAATTTTAGTGAGCCTAAGTATGTTACACAAAAGAGTTGTACATGCAGGCTACATTTCATCAGTTAGCATGACAAATTTATAATTTCCTCTAAGCTTTGAAGAGCGTTGAAATTTCGGTGCATAGTTTGCCACTTTTGGCCAACTTCGATGCACTGTAACTCTGGAACCAGTTCAGTCTCAGTCACCAAATTATTATCACATCTTTATATCGTAAGGAGGTGTTATGTGTATAAATTTCATAATTTTCACTCAGGCCCTTCTGAGATATTCTACTTCAAATAATGCCAAAATAGGGTCAATCCATTAGAAATAAACAAAATTGAATAAAACATTTTGCTCAACATTTTTTATTTTCTTAATTTTTTTACCAGTTACTTCCCAATATTAAGTGAGTTCAAAACTAGAGTAAAACATTTTTTAGGCTTATACTTTTTTCTTGGCGGCCATTTTAAGTTTGCTTTGTAACAGTTTTTCGGCCGGAAATATGTTTTGCACAAATGTATGTAACTCTGTTAATTTTATAGATAAGAAGACAAAATAAACACCAAAATTATCAGAATGAAATGCTCTACATTTTTGTTTTAACACAATATTACCTAAGTAGCGAGGAAAGTGAAGAAAAAAATTCAAAACTACAAATTGAAAATTTACTTAAAACGGGAGATTTGGTGCCGCAAAATTATTAGAAGGAAGAAAGACTCGCCCTTAATTTTTTTTTCTGGTGTAGATCTACTATAGGACTACTCGCTGTAGATGTTTCAAGGTTGAGAACTTTGCCCTTTTTTTTATACAATTTTTCAAAAATGCCCGAAATCGTATTTTGGCAATATTTGAAGTAGATTATCTCAAAAGAGACTGAGTGAAAAATTATGAAATTTATACAGATAACACCTCTTTACGATATAAAGATGTGATATAAATTTGGTGACTGAGACTCAACTGGTTATAGAGTAACAGTGCTTTGAATTTGGACGAAAATTGCGTTATAGGCACACGAAATTCAACGGTAATTTAATAGTAAAAATTCACTTTGTAATTTTAAATGTAAAATTTTTGTGAGCCTAAGTTTGTTACACAAAAGAGTTGTATATGTAGGCTACATTTCATCAGTTAGCATGACAAATTTTTGGTTTCCTCAAAGCTTTGAAGAATGTTGAAATTCCGGTGTATAGTTTGCAGTTATGGCCAACTTCGATGCACTATAACTCAGGAACCAGTTGAGTCTCAGTCACCAAATTTATATCACATCTTTATATCATAAAGAGGTGTTATCTGTATAAATTTCATAATGTTTCACTCAGTCCCTTTTGAGATATTCTACTTCAAATATTGCCAAAATACGGTTTTGGGCATTTTTGAAAAATTGTATTAAAAAAACCGCAAAGTACTCAAGCTTTAAACTTCTACAGCGAGTAGTCCTATAGCAGATCTAGACCAGAAAAAAAAATTAAGGGCGAGTCTTTATTCCTTCTAATAATTTTGCGGCACGAAAACTCCCGTTTTAAGTCAAGTTTCAATTTGTAGATTTGAATTTTTTTCTTCACTTTCCTCACTACTTAGGTAATATTGTGTTAAAACAAAAATGTACAGCATTTCATTCTGATAATTTTGGTGTTTATTTTGTCTTGTTATCTATAAAATTAACAGAGTTACATACATTTGTGCAAAACATGTTTTCGACTGAAATATGGTTAAAAAGCAAACTGAAAATGGCCGCCAAACAAAAAGTAGGAGCCCAAAAATTTTTTTACCATAGTTTTGAACTCACCGTTAGTTGGGAAATAACTGGTAAAAAAATTAGGAAAATCAAAAATGTCAAGCAACTTGGCCTGGTTCATTTCTAATGGATTGACCCTGAATAGATAGTGAGGAAAATGCTTACGAAAAGCATAACGTAAAAGATCTAAAAACTCAAATACAATCGTCTCAAATATTTGAAACGATCTCTGTTTTTCTTATTTTTAAGTTGAGTTTTAAAAACTTTAGGTTTGTATTTTTGCGCCTTTCTTGCCAAAGCAGCAGAAACAAGCAAAGGAATGGAATGATGGCTGAATGTAGGTCATCTTTAATCTCAGGCGTCCCTCTTCCGTAATTAATCATTTTCGCCAGACTAGTCGATCTCCTATTGGAGGAGCAGCGTACTTACCGAAGTAAGGACTTCCCCTTACTGATGTATGTACCATAACAATCACATTTATGAGCTAAGATCAGTCCGTGTTTACTCATCTCTCTGCAAGCAAGGGGGCGTGGTAAACTGATGTAAAGCATCTTCCCTCTATCTTGTATGGTTGTATTCAAGCAGAAAATTTATTCTATTTGGAGTACTTCGTGTGATTCTCAATTGATTTTCAGTATTTTCAGCAATTTACGAGGGCTGTCCAGAAAGTAACAGAAGTTTTGAAATAAAAAATAAACAAAGTAAAAAAACAAATTTTATTACATACATTTTGTATGTAGACTCTTAGGCTATTTTTCTACATAATCGCCATTCAAATGAAGGCATTTATTATACCGTGGCACAAGCTTTTCGATACCTACTCTGTAGAAATCCGCCGCCTGCTATTTCAACCACTTCAGAGAATTTATTGGGAAAAGTGTTTAAAAAAAAAGCTTTAGACTTTTGTAATATGCAGTTCGTGCAGAAAATTCAAACAAAATCTTAGCAACATTGCGCATAAACGACTTTCTCTTCATTTTGACAATCACTCTACTTGAAGATAATTTCATTTTCGCGATTTTCTCGAAAACGGCTTTAAAGATTTTGTTTGAATTTTCTGCACGAATTGCATATTACAAAAGTCTAAAACTTTTTTTTGCACTCCTTAGCTAGTAAGTGTTACTTACGAAAGTTGTTTACATGGATCGTAACTTGACATTACCACACGCAATCTTGTTGCTAGGGGCGACGGGCAGAAAGTTATTTGTTGCTAGGGGCGACGGGCAGAAAGTTACTTTACCGCCCGCAAACGCTTATTTGCGGGCTGTAATGACCAAGGCCTCCCCGCTTTATAAATATTCGGTTGCCATAAACAATAACAAATGCGAATCCCTTTCTGAAATAAGCACCAATCTTCAAGACTGTATATAAGTTACATAATATTTTCAGGTAATATCACAATTAATATAATTAAATTGATATAAGTAACCGTCGTGCAAAAAATAGCATGCAACACACGGACCGTAAAGGCATTTACGGGTCTCGAAAACTTAAAAACCCTCGGCGCAGGCGCCTCGGGTTTTCAATCTGTTTCCTCGACCCGTAAATGTGCCTTGCCGCCCTTGTGTCGCAATATACTATTTTGAAACTCTTTTCCCAATAAATTCTCTGAAGTGGCTGAAATCCCAGGTGGCGGATTTCTACAGAGAGGGTATCGAAAAGCTTGTGCCACGGTATGAAAAATGCCTTAATTTGAATGACGATTATGTAGAAAAATAGCCTAAGAGTCTACCTTCAAAATGTATGTAATAATTTTTTTTAACTTTGTTTATTTTTTTATATTTTCAAAACGCCTGTTACTTTCTGGACAGCCCTCGTAAGATTTATTTTCCATTTCGAGCACCTACTTCCCGTAATTGAAGGGTATATTGAATTTCGAAAATGGCGTAAACGTATCTGCAATTATTAAAGATTCTGAGTTTAGCTAATAAAACAAAAATTCTTAGGATTACATACAATGTTCATTTTCCATAGCGTTGCAGTTGCAGCCGTTGCGTTTGATCAATATTTGTTCCTTTTTATGAGAAAAGATCTGGTTTTAATGACAGGTTTTGGAGAGGAAAATAGGTTAATCTCTGTTTTGAAAAAAAAAGTTTGGATTTCATTTATTTAAAACTTCTATGCGGGGAATAAGGGAATATATGAACGGGCTTTGATAGTTGCTATACTTACCCGGTGGTATGCATTTGCATATAGAGCAGAATAACCTGAGTTCGATTCCCGATTTAGAACAAGATTTCTCTGCCCTACATATTCCTTACAAAGCTCGTCAGATTTAAGAAAATAGGCTACTTGATGGAAAAATATTTTACTTTAAAGTATCCTGCTGAAGAAGTCAAGCAGGCTTAGGATATCGGGTATCCGTCAAGGGTCGCGGACCACATAATGAATGTTCAGCTTTATCTAAATGAATCACGACTTAGTTCGCTTCTCACGTAGAGTCGCCTTATTTAAACAATAACGACCCGAGTTAAAACTCTGAATACCTCACAAACCAAGCTCATTATGGGGAAAAAAGATAAAATAGAATTTACTGTTCATTTAATTTGTCTCGCCTCTCATATTTCCAGCCCGAATACGACCTATAATATGAATAATAGCTGAAATTAGCTCAGGGTCCCGAGTATAGACTATAACGTGGAATGTTTAAGTGGAAAATCAATCGAAAAATCATCTAGCTAGACCAGTGGTTTTTAAAGTGGGTCTGCGGATCCTCGGGAGTCCTCAAAGCTCTTTCTGGGGATCAGCAAAATAAGATCCATCATTGTAAACTTGTAAAAATATAGACATACTTATTTTCCAGTACGAAAATATTACACATTAATGCAGAGATGCCAATCTTGAAAGGTGGTTATCAGTAGTGTGAGTCCTCCATGTTTAACCGAAAAATCACAATTACAGGTTTCACAAAAGACGTGATTCGGTGAAATTTTTGAAGGTCCGAGGCAAGGAAACACTTCCGTATACTGCTTTCGATACTGCTGATTTTCCGCAGTTCATTTTTGTCCATCAGACTCGTCACTGGTTTTACGTTTACACGACATATTTCCTCAATATTCTACTTGCACTGCAACACTCAATAAAACTTCTAGCAAGCAATGGTGTCGGCAGTCGTCAATGGCATTACAGTGATAATAAAAAAGAGGAAATATGTTACACCAAAGATGTTATAACTACAAATATGTTATAACATCTTTGGTTAACACACACTCACGTCCAATGTCTCCAACACAACGGACTTTTTTTTACAAACTATTTCTCATAACAGTAGGCATCTCTGCTGACACATTGACTTTTTTTATGTTCGCGGGATTAACGAAACACTTTAAAAACAGATATTGGGATTCGTAAAATCCGTAATATTTAGTACAATTTCCGTAATGCCGTAGCAAATTCAAGAAAATCGTAGAAACTACGGAAATTCCGTAGCAGTTGGCATCTCTGTTAATGTATCAAAAACATTGTTTTGCTTCATTATTTTTAACGTCAACTCTGTACCAAGGACATTTAATTTAATTTTTTTTTAAATTTTATTATTATTACATTATTCACAATCTGTTAGTTTAAATATACAGCTCATATGATTGAATTATGTAAAATTGCTTATCGCTTTAACGTACTTTGACATACACATCGCTAAAGCTGTTAAACTGGACGTAAAAAGCTATACACTTTTACACTACATAGATGGTGAAAATATTAAATGTAGATAAGGAAACTCGCCAATATGAAAGCCTTTTTAACTAATATTATATTAATAAAAATTGAAGCGTCAAATCTCATCCATAGGCCTATCCCCATTCTACACAAGACGAAGCCAAACAATAGCTTTAATTGAACCTAAACGTTTTACATCTCCAGGTCTAAAACAAAGCTCTTCTTTTGGTCCCATATTAATTCAATTCCACTGTTAAAAATAACCCTGAATTAATTATGAAATTACAATTTTAAGAAAATAATTAAATTCATTAGGTTGTACGTATAAACATTTATTTTTCATATCTCGTTCTTTTAATGAAATCCTTCATATTAGGCTATTACTGTAAATGACTGTAATATACTGTATACTAGCAGCTGCCCGCGGTTTCACCCACGACAATTAATTCGAAGATTAAAAATCAAGAACAATATATATAGGCCTATATATATATAGGTCTATTGTATCCTAGTAAGAAAATTTAGGAATTGCTGACCAGAATTGATTACTTAGTAAATCTAGGAGAGGGTCTGGAGTTAATATTCTTCCTCACGTTTGACCATGTCTTACACACAATAAGTAATAAAAAGATACACGTAAGTACTACCTGTGGAAATCATGTAGCAGCTGGACCAATGAGCTGTCACCCACACACCATCCGAGTCATGGAGATGCTGTGGACCTACAGAGACTTACATCCGGTGCAGACCGGAAATACAGGACACACTAAACCCCACCCCCACTCCTCAGACATTCGGTTCGGCGAACATGTGGAATGTGTTTTTTCAAACATGCATCACATCAGTACGAAGGTGAAATTACTAGATGTCAGCTTGTTAAATTGCGCGATCTCTTCGGGCCGAACAGCTCCACTCTGCCAAACTCCATCGCTCAGTGGGTCATACCGTGATTTGTCAATGCAAGCGACTAGTGGAGTGAAATTCCCATAAGTACTGCAGAGAGTATGTTGGCGAACATTTATCTAGGGGAATTTAAAAGTCGGTGCATCCGAGAGTATCACAAGTCATTTTAAACCCTGTTTTGTAGGTACAGATTGAGCATGAACAAGTTAAAACCATACCTTCGAGTTGAGTATAACGAGTTTAAATCGTCCATTCTAGTTCGGAACAAAAGAAAGAAGAAAAAAGCTGAAGACTGAAATGCATTATAAATTCTAGAGTGATAGGGAAAAAGCGAATAAGTCAAAATACCGAAGTTTTAGAAAAAACAAATATCGATTTATTTTTACAATATTTAGATCATTTCACCCAGATATTTTTACATAGTATAAGATACCGTGTAAAAATATCTGGTGGACTCAACTAGATTGTGTAATAATGCTGTGGAAATAAATTGTTTTTTGTCATTCCTGAAACTTCGGAATTTTGACTTATTCGCTTTTTCCCTATCACTCTAGAATTGCACTTATCCACTATATTATATTCGAAATGAGGGAAGCTTTTGAACGATAGGTTAAGATACCACTTATACAGTAAAAAATTTCTCAGTGACAATCAATTTGGTTTTACACCGAATAAATCCACGGAAGATGCTGTGCTATCTGTTAGGCAGTGGTCTGAGGAAGTGCTTAAAAGGAAAGAAATCGGAATATTAATATCATTGGACATTACAGGTGCTTTTGATCATGCTTGGTGGCCAAAAATTCTGGTGCAGTTAAAACGGAAGAAATGTCCAAGAAATTTATACATCTTAATTCAGAGTTATTTTCAAAACCGCAGTGTTCAGTTACAAATTGGGAGCAATTCCATTACAAAGGTCATTGACAAAGGTTGTCCTCAAGGTTCGTCCTGTAGTCCAACTTTTTGGAATATTTTGTATGACAACATGTTAGAAATATCTCTTCCTGAAGGATGTCAATTATATGCTTATGCAGACGATGCTCTATTGATGTGTAAAGCTAAAAATGTGCCTAATTTGACTTACAAGGTCAACACAATATTAGAAGAATTATGTCAGTGGGGATCTGATAACAAACTCCATTTTAATCCGCTGAAAACAACAGCTCTGATTATTACTAGAAAAAGAAGAATTCAAAAGCCAATAATTAAAATGAATCAGGAACACATTCGAATTGTAGATCAGATGTCCTACTTAGGAGTAATCTTGGATCAACAAATGACATTTAGACCTCACTTTGACAATGTTGCTAGCAAATCCAACACTCTACTCAATAAACTGGCTTTTGCTTCTCGACCAACGTGGGGTCTCAATGCAGAAGTTCTGAAAATTATCTATAGAGCAGCAGTTGAACCTTTAGTGTTGTATTGTGCTTCGGTGTTTAGGAAATGTTTTGATATGAGCTGGGCTCGGCATAAATTAGCACAAATACAACGAGGCTTTATTCTGAGGATTATTAAAGCATATAGAACTGTTTCTACAGATGCCGCTTTAGTAATTGCGGGCATTGAGCCTTTATATTTGTCTGGTATTGCAAAAGCAGAAATTACGCTGCTCCGAAAAGGCTTCACATATGAAGACGCAATCTTGCGTTTGGATATCGAAAGACCAGCACACTTTACTACTGCCGGACATCCTGCTTACTTCAATAATTTCGTTAATAACAATGGATGTACCAGGAATCACAATCTGGAGATTTTTACAGACGGTTCAAAATTCTGCAGAGAAGGAATGGTGGATAAAATCGGTTGTGCTTTCGTGGTGTTCTGTTGTGGTAGGGAAATTTATTCACAAATGGCCAGACTCTCTACAGAGTGCTCAATTGTACAAGCAGAGCTCTTTGCTATAAAGGAGGCTGTCTTATGGTCTAAATCTCAAAATTCTGACTGTTGCATTTTCAGTGACTCACAAACTGCACTTACTGCTATAAACAACAAGTTCAATTTAAATGCCTTGGCAGCAGAAATTAGAACTAAGATAATATCATACGAGAAACACGTTTGTTTATCCTGGGTGCGAGGCCATATGGGCACATTAGGGAACGAAAGAGCTGATGAATTGGCAAAAAATGCTGCGACCTCGAATTTAAATTTTAGCTACAAATTGTGTCCCCTATCTTATGCTAAGAATAAACTTAGAGATTATATTAGGACTGCTTGGAATGAGCATTGGGTGTCCAGCTCCAAAGGGACCACTACGAGAGAAATCTTCTTTCCAACAGTTGAGTGTCGCCTATGCTGTACGAGTGTAAAACCGGACTTCATAATCACTCAGTTTCTGTCTGGGCATGGCAAATTTGGTTTTTACTTTCAACGTTTCATGATCCAAAGACAGAATGGTTATCAATGTATATGTACTGAACAACAAACTGTTGAACATTTAATTTTTCATTGCCCAGTCCTAGAGCATAAAAGAAGAATATTGGACACACACTTAGATTATTGTAAAAAGAAATTAGATAAACCACTCTTTGATATTTTTAGGAAAAAATGCTGTTATAGAGAATTCCAAAAGTTTTTGTGTTCTATTTTTAAGATGTTATAGTTTTCTTTTGTAATATAATATATTAGTTATCTTGTTTTCTTAGAGTAGTAAGGCCTGCATCCAGCCTATGGATAAGAAGTAGTAATATTGCAAATATATTGTCTTGTAACTATAACCCTAATATACCTCCGGGTGGAATAGGGTTTAATTAATTGTATATTCAATAAATAAATAAAATGAGGGAAGGCTGGTTTGAAAATAAAGGAAACGTATTTGCTAATTTGAACTAGCAGAATTTATTTTGAACATAAATGATAAACAGTTGTTAATCTTTGATAATTGTACAAGTTACATACACAATTTATTATTTTGAGTAATCTATCACAAGTGTAGGAATCTAAGTTAAAATAGAAAAATAAATTTTATATACGAGGCGCATCCACGAAGTAAGTTTTCCCTGGGTCCGTTTACAGAAACAAAACACAATTTCAAGGAAATATTTATTGCAACAGACACAGCCAGTGTTCAGCTATTTTTCAACATATCCGCCACCGGAATTGAAACATTTATCTTACCATGACACCAACTTTTGAACAACTGTGTCGTAGAAGTCTGCCGCCAGGTATTTGAACCACTTTGTGACAAACATTTAATTTTTAATTAAATAGGTTACTAGAGAATCCGGACACTATGGGCGTTCTTCACACTGCCTTAGAATGACCATTTTAAAAATGAAAAACTGTTACTTGAGAAATATATTTTCTGAATAGCTGAGCTGGATTTTTAATTTTTAGATTTCTTTCAATTTCGGATTATTATAGTTTTCAATTATGGATTGTTGGACTTTTTAAATTTTGGTTTATGGACTTTTTTTAATTTTAGATGTTTTGATTTTTTAAATTTTGATCTTTAAATTTTTAAATTTTGGAATTTTGGATTTTTTAATTTTTAATTTTTGAATATTGGATTTTTAAATGTTTTAAATTTTGGATTTTATATTTTTTAATTTTGGTTTTTAGGATTTTTTATTTTCGATTTTTTAATTTTTTTAATTTTCGATTTTTTATTTTTTTATTTTTGAATTTTTAATTTTGGATTTTTGGATCTTTTAAATTTTGGATTTCTTTTTTTAATTTTGGAATTTTGGATTTTTTAATTTTTTTATTTTTTAAAATTTCACTGAGTTGATTGCTTTTTGTGCAGTCCCTCACAGCCCCGCTACTTTCGTGACGATTTTCTTCGTAACGCAAGTTTGGGTTAGCTCTCGATTTACTCCTAGCGCGCCTAAAGAAGTTTCACTTCAAAATGAAAAACGGTTACTTGATAAATTTATTTTCTGAATAGCAGAGCAGAAGAGACCGTGAGACGCATTTACTGAGAGGGGGGGGCGGCAAGTGGATTGGACGTGCAATTAAGGAGACCGTACACCGTGACTTTGTCGTCACTGTAATAATGACATTCTGATTACACACTAAATACGCTGTCCAAGCGAGGGAAATGGAGGGGATGTTGTGACAAGTCATGACATCTCGCCTTGAATTTGCCAACTCAAGCTACCAGGAAAACGGACATTTCAAGAGGTCACAGCTCCTTAATGTCCTGGATGTGTCACAACAAAGGAAAAAAATACACCTAATGTTCGTATTGCAATAACTGCTGCAACCATTGCATTCTTGGAAATAGAAACGAGTCATGTGTTTTTAAGTAATTTATGTAAAGACGAAATTGGGCCTATAATTACTGTGCAGTCAATTCATTTTGGAAAGCGTATGAAGGATTAAAAAATAAGTTTTTTTATATCTAAAGGTTAGTCAATATATTAGAGGCTATACAGTATTATAGCACTATGGCCCTGGGGTCGACTCGGCCTCTAACAGAAATGAGTACCAGGAGTTATCCTGGGGGTAAAGGCGGCCGGTGCGTAAGGCTGACAACCTTACCATCTTCACGTGCCGAATATCTCAAACCTGGGAGCCTCAACCTCCTGGAACCCTCTGGGCCTCCATGGCCTGTATAGGGAAAACTTTACGTTTACTTTTATAGTATTATAGACTCCACTAAAACAAGAGTCTACCCTTTGGAGTAAATACAAATCCACGGAAGTCAATTTCGAATATGTACACAAAGGATCGGGATAAGAATCTAAAATCAGAGATTTGAGATGGATGAAGCTCAATTTTAAATTCAAGAGACTGATTCTCACACAATATATAAACCCGTGCCGGACCGCAAAGAAAACAGTTAACGCAATGGTTAAACCTATAGTTTACATTTTGTATCTTAAATGTTTCTTCACATTTATTTTATATTATTTTAATAGAAATTTAAGACAAACTACAGTTTTCTATGGAATACGTTATCAAATTTACGTCTACGAAAATTTCTTCCATTCATCCTTTTTATCTTTTTTTTTGTCTTTCTTCCTTTCTTTCATTCATTATTTCTTTTTCGTTCTTTCTTTCCCTTATTTCTTTATATTATTTATTTGTTCATTTATGCATTTCTTAATCTCCTCTTTCATAGGCATAAATAGCAAGAGAGCTGTCAAATACAAGTGTTCACAGATTTTAGACAGAACAGAACCCAGCACAACTATTTTACGCACGAGAACGAATACTGGGAACGGGAACAATTGCATCAGCATTTATGACTTTATCACAAAATTACCTTTACATGAAACTTTAAGATAAGATGACACTACGTATAATTTAAAATTAATATTTAATGTAAAAGTCTTAGGAGAAGGCCATGCTTCATGATGGTCACGCACAAAGGAGTAAGCCTACATCCAGATCCTCAGGTCTAGATAAGTCTTCACATGATCCTAGATTTATGTCTCCTCTAGGGCTATTGACTTGCAAGTTTCACGAAAAAAAAAGTTGAAACTCGAAGAAACATAAAAGGGATTTAATATGACCCAAAATCTTTAAGTAAAAAATAACTAACGTAAAAATGATTAATTTAATAAGGCAGTTCTCAAACTACATTAATTTTGTTTTTAATAGACCTATCAAGATTTCTCGGGATTCTAGGCGGGTAAGGAGGTTGAAGCTGTCTGAGCATTCGGCCGCTATTTGCTCTGTAGCCAAAATCCGGGAAGAGGCAAGCAAAGCTGGAGAAATGATTGTCTATATTCTGCCAAGTAGTCTACAATGGAGGGCAGTCAATCAGAAAAGAAGAAACCAAAGAGTGAAGTGAGAAGATACAGGGGAAGCAGCAACCGAAAGCTCGGTTACTCGGCCGAAATCCCAGGCGAGACGTAACGATAGGCTACATAGGCTGACCAACGCCTATTCTAAAGTTATTCTCGAACAAAGCAGGGAGTAATACAAACGTTGGGTTTTATTTGGATCAATATTAATCAGATGCAAAGGCCGTTCTTGAGAATCAGTAGTGCATGACAGTCCGGACTCAAAACCAGTATACACAGCCCCAGGAAAAGGAAGTCCAAGCGGTTTCTGTTCCAAGATTAGGCCAACATCCGTTCAAATGCAACAGCACTACCTACCACAACTTCTGGAAGTGAAATTAGTTTCTGTATCATGAGTAAGCTGTCAAATTTTATGGTGATTATTAAGCTCATAAATCAACGATCCATCTAGTTAAGAACTTGTGGAATTTCAACAGCCAATCGCAAGTGTTTATTATAGGTAATCCCACAAGAGCTTGCGAGTTTTTCGAAAGATGATGAAACTAAAGAAATAGAAAAGACCCATCTGATAACTATCGCAGAAGCTATAATATCCGATTCTGTTGGAATAATAAATCGTCATATTTATGGGAACAGGCACTGACTGTTTGATTAAGTTAACTTGTCTACTTTAACACAAAACAAAAACAAAAATTGTGTTAGAATTGTTATCCATTGGCCTTCATGGCTTGATTGGTAAGCTGTGTCTTAGGGCAACTTGTGTATTCAAGCAGCTTCATTTTTATAATAAATGATTTCTCTCTCGCATAATCATAAATACTACTGATAAATTTCATTTTTTCTTTCCGTTTGTGGTAATATTTGTTATTATGAAAAGACTCATCCACCTAACCACAAACCTCAATGGACCAAAAGTTCAATAGATGCAACGTCACTGAGCCCTATAATATTGTAATATTAACTAGATTTATGCACATATACACTCCTATTTTTATGTTTCACTATTGTCATAAAATATATGTTTGGATATAAAAATTATGTAATCACATAATATACACTTACATTTTAGATAGCAATATGCTATATGTATCCAATTAAAAACCTAACCATTAAAATTTATTTTAACGACTTTTGCTGAGAAGATTTCGGCGAAACAATTTTTACTGTATTCATCAGATAGACAGCAGACTGTCTTATTTTTAATCTACATATATTCAAGCAGAATTATATTTTTTAATGACTATTGCTGAAAAATTCTTTGGCTTAATTTTACTTATTTCAACAGATGACAACAGTGTGTTTTTAAAATTAATTTTACAGTGCACAGCATCAGTGTATATATTTTTAATGGTTAGGTTTTTAATTGGATACATATAGCATATTGCTATCTAAAATGTAAGTGTATATTGTGTGATTACATAATTTTATATCCAAACATATATTTTATGACAATAGTGAAACATAAAAATAGGAGTGTATATGTGCATAAATCTAGTTAATATTACAATATTATAGGGCTCAGTGACGTTGCATCTATTGAACTTTTGGTCCATTGAGGTTTGTGGTTAGGTGGATGAGTCTTTTCATAATAACATAAATACTACTGTATAAGCCTATATCAATTCGCAGCCTCTAAATGGAGGACGCTGAAGGACTTTATTTCTTGTAGATAATATTCGCGGAAACTTCAAGCTTTTATTCCAATTTTTACCTTTGTGCTCTTCATATTTCTTTACTGCATTTGCATTAAAGCGAAAATTTATGATATTCTCAGGTTATAATTTGCACAGGTGATATAAATCACCAGGCTGATAATGTATTCTCACCGACAGCGTATACACCCAACTCTAGTAACATAAGGAAAGCGTTATTAAAATTAATAGAACAGGATTTCGTGGGAAAGTTTGTAGAAACAATGGCTGATGAAGCAGGGAGTTTAGAGGTCATATAGCAATTTATTCCCGTACGCATGACAATGGTAGCTTCTAGGTGGCGCTATGAATGTTGGGACAGTTTTATTTGGCATGAACTCAAATCAGTAGTGGGAGGAGTGGAATTTCAGTCTCCGCCCAAATTGCGCCATAACCGCTCTCGTTTTGCAAACTGGGCCGTTCCGTGCATCACTGCAATCAACATTGTATGTAATTAATGAATATTCCGTATAATTGGAATTTAATACCTTTCCACTTCTATGACCGCAAATAACTAGAGAACACCATTTGCTATTTGATCTAAATTGAATCTGATGAAGCGTTAATACTGGTTGATTATGAAAGTGTTATCTCCGTCACCTACTAACATTCACCTTTTTCATGATTCCTGACGTATAAATTCGTCACCTCAAAAATGGCATAAAAGCAGATAATAAATATATAATTAATTAATGAAGAAACAGAATGATGTAAAATGCGTGAAATTTTATCCTCCTGTTAATATTACAATTCTGACGTATAAATTAATTGACGTATAAACTCGTCACCTCAAAAAATTGTATAATAGCAGAATAAATAAATTAATTAATGAAGAAATAAAATTATGTAAAATGTGTGAAATTTTTCCTCGTGTTAAGATTACCATTCTAACGTAAAATTAACTTACGTATAAATTCGTCACTTCAAAAAATTATTCGGCCTACAATGGCAGAATAAATACATAATAAAATAATGAAGAAATAGAATGATGAAAAATGTGATTAATTTTACTCTCCTATTTAATATTACCATTCTGACGTATAAATTCGTCACCTCAAAAAATTGTATAATAGCAGAATAAATAAATAAATTAATGAAGATATAAAATTATGTAAAATGTGTGAAATTTTTCCTCGTGTTAAGATTACCATTCTAACGTAAAATTAACTTACGTATAAATTCGTCACTTCAAAAAATTATTCGGCCTACAATGGAAGAATAAATACATAATAAAATAATGAAGAAATAGAATGATGAAAAATGTGATTAATTTTACTCTCCTATTTAATATTACCATTCTGACGTATAAATTAACTGATGTATAAATTCGTCACCTCAAAACATTGTATAATAGCAGAATAAATAATTAATAAAATAATGAAGAAATAAAATGATGTAAAACATTTGGAATTTTATCTTCCTGTTAAGATTACCACTCTGACGTATAAATTAACTGACGTATAAATTCGTCACCTCAAAAAAATTGTATAATAGCAGAATAAATAAATAATAAAATAATGAAGAAATATAATGAAGTAAAATGTATGTTATTTTTATCCTTCTGCTAATATTGCCATTCATGGAAACCACTGATGATTTCACTTAATGACTGCTTAGAATATATCCATTTCAGCCTTGTAAGGGTTCTATACTGCTATTCCATGATAAGAGTAATTAATATAGTACAGATTTTTTTTGGTATGTTTGCATTATTAAATTACTACTACATGCTGCAAATAGAGAATTGATATTTCGTTATAAACGCATAAATATTTAGCAACTGTTGTTCCATTATGTGATTATTATTGGGAAATGCTGTATAATAATTTATTATTATTAAATATTCAGCGGACTAGAGGAAAGTCTAATATAGCAAAAGCTATTCGAGATTTATAGGACAATTTATAATAAGAAGTACCACAATCTACCATTTTAACGTATCGAGGCATATTTTTAATTTCGAACGAACTAGTATAGGCTACAAGTCAATTTACTTTGCCTAGAAGTATATGAAATATTCCTGTAATATTTGCTCTAAATACGACTTAAGTAAACAAAGGACAACAAAGAGGGGAAAATCTATTAGGCCTACCTGAAATAAGTGAAAATAAAATAACAATTTAGGCATGAAAAAATGTCAGTAGCTGTGGTGTATAATTTAATGGTTTTCAAATGGAAGGAGCTTACTGTTAGGCCTTATCTGAAATGGATTTAAATTTAAAAATAACATTTTTCAGTAAGAGACAAATAAATAGCACATCTAGAATACATACCCACCATATTTGACTTTACATTAAAATACAATCATACTATTTACCTGGACATACACGAAACAAAAAAAATATTTTTGGAATAGACTCAACATGAAGTTAGACAAGAAATAATTATATTTAAAAAGTACAATTTTTTTATAAGTTAAACATTGTATGAATATTCCACTACATATTTGACAATTAACGGGATTAGGTTTGTCACACATTTTAGTGTCGTATGTCAATAGCATATTTGTCACATTCATGCCATAGTCCCTAAACAGTTCAATGACAGAAATTCTGCAGAGTAGAAACGCGATAGGCAAATTGAAGAAAATAACATGAGATTAGGTGAGCAGTGATATGTGAGAATGTGTAGCATGTGAATACAGTGGAGGAGGCCATGACGGACAATGTATGGCCTTGATCTCGTAGAGTGAGTTGTTTTTTACTTTGATCTCATCCCAGCGGTTCACACGCCGGTGCGCACATCACTCATACGCTGTCACACCGCGGTGACTTCAACCTCAACAGCCTCTTATAATGCCTACATTACAGGTAAATCTTACTTTCTCTTAAGTACCGGCAGTCTGAAATATCGAGTTCAATAGTTTTCAGTTTGCAAAGAGCCTGGTTAACTCTAAACACACTGCTCACAATTTGAAGTAGCCTAATTCAGTGGTTCCCAACATTTTTCAGCTGGCGACCCACCTTTCCTTATCGGAATACTTCCACGGTCCATCGGTCCATGGTGGAGTAAAAAACCTTATTTGTATCGAATCCCTTCCTTATGTGTATATAATTTACCATAAAATATTGCAAATATAGCCTATATAAGCTTATATATGCTTTTTAGAAGTTACATTTTGATTATTGATAAACAACGTGTTCTGATTTGAAAATGGTTGACAAAATGTAACCACTTTTTCAGCAAAACAGTTATTTGTTTAACAGTAGATATATGTTTGCAATAGCCTATATGAAACAAGTGGTTTCGTACTCACTAACAAGTGTTCCTAGGTGAAGATACAATCTACAATTATAAAAGTACACAAAGAACCAAGAAAACAATCAAAACACAATTTGATTGTTTCAATTTTTCTTATCTTTTCTGATGGTTTATTCGATGGTTTCTGATAATTTTAGGATCGAGTCGCGACCCATCTCTAACCCTTCCGCGACCCACCGATTGGGAACCGCTGGCCTTTTCATTTAACAAGCCTGCTGAGAGATGGTAACGTCTTGGACTCCCATTCGGGAGGTCCCAGGTTCAAATCCCGTGGCCGGCCAATTTGACATGGCGTTTTTTTCATGGTTTCTCCAGTCGTAAAGGGAAATGCTGAATTGGTTATTTACATAACGTGAATCATCCTCACCATTTCATCCTGTATCATATCCATTTAAAGTAATATCAGTTGAAATTTACTCCATAAAAATACACCAATAATGAATACCCATGTATTAAATTACAATTAGGTCTACCTCAGGGTGTCCACAGAAATTTCAAGATCAATTTCCCTGACTTTCCATGCCCAGAAACTTACATTTTCCTGATCACAATAACCAAAGTTTTCAAGGCTTTTTTGAAGAAACAAACAAACAAACAAAAACAAAATCCAGCCTCCTCCATCCCCATAACAAAAATAAGAAACGATTAGCTCATGCAATGAAAAGAAAATTGCTTACAGAGTCTGAGTTACAGCAGACAGGAGCAAAACACACACATGCCTCTCACATTTCCCTCACTGGGGGTAGTTATTTTCCCTGACCATAACATTTTTTTAAACAAATTTACCTGACTTTTTCCCTTTACTTAACAAAATTCACTGACTTTCTCTGATAGATTTCAATTTCCCTCACCTTCCAGAATGTGGCCACCCTGTTAAATGTTATCCAATCATTTGTTTCAGCTCTAATTTATACACACACATTATGTCAATCAACTTGGACAGTGATCGAACTAGAGAACTTGGGAACATAAAATCTTACCATCTGCTCCACCCAGATCAATATTGTAACTATCAACTTGAAGTAGTTAATAGCTTAGATGAAAGTCTAATTACAATTCTGAAGTGGTAAAATTAAAGGGTTGAGAATTATAAAGGGGTACGGGAAAATTTGCCATCAATGACTTGCTTTCTTTTGCTGGATGTTTGATCTGCAGTGAATTTGTTGCAATTCAGATATGAACAGAGCATTTAAAAATTTATTTTTGGGATTTATTAATTAATTTGCACTTGTTGAGGGAAGTATGAAAATTAAACAAAAACAAGAAATTTCACAGGCCTGTTTATTCCTGTTTTATGTATTATATTTTTCACACATCGTTAGATCTACACAACTGGTACTTTTTTATTCTCAAAGAATAGCAAGAATGGTGCGGAACAGCATTAGGCTCGTATGACGAAACAACTTCATTCGAAATATAAGAACAAAAATATTTTGAATTTAGAGTTATCCTCAGGGAGCGTTAGGTATAGTGCAGTCTAAATCTCCGTTAACCACCGGCATCCTTTGTGGATTAAGACACTGTCTGGCCCTTAAAGAGTGGAACGGGACAGTGGTAATGCTAGGGAAACAGAATTACTGCTATTACTCACACTCCACGTGGAGTCAAAGCTTAAGTGTCAAAAATGGAGAAAATTCTACTGGTCATAAAGCAAGTTCATCGCCCACAAAAGAAGTTGAAGAACCGAAATATACAAGCTTATTGTCCAAGACACCTCCAGTTCTAGTTACTTATGGAGGCCTGCCTTTGATTTGAGTGGTTAACCTGGATTAAGAATGCACTATAATACGTAGAAAAGTGTCATAACTAGCGCCCGGATTCTTGGGTTTTAAAATGTTGTTCCTTGCTAGCTAACTGTGGTATTTTAACAAAATTATGCGTTTCATTGTCAAGGCAGTCACTTAGTCCAATCTTATAAAACCAAAAAATGGCTAAATAAGACGTTAAAAACATGGCTAAAACTGCTTTTCAAGCGAAATACGATAAAATAACAATAATATTGTTTTATTTATTTATTTAATCTTCCCATAGTTATGGGTTGCCTACGCAGACAAAGAGTACCAGAAAAGAAAAACAAAAAGGTAATTGAACATTGAACATTGAAAAGAAAAAGAGAATAAAGTTAAGGAGAAAATTATAGTAATTAATATAATTATTATTGTTCTACTAAAAATTACTTTTAAAATGTCTGCTTATATTTTGGATTTTGCTCATTTTTTGCCAGTATATTATTTTTTAAGACAAAATATAGTATTGCGTTTTGTAACTTTGTCATTTTGTACCTCATTGTCCCGGTAAAGGAAATCTTAAGTGAACCAAAATCCCCTGTTTTTTTAGAAGCATATTAAAGGGATTCTTAAGAAGCTCACACTTGCAGTTTATTCACAGTGTTTGCTCCAGCAAGACGCCGAAAGTCAAGAATTCTAACAGTTGATTGATTTATTGAAAAAAAGTTCTTGTTGAGTTTGTGGTGGAGTTGGAAATGACAGGGGTAATTCTAAAACTATGCAAGAAGTATTCCTAAAGTTTTATGGTATAAATACATGGAAATTTAAGTGAAAATACTATTTTTCAATGTGTTTATTGCACTTATTAAAGTGAAGCTTTAAAAGAATTGTCTGAAAATTGTAAAAAAACTTAAATAAAACTATTTTAATACATTTAAAAAATAAAACTAAAACAGGGTTTCTAAAAACCTAAAAATCCGGGTCCTAGTATTAACAATTACCTTTGAACGTAGATCACTGTTTTGGATAACTGGCTTTAAAGTACTATTGAAAAGACTCTTACCCTTTATAGCATACGCAACCCTTCAATTTGTACATAACTTCTTAGTAAGAAATGACTTAATGTTGTGACTTACGGTACACACCTTTCTGCAGGATCTCCAGGTGCTCCCAGAGGATGTCGCCCATGAAGGGAGGCGCCCGCGCCAGGAAGGCTTCCTTGCCCATGGCACAGATGTCCTTCCCCTTCATATGGAACTGGTGCATCGTAACTCCCTCTAATGAGAACTCTCGTATCGCCCAGCACAACCACTGAGCAACGTTCGTCTCCGTCCACTGCCGGGGATCTGCAAGCAAAACCACAGTTGTAGACAACTTCCTTGCATAGGTAATGTCTAGGGTTCGGATGTTTATGAAATTCATATTTTTATCCTGACCTCCATTCTCGCCGAAAACACAAATTAAACACGAATTGCATACTTGTTATCGTAATCGGACCGTTTTAGGTAGATTTCGAAGAAAAATGCCTCCCTAAGTACGAAACCACCGCCTATTAAAAAAAAAATTGTGATTATATATATATACCTTTACACGCTAGCGGCCGTAATTTTGAAGATATTTGAACCAAATTTTATTATGTTATTTCCAGGTCCAATAGTTGGGAAAAGTTCGTTAATAAGCAAAATTGGCCCAAGGGGGTGGTCGGGGAGGGGGTTGAAATTTTAAAACATTTATTTCTCGGCCCCTATGAAGTATACAGGGAAACTTTGTTTGAATAAATTAGAGTACTCCCTATGGAGTTCACAGTGACACCAACGATTCGGGGGTTTTGGGGGTACGAGTGGGGCTGGGGGTGGGGGGATGGAAATTAGAATTCTTTTTAAACCACGTCTTGTGGGGTACCGTTGAAAAACTCTTGGCGAGTACTCTACAAATCAATAACTAGTTTCTTGATAGTTCTCATATAAGGCGAGATTTGAACCTCCATACAACGAAGACCGATATAACGATAAACCCGCATTAAGCGATATTTTGTACGGTACCGGCAAATGTCCTATCTTAATAACGTTATTTGTCCCTCTTATAGCGATTAAAATATTTCGTGAACACCCTTTTATAACGATACCTTCAGAAATTCCAGAAAAATATTATTTCTTTCCTCTCTCTTTTCGCTTTCTCCCCTCTTTCCACCCCCCGTGTGAAGACGGACTTTCGCAATCTAGGTTGGCTACATTTCTTAAAAAGAGAAGAGAAATGGAGGAAAGTGTTGTTTGTAACAGTATGATAATGATGAGTGTTCTGCCCGAAGGCAGGTCCAGACCTGGGACGAAGCCATGGGGTGATGACCACGACTCGGCCGAGGTGATTCAGGCAAGGATGATACCGCGGAGATTTGCCATGGCCTCTCGCGGGATGGGAATGAAAGGACACAACACAACACCCAGTCCTGAACCCGGGAAAGAAATTTTCCACCACTGAAAAATCCCCGACCCGGCCGGGTATCGAACCGGCCGCCTGGGTGAAAGGTAGTCACGCTACCAACTCACCGACGGCGGCGGACTTGTAACAGCGTATGTTAAATAAATTCTTCCGTTG
The DNA here is from genome assembly GCA_964059195.1 of Ectobius pallidus. NCBI lineage: Eukaryota > Metazoa > Arthropoda > Insecta > Blattodea > Ectobiidae > Ectobius > Ectobius pallidus. The sequence continues at coordinate 25,818,726 of CAXKWD010000003.1, read as the reverse complement.
GTCTGTGTAAATACATAATAAGGTTTTTTCTTTTGCATGCAGTTTTCTTAAGATATCCCTAGATTTAACACAATAACCCTCATATAACAATATGATTTGCTAGGACCCGCAATTATCGTTTCACTGTAATAATTAGTCCATCCAGATCCCTTATTTAAAGAATACTTCTCATTTAAAAAGTATGAGAACATATGTATAACAAATTGCTGTGACTTCACATAGCCTAAATTACTTGCCATTCGTGAAAGTGGGAATCGAGAAAGAATTCTAATTGATTGAAATTGCTAATTATGAAAAAATGGAAAGTGGAGAGTACAATCTAGTTCTGTATTTTTTTCTTCTCAGAAACAATCTCTTTTTAATTTTCCATCCCAATAATTTTAGTCGAATTTTTAGTATCGATACGCTATTCTATTTGCTTCTTTCTTGGAATAGCATTTATTTTATGTTCCCCTAAGTTTTAGAAACATACAGATCCAATAAATATGAGCAAGACAAAAGAAGAAAAAAAATCAGCGATGTGAAAACTCAAGACACTTCATTAAACGAAAAATTCTCTCTTGTAAAGAACTTCAAAATAAAAATAAAAAAAAGATTCAGGTATCCGCTGAAACAATCCACTGTCTACAAAGGGGTTGAAAGAGAGCGCTCGAAGCGTTAAAATCCACTAAACTTGTTCCTCGGTTCATAAAAAACATCCTACTTTGAAGAAAGCTTCATTCGTTCTACAACCTTTTGATCAGAGAAACGCGACACAAAAAAAATCACTGGTTATTCGAATCGCAGATTAAAAAGTCAAAGCAAAGAAAGAAATATTTACAACGGATTTATCATTACGGAGTTAGCCTTTTGAAAGCGGGATTTTTGTGACATCATTATTATGAGATTCCAGCGGCGGGTGAATCCTGGTTTGCTTCCCCTCCTTGTTAGCGATATTAGCCATCAATGGCTGGTTTCGCTCTATAGACTGGTATTTTTAATATAGAGTCACTACAATACGTAACCATGGTGATGGCGATCAAATTGGGGGCAATAGGTGACCCGAGAGGGATCACAATGAAGACGCAAACAATTAAAATGTATCCCCTGGTAAACGCAGCTATGCGGACAGTTAGGAAGCACAATACAGGCTTCGTACTGCCTGCAGTGCACTTCATTTTAATATAGCCTACTGTCACCATGAATCTGACGCCTTATATGTGGCCTATATTAAATACGAGGCTAGTCCATAAAGTAAGTTTCATTAGGGACGTTTACAAAAACAAACCAAAATTTCATGGAAATATTTATTGCAACAGATATAGAATAGTTCAGCTATTTTTCAACATATTCGCCACAGGAATTGAGACATTTGTCATACCATTTCTGTTTATAAAAGCCGAATTTTCTGGGCTGTATAATGTTTAGGGGATGCTGATCACCCCCTCTAATAACGGAATATAGATAGGAATTACCCTCAAATGTATAGGATGCAATGACAATGTATGTTTTATACGTAAAAATTAGACTTAGGACCTTTTAAAATAGTATTTAAACCCAATGATCTTGCACACACTTGAGTACTGGACAATCAGAGAAGTTTACATAGCCCTAAGTACGGTGATATCATGAGAGAGTCGGAGCTTGTGATAAAGCGATGTGACGCAATAGCATGATTAGCCATACTGTGGCTGCCTGGCCATTGTTTATGCTGCTGGACCGGCCAATTAAAATCCAGATCGCCCCCGCAACATCTCCTCATTGGTGAAGTGACCCTATTGTGCAAAGCAGCCTCATTCTACGCCCGCCATTAATTACTGTCAGGGTTGTGTAAACTTCTCTCTCGTATGGAAAGTAGAGATCGGGTTTATACCGCGGTTAGTTTGATGGTTAATTAATGATGGGGATGTACTGTAACTGAGGCAGTGCTTGATTAATCCTATGCACGTCCTTAGGGCATCACAGAAATTTTTCATAGCAGAAATTATCACTTATATTGTTAAATTAATTAGATATATTGCCTTTTTCAAATTTAATGAAGATGAAAAAGTTATTTTATAAAGCATTCTCTCTTCGCTCAGCGTTTATTTTCTCGGTTTCCTTCTTACTATAAGTTTTGCTTAATTTCGAAGTTTTCATAGCCTAAATAAAATTTTACTTTATGGTATATTATTGTTTAATATTTTTAATTACAAGTGTAAGGGTCCCAAAACTAGTGCTTACGGCATCTAAGGGCCTTAAACCCCGTCATGAACTTAAGCCAGTGACTGTCCCCGAAGGGGTTGAATTTTATTCTTCAGGAGTCTTTGAAAAAACTGTATATCTACATGTTATATAGTCTTTAGTATCTATTTTAAAACAATTTTATTTGAAAAAAGTTCTTGTCATTTATCTATTTGTTTGCTTTCCTTGAAAAACAAAGAAAAAGAAAACATATTAAACAGATTTCATTTTTCTCAAACAATGCAATGTTAAGGTTGATAGACATGCTAAAGTCGTTTTACTTTAACGTCACGTTAAACGTAAATAACTTTCAACTAGCTACTTATGTCAGATTTCTAATATTACTTTCAACTACTGATGAAAATCCTCTTTTTACACTAAAATAATTTCAAGGGAAATAAATGCATAGAAGCAATTTAATTGCAAATGAAGTAAGGTTTCTTTAAAACATAGTGAAATTGACGGCAACAATAAATACATTACTTTATTAGAAAAGATTATAATTAAGCCTGTAAGTGGATATGAGGGACAGAAAATAAAACCTCTAATAAACTTTGATTGGATATAAAATCTTTCGTTGCAAATGTAAATCCATTAAATTTATTTATATGTTAATATTTATTCATTACTTCCTATATGATAACAAAAAACAAATTCATTTCCAAGTTATCTGCTTAAGATATTGGATATAAACAATGAGAAATGAGAATGGCGAAACGGGAAACCTCTTGTGCAATTTAATTGACACATTACTACAAATATACTTAAGAGATGCAAACAGATAAAACAATGTAATACAATTCTCATCGCGATTTCGTCATCAGGGGGCGCTGGTTATTATTTCAGATTGAATAGAAGTTGAACTAAATATTCATGAAGTGGACGAGAAAATGGCGTGAGACAATTACCAATGCGTGTTTATTGTCTGGAAGCTATGACAAGACGTATTATGAATAAGTAGGCCTAATAAAGCATTGTGATCTTAATACATAAAAGTTTCTATGTATTCTAATTTATTGCAAATAGTACACATTATTGCAGCTCATAAACAAAGAGATTTTTTTTTTACGATTTGTATAATCTCGTATGTAGCCTAATACAGAATTGCTGTATTTGTAAATTCGGTATTTTCAACTAACGTAAACCTGAAATATTACACTATAACTTACAGCATGAAAAATGTCCTTTAGAACCTTTTGTGTATACAGAATCACATAAAGCGTTCAAAAAAAAAGTTCAAATTTGTTGTACAGTGTTACTTCCTTTCACTTTTAAATAGGTCTATAATATTAGGCTATCTTTGGAGTTTTAGATGTAAAATCCTTAACTTTGTCCACCGTTGTGGCACAGGAGCCCGGGTTCCGATCCTGGTTGGGACAAGTTACCTAGGTGGTTTTTTTTCAAGCTTTCCCTTCATCTGAAACTAAGACAAATGTCCGATAACTTTAGGCCCTTCTGGTCCTGGGATATCATCTGGCTGGCATTATCATCTTCATCCCATCCTCGCCTTGTGTGAGTGAATGGTGTGTCTTGTCCTCATGTTCGTGTTGTCTCGGAGGTGGCCCCGGCATTGGGCTAATCACTCATCCGAGGAGACTCTCCATGTACTCGAATAGGTATAAAAGTATTATGTGATCCAACAGATAATCTCTCTTCCGGCAGGTAGCGGTCTTGTAAGGCCCTGGCGGCGGGGCCACTTAAACGTTCCTAGGGAGAGGTAAAACTAAGGTAAAGAAGAAGAAAATCCTTAACTTTACAAAAAAAGCTAATTAGAAGTTAAATCAGGGGCCCTACGTGGTGCAGTCCTTAGCATTAAATCACGCTGTGTACTTTTATGAGGCCAAAAGCAAATACTGACTCTCATAATAATTCTCCTCTTTATAATGTGCTCCGTCTATACAATCAATTGCACAAAATGGACAATATAGATATTTTTAATACTAACAATAAACGGTTTAAAAATATATGTCATTTTTTAAAAAATAATAATTATTAAAATATGCTCCATGTCATTTTCTTTATTTCAATATTTCTGATATATATATATATATTCCTCCAAAACTATTATATTATTATTTATGTTTTTCATATTATGTTTCCTTGTATAATTGTCATATTGCTTGTGTTTCTGTTTTTTTAAAAATTATAGTATTAGTTTAATTATTTTGAATATCACTTTAAATATTTAATATTAGAATCCGGTGTATTAATATAAGCGTTAATATTGTAATTGGGCATTAGCCTGTAATATTCTTAGTACAATAAATAAATAAATAAAAAGTGTGGAAGGGAAGTAATCGAATTCGAATAAAAACAGGTTACCCGTTTTATTTTCACGAAATGTATTAAAATCGAGCTTAAGGTTGGCCATGGCGTGAAGTGTTTCTATCGCGGCCTTGACCAACTGAGATGTATCACCCCGTATCGCTGAAGAGCGCTGGAAAAATTAGAGATGTGCTATTTTGACCTAGTCCTACGCGAAGTGTAGCTACATCAGTCACCAGCAGGACACGTCTATTAAAAGCTCAGCACGTACACCGCCACTTCCATTCACAACCTCACTCTCTCAATGAACAGCACTGTACCATTCCAGCATCTTTATTGTGATTTTCAAAAGTTTCATTTAAATAGCAGGCGGAATCTGTCCAAAAGAACAATAATAATTAGCCTAATCAGTGGGAAAAGACACAATGTTTATCCGAATAATTTGAGAGACATAGTGTATAGCTATGAAACGTCAAAATTATGCTCTACAGAATATTAGAAGCAATCATTACAGATACAAATAATATTAAGGCCGAAGTTAAGTGTAGACTCAAATCAGGAAATGCCTGCTTTTGTGCAGTTCAGAAACTCTTATCGTCTCGTCTTCTGTCCAGAAATCTAGAAATAGAAATTAACAAGACAATTATCCTCCCGGTTATATTACATGGATGTCAGACATGGTCGCTTACTCTTCGGGAAGAACATAATCTAAGAGTCTTCGAAAACAGGGTGCTTAGGAAAATATTTGGGCCTGAGAGAGATGAAAATGGGGGACTGGAGAAAACTGTATAACAATGAGCTTCATAACCTCTACTCGTCACTTGATATAGTAAGGGTAATTAAATCACGGATGAAATGGGCTGGACATGTTGCGCGCATGGGGGAAGATAGACATCTAAAAAATATTGCCGAGGAGACTCGAGGGGATATTGATTAGGATTATTGAGCACGGTACTGATATTTAGGATTACTGAGTATGGTACTGGTATTGATTAGGATTATTGAGTAAGGTACTGGTATTGATTAGGATTATTGAGTAAGGTACTGATGTTTAGGATTACTGAGTAAGGTACTGGTATTGATTAGGATTACTGAATAAGGTACTGATATTGATTAGGATTATTGAGAAGGTCATGATATTTAGGATTATTGAGTAAGGTACTGTATTGATTAGGATTACTAAGTAAGGTACTGATATTGATTAGGATTATTGAGTAAGGTACTGGTATTGATTAGGATTATTGAGCAAGGTACTGATGTTTAGGATAACTGAGTAAGGTACTGGTATTGATTAGGATTACTAAGTAAGGTACTGATTTCGATTAGGATTATTGAGTAAGGTACTGGTATTGATTAGGATTATTGAGCAAGGTACTGATGTTTAGGATTACTGAGTAAGGTACTGGTATTGATTAGGATTACTGAATAAGGTACTGATATTGATTAGGATTATTGAGAAGGTCCTGATATTTAGGATTATTGAGTAAGGTACTGATATTGATTAGGATAATCTGGCAATTACAAGTCAGTAATTTTTCAATTTGGGATAAAACCTTACGTTCAGGCTCTAAAGAAGGAGTCGTTTGATCTCCATGTTACGGGCTATTTACTTTACAACAATTTTCCAATTTGGTGATTTTCCGTTGCAGTGTCTGGCATGGAATTCACCGTTAGTCTCACCCACAGTGATATTACGCCACAAAGAAGACGAGCGCATTTTCTATTGTGACGTCACAGGTTCTGCATCACGGCCTCCCTGATTCTCCCAAGCAGAAAGATGGACTGAAGATGGTGCCATGCCATGGGTGCGGTTACGAAATCGGTTCACTCCTAACTTTCCTTGACATCCTAACATTCTTTCACCCAAACTTCGACAAATGAAAACGAAAGATTTTAATTTTGTGAGTAATATTAGATAATATCATAAAATATTATTTTCATCATGTAGGATGTAATTATACAGAGAATTATGATGACCGGACAATGAAATTTAATGAAGAAATTAATTTCCTGTAAACCAAGATAAAAACTATAGGAAATAAAACTTGTCGCAATATTTAATTATACTGTAATATGAAATTATCAAAGATGACCATCTTTTCTGTGAGTTTACTCGTGAGATTTCGTGCATTTTACTAAAACAGTACAGTACAATAGGCCTACTGGGATTAAAATATATGGAAATGGGGACTGGAGAAAACTGCATAACGACGAGCTTCACCGGATATAGAGGGTAATTAAATCACGGAGGATGAAACGGGCTGGACATGTTGCGCGCATGGGGGAAGAAAGATATCTCAAAAGTATTGACTGGGAGACCCGAAGGGAAAAGACCATGTGGAAGACCTAGATGTAGGTGGGAGGACAATATTAGGATAGATTTAAGGAAAATAGGATTTGCGAGGGATGACTGGATAGAGTTAACACAGAATAAGGTTGAATGGCGGGCTCAGGTAAGCGCGGCATTGAACCTTCGCGTTCCATAAAATTGATAATATTCCTTTAGCTTGCTGAGGAATTGTCTTTAGCCATTGAGTGAGTAAGTAAGTAAGTAAGTAAGTAAGTATGTACTAACACAGTATTACTGGCAAAGGAAGACTGAATATTAATATGCATTTCATCAATAAATGCACAAGACTTGATTTCTTCCACAAAATAGACTGCAAAGAAGTCAATTTCTAGAGAAGAGGCATGGTTTCCGTAATTTTATAAAATGTTAATTGTGGTAACAAGCATAAAAATAACAAAATTAGCTTCAGTAGTTTTTGAATGATCAAAAATACATTTCTGAAGAATGCTGTTTGAGGGGGAAAAAACGTTAGACAGTCTAACATTAAATTACACAGAATGCTCTCTACAGCAAAGTTAGCATAGTTCACCATCTTGCATATAAATTCATAGTTTCACATATAATACAGATATGTTTAAATAATTTTTGCACCAAAAAGATTTTGTAAAGTTCCTCTAATATCTAAAAACAAAAATTGTTTTTAAAAATAAATTTTTATCCCCTAAAAATTGGAGATATCTCTTCGGAAATATACCCTTGACTTAAGAAACAGGTCTGCAAGTCTCTCTTGATTTGTCTCGAAATCAAGTGTGCTCGGTGCAGATCTCTGGCAGTTTTTGTGACAGAGCGGTTGAGGTCTGTCTGGGGGAAGAGAGCAAACAAGCCGAGAGGGAGAACAATAATCGTTGTGTACACTCTGAAGAGGCGGCTCTGAGCGCCCACAAAAACCTGTTGACACGACTCAAACACTCATATGAGTGTGTATACACTGAAAGCTAAGACGCCAACACATACTCAATGAATTGTGTCAACACGGCTCTTATTCACAGTCTCTTCTATTGCCATTATAACAACTAGGTCAACTCTTACAAGTACTAAAATGCATGTTGCCTAAATATGGTGTTAAGGGTCTGTAGCAGTTTCATTAACACTCTTGCCAAATGGGAAAAGATTTCATTTCCGCGTCGAGAGACTGTTAGGCCTACTAATTATCAGGGCTCGGATTTTTATAATAAAAAATACTTTATTTTAAACTATAAAATGACCGTAACAATAAAACACCCAAAAACTTTTTAAAAATGTATGAAATACTAGTTTGTTCATCAGAATTGTACATAATCTACATTTATGCTGTTAATCTAATTATATGCATGTAATTAGTTAATTATATACGGTTAAATGCAAACACCGTCTTCCTACATACAAATTAAAATTACAAGATTTATTTATGTAGCCTATGCTTATTTAGAGTTCTGATAGTTGGCTATTGAATATAAGTAAATTTACAAACACTCTGTATAATGCAAAAAAGAACACAAAATGAAAAACTTTAAATGTTTAAAAAATTACTTAAAAATATGAAATGTGGAAAAAAGACAGTAAAATGGCAAAAAAAAATGACAGAATTAGAAATTACCTAAAAATAAAGTATGGGTGAAAATTACCAAAAATGACATAAAATTACCATTTTTATAATCCAGGAGTCATTATCAGAATATTTACACTAGTAAGCAACATCCATGATGTAGGCCTACCAGTTAAAAGATGACATGTCATCAAAATCCGGGCCCTGCTAATCATAGACTATTCCTAGAATTAATAAATGCTAACGATAATTTTAATGGGCAATACAAAATTGCAGATATGTCCTATTCTTTAGTTTTTCGCTGTAAGGAAAAAAATCTAAAGAAAACCAACGCAAAGTACAAAGCATATTATAGGCACCGATAAAATAGCATTTGAAGTTTGAAACAGTTTGGCCTATAGGCCTTGAGTTAGCTTGTAAATAGTAAGAGTCGAGAGAATAATTTTCCCCATTGTGTATGTATTCATTATAAATTTCATTAATAGGTTTATTAAAACATACTTATTTTATTGTTAAAACGATGAATAAATAATTCAGAACTAAAATATATGTCTCTTTCCAAAACATATTCAAGACATTGTTAGTTGCTGTATGCAGACAAAGTATCCCACAATATGGTCAGAACGCAATGCAAATCACTTACTTTACATACATTACAGAACAATTTAGACGGCACGAAACTTCACGACCCTGGGAAAAAGACAACTCCCCCTCACGTATCTCACGTCACAAAATAATGTAGGCCTACAAAATGACATAAATATTTTATGTTTCCATTCAAATGGTAGCTATTATGCAATTGTGTACAAACTGTAACGTAAGGTAATTAGTGAAGATTCCTGTAATTGCAAAGCTTACAAATTGCCAAGATGGCTGAAGATTACGTCACTTGCAATATAAAATAGTATGACCGGCCGGCAATCTGCAGTTTCGACACATGACCTTAATGCATGTTAAACAAGCCGACCTTTTGTTTGTGTCAGAGGGGGAATTAATTACAGCCCCATCTGCCAAACGAGGCAACTAAATTCCTCATAAATTACATTCGCCAAATTACACCATCTCTAAAGAACAACCCAAGGTATACCTATAAAGCGAACAACCTTCCCAAATATTTCTACAACCCTTTCAGAACTGAATTTGTACAGACATTATAAGCAATCATCATGTAAAATCATCAGTGGGCTTTAAGTTTAAAATCAATAACAAAAAATTATTATAGTAATTGCTTTCCGTAAACGTCAATTATTACAAGAGTATGAAATTTCCCATATTTTACATAAAGTAATTACTCTGATTGTATTATATCTCTTCTATTATAATGTTTTTAAGGTGCCGCATTTAAGCGTCAGTAGCAGTGAAAAGGTTAAATGTACACAAAATCTTTAAACCGCAAATAATATGCTACTAATTAAAAACGCTTAGTTGAACTAAAATTATTTAGGCTTTGCAGTGTGCAGCCTATGCAGTTGATTTCTATTATTTTATTATATTAAATAATATTAAATTTAAATATTTAAAAAATAGAGAATAACAGAGACAATAATCTGTGGTTCATGAAAGCTTATATATCTATTTTAAAAAATAGTTTAAACATTTAAAATTGTTACAGGCCTTTAAAAATAAAACTAAAACAAAATTAAATTGCATTTTGATTTTGCAAAGAACTATAGACCTAATTTCTTCTGAGAAGTGGATGGCAGCCGTTCAGTTATAAGGAGGGCCCGGATTCTGATGACCTAATATTGTTTGAAAAATGACCCATAAAATGACTTTAGATTTTAAAGAAAATGACTTAATAATTATAAAGAATGACCTAAAAACTGATATTTTATTTATAAAAAAATATTATTGTACACACAAATTGTAGACTAATTTGCACATAATTGAAAAAAAATCCCTTTAGGCAGGCCTACAGGCTGAGGTAGATTTCGAAGTGCTTTTGGTTTAATTTATTATCGCTGCGCAGCACTCTTCTTTTTTAGCCTTGGCATGGCAAACCTGCAGTAAAGAGGAAGAGCCTACAATCATTTGTTTTAACAACAAGAATAGGATATAATATTCTGGGAGGCCGTGCGCAAGATCAGCAATGAATAAAATTAGCAAAGCCGATAAACAAGACAAAATTATGATATTATAATAATTCTTTTAAGTGTTATTATTTTAAAACATTAAAATCTCGCGTCATATGAGAGCTATCAAGAAACTATTTATTGATTTGTAGAGTACTCATTAAGAGCTTTTCAACGATACCCACAAGACGTGGTTTCAAAAGTTTCGAATTTTCATCCCCCACCCCCACCCTCACTCAAACCCCCGAATCGTTGGTGTCACTGTGAACTCCATAGGGAGTACTCTAATTTATTCAAACAAAGTTTCCCTCTATACTTCATAAGGGCCGAGATATAATTTTTTTTAAATTTCAACCCCCTCCCCCGACCACCCCCTTGGGCCAATTTTGCTCATTAACGAACTTGTCCGAACTATTGGGCCTAGAAACAACATATTAAAATTTGGTTCAAATATCTTCAAAATTACGGCTGCTATCGCGTAAATATATATATATATATATATATATATCACAACATTTTTTTTTGGACGGGCGGTGGTTTCGTACTTAGGGGAGCATGAAACGTAAAGATATGGAAGAATTTTTCGAAAATCATGACATGGTATCCATTGCAATAGGTTACCTAAAATTGTAAATGCAGAAAGGATGTTGTAGGTCTAAGAAGTCTGTTCTTTCTTCCTGATTGGAGCATTTGAGAAGAAAAGTAAGAAAATTGTTTTAAAGTAGATCCTACAAAAATGTTGAATTATGGTAAACTTATAATTTATTTAAATATTACCCGTATGAAAAAAAAAACTTGTAAATCCTCCTTATTCAGGATTGCCGTAAATTACTGTCAGCATACGGAGATTATTGAAGGTATAAAAGTGAATATACTCAATGTAAATGCATGAAAATGACTATATAAGGAAGCAAATGACAAGAAAATGACAAAATAATGACATAAAATTGAAATAAATGCCCTAAAAATATACAATTGCATAAAATGACAAAAAATGACCTGATAAAAATGCATTTATATTATCTAGAGACCATGATTAGAATTTATCCACAAGTTGGCAATGTCTATGCAGCACCAATAAAAAGATGACATGTCATTAGAATCCCGGCCCTGGTTATAGGCTTAGGCCTACCTACAAAATTAAAGTGTTTACTGAAATTCGACAAAAATATATGCCTTCTTCTCCTCTTAGCTGGTTTGAAAATACTACAGACGGTTTACTATTCATATTTTAAAACATGAACTAATATACTATTAAACTCTAAAGTTAAAAAAAATACAATTTTTATTCTTATTGCGTGCAGAAGAAAATTAGCAAAGCAGACTATCATTCATTTATAGTCAAGAGAGAGCAATACAGTCAGGTCTATCTCCTTATATAGCAAAACTGCAGATGTATATGAGGAACACATCCAGACTGTCATAAAGTGGAGTGCACTATCACATTTCTATGCAAGTGATTTCCAGAATTGCACACACCGCGCGCATTACTGACGCCTCCTTCAGCATGGCTTCACTTCTGTAGCATTTATAACTAGCCTATCATTCTAGATACTACCTTGTACGTTCAGAAATAGATATAAATACATAAAATAATAATACAATCACTTACATTTTTCTAGGCATGCAGTAATAATAGGAAAAAATTTAAAAGAGGAAACATGAAATATACGAGTAAATATTTATACAATAAACGCAATCACTTAAATTTGTAACTAATAAAGTTTAATTAAATCAGGGTTATTTTTAACAAGCAATGGAATAATCTGGGACCAAAATCAGTGTATAGATATAGATATTTATGTATTCAAGAACCACAGATTATTGTCGCTGTTGGACATTACATGATAACATTAAAGGAGAAAAATTCCTCTGGCACTCTCATAGGAGAGAGATTCCATCTGGCGCTGTGAAGTGAACTCTGGCTTAGGTCAGTTGGGAGAGCATTGGCACGGATAGCCAAAGGGCCTGAGTTCAAATCCCAGTGTCAGAGGATTTTTTCTCCTATAATATTACCATTAATTTTGTATACTTACGTATTTAATATAGCCTAACTGAATTTCAGTATTCGTTAACAAATTCTTTATACAATAACTGGTATCCTTTTTCTAATTAACGAAAGGAGTAACAATTAAGTTTATTACAGCTGAATTTAGGGGGTACGCCGTAGCGTAGCTGTTGAGGCGATGCCATACAAACCGAAAGGTCGCGGGTTTGATTCCCGATGAGGTCGTTGGAGCTTTTCAATTGACCTAATCCTTCTGGTGGCACTATGACCCTGGGGTCGACTCAGCCTCTAACATACAGGAGTACCAGGAGCAACCCTGGGTGTAAAGGCGGCCGGTGCATAAGGCTGACAACCTTACCACCTTCACGTGCCGAATGTCCAAAATCTGGGAGCCTCAACTTCCTGGGACCCTCTTGGCTTCCATGGCCTGTATAAGGATCACTTTACTTTTTTTTAAACAAATTACAATAACTGGCATCCTCTTTCTAATTCACGAAAGGAGTAACAGGAAATAATTCAGTTTATTACAGCTGAATTGAGAGCAGAGGAATATTCTATTCGAAGTTTATCGCACCTTATTTTTATGTGTATTTGCACAGCACTCGTTCGGATCGTAAGAACAGGGAGATAAGACATGAATAGAATTCCCACAACAATACATCATGCATGCAGGGATTTTACGACTGTGATAGACGACCAGTTTCTTTCAATGGCGATTTCTCGGAATGGTCAGGCAGAGAGATGCATAGGAACGTATTGGCACTTGCATGCATTTTAATCAAACGTGACAAACGCCTCTACAGTACAGTGGTCTGAGGTCCTCAGGTAGGTCTACCGCTTCCTAAACGAAAAATGCATTTATATGTTCGAATACTAAACTTTAATCCGAAGGAAAATTAATTCACTGGCTTAATATGCAACGCTTATAAGTCCAATATTAATAAAATAAGGTAAACTGATGTAAAAAGTGCCAGAATGCTTTTGTTTAATCAGTGATAATTGCAATTATCATATACAGAAAAGAAGTTTTTTTTAATCGATTTCCGAGTTAAGCTCCAGATCGATTCAATAAGCAGGGCTTACGGACAAACAAAGGTCTAGTTTGATAAGTATATGTGAAGGAATATGTGGGTAGTTTTATTTGTCAAAGCTATCTGTATTGCAACTTCCAAAGCCGTATATGAACACTGTAAAACATAAGGTTGCCAAGAGAACTGATTTGCATTTGATAAATTCGTTCTAATATATTAACATAAAATAGGCATTAAATTGGGCATTACTCCGGTACCGGTCAACCGATTTGGTCCAATATCAATAGGCTTCTTCCCGTGGACGTTATAAATGCGTATACCAAGTTTCATGAAAATCCGATAAAGCGTATTTGAGTTATCGCGCGTACAGGCACACAGACAGACGGATAGACATTTTCCCATCCCCCACACAATCTCAGCAAGTACCATTCTGGCACTTAATAAATAATTTAAAAAAAAACTGTTGAAAATCGTTTGTAATGGGGAAACTCTTGAATTTTTGTATGTAAGTTATATAATTTTATGTACAGGACTATAAGTTACGTTCGATAAGACTATTCTACAAGCCTCTGAGGTGTAGTTAGATAAATAAGTAAATAAATGTATTCATAAATAAACACGTAAATATAGAAAATAAATTCTTAAATATAGAATATGCATAGCTGTAATCGACAACATTTGAACTAAAGATTGCTAATCTCCATAGCATTACAATCCTTGGAGACAGAGCACAAAGATTTTATTTAGAATAAAAAAAATTTAAAAATCAGAAAAGTTCCTAGTCCCAAGCAACGAACAACTGGCTATCAAATCTCTGGGACGACACATTTCCTGAGTATAGGCACTACACACAATGCCATAAAAAGACTGGTAGCCCCAGGACTGCCACGTCATCTCACCCAAACATAGAAATGACAGAAAATGAGCGTAATTTAGCTGCAGTCACTGGCTATGCCTCTCACGTCCGGTACAGCAACAATGTAACAACTTGCATTCAGTCAGTAACAGTCTAGTTGTAACAGCTACTCCTGGTGACCACACGCCATACAAATTGCTCTAATCATTCTGGTGAGCATTGTCAACCAAGTCCAACACTTCCTATAATCGTGTTAACTCTTCTTCTTTAAAGATCTACCCAAAATTTCAAAAGACTGAAGTCGTACAGTTTAAAATTAACAATATTAATCGGGCATTAACATGGGACAGTGGTTCCCAACTTTTTTCAGCTGACACCCCCTTCATGAAATTCTCACGCCCCCTTTGATAGCGATGGGGTGAAGAAGGCCTAAAAACGTGATTGTCAGTACTTTTGTACTTTAAAAGATCCCTATAATATAATACTTGTAAAAATAAAATTAATATTGCTCACAGTTCATAAAAAAGTTAAATGGAGAAACACAAATGTCCAGTGTAGAGTTAAAAACTGAATATTTAGTGAGATGATTGGCACTGTTTTGTTTTCACCAGCTCTGAGGTATTAGTTTTTATGTTTGACAGAGCACAACGCAGATCTCTCGTATCTCGTATTTGGATTTCCAAATTATTATAAACGTGGTGAGGACAAGATATGTCCATTTAATATGACAAGGAAAATATAGTTACAATTTATAAGATTATGAAATGTAAATTCACATTTTCTGTTATTCTTGTTAATCACGGTATGTGCCTGTGTATTTGTTAGGTTAAAGTTAACCGATTAAAAATTCTTGTTAACCGAGAAGGCAACAACACTAAATCAAAATATGAATTTCAAATTGTTGCACGAACCCCTGTTTGGGAACCCATGACATAGGGTTACCGTATTCACCTTCCACCACTGGGACCCGGTATCGCATCTCGGTGGATCCATGTGCAATTTGTGGTGGGCAAAAAGAAGTCGGGGCAGGTTTTCTCGGGGTGCTCCTGTTTCCCCTGCTATATATAATTCCACCAGAGCTCCATTGATCATACCATGACCATTGGTTGCAATAAGGGAATTATTGCATGTTAGAATTGCTATTCATACAAGAAATTCAATTTGCTAAAATCTTCATCGATTTCAAACTTAAGAGCCAATTGATGAATTCACTTCATGACTGCTTATATTAAATTAATTTCAATCCAGCTCTGAAGGGGTTATTATGCCTTCTTGCAGATTTTTCGAGGCTAAATGTTTTTGTTCAGTTTTTATTTTACAAGTTGATTCCGAATGGCAGTTGGTAAGACGGTGCCAAGTTCATCTGGCAAATGCGCTGGACAAATAGTTGTTACAATGTTCGTACTACAGTATTATTTGCCGCACTTTTTGAAGAAGCAATCCCTATAATATAAAACTCATTAACCTGACAATGAACTCGAATTTCATCTCTTTTTAGTGGGTCTATCTACTAGCGGAAACAGATTATGCGTTGTGATTGTAGTAAAAAGTGTCATGCGATTCTAGTTTGTGACACGTACCCAACATTTATGAAAATTACCGTACAGAAGATAAAGAGAAATTCGCGTACGCTTTACTGAACTACATCACTTAGTGTTGCCCTTCAACTTAATGACTAGGGTCCGGAAGTTAATGCTCTATTAAAAGACGAAATATGCTCTGCAATTTGTAAAACATGCTCCGGAACCAATGAAATATGCTCTAACATCTAATAAATTTTATAACTTACATTCTCTTAGCTGAATAACATTATAAATTACAAAAATTTGAGTGTTGCTTCTTCAGTCGGGAATTGATTTATTCGCATTATTTTAGTGATCATGTGAGTCTAACTTTGATTGGTTACCACAGATTTATTCACTTAAATGTATGTTCTCTGTGGAAATGTTTATAAATAAATTAACTCTTCTGTCCAATAAAAAAGTCATAATGACAGATTTAAGAAAATATTAAGGGTAGAGGGAGTTATGTGAATGTTTCATATTACATTTTCAAAAATTTAATTATATTTCGTATTGTAATTATGTTATAGTAGATTTTTGTTAAACTAATTTATTCCTAAAATATTGTGGAAATAAATATTTTCGTTTATTATAATACCTCAAACATTATAGAACTTTTATAAATGAAATTACAAAACCTTTAAAAAAAAGTCATGGTAACAAATTTTAGTAAATTGAAAACTACTGAAAGTGAAAAGTCACTTTTAATGTTATATAATCAGTTCCGAAAACATTATTCTACGTACTGTCAATTATTGTACAGTCGTTTCTCAAAACATTGACTTAGCCAAATTTGTTGTAGGTGTTTGAATTAGCAGAGAAATGCACAATATTTCAAATGTCAGAAATATGTAGTTAAAAATGAGAAAAATTAATAAAATAAGCAGGAATGTTTTAATACGAAGCAAATATGATGCTTTATCGCAAAACTACAGAAATATGCAACAATATGCAAATAAAAACAATTTTCTGTCATTGCATTCATGTCTTGCATACAACACTAGAATGTAATACAGTGCATTAATTTGATTTTCATAAACTTCCGGGCTATACTAATGACGCTACAATATAATGAAGTGGAGTATTTTGCCTTGACACAGGTAAATAGAGGAAAAATAAATACAAGTGACTACCACTAACAATGAACAGGAAGAATGATTCATGTGATTTAAATCTAAATAAAGCAAACAACTGGTGCCATTTTAACTAAGGGCAAAAAAACATACTATAAAAATACGACAGGCAGCCTGAGGCAGTATTCTGTGAAGGATATAATTAAAGTGAGAGGCAAATGATTCTTGTAGATGTCATGGATGTCAATAGCTGACATGGCCAAGAGAAAGTGAACGCCTACAAAGTACTCATAATTAAGATCATCTGTACATTTAAATTTTCTTCTCGTATTTCATTTTCTTCACTGTGAGAAAAAAAGTGTGTGTGGAACGCCACGAGACACAAGTGAAACCTGTTTTAATTCTTGGATTTTTCAATTTTGGATTATTGGATTTTCTGAATTTTGGATTGTTGGACTTTTTAATATTCGGTTTTTGTACTTTTTAATTTTGGATTTTTTTATTATTAAATCTTGGATTTTGGATTTTTAACTTTGGAATTTTTATTTTTTAAATTTTTTATTTTATTTTTTTTTTTGAATATTGAATATTTTTATTTTTAAATTTTGGATATTTGGATTTTTTATTTTGGATTTTTTATTTTTTAAATTTTGGAGTTTTGAACTTTTTAATTTTGGAATTTTGGACCTTTTAATTTTTTTAAATTTTGTATCTTTGGATTTACGATTTTTTAATTTTGAATTTTTTGATTTTTTAAACTTTTTAAGCTTTATAATTGAGTTGATTGTTTTCTGTGCAGTCCGTTCCGTCACACCTCACTGATTTCGTGACGATTTTGAGCGTTTCATTAATTTCGTGACGATTTTTAACGTTACATTAATTTCGTGACGATTTTTTAGCGTTACACAAGCTCTCGATTTACCCCTACCGCGGCTAAAGAAGTTTCACTTCAAAAAGTTTAAATTAAGCAGTTCAATTTTTCGTCTTTCATTTACCACGTTTATATGCAGGATTCAGATCGATCTGAGTCCGATCCCCGTATTGAAATCGTCATGTAAACGGATTCAAATCGTATTCAATTCCACGTAAACGCTAGCGAACTCAATCCTGGTGCGCGCGCACACTTTGCACGGCGTTCCTAATTTGTTCTGTCACTTAATAAAAAAACACTCACTCACACTATAATATCAATATTGTTACTCTTTTATGCCATAATTTGTTTATGGTGACTATAAATTATTAATAAAACACACACTTTCTTAATATTTTAAATCACGGAATAAACACGGCAATTGTTTACACAGGTTAGCCACACAAATAGCCATGCATAACCAAGTTAGCCAATATACAACAAATCTCAATACACTCCTAGAACTTTCCATGTAAATAGGGAACGTATTGAGTTGGGATCGGATTCAGATAGATTTCAATCCCTCATGTAAACGTGGTAAATGTTTGGATTGCATGTTTTTTTTATTTATTTAATATCCGGTTGGAAAACCCCTACTTTACAATGAAGTATGTTACGGTTGTATTTACAGTACACTATAAAATAAAATAAAATAAATAATAAAATTATACGAAACCGGTGATATCTTGTACCCTATGAAAGACAAAATTGAAATAATTAAGAAATGCTTGATTACAACAGTGTCTTTTGAAAGTAGTTTGTCTTAAATTTGTGTAAAAAGGACGGGGAAGAAATTGCAAAAAAATCTAAATTTCATATAAATTACAGAATAAGCTAGCAAGAAAAAACTGTAGTCCTAATCACTGTGTAAACTGTTTTCTTCGCAGTCCGGCATGGGGTTAAGTAATGTTTGAGAAATTCAGTTAATGGGTTAATGTAGAATACCTTATACTTCTCAAGAGTTCGAGCCTTTGGTTTTCGAATATTGGACATGGGAAAATAAATATTTTACTATCTGCGAATTTTACAGTATTGCTTCGAAGTTATTGCAGTTAATCGTGTAACGTATTATTAAAGCGTGAGAAACACTGAATACTACATTGAGTTATATTTATTTACTTAATAATGATATCTGTTGACATTACAATCCAATAGTCAGAAGAAAAATTCCTCTGACAAAGGGCATTAATCGTAATACTTCCCGTAGGTTTTATTCCCCGAAAAATTTTGATATGGTGGATATTTAATTCATTATTTATCTCATATGTATAATATGGTTTTCCACTTATTGTGAAGTAATACAGTAATATTATTTGATTCCTTTTCCAAAACTTTAAAATATCAATATAATTGCTTGTATGTTTCAGGTGAATTGTTCCAGTGGAATGCAGAGCCTGCGACATAGTTCACTGTTTTTGGACATTACAGCCAGCTTGGACCTATGTAAAATTCAATTTTCCAGCTCATTCTATTTTCTGCTGCATCTTTTAACTCTCCATAATTTCTTTTCTTCTTGATGTCATCCAGTATCTCGATTCTTCTTCTGCCCAGTCTTCTCTTTCCTTCTATTTTTCCTTCTATGGCATCTAGCAGGAGTCTTCTTCTTCTTATAATGTGTCCCATCCAGTTGGCTTTTCTCCCTCTTACATCTTGCAAAATGTATATACATAAAGATAATAAGTCTATTGATTAAAGTCACGATCTTATAATAATTATTGCAGCCATTTTTAAATGTTTGTTGGATGAAGAACTGTGTTATAATTTTTGCTACTTTTATTAAAGGATCATCTTAATATGTTTAAAAATATAATACCACTTTCATTCATTCATGGTACCTCTGCCTTAAGGCAGGTCTACACTCCCATGTAAAGTTCCATTTTCCAGCTCATTCTATTTTCTGCTGAATCTTTTAGCTCTCCATAATTTCTTTTCTTCTATATGTCATCCAATATCTCGATTCTTCTTCTGCTCAGTCTTATCTTTCCTTCTAATTTTCCTTCTATGGCATCTAGCAGGAGACCTCTTCTTCTCATAATGTGTCCCATCCAATTGACTTTTCTCACTCTTACATCTTGCAAGATGTGTCTCTTTTCTTCCACTCTTCTTAAAACTTCATTTGTGATTCTATCCGTCCATCGAATCCTCTCCATCCTCCTCAACACCACATCTGAAAGCTCTCCAGGTATTTATTTTCCTTTCTTATCCATAATAAAACTACTACTTTTTAAATGATCCCCTTATAGTATAATACTTATAAATACATAGAGTGGCCCAAAAAAGGTAACCGCAACTATGCTGCAGTATATAATAGCAGAGCATGCTTGGGCTATGGTGATGGAATACTAGACGACACAATTTTTAATTGGTTCAGCATTCCTTCCATTACCATAAGCTTGCGAAAAAACATTCCACAGTGAAGACACGCTTTGTTATGACTTTCTATGGCATAGTTGACTCAGTTACCTATTACTATAACAAAAGAAAAGATGCAGATAAGTTTCAAATAACAAAATAACTCACATTTTCTTTGTCTTTTTAGGCCATTCTGTACTTTCAAGTGTTGTAATTACATTCAAACATAACAGTTTAAAACCTCTCTAGTTTAAGGACTTATTTATCGTTTTTATAGAATGTGCTTACTTGTGAAATAGGCTTAACAATGTTTAATTTTTACTCTATCAAGGTGTACTGTCTGCATGGTTAGCCGTCAAACTATTCTGACGACACTAAAATTAAAGTTGTATCATTTTTATCATAGGTAATCCAACGAGAATTTACGACTTTATCGATAGACTTGCGACTGCGCAGTAGGAGCTAATTTATTTGAAAAAACTCGTCAACTCGAGTTGGACTTCTTAAGACTATTCCTTGAATAAAAATGTAAAGAATCATACAAATAATAATTGCTTTCATGCTTTATTATATAAAAACAAAACTAACAGCTGCGAGTTCACGGCATACTATGAATTATACCATCCATGAATCGATTCGAGTTACCATGTTGTAATCAGTGCTACCAATTGTGCATATAAGACATAGTTAACTTAATTCAGGTAAGCTAACGGCAGAATAGAATAAAAGCGCACGAACTGGCTTGCACCGAATCGAAATTGTGTTTTAACCAATGCACATTTATATTATTTCAATTTCCAAACAAATTATGTTGCATAAAATAATCTGTTTTCGTGCTGCTTAATGGCAACATGTGACGTAATAAGCACGGCACATTGATGCTTGCATTTCCAGTAACTAGCTGACCATTTTATCAGGTAAAATCCCTTCCTCATATTAATAGGAAGCATTTTATAAGATAAACGATCGTGATTGGTCTATATCCGAGAATTGCTAAACGTTATTGGTCAATATCAAACACGCGGCATATGAGTGGAATCTTCTTCTTCTTCTTATGGCAAATAGCTCTTATGGTCTAGCTAGTGCCTCCTTAATGATGTCTTCTCTGATTTCTCCCTTTCTCCTCCATCTTCTAATCCCCATACTATGCAAGTCCTTCTCCACACAATCCAACTATCTTAATCTTGGTCTTCCCCTATCTCTTTTCCCTTCAGGTTTGTGTTCAAAAATCTTTTTAACCGATCTGCCTTCATCCATTCTACTCACATTCCCAATCCATTCAATTCTTTTAGCTTTAACAGGTGTTATTATGTTAGGTTTTTTACATAGTAAATTTATTTCCATATTTGAGCGTATTCGCCACCCGTCTTTATCGGTCCATATATTTTCCTTAATGTTTTCCTTTCGTATCTTTTCAACTGTGCGTATACCAGCGTTTCTCAACATATGGTCCGCGGACCACTGGTGGTCCGCGAAGATGGTGCATAAAACAAGTAGAAAGTAAAGAAGTAATTTTTTTCACATATTTCGTTATAATGACCTGTAATTAATACACCAAATATTAAGAATATAGGCCTTCTTTTAAAAATGGGATGTAACATTAGGGGTCCGTAAATGTTTTTAGACATTTTAGAGGTCCTCGGGTTTAAAAAGGTTGAGAAACGCTGCCTTATACTATATGAGTGGAATAGTCAAAATAAATGTCGCAACAAAGTGCCCTACCTCCCGAGAACTTTCGATAGGCCTATAGTCTGTTATATCCTTATTCAAAGAGAGATTAAAAAGACATTAACCTTTATTTGTCCAATTTTCGAAATATCCAGTTCTGTCTACGGTATGTGCCAATGATCTATTCCATCATGTATATAATTTGGTTTTCCGGTTCTTTCCTGTTTCTAATAGTTCTGTCAATAGCGATGACAAGACAGTGGAGAAGGTAAATGCTCCCTGGCCAGGTAGGCAGATGAGGGTTGCTAGAGCATGTCGGGTGGACTCCACCCCTCATTGGGAGTCGCGGAGCGGCAATGAACACATCCGCCCTATCAGGTGATGATGTGATAGTGCTGTGTCCAGCATCCTGTAGGGTCCAGCTTCGCTTTTGTGATTGGGAAGCGTGCGGAACTGTTTCCTTTGTCACGAATTCAATACGGATTCGGTAATGAACCCCCACCATTAGAATAATTCATTAAATTATTCCAAATTCATACACGAGATAGACAGGGTCTATAAACTTTGAGCTTCTAGGTGAGTTCAATTCAACTGCAGCAATAATGAGGGCAGTATATATATACACACACACAGTGATTTAAAATTACGTACAGTAAAATTCAGATTGCAGTATGTGCGGAAATAACGTACAGCGAGCAGCGGTACAATACATTGTACAATGTACTTAGGTATATACTGCAATTGAACAGCCGGTAGCAGTAAATTTTAAAAAAAGCTACGACTTATAACTATAACTAAAATTCAGTATTTCAGTGATAAAAATGGACAAATTGAAACTGCTGGACTTTTAGTTGGGATAAATGTAAAATAAAATTTAGGCTGAGTACACCTCCTACGACTGAAGGCTGACCATCCAGCCCACATCACAACAGATGTCTACGGTTTATGTAGAAATTACTTGAAGATGATGTATTAGCGTCGAAACGCGTAGAAGAAACAACATCTGCATTTTGGTACAAGACTTTAATATATTGACTTTAAGCACATTTTTAAAACAATTTTAAGAAGTTTTTAGTCATAATTGTTATGATTGATTCATTGTTTGTACAGTACAAGTTTGATTGTTCACTGGACAAGTGGCTTGTGCTACTTAGGCCTTTATGTTAACTATAATAGGATATATTTTATAAAGTAGTTATGTTTATAGCCTACTGTTTTTAAATTTCTGAGCTTTAAAGGAAATTATAAGTTATTATTATACAATTCAACGGCCCTAAATAGCGTGCTTGCTCGCCCACTTCGTGAGACATTGGGTATACTCGGCGATGTTCGTCTCTCGCAGTCTAAACTTTCATGACGACTACAAAATTAGGAAGGAAAACCGTTTCTTTATTATATAAGGCCTAAGTGAAATGAACACAATGAACAAATATTCTAATTTTATTTTTACTTACAATTTTCATAGCTCTGAACCACAAACATTTTTAATAATCTACCAGTGTAATTTTCTTAAAAATCCTGTAGTCAATGATTAATGGCGGGCGAAGCCGGGGGCAACAGCTGTAAAATATTGATGGTTTTATCTCTTGAAATATCGCTGATAATAATAATCCAAACAAACCATTCCTTCCCTTGAAACATTATATAATTCCTGAAAATTACACTCAATTGATAAAATAAAATTCACATCATATTCATGTCAATAAACAGCTGAGAAACAATACGTATTATATGTTCACAGGTTCTTAGGAACTGCATAATCGATTCTGATATAGTTTTCCCAGGGGGCGCTTTCATGTCGTGGAATGTACTCTAAAGCAGGAATTTTAGCTGTTTCATTAATTATTAATGGCTTAGTTTATGAATGATTCGCGTGCAAGTGTTAATAAATATAATGCTTTAATAATTATTATACTCTTAATTTTTAATTTTTAAAAGAATTATCGTGGCGAAGCCACGGGCACCTCCTAGTAAGTTAAAAATTGAGACAACTTATTCTCTATATTCTTGCCTGAGCTCTTGGAATCGTGAATTAATATTTTTGTATTAAGCTACAAGGGTCTATACCCTAACTTATGAAAACCCTTACTATAGACCAGCTATCTTTGATTGTTTATTACAAAAATACATAATATTAAATATTGTCGGTCTACGGAAATGAAAGTAAATTATTTTGAATCATTCAGTAAATTGGGAATTATTTCACTTAAAACGTAGGTGAAAATTCTAAGATATCTCACAAGGAACCACAACAAAGAAAGAACAAAAAAGATTCTGTTTGAAAACAACAGTTCTGATAGCTGAAAGTTTCTTAAAAAAACACACTGGAATTAATTTTTCGTAATAGTCACAGCATTGATACCTGACAAGTCGATCCATGGAAAAATCCTTCAAAAATTGGACTAAATTTCTTTTATTGGACTTACAATCTGACAAACTTTATTTTAAAGCTATATATTATGGATCCAAAGATCAAATATTCAGTATTTATTATTCCCACGTATTACTACATTATGATGTATCCCCACAATTTTATGCACTCTCAAACCCAAGCAGTTGGCAGACTCTGTTGCCAGTCAATCTAATAACAATAGTAACATAATAAAAAATTTCGGCATTTCCTTCATCTAGTTTCCGGCTGAGACATGACATCACTTCAACACACGGCTATTAACGAGTGTGTCCTTCTTGCATTCAACAAACAACACTTCAAAGGTAGCACCGTTGGGGACGATGATATCGAGACAATTATATCGAAGGATTTATTTTGATGATATGTATGGTTTCAAGTCTGAGATGAGAGAGATTGGTGAAGCTTTGAGAACTCTAGTCTACATGTAATGGTCTAGTTGAATAATAATCATTTATCAGAAATCCTCTTTACAGGAGTTCTTCGACACCTGGCTAAAGTTTCGCTGGATGTTTCTCAACACACACACACAAGAACTGGATGTACAGTTAACATTAATAATACGCGTACGATAGCTCGCGAGGTCCTATTAATATTTACCTCGAGGGAAGCCCCCAGGCGTTGTAACCATGCTACTCAGAAAATAAAAATAAAAGTGAAACTGTTAGATGAGATTATAGCGCAAAACTAGATTGCCTTTTACAAAGTATGAATGACCTTTTGAGTTCACAAAGTAAAATGGCTTTAACATAAATATTAACAGAAGACAACTTGTTATTTTACCCTCATTTGTTTCAAATAATTTTTGCAGAATGCTTTCTTTTGAGTTATTGCCTTTTCTATACAGTATAAAATATGGCGTCACAGTTTAACGTTAGTTGATTGCAATAAAAGTTAGTATTAGTTCGACAGAACCGAAATAAGTTAAGTAAAAAAGAGAATATACTATAAGCATAAGCCGAGTAGACAGTTTATCAATCAAATTTTAACCTTAAATGCCTAATGTGTCTGTCTTAAATTAAAATAGAATAACTGAAAATAATTAGATAGAAAATATAAAAAGCTTGTAAAATTTACAGAATAGGGTACAAGAAATCAACTATAAAAAAGTAAAGTGTACCCTATTACAGGCCATGGAGGCCCAGAGGGTTCCAGGAGGTTGAGGCTCCCAGATTTTTAGACATCGGCACATGAAGGTGGTCAGCCTTACGCACCGGCCGCCTTTACCCCCAGGATTGCTCCTGGTACTCATTTCTGTTAGAAGCTGAGTCGACCCCAGGGCCATAGTGCCACCAGAAGGATTAGGCCAATTGAAAAACTCAACGACCTCATCGGGGATCGAACCCGCGACCTTCCGGTTTGTAGCGCAGCGCCTCAACCACTACGCTACGGCGTACCCCGAAATCAACTATAAGCTGCCTACAAATAATAAAAAAACTAGATTATAAAAATACGAAAGTATGGTAAGTGAATTTGAAAAGACAAATGAACACTATTTTTACAACTAGACTATAATAATTGCGTTAACTGTTTTCTTTGAAGTCCGGCGCGGATTTATAATTTGCGTGAGAAATTAAGTCTAACTTTAAGTTGAATTTTTCTCAAACTGTTGGGTGTGTTATACTTCATTGTTAATAGAAGCACAGTAAGCTTTGTCATTTAGGCAATCTTGTAATCAAGAAAGCAAATAAAATAAAATAAGAGTGCAACAAATGTAGATTCGATTACAATAGTTACTGCCATATTCTCTCAAGGTTATATTGTGAGAGAAATTAGTCAATATTATAAAATGGATTTTTGATTAGCCATGTATAAAATCTTATTTTTCAGTTCTTTCAGTGGCAGTTCCAATACAGTGCGAGGTAATTTATTGACAAGCTTTTGTCCTAAGTATTCGCAACTTTTCGAAGTTTTTTCTCCCCTTCTAGTCTACAACGTGGTATGTCTATTAGGTACGTAAAACGAATATTATGGTTATGAATCTCATTATATCCGCTAAACTATACTAAATAATTAAAATATAAAAAATAATAATAATAAATAGGAAATTAATTTACATTCATTCATGCAGGTCTGTTATCTTCAATTGCTTTATTAATTAATAAGTTACGTTTGACTCTTATCATGCGAAGACACGTCTAGAATTTGAAAATGTTGCATGTGTGAGGACAGTTACATATAAACCTCGCAACATGCCCTCCCACCCTTACATGTTACAAAGCAACAAGTGGGACCCAAGCAACAGTTGGCAAGCGTGCAGTTTGCACACTTCGCTACTTTTCTCAGGTGTTCCCACTACTGTGGGGTGAAACGATGTGCCCCAGCAGCTTAAACGAACTTGTTTCAACTTTAAGCTATACTCACATTTTGTTATAAGAAACTCAAAAATTATTGTTCTGAACAATTATTATAGTAAGGACAAAGGCAATGGTTATAAAACCTGAGCGATGGATTTTTTATGACATAACTTAATCGTTGTAGACGTTTCATGAGGCTGATCATGTTAGTCTACGTTTACTTACTTAACTTATTTTTTCTTTATTGGCCAATATAAAAATTATCCAGGATCCCTGAGCCGTAGGCTATATATCATAGGCGTAACCAGGCCGACCATATGGGGGGTTATAATACCCCCCTGGGAGAGGGGAGTCCGGGGGTCCTCCCCCGGAAAATTTTAAAAATTAAGATGCAAAATAACGAGTTTTAAGCTTCCGGGGGTCCTTCCCCGGAAAATTTTAAAAATTAAGACTCAAAATAACGAGTTTTATGCTTCCCACGCATTAAGTAATTTATGGGCAGACTTAAAAAATTATACAATTTTCCTTTTTTTTAGTCAATGGGGGGGGGGGGTTCAAACCCCCAAAACCCCCCCCTCGTTACGCCTATGCTATATATCTGGACAAACTACAAGTTTTACATTTACAATTTGTACAATAATTAATTAACCATTTCTTTCCGCTTGGCGGTAAAGTGATCCTTGCGTCCTTTGACAACAGACAATTCCTAAGCAAGCTAAAGGAATATTATATATTTTATGGTACCATCAGGTTCACTGCCGTGGTTTCATGAGCCCGCCATTCAACCCTATTCGGTGCTAGCTCCATCCAACCATCCCTCTCAAATCCTACTTCCCTAGGCTATATAGTAATTTAGGAATACAATCCAAAATGCTAGTACCGAAATCTAAAACATACGGACTAACAACAGAAAACAAATATTTGAATTCTTTCAATTTTATGCCACGTTTTTGCTCATTCTACAGGTTTCTGAGGCGAAAAAAATATATCTCCACAGAATATGATTTTAATTAAATCTATTGTAAATTAACTTATCAAGAAGGATGAAATGGGCCGGACATGTTGCACGCATGAGGGAGAAAAGACCTATCTCAAAAGTATTGAATGGAAGACCCGAAGGGAAAAGGGAAAAGACCACTTGGAAGACCTAGATGTAGGTGGGAGGACAATATTAGGATAGATTTAAGGGAAGTAGGATTTGCGAGGGATGGTTGGATGGAGTTAGCGCAAAATAGGGTTGAATTGTGGGCTCAGGTAAGCGCGGCAATGAACCTTGGGGTTCCATAAAATAGATAATATTCCTTTAGTCTGCTGAGGAATTGTATACTGCCATTGAGTAAGTAAGTAAGTACATTTATGACAAGAAATATATTTGCAAAAAATATATCTTTCGTGTACAAAATGTATACAAGTCCTTCGTTGTTCACAAACGTTTACACAATTATTTGAAGACTTCTGCATAACTTTTATCTGAGATCACATTTATAAACTCAAAGTATAGCGTTGTGTTGTATATAACATTATGCAGATAAAGGACAACGCAATTCTTCTTTGCCATTAGCTTAACAAGTGAAGGTCTCGTCGGCGTACAATAACAGACACGGCCCTGAATTTGACAGTCTTATGTCATCTCATGATGGACATGTCAACGCCCATTCTTATGAGAATTATACAGGTTCAGCATCCTTGCACGGAAGCTTTCAAACCTGATTCCTAAATTTCTCATCGAAAACTCAGTGATTTTTACTGCAGCGGATGTTAAAGGTTCCTGACCTCAATAAGTTTTTGCAGTCTCTTTCCGGTCCAGATTTTACTCCACAGCTAGAATTGAATAATCCAATTAATAGTAAAAATTTGGCAGTAAAGCTGTTATTTTATCGATTCCAGATCACATACGTATGAACAAAAAGTTGCTACAGGAAACTTGGGCATCAGAAACACTTGTATCGGCAGGAAATCAACAAGGATGGGTTGTCAGGAATAAATAGGATTCCTATCATAAACCTGTTCCATCACGACTTCATAAAAGCATTATTCAGTTTAATTGTGATACTTTTTCCCTCCGTTATTTTTGCAGGAAGTCCGATGTCAACAAAGCGAATGGTCTCGATCTCTGAGACTGCCCAAATACGTTCATCCGGTGAACTCCCCGTTCCCACTATATGCGACATCTTTAGCTTCATGAATTACTGTTGCTGAAAAAAATATTAGTAGACATCTGAAATTGCTTTGTGGGAAGAATTCAAGATTATAAAATTAGTCACAATGTCACAGTGATTAAACAAGCCCAACACTTTAACGAGGAGGTTGAGCAGACTTTATGAACATAATGATAATTGAAGTCCTAGTCAACAAACATAATGAAAGCCAAATTGCTGTAAATTTGGAATTTACAGTTATGATACAAACGTAAATTGTAAAATTGGGAACTCCTTTCGTAAGTAGCACAGGCTCTTTGTACTGTTAGGCTATCTTATTTACCGTGTGCCTTTTCTATCAATCCTCGCTGCTAAATTCAACTTTTTTTTTTTTTAGAAAAAATTACTTCGCTAGTCTATAGTTTTATACAGACTAAAAAAAAATGTGATAATTGGCCTATTTGAATAAGCGTATATCTTTATACATCTACTATTAAAAATTTAAGAGGATTTTAATAATGACAATCAGCATTATAAAGAAGAAGCTCTTTTTTTCAACGCTTTATTATTTCTGTTATTTCGCAAGTTTTCTACCCTGAAGATTCTGTTTTACGTTTACAGGCATCTGTACTTTCCAAGTGACGTCAACAGCTAAATTTCTTGGTTCTTAGACTTTGTAAAAATGTTATGTAACCTCAATTTAAACATTAAGAAAAAAAACACAAAACCTACGAATACGCCTATCAACTTATAAGGAATATAATTTACAATTTATTAAAGGTTATATCATGCAATTTTTTTTAGCTAATTACAATCTAGTTTAAGAGAAACAATCTATTCATTACGTAAGTTACATACTATATAAAAAAAACCTTAACCTCTTCACTGGCACTGACATATAAATTCGTCCCTAAAAAACGTATAAAAGCAGAAATATAATATTACAAGGGTACTGAATAATGTAATATAATGAGGATTTTTTATCTTCGTGTTATGGTTGACTTCTATGAAATCCAGCTATTTCACTGAAATTTTTCTCATCAGTTTTAAAATTAGCGTCCACTCATGATTTTACTTGATGATTGCTTATTTTAATTCAGCTCTGATGCTTATTTTAATTCAGCTCTGAGACGGTTGAAAGGAATTTTAATTTACTGGTAATTATGCTAATCCTACTAGATAAAACATTTCAAATTATTTTCAAAAACAGTTTTGTTATATACAATTAAAAGTTATTTATCGATATAAAAAGTTTTTTTATTTTCTAAGTGTTGTCATTTTTTTTTTTTTTTTTTTTTGCATTAAGCTACATTAACAACACGCAAATAATTAGTGTCTCATGGCAGTGAAACTGGTTTCTTCTGCTGCTGTTATTAAGAATTAGAACTTTATGAGATTGTGTGGGGGACGGGAAAATGTTTGTCCGTCTGTCTGTTCGTGTGTTTTTACGCGCAGTCACTCAAATACGCTATACCGGATTTTCATGAAACTTGGTATACGCATTTACAACGTCCATGGGAAGAAGCCTATTGATGTTATTGGACCAAAACGGTTCACCGGTACCGGAGTAATGCCCAATTTATTGCCTATTTTATGGTAAATATATTAGAAAGAATTTATCAAATGCAAATCAGTTCTCATGGCAACAAATTATTTTACAGCGTTCATATACGGCTTGGGAAGTCGCAATACAGTTAGCTTTGACAAATAACACTACCTACATATTCCTTCACATATGCTTATCAATCCATACCTTTGTTTTTCCGTAAGCCCTGCTTAATGAATGGATCTGGAGCTTAACTCGAAAATCGATTACAAAACTAACTTATTTTCTGCATATCATAATTGCAATTATCACTGATTAAACAAAAAATGCTGGCACTTTGTTACATCAGTTTACCTGATTTATTATTATTATTATTATTATTATTATTATTATTATTATTATTATTATTATTTTGTTGTTACGTGAAGGCATTATATCATCATGAGGTAACTGCGGCTTTTCTGTTTTAACATCTGCCGTGAAACGCACACGAGTTCTTAATACAAATGTGAATCAATGAAGTGTAAAAATCACCAGCTGGGCACTATAACTCAAGGCGACGCGACGTGACAGAATTGTCTTTTCCTTGGGGATCCTTAATGAGATATAGCCTCACGTAAGTATGCACACACACACACACACACACACACACACACACACACACACACACACACACATGCACTGTTCACACTTAAGAACTGTACAAAAATGTATAGACGTTGAACTTGATACTTTCCCGTTATGCAGGTGTTCGATGATGAAACATTAACTCCAACAATAATAAAGAAGTTATAATTAGGGCCCAGATTTTAAGGTTATTATCAGGGCCCGGATTCTGATGACCTAAAATTGTTTGAAAAATGACCTATAAAATGACCCTAAATTTTAAAGAAAATGACTTAATAATTATAAAAAATGACCTAAAAACTGACATTTTATTTATAAAAAAATATTATTGTTCACACAAAGTTATAGACTACTTTGTGCATAATTGAAAAACTGTAATGTTGTGAATGTTCTTTTCTCACGGAAATTTATATTGGCACTGAGGAACTGGTGAGTCAAAATTCGGCAAATCCTATTGTGGTCTGCCGGATTATATTGTTGTTTATTAAGGGTAAACAGTAGTTTGCACTCTCAGATCCAAGTAGGTGGCAGACTCTGGTGCCAAGTCAATCTGATAACAATAGTAATATAATACAAAATTTTGGCGTTTCTTTGATTCTCACTTCCGACTGAGACATGTCAACACATTAAGGCCGAATTTTTCCTTCTTGCATTAAACAAACAACACTTCAAAGACACCACCGCTAGCGACGAAAAAAAAAGTTAATACACTCAATGTAAATACATGAAAATGACTAAATAAGGAAGCAAATGACACGAAAATGACAAAATAATGACCTAAAATTGAAATAAATGCCCTAAAAATATAAAATTGCATGAAATGACAAAAAATGACCTAACAAAAATACATTTCTATAATGTAGAGGCCATGATTAGAATTTATCCACAAGTTGGCAATGTCTATGCAGCATCAATAAAAAGATGACATGTCATTAGAATCCGGGCCCTGGTTATTATAAAGCCTGTATTATTTTTTTAAACACATTAAAATAGTTTCATTCAGTGTTTTACAATTTTCTAAATTAAAAAATAAACATTTATAAGACTATTATCCTGCCGGTTGTATTATATGGACGTGAGACATGGCCGCTTACTGATCGGGAAGTACTTAATCTGAGTGTGTTCGAAAACAGGATATTTTGGAAAATATTTGGGCCTAAAAGAGATGAAGATCGGGACTGGAGAAAAGTGCATAACGACGAGCTTCATAACCGGATATACGAGAGCGAGTCAGTAAATAAGTCGCAAACACCAGAGTCACATTTTTTTATATTAAGTGGTAGTTTGCTATCTGTACCCCATTTTGATACTGAAGTAATATCAATTTGAAGATTATAACAGTCTTCTGCTCATAGGCGTACCGAGGGGGGGTGTTGGGGGTTTGAACCCCCCCCCCCCATTGATTAAAAAAAGGAAAATTGTATAATTTTTTTAAGTCAGCCCATAAATTACTTAATACAAGTATAAAGCGTGGGAAGCTTAAAACTCGTTAGTTTACGTCTTAATTTTTAAAATTTTCCGGGAGAAAACACCCATAAGCTTAAAACTCGTTATTTTGCGTCTTAATTTTTTTAATTTTCCGGGGGAGGATCCCCGGAAGCTTAAAACTCGTTATTTTGCGTCTTAATTTTTTTAATTTTCCAGGAGACCCCGGAAGCTTAAAATTCGTTATTTTGCATCTTAATTTTTTAAATTTTCCGGGGGAGGACCCCCGGACCTCCCTCTCCCTGGGGGGTATTCCTTTACAACCCCCCCATATGGTCGGCCTGGTTACGCCTATGCTTCTGCTGACTTTATAGATTTATATAATTTGACATCATCAGCAAACATATTTAACATTTGAATACTGAATTATATCGTTTACAAATAATAAACTTGACCCTTGAGGTACACCTGAATTGCGGTAAATTTATATGAAAAATGACCTTTATAATTGACTATTTGGGATTTGCTTTTTAAGTATGAACTGAACAATTTAAGTAATTGCGGGGAAAATCCATAAAAGGTTAATTTCTTTAAGAAGCAAGAGGTCGTTGAGATTTTTCAATTGGCCTAATCCTTCTGGTGGCACTATGGCTCTGGGGTCGACTTAGCCTCTGTCAACTAACGGCCGGTGCATAGTGCTGACAACCTTGCCACCTTCATCTAGGCTATAGTATGTTACAATATGGGAGCCTTAACCTCTTGGAAAGCCTACGGGTTTCCATGGTCCCTACAGGGATCGCTTTACTTTATCTTTTTACATCTAATCTCTAATTAGTAAAACACACTATCAATTAAATGGCATGCAGGTCTAGTTTACTTGTCAATATGAGTGTGCAGATATTTGGACAGGACAGGACGACTGGATATTAAGTCATACCCGCTCCTAAAATAGAACGGTGTGCACATGTGGCATCAGTTATGCTATGCAAACAAACTCAATCACAAGGATTACGTTCAAAATATGTCGAGGGTATTAACGATGACACTAACCAGGGTCTACATGTCCACTCCACAAGTATCAACCATTCCTACTAGATCATCTCTGTATGTTAGTCGAATTTACAATGAGGTATTTTACGAAAAGAGTAGTTCATATTTCTAAAATAAGACGCATATAAATTAGGGATGGGTCGATACCAGATTTTTTCCTCGATACTCGATACTTCGATACTCGATACCTTCAACATTTCCAGTTTCAATAAATAGCTACATTAAAAATTAAAATTTGAGAGAACTGTGTAATACCAACTAAATTAATTAAGTCTTCATGTTTAATGAGACAAAATTTAATATCATCAGTAGCCTATAATTATTTTTAAACTCTACATTAAAACTAAAATTAGTTTTTTAAACAGTCCACTTACAAGTTTTTGTTCAAAAATACTAGCATTCTCACTTAATTGCAGAATTGCAGAATTACAAAAGTATCGAAAAAGTATCGAGCTAGTTTTCTGAAGTATCGTTCGATGCCGATACCATGCAAGTATCGAGAGTATCGAGGTATCGAAAGTATCGAGGATCCATCCCTAATATAAATGAAAATACAATTTTAAAATTATTTAAACATTCGCAAGGATTCTGTAAATTATACGAGGGTGGATCGAAAAATAACGCAAAATATATATATATATATATTTTACAAAAAGTTTAATAGTTACAATTACAAACAAATGCACACAAGAAGAAACATCTTTTGTCTATTTTTCTATATAGTCGCCAAGTTTCTCATACATTTCTCCCATCGTGATACCAGTTTCAAAATAATTTACCCTGTTCATAGAAGTCCATTCGGTTGGAGTATAGCCATCTGCTGACTGATGTTTTCACTTCTGCATCTGACGCAAAGTGTTTACCGGCCAGGAATTTCTTAATGGGACCAAACAAATGAAAGTTCAACGGTGCCAGGTATGGACTGTATGAAGGATGCTGGAGCACCTCCCAACCAAATTTAGTGATTTTCTCACGACCAGCTGCAGCAATATGGGGGCGAGCATTGTCGTGAAGAAGTTTGACACCGTCAGCATGAACGTCACGGCTTCTGTCGAACTTTACCAATGTTTTAATGTAGGCTATACTCCAACCGAACGGACTTGTATGAATAGGGTATTCTGAAACTGGTATCACGATGGGAGAAATGTGTTGAGAATCTTGGCGACTATATAGAAAAATAGACAAAAGATGTCCCTTCATGTGTGCATTTGTTTGTAATTGTACCTATTAAACTTTTTGTTAAAAAAATATATATATTGTGCGTTACTTTTCGATCCAGAGAACGGTGAAATCTCGAAGATAAATTCTGGCTTTCGGCAAATAGCAGATCTTCTGAACTATAAGGCAAGTTCCTAAGAAGTAGAAGTGAAGTGAAGCAGATGTACTAATTACTTATATAAATGCAATGGACGGGACACGAACACACGGCCGGCACGCTGCAGCTATCAGATGGAGATTGCGTGACCGTCAAGCTAGAATGCCTTCCTCAGCAACGCGAGAGACAGTTCCATATAAGTAATTACATATATGCAATAAGTGAGCTGACTTTATGCAACTCAGACATTCAGTTATGTAGCCTAGCTGAATTGCCCCGGAGAGGAACACCTGAATAGAACACAGGTTCAACATTAAACTACCTAAGAAAACCAATTACATTATGAAGTTCTTGATAAAGCACATATAGATTAGTATCTTAAGGGGGGACATGGAGGATGGTCAAAAATAACATTTTTTTTAATTGCATCATGTGCTTCTATTATGTTTCAAGAACATTCTCTCAACATTTTAGGGCAGAATTCCGTCTGTGAATGAGTTTTAAAAATAAAATACCCAATGCATGTAATCTTCCGTGCCCCTTTAAATATAGCCTACAGCAAGAAGAAAAATAAGTTAAACTTTAAACGCTTTTCCCCGTAAGTTATCTTTTTCAATGCTTATGTATAGGCAGGGGGAAAAAGCGGACCGACTAAAATATCTACGTTGTTGATATGAGCCACTGCACATGCCTAGCGGCATTCAGAGGATAGTAGGGAATGTATTGAAATTTGTTCTAGTATCGACTGTTGACTTAGCCCATTTCGAAACCCATCAGAAAATAAGCTAGTAAAAATCATTTTCTGGGAATAATCCGTTAATTAAGTACTTAAATATTCCCACTACTTTTCGATTGTAGCAATATTTAACTACTTAACTAACGGATTATTCCCAGAAAAGGAATTTTACTAGCTTATTTTCTAATGGATTTAGAAGTGGGCTAAGTCAACAGTCGACACTAGAACAAATTTCAATACATTCCCTGCTATCCTATGAATGCCGCTAGGCATGCGCAGTGGCTCATATCGGCAACTTAGATATTTTAGTCGGTCCGCTTTTTTCCCCCCTACCTGTACCTTTTTCTCAGAAACTATTGCATGAAACTTACTGCACTTATGGATAAAGAAAATTCATGAACATTTCCTTGGGACGGACTTTTGACATAGTCACTTATTAATTCTTGCATTTATAAGAGAACTGGCTTTTAAGACAAATTTTGGTATAAAAAGTTAGAGTTCTTAAAAGAAAATGGAAAGGAATTTAAAAAAAAAATGCCTCCACGAAAAGTTATATTGATCCTTTAAAAGCAAGCAGATCAAGTTTCATAGTGATCCATTAAGTAGGTTCCACAGATCAGGTACGTAAGTATGGCGATCAAATTTAAAATTAAAAAAAAATAAAATAAAAATACTAATGGCACAAAAAACTTAAAAAAAATGGTGTAATATTACCACAGCATACCAAGTATCAGTTAAACAATTTCATAACTATGGCTGCTATACTTTAGGAGATAAGAGCGATTTTCTCAAACACTGCATTCTGACCTTAATTTCGAATGATGTAAATAAAAAAAAATAGGCGTATAGCTCCTACGTATGCAGGCAACGCCATTACGCATACAAATTAGCAGACGTAGAAATTTCCTATGTGAGTGCCAGAATAAGTTACTTAGGAAAGAGTTGACGTACTAATATTTTAAGGTACTATACCTCATTTTTCTAGAAAAAGCTTGTTCTGTGTGGCAGTTGTAAATTTCACATCAGATTTATCTATGATATTAAAATTTAAAAGCTACTGACAAAAAACTTTAAATATGAATTATGGTTTCGATTTAAGAAAAAACTATCACCATGGCTACATACTACGTGACACGAAAATCAGGTAAACTGATATAACAAAGTGCCAGAATGCTATTGTTTATTCAGTGATAATAGCAAATATGATATGCAAAAAATAAGACATTTTTGTAAGCGATTTCCGAGTTAAGCTCCAGATCGATTCATTAAGCAGGGTTTACGGAAAAGTCTAATTTGATAAGCATATGTGAAGGAATATGTGGGTAGTGTTATTTGTCAAAGCTACCTATATTGCAACTTCCAAAGCCGTATATGAACACTGTAAAACAATATGCTCCCATGAGAACTGATTTGCATTTAATAAATTCTTTCTAATATATTAGCTACCATAAAATAGGCGCTCAATTGGGCATTAATCCGGCATCAGTCAACCAATTAGGTTCAAAATCAATAGACTTCTTTCCATGGACATTATAAATGCGTATACCAAGTTTCATGAAAATCCGATAAAGCGTATTTGAATGATCACGCGTACAGACACACGGACAGACATTTTCTCGTCCACGACTCAATCTCAGAAAGAATTATTCTGGCCCTTTATAATCCAAGTTTTTGCTAACTGAAGTGGTATTTTTGGCCATCGTATACGTTACATTTTTCTCATAACATAGGCTTACTTATGTACTCTCGGAAGGTAAAAAAAGGCGAACTATTAATAGAACATTTTTCTATAATCAAGATCCCATAAAGTTTTATTTTTCATTAATACACGAAAATTATGACCCACGGCTTCTAGAAATCTACAAAGAACTGCTAGTAGAAATATACGAGGAAATTTGCAAGCGAAAGGGGTCTTAAAAAGTATCAAGAACTTTATTTAATGTCAAGGATGAAAAGAAAATTTGACTATAAAAAGTGTCTTTGAAATCAAGATGTTTTAACAACAGATTAATCGCTTGGTTTGACTGTTGGAATAAATGTGCATGAGTGAACGAGGTATGTATTTTGCAAGTGGCTAGTTAGAGAAGTACACACAGTCAGTAGCGAACATGTGCACTGCGTCCCACATTATTTTTACAACTAGAAGTGGCTGTTGTTTGGCACGAATTCCCGTGACAGACGTTGGACGTTGTACATTTGCTTTCAAACCTCGCACCGACGCTGACATACGTCCAAATTTGCCTATCAGATCACCAAAGCCCTGGTCCAGAATGTTGTAATACGAGTAACTGAGCACACAAGAATTCCTCCACTTTTATGACAGAATATTGTCTTCTATTAGTCCGAATTTAATAGTCCGTATCTATCGATAACCTATCGATAAGGCAGCTAAATCGTTATCATTATTTTTTATCCTATCTTAAAGGAGGACATTGGTGTCAGTCTATGACAGTTAAAATTTATTTGGCACTTCATTATTTATGAAGTGGAAAATATGACTGCAAATATACCCTTAAAAATGACCAAATATGAAAAAAAATCCTAAATATGACCTAATAAAAGACATGGTTTTGTAAAAATAAATATTCCTATTTAAATAGTTTAATGCCACTAAATTATTAGATCACATGAATTCAATCAGAAAACAATTTTACACTTGATTTACAGTTATACCGCATAAACTTTAAATTATAATTGTACTCCTCTACCGAAGTTATGACTGGAATATGAAGTTATATTACAAATATGACCAAAATATGACCAAGACCATAAAAATTACAAACATATGACTTGATATGCAAAATAAGAAAGGCCCGATTAAGATAATAACAATGCAATTCGTGTTTAATTTGTGTTTGCGGCGAGAATGGAGGTCAAAATAAAAATATGACATGTCATGAACATCCGAACTCTAGTTAATACAATTTGAAATACGTTACTCTAGCCATAAATACCGGAAATTACCTTTATCCAAGCTATTCTGCAAGAGCTGGAGAACACTTTAGTGTACTATATTGTAGTAATGTAAATAATAAATTACCCGTGCTCTGACTGATTCTAATCAAGATAAAGGTGGTATAATTATTGCAAACCGGTCTACGCCGCGATTCAGCGGCAACTACTTCACCTTGCATACTGTGCGGGCACCGGGCAAGTATAAGAAGCAGGCAAAAATTATTATAAAAATGCTAATAGTAATCACAAATGAACCCACATGAATTAATCGGTCGACCGTTACGTTATTGTCTTGAATAACATGTAGCAGTCTTGTCATCAGGGCCCGGATTTTGATGACCTAAAAATACTTAAAAAAATGAGGTATAAAATGGCTGCAAAAATACAACAAACGGCCCAAAAACTAGGGAAAATGACCAGAAAGTTTGTACGAAAACACTAGTTTATTTGTCAGATCTGTGCATATTCTACATTCATGTTGTTGACTCAATTATTATTATTATTGAATTCCCAAAAATACAAAACCCTTGACTCAATTATAGGCTTGTAATTAGTTAATTACATACGGTTAAATGCAAACAGCAAACACAGTCTTTCTGTATCCAAATTAAAATTATAACAAGATCTATTTATTTATGCTTATTTAGAGTGCTGATAACATTCAATGTAAGTAAATGCACAAAAACTCCTTTAAAAATGACCTAAAAATAAGAAATGTGGAAAAAATACCGTAAAATAACCAAAAATGACCAAATAAAGTCATTACATTCTAAAAATGACCTAAAAGTGAAATATGGGGGAAATAACAAAAAATGACCCTAAAAATTACCATTTTATAATCTAGGAGTCATGATCAGAATATCTGCACTAGTGGGCAACGTCCATGATTTACCAGTTAAAAGATGACATGTCAT
The DNA here is from genome assembly GCA_964059195.1 of Ectobius pallidus. NCBI lineage: Eukaryota > Metazoa > Arthropoda > Insecta > Blattodea > Ectobiidae > Ectobius > Ectobius pallidus. Next base: position 25,779,439 of record CAXKWD010000003.1, on the reverse strand, counting down.
CAAAATCCGGGCCCTGATTATCATTAATTAATTGAAATTAATGTCTCCTTGGTCTTATGGTTGGAGTTGCTGCTACAGATATCGGCACGTCTTAGGCTCACATTCGGAAGGTCCCAGGTTCAAATCCCGTGGCCGGCCAATTTGACGTGGGTTTTTTCATGATTTCCCCAGTCGTAAAATGGACATTTACATACCAAGAATCATCCTCACCCTTTTATCATGTATCATATCCATTTAAATTAATATCAGTTGAAATTTACTTCATAAAATACAGTAACAATAGAAACAATTGACGATCAATAGTTCCATGGCCTACCCTACTGTATAGACACACATCCCGAACTCCTGATATGGCCTCGTAGCTAAAAGAAGTATAAACACAGCTGAAAAAAAACTTTCTCTATCTACAGCAGGCCTAAATAGTTTGTTACAGAAAAACTTACCTTTGACTATGTTTAGCCTCAATTGTTCTTTCTCCCAGGAAGCGAAAGACGCCTTGAGCGCCTCCGTCATCTTTTTGTTGGTGCCGGGAGTAAGAGGCGGCACCTGTGTTGGAATATCTGTAACACAAAAAGGACAATTAAGTCATATTTTTGAATGCTTTACACAATTAACTTAAAAAAAATACAATTCTATATTTGAACTATTATAGGCTATTATTATTATTATTATTATTATTATTATTATTATTATTATTATTATTATTATTATTATTATTATACTACATTGATAAAAACGTAGATTTAAAGATTCAAAAAATTCTGACAAGTAGCCCGAATACTAAATTTTGGCAAGAGAAGTATACGTATTGTAAACTCTCTCCAAGAAATAACAGGCCACTTGAATATCAAGACCTAAGACCTAGATAACTAACATCGCACACAATCCATAGTACGAGTATATGGGAAATTAAATTTTCAAGCTGCTTATCCTGTTTTTGTGTAACTCCACTAGAATAGTTAAAACCTACATCATAGAATCCACAAGTGTCTACTATTGAGGTTAAAAAGGTATTATGGACGCAATTAAGAAAGTTAGGCCTAAAACAGAATCCCTTCTGAATAAACATATGCCTGCAGTGATGAAAATTCAATAACTATAAATACATTTTAATATTACTTTTAGACAGTCGAAGGTAAAAGAAGCCCTTTTGACGGTAGATATTAATTCAAAGGAGGAAATTATACCACTGAGTTTTATAAAATTATAACACTCCAGGATGACCAACATTGTTTTCCTGCTTCACCAATTCTCGCTACACAGTCAACCGTTATAAATCCAAAAATAGGCGACATAAATTACGTAAACAATTCTAATCGTACTTCCTCCACCCAAGGAATTACCATTTCAACTTGTATTATTGTAAAATCAACATTTCTGCTGCTGAGAAAATCCTGTAGAAAACAAAAAGAAAATTGCTTCGTAAATTCTCCCTACACAGTCAACTATTGTAAATCCAAACAATATAACGAATCGCTAATGTTAAAGAAACAAATGACCATCACAGACGCACTACGCATCAGAAAATAGGCCCTTAAGGGCTCCTTCCGCAAACACACGTGCTCGCAAAATAGCATCCTTCTTTTAGCCCTTGTATCATAACTAAGTTATTATAATTCAACACAATGTGCCTAAATTTTTGGTTGTGCGATGCACAGGGCTTGTAATTGAAATTTCTATAAATTGCACAGGAAGTGACTCGGCCAACACACTAACATGCTATCTGAACGCATTTGGCAATAATTTAAACCGATATGATAAAGCCACTTGGTTTTTATCAAAACGTGTTCAAGTTGTATAGAAAACTGTTTAAGGAAAACAAACATGGTTTAAAAATAGCAGTGTTTTACACTCGGAATATTATGCAACTTATTGAACATACAGAGTGTTATTGAATAGCATCGAAATATTTTACCTGTGTATAGAGGGGACATAGACAAGCAACTTTTATTAGGAGATTTTTGCTCTATAGATTTAATTTGTCCTGTTACAGCATAAGGGAGCATTCACACCGAAGTAGCATGCCACTTGCGACGTGCTACCTGGATGCACGCTGCACGTTACTCATTTTAAATCCCAAATAAACAAGTTCAAGTCTTCACACCGAAGTATCGTGGCAATAGTGCAGCTCGCAGAGTGCGACATTCATTTCTTCAGATTATTTCATGCGACGCTACTCGGTATGACGCATGCGTACAGTTGCCTTTTCAGCTGTTTTCTAATTGTTAAGAAAATTCAACACATATTCGCTTGTGTAGCGGTAGGTTATGGCAAAGATGTCGTGAAAACTGCTGGAAAGAGAGCTATTTAACATACAATTTGTACATGAGTAGACTATACGATATGGTAATCGAAACTAGTACCGGTATGAAAAAAGCCTGGATTAAAATTACTGAAACTATATCCTCTTTAGGTATATTACATTACTTTAAATGGGTTTCTCAATCGCTCAAGTGAAAATATGTAATGTACGTTAAACTGCAGATCGCATTAGCTACTTCGGTATGAATGCAAAACTGTGTACCATGCAACTCGATGTGCAGCCTGCATCCAGATAGTGCGATTCGCATGCTATGCTACTTCGGTGTGAATGCTCACTAAAATCTTCCAGGACACGGCCGCCACCGACTTATAACATTTTTAAAAAAAATCCAAAACAAATCAACTTCATTGTTAACACTGGATTATGAATAAAAAACTAATGCAGTATGGGACCAGTCATGTGATCAGTCTGTAAATTTTGCAGATTATGAAAACTCTAAATTATGATACGCTGTTGATCAGTGATTAAGAATCAGGTTTTTATCGATCACTAAGAAAGCGTGAAGTCAATTTAATTAACATTTTAACCCTATTTCGCTTCATTATTGACTTATGAGCACCAAATTGTAATGACTTTAATGCTCTGTAGTTTACATATTTTACGTCATAGAGCAAAAATCTCCTAATAAAAGCTACTTGTCTATGTCCCCTCCATACACAGGTAAAATATTTCGGAGTTATTCATTAACACCCTGTATATTTTGAAAGAAAAAGATAGCAATAAATGCAAGTGGAAACGAGCAATGCTGCCATATTCTACCTACTTAACACGAGCTGTACCCCTGGCATTACTGCGTCATCACCAATCCCGTGCAGAGTTTCCTTGTTAGTATAGATTAGGTGGTGCGACAACAGTCCGACGAGGGCAATCAGAAACGCAGGTCTACTCATTAGTAGACGTACGAAAGTCTGGTAATATTAAGTACCGGTATGTTCTTCAAAAAGTATTTTGAGACACTGAGGTAAATTAAATTTACTGTACTAACCCATCAACAGTTGACGACATATCTCTATCCTACTAGTCTGCCTGAGTGGCGCCGTTAGTATCGTGCTAGCTTTCTGTGCCCAAGGTTGCGGGTTCGATTCCGGCCCAAATCGATGCTATTTATGTGTGCATAAATGTGACACTCTGACACATATGTGACATAGTACTCTATGGCAGTGAGACGTGGACTTTAGGAAAAAGTGAAAGGCATAAAATAGAAGCTTTTGAGATGTGGTGCTATAGACGAATGTTGAAAATCAGGTGGACTGACAGAATATCTAACGAAGAGGTCTTAGAAAGAATAGAGGAGCAAAGAAGTCTATGGACGACACTCATTAGAAGAAGGGCCAGACTAGTGGGGCACATTATGAGGCACCCAAGCTTGGTCAACACTATGTTAGAAGGAACAATAGAGGGGAAAAATTGTAAGGGAAGACCACGATAGGAATATGCAAAACAGATTATTGGCGATTTTGGATGTAAAAAATACGTAGACATAAAGAGATTGGCTCAAGATAGGAAGAACTGGAGAATTGCATCAAACCAGTTGTAAAACTGATGACTACAGAGAGAGAAATGTGACAGACCCATGTCAGTAGATTTCCTGGCATGTAAAAGAATTTCTGCGGGACAAAATTCCGGAACACCGGTGACGGTCACAGTCTATGTTGCAGTACATCCCCGTCGTTAAATAATCATATACCAACCAATCTACCAGACTATATTCGACCCAAGGAAGCTGAGCTGAAGTCGGCTAGTATTCGACTGACTGGGAGAGTTCAATAAGATGACAAAACTCCAGAAAGTTGATATCCAGCCCCAATGTGCATGTAATTCGTATTCCACATGGCGGGACTGTTTAACGTCTAGATACAGGGTGCTGCATTTTAATTAGAGCTATGCTGGGAAGAGGCCGGCTGGCAGGTGTGGGTGGCTGACCCATGCATGACACCTGTTATTAACATTATTATAGTGAGTTCTTTTGTGCTGCTGCCATGTTTTCTGTCCTTGACTCACTGCAGACGTGGAAACAATTTCCCTGAGCACCGATCCGGCACAACTCTTCTCTACAACACTGGATAAACAGTGGAATTACTCTCAACACTTAGGTTAACTGTCAACTGTTAAAAATTCAGTTCTGAAACCAAAATGTCTTCTAATGGTATAGGAAATATATTTGAAGATAAAGGGAAAGAAAGTTCAGTAACTTTTCCGGATCCTGGTCAGATGTTGCCTTTCAGCACATGAAGGTGGCAAGAATAGGAGCCTGCTTTTAAGGCAGGAAAAATATGTTTTTCTTTTTATTATTGAATCAGTTGATTAATGTGATTTAAGAATAAAAGTTGAGGCAAGAATATAAAAATGTGGTATGGAAAATTATCATAATAAAATTTATTGTGCGGACTCTAATAAATTAATAAGTTAAGTACTATGATAAATTTGTAGAATTAAATCAGCCATTAAACAACATTCTATACAGTACCGGTAGTTGAAATAGCATTGCCAATTTTCGATAAATTAAACCATGTGCTGTGAATTGACAAATTTTTCAATATTGTAAAAAAATTATATAAAAATTATATATTTTTTGTATATATTATACACACATTTTTAAAACCTTTCAGCCTATAATTAATGGATTTTGCTGGTGTGCTGTTAGATCAATAAATCGTATGAGTTGTTAAAATACAGAAAATGAAAAAAAAAAAAATAGTGTACACCTTTTCCTTCCAAAAGTTTAAACACATCCATACTGCAATAATTCCAATCTAAGGAGATTAAAATACATCAAATTCGATTATACAATATTAATAATAATGAGACAAGAAATTTCAAGCAATAATTCATTACTTTTTGTAAAATACAGTAATATAATTGGCAACTTAACTTGAGTTTTTGTCATATATTTTAAGGTAAATGATATCACTATTGATAAAAGTATAACAGTTTCTAATAAAGCACAGCACATGCATGCATTTGATTAAGCTATTAGGTTATCTACGTACAAGTCCATTGTTTCGCTATGTATAATTACTATTACAGAAGCAGGTGCATCTTCAGGCTTCATAGAATCTGCAGCGCGTCTTCCCTTTGTTTTCAAATTACACGTAAGGAAAAAAGTTAAGGACACGAAGAAATTAAATTGAATCACCTCAATTAAAGCTCTGTTTTTGCTATGAGTCACGGTCACGAAGATTGTGCTTTACATAAGATACGTAAATAAATTTTAGAAGGTTAACATCTCATGAAAAAAAAAACAATTTAACAGTCAGAAGGCGTGTGGTCGAAGCCTTTGGTTACATAGCGATATCAGAAAAGAAGGGTCACTGGTTAATCAATAATCAATAATCTTTTTATTGTCGTCCAACAATATATACATTGTATTGACAAAGTCCATTTATTACATAGGTATAAAAGATCTTAGTTGCTAATTCAAACTTCATTTTCATAAAACGAAGTAAAAACCAAGATAAATACATTTAGTAAAATAAATTTAGTCAAACCATAAGACAAAATAAAATCAAAATGAATAGAGTCAGTAAAATCACAGTAGGCTTATCTACCATATTTAACATGTTTAAAATTCTAAGTCATTTATATTAAGCACTAACATTTCTTCAGTTGAATAAAAGCATTTCTTTTTTAGCCATTTAATCAAAACATTCTTAAATTGTTTTAACGGTATGTATCGAGCTCTGATAGGGAGTTTGTTAAACAATTTGACTCCAATGTATACATAACTTTGCTGTGTTTTCCTCAATCTAGTGAAATTTACATCAATTAAATTTTGGTATCTAGTATTATATGAGTGTTGTGTGCTTCTTAAATTATATGTATTTAAATTTTCCTTGATAAAAATTAAGTTCTGTAGAATGAAGATGCATGGAAGTGTGAGTATACCAAATTCAGTGAAATAGGGTCTACAAGATTCTCTATTACTGATACCTAGCATACTACGTATAGCTTTTTTCTGACATCGGAAAATTGCTTTTGCTCCAGTAGAGTTTCCCCATAGTAGTGTCCCATAGCACAGGTGGGTATGAAAAAGAGCAAAATATGCAATTATCATTAAGTTGAAGCTAACACTTAATTTTAACCTTTTCAGCAAAAAGATTATTCTTGACAAGCGACTACATAAGGCATCAGGTTCAAAGAGGTACTCAGGAGTGAAGGGGGGACAAACAGCTTTCGGTGAAATTCATAGGTAAGAAAGAGGAGAATTACATTTTTTTTCCCCTCAGCAATGAATTGCTCTACAATCTTGCAATCTGACATATTCTTTATTGACTACTTCCTTGTGAAGATATGATACTCTCAATAGAAGATGGAGAAAGGCAGCGAGAGAAAACGCGAAAGGTAAAGAGAGCAAGAGACAAGGTTCGAGTGAAACAAGAGAGACAGAAAGACAAAAGGAAAGAAAAGAAAAAAGAGGGGAAGGGAAACAGAGAAAAAGAGAAAAAGAGAAAACGAATAGTTAGAGAAAGTGGAAGGAAAAATGGACAAGGAATAATAGAGATACAAGAAAATTAGAAAGGAAATCAGAAAGAGGGAAAAGAAATAAAGGCGTAGACAAAGAGAGAGGGAGAGAAAAATGATTACTCGGAACAAGACAATTTTAAGTACAAAACACTGACGTTCAAAAAATCCACTAAAAAAATAGACGTAATTCTCCAACCCTTTAGAGGTAGTCGTGGATTGCTCAAAGTTCACCCCCCCCCCCCCACAGTTCAGATGGTACAATAATTAGCTGATTTTCCGCCAGGTCTTTTTCTGAAGACAATCTACGAGACTTTATTTGATAGTGGAACCTCGAATTGATACAGCGGAGATTTAATTTATTGCTTAGTTTAGAGCAGAGAACGGAAAACCACTGAGAGCCTACACAACATGATAAAAACCATAGAAATAAAAATACATCAATGATGTGAAGACATGGTACTCTCAACAGAAGTTAGAGAGAGGCAGCGAGAGAGAAAGGTCATAAAATGAGATTTATTTATTTAAATATAATGCATTAATTAAAATACATCTGAATAAACAAAATGTTTGAGTTGAGTTTATTCTAACAAACACAAATAAATGTAACTAAATCTACTAGAATACTGAAGAGTAAATTGGGAGAAGTTCTGACAATCTGTGTATAGGTAAATAAAGAATTCCTTAAATATAATAATTAGGGGGCGGATTTCTATGACTTGTCATATTTTTCCTCTTTACATTATTTCAGGTTTCCGACTAATTTAAACCCGATTCCAAGCATCCTGGTGAAAATGGAACGGCTTTTATAATAATAATAATAATAATAATAATAATAATAATAAGAAGAAGAAGAACCTTTATTGCAGAAACTCAAGAGGTCAGTAATAATATAACATCAAGCACTAATAAATAAATATGAGAACAATATTACATACACCAGTTAAAAGTTAATAAAATGTCGTACCCTATATACATTATAATTATTCATATAACACTGCATAATATTCATGTATTTTGATTCATCGTCATTAGATAAGACTACCAATTAAGTTCATAAAATTATTCAATATTATATATCGGATTTTCAAGTAAAAATAATTTCAACTTTCGTTTAAATGTGTCCACCTTGACTTCTCTTAGTGTTATGGGTATATGGTTGAATAATTTTACTGATATTTCTAAAAAACTTATCTGTGTTTTAGAATAATTATAATAAGTTGTCACTAAATTGTTCCTGGACTTTGTATTATATGGATGATACTTGGAGTGTTCAGGGTAGTTTTTACGATTCTCTTTTATATATATCAAGCACTGAAAAACAAAAATTGCAGGTAGCATCATTATTCTAAGCGACTTAAAACTCGGTTTACAGTGACTTCGCGGAGGTAAACTACATAACAATCTCACTGCTTTTTTCTGAAGTTTAAAAAGTTTAAGGCTATTTGCGGATCCACCCCACAGAACCGTACCATATGCTAGATGGCTGTGGATTTGGGCAAAATACACAGTCTTAAGTATTACCTGGCTGACACAGCTTCTAAGTTTTCTTAACATATAGATTCCCCTTGTTAGGCTGGATGCAGTTTTTTTTCAATATGACAGTTCCAGTTTAATTTCGAATCTAACTCAAATCCTAAAAATCTAACGTTGGAATCACTTTGATGCCCTTCAAAGTTACTATATGAGACTCTCAAATCTTGTATTTTATTTAAGTTTAAACATAATAAATTAGCAGTACTCCAGTTTGTAACGACTTCAGTTATGTTATTGTGCATATAACTGCATATTTAGGAAATTTTCAACTATTGTAGCATATTTAGTATGAATATGCATATTAAAGTAATATTTTTTGCATATTTGTGTGCATATTAAAGAAATTTTGAAGTTTCATAACATATTTTGTAAATTTTGCATTATAATGATACTTTTTGAGAATTTACAGATATTTTAAATAATTAACATTATATTTTAATAAAATTAATTGTAATGAAACTTTTAAAAAATATACAAATGTGTAAGTGGTAAAGTCGTATTTTAAATTTTATTGGTCATATTTTAATGTTTTTTAGGTCATAAATGCATGCATAATATGCATAATATTATATCCCATTTTTAGGTCATAGAAATCCGCCCCCTAATAATAATAATGAAATAAATTATAGCTTACGAAATGAGATACAACAAAAGGAAAGAAAGAAAAATAGAGGGAAAGGGAAACAGAGAAAAGGGGAACAGAAAGAGAAAACGAATATTTAGAGAAAGGGAAAGAGAGACAAGGAATAATAGAGAAACATGAAAATTAGACAGGAAATCAGAGAGAGGGAAAAAGAAATAAAGGCGTAGAGGGAGAGGGAGAGAGAGAGAGAGAGAGGGAGAGAGAGAGAGAGAGAGAGAGAGAGAGAGAGATGATTACTCGGAACAAGGCAATTTTGAATAGAAAATATAATGTGCAGTTACTATTAACTTGAAGGTGTTGTGGGTGAAGATGATGTTGATGATGATGAAAATGAATGTGACAAGAGCATCCATGCATTGAACTTCCTGTGCTATTTAAGATCCCGCCGGGAGGCACAGCAGTTACCTGAGCTAATCTCAATATTGCAGCTCCATACATCAATGCGCAGGATGGAGGCAATGTACCACAAAATTACACGTCCCAGTACCCTAACGAGTTTAACCGCAACTCATAATTACAAACCAGAAAATTCATCTATCCACTTTTTTATACAAAACAGAAACCTTCCATGACATTCTGCTAATTCTGAATTAAGTAATTTATTCTCTATCTATAAACCAATTATCCTGAAGTTTTACACTAGCTAATTTTTATAATATGTTAAAACTGGGTAAGTTACTGACAACTATAGTGGTATCGAAGGTTAGATGGAGAAAAGTACAGACCATAATTATTTTCCACCCATTTCTTGCTGCGGGTTCTTTAAAGAGACAACTACCTGCAGAGCCGGCTGTATGGATACTGGTAGGCTACCTTGTTCTTAATACACAAAATAATAATTAATCTAGAAAAAACTTCTAATGTCTCCAAATCCTGAATAAGGGCGCCCTAAATACAAATTTACTAGAAGAATGAAGTAGTTACCCAAGAGTGTTATTGTCTATTCTTTGTTCTTAGCTTGTTATTTCAGCAATTTTTACACTGCATTTCAACGTGCATCGAGTTTTAAATATAATTAGTAGGACCCAGAAGTTCAAGAAAAAACATATTTTTAAATAATGCACTTAATTACAATTACTGCATATTTTGTTACTATTGCGATAATGTATCATATTTGTTTGACATTAAAATATTTGTGCTAATTTTATGAAGTTGTACAATTTTTAACGGAACATTCTGTCAGTTTTTAAATATTCAGCATATCTTTGTTAATTGAAACATTTTCAGCATATTCGGCTAAGTGAATGTTTTGAGAAACTACTGTACAATAATTGACAGTACATAGACTAATGTTTTCGGAATTTACGTATAATACCTAGTATAGTGAAGTTTCACTTCATTACTTTTCAATTTAATATTTATAGCCAGGGCGGGTTTTTTTGTTGTGTTGTTTTAGTTTCTTGTTTTGTTCTTTTATTAACGATAAACGCGAAATGTAACAGATATGTAGCAACAAGTACATGCACGATTTATCAGAAATGTGTCTGATTTGTGGTTGTAATTTTGTCGCGAATTTCCACGAAAATTGACCATTTCTATGAAAAAAAAATGCATTTTTAAAGAATGTATTCGTTTTGAAGATGTTGGCTTTAAATGATCGAGAATTCATTTGGATATGGAAGCATAGACTATATTTATATATATATTGTTCTATTTTAAGACCTGCAGGACATCCATGACAGCTGACAGGGTTTTCCTGAGCTTCTGGAACAATCCGTTAGAAATCTTTCGTTTTAAAGTTCTTGAAGTATTACGAGTAGCTGCTATAATCAAATTAATGAGAGATTATTTTATACGATTTTTTCACAATTTTTTCTAATGCCGGTAGGATAAGTGAAATAAATGCTATTTTATAAGAATGCCGATAGTATAAGAAGCGTATGAGTATGACATTAAAATTACCATGACATTTTTGACGCAATTTCTACCATATTTTAAACTATAAACACATTTTATGTAATTTTCACGAATTTTAAATGGTAGACACAAACAAAAATCCTGGCCCCGTTTATAACGTTATTCAGCTAACAAAATAACGTAAAGTATTAAAGTTACTTAAATGATAGAGCATATTTAATTAGTTCTGGAGCATATTTTACAAATTTTAGAACATATTTGCATGCAAATTTCGTCTTCTGATAATAATAATAATAATAATAATAATAATAATAATAATAATAATAATAATAATAATAATAATAATAATAATTTATTTCCAATAAGAGCCTTGGCTGTGGGAAACTTCAGTTTACATTAGATGGTGATACAAGTCACATAAAAACTAAAAGAAACTAATAAATTACAAACTACACAGAATAACAAATATATTCAATTAATGAATATGGGCAGATTTCAATTAATTTTTTAACCTCCTTTTAGAAATTTCTCAATCGTCCAATATTCTTTATAAATTGAGGTAAGCTATTGGAGGCCTATATTTTCACTCCAACGATCATTGGCGATTTGCTGTATACTGTTAAATTATGTTTCCCGATATTAAAATGATCTCTGTTACGAGTAAAATATTCGTGATACTGACCATTAGTATTAAAATCTCTGCCATTAACATGTACATATTCCAATAACCTTAAAATATATAGACCATACACAGTTAAAATTCCATACTTCTTAAAAATCTCTCTCTACATGACTGCCTTGCATTAATGTTGAACATACACCTAGAGCATTAACTTCCAGGGCTAGTAATAAATAATAAAGTAAGTCATGTAAACATAAACATACAAGTAAATTACGCCATAAAGATGACATTAATAAAAATAAACATTCAATAAGTTACTGAAAATTAAAACAGCACATTCACTTAACACCTACATAAGCTGAATAGCCTATAAGTTACGCTTATTTAGAAGAAGGTTATAAAATATTAGCACTTTACTTCTAATGATTGCATAAATGCTTAATAACTTTCTGAAAGGCGCATCTGAACACGTGAGAATCTTCCTCAAAAGTTACAACCGTATTAAATTATATTGATTACATCAGCTATACCAGTACATAAACGAAGAAAACTTGCTACAGGAAACGGTTCGAAAGCAAACAAAAAAGAAAGAACATGAAAACTGTATAACATAACCTAGAGCAAGTCTTGTACGAAACCCTCTATTAACAATAATCAAGCCAAGAGCGCGTCCTTTTCTGTTCTCATCAATGGTAAACAACCTTCATTCACCAGTTCACTATGACGACATGGCTACTGCACACTCTAATGCCCAAGCACAGGATGCGAACCAACAGCTCATGGGATTTGTACTAAGTAGATGTTAAGCTAGTCGAAAATGTCTTTTTAAGTGGTTACAATGGTTTGTTTCCGTTTCTAAAATCATACATCTGTCATAAACTCTGATAAAATCTACTGCTTGAGGGATGACTGAATTCCCCTATTTTATCAAATAAAACTGAAAACATTCTCATTCTTCAAAGTTTTTAACATCAACCGAATGGTGGCATAGTTAGGTGCACATAGCGGTCAGGGAAATTTTTATTATTACTATTATTATTACGGAAGAGACTACAGTGGTATTGTCACGTACGAAGGATGGAAGAAGGAAGGATACCAAAGTATATACTTGAGTGGGAAATTGGAAGGAGAAGAAGAAGAGGGCGTCCTGCGACTACATGGATCAACAATGTACAGATATCAATGGGAAGAGTTGGTGCAGTGGAAGAAGATACACAGGACAGAGAAAAATGGAGACAGATTATTAACAAATGATGACAAGCTCAAAAAAGTGTATTGATTGTGTTGAAATGTGATATGTGGATACTTTGTTTTAATTTGTTTGTATTGTTTGGTTGGAGGACAGCCTCTGTATTGAGGGAAAACTCAGAATGTATGTATGTATGTATTATTATTATTATTACATTACTATTATTATTATTATTATTATTATTATTATATAGAATAAGGGAAATAATGCAAGTTGAAAATAATATTTTGGAAATTGTAGAAGAAAGACGCTTGAAATGGTATGGACATGTACTCAGAATGACAGAGGATAGAATACCCAAGAAAATTTGGATTGGAAAGTAGAAGGAAAAAGAAGAAGAGGGAAGCCCAAAGAATGCTGGATGGATGGCATCCATCATGGCATCCATCATGGCGTGAAAAGGAGTATGGAGAGAAAAGGATTAAGTGAAGAAGATGCTACGAACAGGGACTTATGGAGGCAAAAGATTGTTGTGGGATGAAGGAAAACCATTGTATTGTGGAATATTACTTAATAAAAAAAATATTATTATTATTAATATTATTATTATTATTGACCGCCGGCGTTATCTTGTGGTTAGCGTCGCTGACTACAGATCTGTCGGTCCGGTTCAATCCCCGGTACCTCCTGGGATATTTATGAGGTAGGGAGGTCTGGAAGGGGTGCATTCAGCCTCGTGATTCAAATTGAGGAGCTACTTGATAGAGAAGTAGCGGTTCTGATAATGGAAACCACCACTAACGGCGGTGGGTGCCGGCATGCTGACCACATGCCTTTGGTAGATGACGCAGCGGTCGGGTGGTAGGCCTTGTCCCTTCAGAGATGTAGCTCCACGGAGTTTAGTTTATTATTATTATTATTATTATTATGGCCATTCAGCTACTGTTGGATTGCGTGCGATCCGGTCAATTTGGGGGTTTAACTGAGCACAAACATCATCATCAGATAGAAAAACCAATTCCTGCGAGCCTTTCCATTCAAATTTCAATAAGATGTTCATTGCTCCAAATCTTGATATCTCTTCAATCATAGATGCACTTAAACATTTTTAAGTAGGCATGTGCATTTATTTGTATGAATAGAAAACTCCAGCAACATACAACAGCTCTTTTTAGTATGTACAAGATAGCCTCGTGGCTAAGTTATCAGGAATAAATATTACTAAGTTTGTTAAATAGACTGCACTTTCAAAAGTGTTGCGTAACACTAAGCTAAAAATTAATACACGTTTTGAAATTTTACTCCCAACGATAGGTCTATTAATAAGCTTTTTTTCTTTAGAAGTTTTACTCTTAGCAATATTAATATAACATTTTTTGGTAAGCGTTACTCTAAGAAATATTGATGTTTCTGGACAAGTTCTACTCTTAATAAATAATAAATAAAATAAAATAAGCCTATCGTGTCCCATGTAGGGCAAAGGCCTCCTAAGAAGGGTTTAGCTCCTCTTATCTAGCACGGCGAGCTACTCCGCGCTAGTGAAGTTGTTCGTGATTTTGAGCGTCATGTACACTTGAACTTTAACACTTGGTCTTGAGCACTTAGTCTTGCGTATTGTTCAGGGTTTTCCCCAGTTCTTTTCACTCGTTTCTTCTTTTGGCTACCCTGGTCCATTGTTGGCCCACTTTATCCTTGAAAAGGTCCTCCCATCTCCTTTTTGGTCTTCCGCGCAGCCTTCTTCCTTGTCTGGGGTCCCATATGGTACTCCTGTATGTCCATCTATCGTCCACCAACCTTGAAACATGGCCACCCCATCTCCATTTAGTGCTTTCTGCTAGGTGAGCGATATCTGTCGTTTTTGCTGACTGGATTAGTGTAGTATTGGGGATTCTGTCCCTCAATGTGATGCCTAGGACTTTTCTTAACATTTTCCTCTGGCATACCTGTAGTAACTTTTTCTGTGTCGATGTCAGCGCCCATGTTTGACAGCCATAGAGTATCACCGGGTAGATGCAGGATTGTAGAGCTTCTATTCTTAGTGTCCTGCTGAGAGTTCTACTCTTAGCAATATTAATATAATTTTGGGGGGCAAGTGCTATTTTCAGCAACATTGAAAATCTAATTGGAGTTGTGCGCATTTAAATGATTCCCAGAAATGTAACTTGTGCGCAATTCGAGTGATCCCAGATACGTGCCCTGTGCCCAATTAAAACATTTATAAGATAAACCGTTGACCGTGTGTGCATTTAACGTAACCAGCCGAAATGAGCTTGGGGTCGAAAATGTTATTTAAATTAATGTGAAGGACTTATTTGAATAGTGTGGAACCGCTGATCATGCATTCTAAGACAGAGCATAGCCTGTAATTTCAACTATTTTTCGACAGTGGTTCTTGGATACATTCATGGCTGTCTTGTGATATTTAAAGTTTCATGTCTCATTACCATCTACGTCATACGTATCCCGTTACTTGCGATTTGAATAAGTATATTAAGTATCAAAATTAACAGTCAAGGTGGGAATTTCCTTGTCTTTAATCTAAGCAAACCAAGCTCGGAACATGTAACAGGTAATCGAAGACTCAGACCGCTGAAGGGTGTAAACTAAAACACACGTAATTTATCAGGATTTTATATCTTCGTTATATGTGCAAACTTTCAAACGGCATTTTCTCTTTCAATTTTATTTACATTTAAAGTGCTAATACGTTGCAATTTTTAAGCTATCAGAATGGAATCTTTTGAATAGTCTTCTATAAGATGCTATGCAGAAGTCACTCTCAGACTGAATTCGTTGTTCATAGGACTGGTAAATATAGAACTGTGCGTCTGAGTATTAAAAAAATGTTCCAACAAATGTTTCTTTAAGCAACACATTTCATTTTTCGTTATTAATTTTTAGCGAGTTCGTTTAATGGCTACATAAAGACACTTTTAATTTCATACAAAAATAATAAAAAAATTAATCTTAAGGTGCATTTTTCAGAAGATGTTACAATTTATTTAATATATCATAACATAACTCAAACGCTTCATTTAAATCGCATAACTTTGTATAAACTTTTTTAAAAACACATGCATAATTTTTTTTACAACTTACACTGGTCAAACAGATGTTCAAAAACCTGGGCGAGTCTATTATAAAAATAGGCCTATTGTCATTCGAAGGTGTCTTGAAGTCTGACGTACGAATAAGCCTCGAATAAGTACGAATAATTCATTTCATATTAGAATATTTCAACAATAGACTCGTCCAGGCTACTGAGTATCTATGTGTGCAGTGTCAAGTGTAAAAAAAATAACTGCACTTAACAAAATATTTAATTTATGTGATTAAATATTAACACTTTTTCTAATTGTGCTGATTGATCCTTTTCAGGGATTAGACTGTACAACGTAATTTTGGTATAGAAACTTTTCTAAATATCTGTGGCTACTTAGGCTGCTAGACAGTCTGGTAAAGAACAATAAATTGAATTTAAATGTTATATCTAGTTCCTGTATGATTCCATTTCCCCCTCTGGCACGAGATTATGCCACATGTGTATAAACCTTGGTAATGCTTAGTAAAGTTTTTTTTTTAATAAAAACTCTGGCGATGATACGCGACATCTGCGAGGCGATGTTTTTACTCCAGCTCCTTCAAACAGTTCGACCTGATGAAATGTCAACCGTCCTGCTACACTACTACTTTTATTAAAATTTACTACCTTGTGGAAATATTGATACCTGTCGTGCCGTGTTACCATCATGATATCAAAATACTGAGACTTTTATTCTTTAATCAACAGCCTTCAAGATTAAGTAGACGGAAGAGAAACAAAGAGAAGTGATGACATGGAGAAACAGGCAGATGAGAAGCAAATGAGAATGAGATAATACTGATGATTTTCTATACATAGGTCTACATGCGTAAGTGCACGAATGCCGGAAGTAGGCAAAGCTTTAAATGCGCCTTAAAATAGGCCTATATATTTAATAAATTCTTATTCCAATTTATTATTAATTCAAATGTTATAATTTACAAATATACAGTATTTTTACATTTACTTTTATAATTACAACATAAACGAGACACTTCCGAGTAGGCTAGGCCTACTGCTTGTGGCCGAGAGTGTACTTAAAATCATTGAAAACAAAAACTTTATTTATAACATTTTTAAATGTATTTATATGACATTCTAATTTTTAAAAACATTTTGATACAAATTAATCGATTATCTTATGAACCTGTAATAATGTTATATGCTTCTTTACCAAATAATTTATTATTTAATACTATATTAACTGTTCCACCCTCGCCGAACAAGGAATATTTAGGCTACATACACACAATGGTTGCTATTATACAAGCGGTATTGTTTGTGGATTTACACTAGACTTATGTAGAAATTAACTTTTTATTGAGTTAGTAAATAACTCAGAAAAAGGTGGTTCAAGTGACAATAACTAAAACTTATTTCATTGTAAAAAACTTTCAGCTGTGTGAAGAGCTCAGGAAAAAGTTTTTTTATTTCTTTTTCATATTCAATATTTAATTTTCTTAGACTTAAATTTTTCCCCTGTACTACCAAACTTTTATCAGTAATATGAAATTTTCAACTGCTTAAGTTAAACCATTATCTGAGCCCTTCAATCACGGAAGGAAAATCTAAATAAAAAAAAAAAAAAAAAAAAAAAAAAAAAAAAAAAAAAAAAAAAAAAAAAAAAAAAAGTTAATTTAGTAGTGTGCAAAATTTTTTTTCACCAAAGCCTGGTTGAAAGAAAACTGGAGAAATACGTAATTCTGGAAATTGTCATTATTGTCCTCTAAAATCAAGCCGATCAAGTTACAAGGCAAGTGTTAAAAATACATTAAAATCAGAATAGAAATACCTAACAAGGGCGAAAGAGTTGAAATTATTGTAAAATTACATATTAATTTATCAGAAAGCAGAAGGAAACAAATTGTGTATAATAGGATACATAGTTTGGTTATCACTGAACACATATCTGTCTGAAGTATGACTTCTATGGCTAGATTACACAAACTGATTCTTCCCTTACAAGTCAATTTACCATATCTTACAAGGGCGTATTCATTGGATCGGCTTAAATTTTTGGGGAACCTATGACAAACTTAAAAATCCCTTTAGGCAGGCCTACAGGCTGAGGTAGATTTCAAAGTGCTTTTGGTTTAATTTATTATCGCTGCGCAGCACTCTTCTTTTTTAGCCTTGGCATGGCAAACCCGCAGTAATAAGAACTGAATTCAGTAAAGAGGAAGAGCCTACAATCATTTGTTTTGACAACAAGAATAGGATATAATATTCTTGGAGCCCGTGCGCAAGATCAGCAATGAATAAAATTAGCAAAGTCGCTAAACAAGACAAAATTATGATATTATAATAATTCTTTTAAGTGTTATTATTTTCAAACATTAAAATCTCGCGTCATATGAGAGCTATCAAGAAACTAGTTATTGATTTGTAGAGTACTCATCAAGAGCTTTTCAACGATACCCCACAAGACGTGGTTTCAAAAGTTTCGAATTTGCATCCCCCACCCCCACCCCACCCCCACTCGAACCCCCGAATCGTTGGTGTCACTGTGAACTCCATAGGGAGTACTCTAATTTATTCAAACAAAGTTTCCCTCTATACTTCATAGGGGCCGAGATATACATTTTTTTAAATTTCAACCCCCTCCCCCGACCACCCCTTTGGGCCAATTTTGCTCATTAACGAACTTGTCCGAACTATTGGGCCTAGAAATAACATATTAAAATTTGGTTCAAATATCTTCAAAATTACGGCCGCTATCGTGTAAAGATATATATATATATATATATATATATATATATTAGGGTTGGGTCCACGATACTTTCGATACCTCGATACTCTCGATACTTGCATGGTATCGGCATCGAACGATACTTCAGAAAACTCGCTCGATACTTTTTCGATACTTTTGTAATTCTTCAATTCAGCAATTAAGTGAGAATGCTAGTATTTTTTAACAAAAACTTGTAAGTGGACTGTTTAAAAAACTCATTTTAGTTTTAATGTAGAGTTTAAAAATAATTATAGGCTACTGATGATATTAAATTTTGTCTCATTAAATATGCAGACTTAATTAATTTAGTTGGTATTACACAGTTCTCTCAAATTTTAATTTTTAATGTACCTATTTATTGAAACTGGAAATGTTGATGGTATCGAGTATCGAAGTATCGAGTATCGAGGAAAAAAATCATGTATCGGTATCGAGTATTGAGTATCGAGAAAATCTGGTATCGACCCATCCCTAATATATATATATATATTATATAAATATCACAATTTTTTTTTTTGAACGGGCGGTGGTTTCGTACTTAGGGGAGCATGAAACGTAAAGATATGAAAGAATTTTTCGAAAATCATGACATGGTATCCATTGCAATAGGTAGATTTTTCTCCGAAATCTACCTAATATCACAGTACTGTGCTAATATGGTCTCTCGGGATTCCAACCGGGTGAAATTGTTTGTGTAGTCCGAGAGACCATCATAAGTAACCAAAAACAGAAAAGATCTTAAAATACTGACAAATTTCAATTAAACCTTTCAGATCTGTATTATTAATATAAGCAATCATGAAGTAAAATCATCAGTGAGTTCTGACTTTAAAATCGATGAAGAAAATTTCAACCGAATAGTTGGTATCCATGCATGGCAATCACAACACGTGGATAAAAATCCTCACATTTAACATATAAAACATTACGCTATTCATCTTACATATTTGCTTTTTATACATTTTTGAGGCAACGAATTTATACGACAGCAGCAGCGAAAAGGTTAATTATTTCATAGCAATCATCCTACCAAGGATATTCTATAATTTCATAAGTTGGAGAAGGTTTAACTGAAATTTTAAAACAGGTCGTTATTCTTAACTCGCAACGGTCCCTGACAGTTACTATATTTTTATACACTTTATAAAGGAAGGGAAAAAATAATAATAAGACAAGTAAGGGATGGGGGAGGGCAGCTGGGCAGCACGTGCCAGCGACAGGTGGGGGTGCAGGGGGGGTGGGTTGCACCTCGAGACATGAGTTATAATGATATAGTATCAGACATTAACATCTCACGAGTTCCATCTGTGCATTGCAATGAGTAGCCTTCACTTGTTCATTATCAAACTTTGGACTCACGACAAAATGCTGATATAATGCAGTGGCGACTGTCATTTGCAAGTCAAGTCAGTATTACTGAATTTTTATTACCTATTACTAGCTAAGAGTTGCTCTTTCGTGCTTGTAATTAAAGACACACTCCAAGCGAAACGTGGTCTTCTTAAAAAAAATCAGTCAAATATAATATAATACAGAGTGTCTCAATAAAATGTGTACACTCTTTGACAGTTCATAACAACCACACTTTTTGTTCTTTTTTGAGTTGTGACTGCTTAAAATAATGGCTGGAGTCAGACTAAACTTTGAGGAAAGAAAATTCGTTCTAAAGTGCTACTGGAAGACTGAGAACATAAGTAAAGTGCAAAGATGGTTTAGAATGGAGTTTCAACGAGATGCACCACAATAATTGTGGGTCTCGTTTGCGAGATAAGTTTGAGGAAGAAGGAACTGTTAAGGATGTCCATAAGAACCACCACAAAACCAGCTACAATCATTGAGTTGAGAGCAGTCATTGAAAGAGAATGTGCCGAAATACCAATTGAAATGATTAGGAATGTTTTGGATTCAATCAGTCAGCGTTATCAGCTGTGCATGGACCACATTTGCCAACAATTTGAACACTTTCGATAATTGGCCGGTTTCTACATTTGTTCACATTATTTTGATTTTTGAAACTTTTCTGTATTATAATAATTGTCAGTATTATAAGTTAGTCGTTTAAAGAGTGTATACATTTTATTGGGACACTCTGTATACATAAAATACACGAGTAGAAAAAGTTAACACCAAAACAAGCATTTCTCCTGTGTGGGTGTATTCAATATTAATTGTACATAAATGCCAATAATGTACATTAATAATGTGGTAAATAATTTAGCACTAAGTAAAATCAAATTTAGATTACAAGCCAATTTGCGGAAAAGAAGGAAATTTACAAATTGACATACTGAACGCTAGAACAAAAGAACGCGTATGTAAATAAAATATTAATAAGCATTAATAATGTGGTAAATAATTAAGTAAAAGTGAGTTTAGATTACAAGTAAATTTGAGGAAAAGAAAGTAATTTACAAATGTACACAATGAACACTAGAACAAAAGAACGTGTAAATAAATACAATATTAGTAGATATTAATAATATCGTAAATCATTAAGTAAAATTAAGTTTAGATCACAAGTCAATTTGGGGAAAAGAAGGTAATTTACAAATTTACATATTGCTCATTAGACTCAGAACAAAACAAACCTATATAATGAATTAAATATAAAATTAAAAGTCAGAGAAAAATCATATAAATAATAGTAGGAAGTGGATTGGAGGAGAGGAAGAAATATGATAAATTTGGAGGAGAGGAAGAAATATGATAAATTTAAGCTTTACGATTCGTAATACAAAGTACTTAAAAAGGCTTCAATAAATTATTTAACTTTTTATTTGCATGAAATCACAAAATTATTATTTATTCTTAAAAAGTTATTGTCTCCGTTCTACTGGAAACATATAAACCAACAAACAAAGATTTATAAATGCTTAATTGTAAATTGTGATTCAAATTTAATGTCAGTAGATGAAATTTAATGACCCCCTATGTAGTCTACAGTGGCTCCCATATAGGAACGAGAGTAACTATGGATATATTTTAAAAAAATGCAAGTAATGTGGGATACTAGGATTCGTTCTATAATTTATTTTATGCTTAATTTTATCATCCATTCACCACGATGTCATATATTACCCGATAGGCTATATAAGGAAGTAACTAAACATACACAATTCATTTTCAGTGTTTCTATAAATAATTTTAAACAAATACGTGTCATAATCGAACTTGAAATTCTGAGATAGTGAAAAGCATACAAAAGCATACAAAAAAACACCAGAAAATAATTTATGAGATAATAAAATATTCATGGGCAGTATTACTATACAATAGTTCAACAAAGGATTATAATATATAAAGCATTTAAAATAGTAAATCATGTACAATCAGATTTCAAATATAAATTACCATGGCCTCCTATAAAATGAGGCAACTACAGCGAGGGCGCTTGATTTATTAGATGGACTGTGGCAGTGGGCAGTGCATTTGGGTTGGCTGCTTGAAGCACATCTGTATCCCGAGGTGAAGTTTTATAACCGAAGAAAGCATCACAATCATAGTTCAAGACGTTCTATACATATAAACAAGGTACACAATTGGTGATTCATTCCAACAATGTCGGCCTTGGCTTGGTGTTGAGTCGGTGGGGATCTCAAGACATTGGCAGGTGCTCGCTGTTGTAGGCCTGCTCGGTCAGCTGCCTAACAAATACGTTACGGTTCCAGAAGAACTTGGGTTCAACCCCAAGTGAGTGTAATTAAAGCTTAGTACAAACTGCCTGACGCATGCAAGAAAATGTGAAGGAGTCTGTATTGAGTGGGGGACACGTACACTAACTCCTAAACTAATCCCCGTGGTGCTTCATCCCTGAAGAGACTAGGCCTACCACCCGACCGCTGCGTCATGGAAATGTACACTAGATAGGGGAAAACATAGACTAAATGTAAGAGCTTGTGAAAACAATTGAAAAACTCCAACGACCTCATCGGGGATCGAACCCGCCACCTTCCGGTTTGTAGCGCAGCGTCTCAAACACTACGCCACGACATACCCCTTATTCAAAATTAGTAAAGAAAATTTAATTTTTTTAAAGATAATAGTATTGTGTGTGTTTCTTGTTCTTCTGTTTTTTTCTGTTTTTAGTTTTAATATTAGTTTAAATATTTTTATATTACTTTAAATAATTGTTATTAGTATTGTAAAACTGGTGTATTAGTATAATAGAATATTGTAATTGGGCATGAGCATGTTATATTCCCAACATAATGAAATTTAAAAAAAAATTAAATAGACTTCAACACTAGACACAGTAGGTAGCTGGGAAACAAAATATTCGGAGCGGACCAAAACTAGATGTAAAGGCTGTTCTCAGAAAAGGTAAAAATGCATGATGGATTAATTAAACGAAGTATTATTATTATTATGATGATGATAATAATAACAATAATAATAATAGCTATCAGAAGTCACTGCGCAAATAAAGTCTAACTTGTAGATTTCTACGCCACTCTTCTCCTTTCTTGTCTTTCTTTATATTAGTTTTACTTCTCCCTTTAGGATTTAAGCGACCCAAGCCGCCCGGGCCTTACAGGGCCGCCACCGGTTGGGAGAGGGATTAGCTTTGGATCATATACATACTTTTTTGACCAGACAAGGACATGGAGGGCCTCTCCGGATGAGTGATCAGCCCAATGCCGGGGCCACCTCCGAGACAACAAGACACACCATTCATACACACTCCAAACAAGGCGAGGATGGGATGAAGATGATAATGACGGCCAGATGACCACAAGGGCCTAAAGTTACCCGACATTTGTCTCACAGGTGAAGAAAACCCCCACTTACGCAACGTGTCCCGTCCAGGAATCGAACCCGGGCCCGCTGCGTGAGAGGAGCGAATGCATCCTCTACGCCACATATGCCACTCTTCACTAATACAAATCCGAGCCTGTTTAGGATTAATTAATATTCGTAGAATATAAAAAATGCTTAGGCATAATCCCTAAAGAGAGGTAATAGGCTATTTTGCAACTTAAGTATATTACTAACCAGTCGTACCTAACAATAATAATTAATGCTTGATATAAAACAAATAACGTCATTAGAAATCATTATTATTACAAAAGATTCCATCATTACAGGCAATCTCTATCGATGATTTATGACTTTTGCAACATAATAAATCATTAAACTGGTCACATCAGCAAATAAGATATCTTCATCATATTAG
Organism: Ectobius pallidus; assembly: GCA_964059195.1. NCBI lineage: Eukaryota > Metazoa > Arthropoda > Insecta > Blattodea > Ectobiidae > Ectobius > Ectobius pallidus. Next base: position 25,755,822 of record CAXKWD010000003.1, on the reverse strand, counting down.
ACACGCAATAAAGATTCACTCGTGGTCATAAACGATGTCACAAGACAGAGACTATCAGCAAAATTCTACCATGTTCCAATAAATAAAAAGGATGAATATTAATTACCTTGATGGACACCACCAGTTATATTAGCAGCAGCATCGGAAGCTAACTAATTAATGGCAGATTTCATTAAAACCAACTCTTAGTTAATATTCTATTCTCCTTAAATGAATGATCATTTCACCATGACAAATTAGAAGGCTATTAACCCCTTTAATAATACCAACGCAACACATTCGCTACAGAAATATATTAAATGACCCTGATGCTTTTGCAGACATTGGTGTCTAAACCCTTCGCCAGAAGAGGCTAAGAAAGGTAAAGAAAAAATAAAGTTTCTCCATTGTTTAAAATCATATCTGAAGGCCTAATAAAAATAAACAGGGCAAAATATATTCCCCAAACTCTCTCTCACATTATACATGATGGTTTTTGGTTGACGGAAAAAACTGATATGTACCCATTCAAAGGTCGCGAATGAGGAAGTCATGACAAATCCAGATCATATTGGCCGGAAACAAGGTTTAAGATTTGAACCCAGGACCTCTTACTTAGCCCACCGTGTTCATTATGACTGAGGTATACTGTACTAGCTTAAAAGACCCGGCGTCGCCCGGGTTTTGTATTTTGTAATTGGAAATTAGCTTATGAAGGATTTTCAATTTTAAATTCTAGGTCCTTATATAGGCATTTATAATTTGAAATAGGAAGAACGACTTATTACACTCAAACTATTCCCTCAGAAAACGCTTGATATAGTTTTTTTATGGCTCATAGAGGATCTAGAATGTTGCATCCCATCGCTTGTACAGTGCACAGCAAGCCTGGTAGAGGTTTAAATAAGAAGAAACAGAAATTCCTGTAACATAAAATTGTAATATCGAGGCGGGAAATTATGTTACCATAAAGCATTATCACTTTCATACTTTTCTCTCCAAAAACCTGCGATATAATATAATAATATACACATTACCATACCTCGTTTTGTTTTCTCTATGTCCAGGGTAGAGAAAATTATGTGATTCCATTATTTTAGTGGATTTCATTCTGTAATATTTATTTATAACATGAATTATTTTTATAACTTCTCTTAATTGTCAAAAGTGCATTTCAATTGTTTTTTCCAAGCCCACCTGATACCATTTGGCAATAATATATTCTGTGATTTGGAATTGATAATTCTATGTAAAAAGGGATTAAGTATTTTCAAAAACATTTAATTTTTGGTATTTAGAATCAGAATTTTTCAAAATCCTCTCTTAGTGAGCACCTACATTATGAAACGAAGGTACTGTCAAAATTCCAAGTCTCTACCTGTTATAGTTTAGGCTGTACGTTGATTCCTGTCATTCAGTCAATCAGTCAGTCAGTCATTCATTCAGTCAGTCAGGACAAAGCCTTTTATATATATAGAGATTTCACAACAATTAGTTTTCTTGTTACTATGTGAAACAAAATTATATTATTCATATTTTAAATGTACGTTCTGACATTCTGAATTTATGTCATACGGTACTTAATTTGTGTTTATCTTGATATCTACTCATCTTATAAAGAAATTTTTATAACAAAAAAATGGATCATTTTAATTTCTTCTACGGCTTTGCTGTGATGTTTTCATGTATCACTTACTGTATAATTGAGATAGCCTAGGAAAATAAAAAATGGACACGCGTAAAGTATTTTTTTTTCTTTCAACAATGCGAATATAGTCACTTAATTAGTCATAAATAACTGTTTAAAAATTTTACATTATTAAAATCGTTAGAGCCGTTTTTTAAAAATCAAAATGTTGAAAAACGTTTTCAAGAAAAGTCCCCTTAATATTTCTTTATAAGCAAATTCTGGCCGGTTCGATAGAATTCCAAAAACGTCCTGAATTCAAAAAATGAAGTAAATGCAATTAAGTGTTTAGACGCTAAAGATGTACACGGACAGACAGACAGATAGACAGACGAAATTCCAAAAACACCTTTTTCTGTTTCTGGGCATCGTGAAACATGATTTCCCGGTGTTATCTCTATTTCTATTTTTTGTCACCATCACAATACTTTCTCTATACTAACTTACGTATATATGACAAAGTAAAAGCAAATACTAAATTAATTTTCACAAGAAAAGTAGTTTTATGGGATTTTACAAAAACTATTAAGGGATTACATAGGCCTGCTTCTTTTTTTTCTGTTAAGTTGAGAATTTTCTTTACGTTAAATTCTAACGGTGAGGAAAACTGTCATTTCATTCATCCATAATTTATACGATGCCCATAAACTTTATTGTAAAACTGTAACAAGGTAAATAATCTGTTGTTATTTTCTCTAATTATATAACTTACGAGAAATCAGAACTTGATAAAATTAATGTTAAAAATCTAGTAAAACTATACGTTTGAACGATATAATATTTTACATAACTAACTAACTTCGAGGCGCTAACATCCCAGAAGGGACAAGGCCTACCACCCAACCGCTGCGTCATCTACCATAGGCAGACATCAGGACTGGGGGCATGTGGTCAGCATGCCGACACCCACTGCTGTTAATGGCGTTTTCCATGACCGGAGCTGCTACTTTTCTATCATGTAGATCGTCAATTTAAATCACGAAGCTGAGTGCAGACCTACCAGACCTCCCTACCTCAGAAGAATCCGAAGAAGTACCGGGGATCAAACCCGGCCCGACGGACCTGTAGTCAGCGACGCTAACCACAAGACCACGCCGGCGGTCATAATATTTTACATGCTGTTGCATAACATGCCCAATGCTCTCTGAAGATCTCCACAGTTAATTATTTCCAAATAATTTAATGACAACACAATGTACTTCATTGCTTTTTCTGGCAGAATAGTTTAAGTAATTTTTTAGATTATATAATTTATGTAATGATTACCTTTGTACGTAAAAGTAAATCAGTGTAAGTATACCACGAGATCATCACCGATGAGAAGGAAGTAGTTAGGTGGGCAAATGTCTTCTGGAACCAATCAGATACAAGACTATGTCTCTGGTTTTTTAAGTAGGCTAAATACCTCCATATGAAGTACTTTTTTTTTTGTTTCTCATGGCAATACTGGTTCATTTAAGGAACAAAACATTCTCATGTACCATATGTTATTTGGCGCAATTTGAAGAGCAACTCTAAATGTTTGTCTCTTATTAGTACGGCCCGGAAGTTTATGAAAAAACATATTTTTAATAATGAGCTCTGTTACATGCTAATGTTAAAATGTATACAAAACATGAAATAAACAACAGAAAATTTATAGTTTAATTTTGCATATTATGGCATATTTTGTTATCTTTGCAGTTATGTGCCATATTTGTGGATATTTTAAAATTAATTTGTCTTATGTTTAACGGAATATTTCTGAAAGATTTTAAATATTGTGCATAACTCTGCTAGGCAAACATTCACAGCATATTTGGCTAAATGAATGTTTTTAGAACCGACTGAAGAAAAATTGACAGTACATAGCCTAATGATTTTGGAATTGACTATGTAACATTAAAGCGAAGGATTAGTCCAGTATATATGTAGCCAAAAAATGGCCCACCTTTCATTAATTCAGGTAAAAGATTTTTCTTTTTTATATTGTTTGGTATAGGGTGAAGAGTGTAAAATGAAGTTTTCGACCTCGAAAGCCCTAGGGACACTTTCTGTGACCAAAAAACCACGAAATTTTCGCACTTTTTTCAGTTTATCGGAAAAAACTTCTAGATACCAACTTCCAGCAAATATTTTTCCAACACTATTAGAAAGAGCATAAAGTTCCCTGCAAAATGCAGTGATCAAACTTTAATTTACATGTAGTATTACATTTACAGATAGCCTAACTTCAATAGCTTTCAATTCACTAAAATTTAATTTAACTTGTTCAAGTTTTATAATGTAATTTATGCAACTTATAAGCTACTATTGGGGTACGCCGTAGCATAGTGGTTGAGGCGCTGCGCTAAAAACCGGAATGTCGCGGGTTCGATCCCCGATGAGGTCATTAGAGTTTTTCAATTGGCCTAATCTTTCTGGTGGCACTGTGGCCGTGGGATCGACTAAGCCTCTAACAAAAATGAGTACCGGGAGCAATCCTGGGGGTAAAGGCGGCCGGTGCGTAAGGCTGAATTCTTACCACCTTCACGTGCCGATTGTCTAAATTCTGGGAGCCTCAATCTCCTGGAACCCTCTGGGAACACTTTAACATTTATAATGTAATTCAGCTAGTAAAAAACGTAAGATATTAAAACTGATTAAACTATAGCGCATACTTCAGTGGTTGAGGAGCAGGACCACACTTCAGCTTCTATCGTCTGAGGGGGACAAAAACTGAAATCTCGAAATCACTTAGTAACACTGATTTAGCCCAGCTAAGTTATAACGCAATGCGTTACTGTTAGCAAGCCTTCGTTCTTAATTCTCTGTATGAGTTGGAATATATGTGGGTAGATCCATTTCAATTAGTTCCAGTTAAAATAATAGCATTTGGCCATCACCCACGTTTTCCATGTTCACTAGACGAGAACAAACAGCAACAAGCACGAACAACAGTCACAACAGAATCAGTGGCGTGATGCTGATGAAGGCATCAGAAGTACGGGGTAGCCCTATCCTATATCAGCTGAGTAATAATTTAATTTCTTTAGGTGATGACCGCCGGCGTCGTCTTGTGGTTAGCGTAGTTGTCTGACTACAGATCCGTCGGCCCGGGTTCGATCCCCGGTACCTACGCGGTACCCAATCCAATTTTTCTGAGGGAGGTCTGGAACGGGATGCACTCAGCCTCGCGATTCAAATTGAGGAGTTACTTGATCGAGAAGTTTCTGCTTCGGTCATGGAAACCACCATTAATGGCCGTGGGTGTCGGTATGCTGACCACAGCCCCCCAATCCTGCCATCTGCCTATGGTAGATGATGCAGCGTTCGGGTGGTAGGCCTTATCCCTTCAGGGATGTACGTCTTTAAGTATTGTACGATTACCAATATTCTTCCATACAACTGAATGATTGTTATAATAAAAAGGGAGCAAGACAGAGGATTCATTCTTGACCCTACAATGCGTTTCGAGAAGAAATTACACCAAATTAAAGAGGTTAATAAAGAAGTGAAATTAAACTACTGGAAGAACCTTGCATTTATTTCAGAGAAAAATACAAATTCAAGTTGGAAAGTTATTGGCCTATTTTCTGGTGTTCCTGGGGTGGTCCTATATCTACTGTTATCTGATGATTTAGATTCAAACTAGACATTTTGAAGGAAAAAAAGGACTAAAGACATTAATGGTGCCCCATTTTATAACTTATAATAATCTGTGTTAGTTTCAATGAATAAATTTAAAAATAGCATGTGCACTATCTTGTTTATCAATTAGATATTCTCTTATTATTTCGCCTTCACTTTGAAAATATATTATTTTTTCTTTAACTCTTTTTGCTACTCAAATTTGTCTTTTCAGGTTTATTGGCAGGCTGTGACTTTATAACAATTTTAAAATAGGACGCTATCACACTAATTGAACTTTCCCCCATCCATAGTCTAAACAGGTTTACAATTGCAAATAATTATGGGGTTCTACTAACAGCTGCTTTAAATACGAAGTCTATTGGCCGAGTTGTTTCGCCTAATTGATTTTTCGTAGGACAACAGTATTGAATGAAACAAAAAAATATCGCAGTAACGCCAAGGGAGTTCGTGTTTCTTCTCCCACGAATTTGTCTCAGAAATATTTTTGAATTAATTAACTCCATACTTCTCTTCGAGGAAGTACTCTTCTTCAAAGCCAACAGAATTGTGAGATGCTACGACTGAAAAAGTACATTACCCGTCGTAGAATTAGGCGCGTTGCTCTGCTGGTTCAGTTAATTGTTACCAAAGAAACCAGGATTACACAATCGGACACAAGGACATGCAGGGTAAGACAGTCTCTTACAAAAACCACACGCCACACCACTTCTGGGAAGAACCAGTAAGAGGAAACAGTTTAGAGGGGCCTGTCCTGCTCTTCTGGTGATATTGTACATACAACAAATCAAGGCTCTTCCCATGATCTTACGGTCAGTGTTTGTCCCCTCATGTTATAAATAGACCTGGGATTTTAGGCTCTAAAAAAATTGGTTTTAGGCACCTAAAATATGCTTTAAAAATGTGTAAATAGATAGAAAATACACTTTAAAATATTACAATATACACTTAAACTGTAATATGGTCTTTTTTCTGCAAGAAACGTGGTATACCTGTTCTTAACAGAACTGCAAAATTAGGCATCACGAACTATATTCACTTAAACAGATGTTCTTTCACTGGTGATTTGACACAGTAGTCCTTTCCCCTAAATACTCCCCCTCCCCCGTCAATCAGCATTCCTTTAGCAACAATTGTTTGGAATTTAATCAAGTTTCTGTGAAAAACTCCTTCTGCTGTTTTGCTTTCCATTGAGGGATGTCCTTTATAAGATTGTAAAAATTACAGAAGTTGTATTTTATTTTAAATGTACAAAATAGGCATTTTAGGCACTAAAACTGTAAAATAGGCTCTAAAGGGCCAAATAGGCATTTTAGGGCACTATAAAACTCTATATATGCAAGTGATTTATCATGAAACGTTAACATATTTAAAAAATTTCCTGTTATTTCATAAGGAACAAAATAGGCATTTGCCTTAAAATCCCAGGTCTATTTATAAAGAAACTGTTATTTGGCTAGAAGTATATTATATTATAATTTTAATGTATATGAAGTTGAAGAAAGTATCAGAAATTATATTACTATAATTCAAAGGTCTACAATTCTTATCCTCATTAAATTATAACGGATTATTTATGACACCAAAGATGTGGATGAAAGTAAATCTGGGCCCTGTTTCATAGAACTTTTACACTCACACTATTAGACTACCAAATACATAATAATATTAGTTATTATTATTAGTCTTCTGTTTCATAAGAATATTTTCTAATAATATTAGTTATGAGTTCATGGCCCTAAATTATTAGTAAATATTGCTAATATTATTAGTAAACTGTTTCATAGACTGCAGAACTAATAAAATTTACTGATAATATTAAGTGTTTTTCTATAAGTGTTTATTGACCTATAACTTATTCTCATTACCAGGTAATTCAGATTTTGTGATCTTAAATTTGTGGAAAATGAATCACTCTGATTTAATTAACACTTTAGAAAAGGCTATAAAAGGAATTTCAGTCACACAAAGTTTTTAGGATTTGAGGTTAGATTTTAATACATAAGCCTACTGGAAGCGAGGTCCGAGCTGTAGGGTGGACGTTTAAACACCTCCCAGCCGAACTTTTGCAGGAGATTTGCTAGGAGGTGTTTAAACATCCACCCTACAGTCCGGACCTCGCTCCCAGTGATTTCCATATTTTCCTACATCTTAATAAATGACAGGAAAAGACAGAGAGGAGGAGATGTTTGTCACAGAGTGGTTCAAACCCCTGGCGGCAGATTTCTATGACACAGGGATACAAAAGTTGGCGCCACTGTACGACAAATGTTTCAATTCCGGTGGCAAATATGTTGAATAATAACTGAATACTTGCTGTATCTGTTGCAAAAATTGTATTTTGTTTCTGTGAACGGCCCCAGAGAAACTTACTTTATGGACGTGCCTAGAATGAATGTAATTGTTTGATAGTAAAGAACAAACACGACGCGATTGAAAATCACTGCGATGCACTAAAAGCAAGGGTTTATGTAATAAATACAAGTGAGATGCACGAGATTTCGTAAAGGCACTGTATTATTCAAACAGCCGACTCAGTCTCAGAGCCTGATTGATGGATCGCGTCCCTCTTCTTTGTCAGATCTTCTTCATTCATGAACAACTTCGCATGCTATTCAGGGGTCACCAAATTCACTCTCACGCAATGCATATCATGCACTGGCACGTCGTACTTCAACATGCAAATATAATAATAATGAACACAATATATCAATTCTAATAAAAAATGTTAAGTTACATAACTGTCTGATGCATACATGAGTTGATTATTAAGTGCCAGAATCAAATTCCTTTTTTGCTACCAACGGTCATAGTATGATGAATGGAGCTCTGGTGGAATGATATGGCAGGGGAAACAGGAGCATCCCGAGAAAACCTACCCCGACCCCATTTTGTCCACCACAAATTCCACGTGGATACACCGAGATTCGATCCCGGGTCGCAGCGGTGGAAGGCGAATGGCCTAACCACTCCGCCATGGGGGTGGCCTCTCTAAGTTCCAGAACGGTACTTTCTAAGATTGTATGGTGGAGGGAAAAATGTCTGTGTTTCTGTACGCGCGATAACTCAAATGCGCTTTATTGGATTTTCATAAAACCTGGTATACACATTTATAACGTCCATGGGAAGAAGCCGATTGATTTTGGACCACATTGGTTGACTGGTACCGGAGTAAAGCCCAATTTAGAGCCTATTTTATGGTAATAAGATAGAATTTATCAAATGCAAATCAGTTCCCATGACAACATATTGTTTTACAGTATTCATATACGGCCTTGGAAGTTGCAATACACTGGGCTTTGAAAAATAATACTATTGATACCCATATATTCCTTCACATATGCTTATCAAAATTTAGACCCTTGTTCTTCCATAAGCCCTGCTTAACGAATCGATCTGGAGCTTAACTCAGGAATCGATTACAAAAATAACTTATTTTCTACTATAGTTTGGTATAGGCTATAAGCTAACAGATGGCACCTAAAACAAAATGTTAATAAAAAGTGACTTACATGTTCTTCTAAAATGCGAACAATTGCGAGTAAGAACTTATAAATCGGGGGAAAAGATTATGTTTGTAAATTTAATTCGATCATTAGAATAATACATAGGCCTAGGCCTATACAACGTATACAGTTTGATGTATTCTTTATTAGTTTATTCAAACACAAACACAGAAGTTATGCATATAAATGACGCAGTTGAGAGCTTCGATGTACCCATATAAGCTATAAAATAACCACTGAATACTGAAATATGAATGTGAAGCTGATATAAATTTAAGATTGAGGTTATGTTAACCATTTATTTGAATTGTCAGGTAATTTTGAATGCAGAAGGCAGGGAAATATGAATCGGAATGAGTTATGAATCGAGTTGAAGGGGGCTTAGAAGCGACAACACTGTGTGACGTGACATGAATTGTGAGATACAATGGAACGAATGTCGTCGCCATGTTAGGTATTGCACGTGTTCCCGCCAAGTATGGCGGACACTGTCAGCACGCACGAGCAACGCTAGACTTTGAATTTCTTCATAAACATTCCTTCAAATAACTGTTTCAACTTGCCTTTGCCATATCGTCCGCTAAGTTAAGTTATATTATATCCTCGTATAACCTATAAAAACATGTTTTCCCTTAATACAGATAGCCAGCCATTACTTAAGAACAGTGAAAACGTACAGCACTTTCTCTATCCCTAAGGAAGAGAGAACGAAGGCTATTCTCCGTTTACATGCTAAAATTCTTAATTAACTTACTTGAATTTTCTTATGAATATTATTTCTAATTTTTGTTAAGACCCACATCTACAACATGAAGCGGATATTGATATCTCTTCAAATGTTATTTTTTCTTAATTTCTAAACAATATAACTTAATAAAAATTTGAAGTTTTTATGAGGCAAATTATTATTTTTTTAAATGAACTACAAGTGCCAAAGAAAAATTCCTGCTTCATGTTCTTCACATAATTAAACTGCACCAGCACAAAAAAAATGCACTAAAATATATTTAATAGCGCCGACGTGGTCTTGTGGTTAGCGTCGCTGACTACGGATCCGTCGGCCCAGGTTCGATCCCCGGTAGGTCCTCGAGGTCTGGTAGGGGTGCACTCAGCGGTAGGGATGCACTCAGCCTCGTGATTCAAATTGAGGAGCTACTTGATAGAGAAGTAGCGGCTCCGGTCATGGAAACCACCTTTAACGGCCGTGGGTGTCGGCATGCTGACCACATGCCCCCAATCCTGCCATCTGCCTATAGGTAGATGAAGCAGCGGTCGGGTGGTAGGCCTTGTCCCTTAGGGGATGTCGCGCCACGAAGTTTAGTTTTAGTTTAGTTTTCAAGTTATGGTGTAGAAGGCGTAAAAAATTTAACGTTGCCGAAATTGAACCTACCGAAGAGTGTGAATTTAAAGTGACGTCCGTTAACATTTACGGCCATAACTCCGGAAGCAGCCTATTATACATATGCTATATCTGAAATACTTTCACCAAATTGAAGACAAAAGTGCGTGCTACAGAGAAAAAATAATTTGAAAAAATGTTAACATTTTTACCCTTAACAAAGTTGTACCTCCCCCATAAAAAAAAACTCCGTGGCGCTACATCCCTGGAGGGACTTGGCCTACCACCCGACTGATGCGTCATCTCCCGTAGGCAGATGGCAGGATTGGGGGGCATGTGGTCAGCATGCCGACACCCACGGCCGTTAATGGTGGTTTTCTTGACCGGAGCCGCTACTTCTCTATCAAGTAGCTCCTCAATTTGAATCACGAGGCTGAGTGCACCCCTGCCAGACCTCCCTACCTCAGAAAAATCCGAGGAGGTACCGGGAATCGAACCCGGGCCGACGGATCTGTAGTCAGCGACGCTAACCACAAGACCACGCCGGCGGACGTACCTCCCCCATTGTGAGAGGAAAAATGAAGGGTCTAATAGCAAACCCGGCAATCTCCATTTTGATAAAAGATGAAAGTTTAGTGCACTCCCTGCTACGTATTTAGTGTATAAGGCTTTTCCATATAAGGGAGGAACTCAGATTTACAACACATAGCCTACACTAAATATATACCAGAAAATGCATTAAACTTTCATTAGAAGTTGGCATCTCTGTAAAATGGAGATTGCCGGGTTTGCTAATAGACCCCTTAACTAAACTAAATAAACTAAACTAAACTATGCTAAACTAAATAAATAAATATTAATTATTGTTGTTATAGTACGCTCTAGTTTATTAAAAGTTAAAAAGTGTTCCCTACACAGACCATGAAGGCCCAAAGGGTTCCAGGAGGTTCAGGCTCCCAGATTTTAGACATTCGCCTAACCCGATCGTATAGAATATCTTTTCAACTTAAGGGTTAAAGTGAATGAGCTTTCTTTATTTGTGTTTATATCTTGAATGTGACATAAGAATGCGCTACTCATTAAGGTTGCGAAGGACTATGCGATGCGTATTACGACTGCGCTGATAGCTTGGGTAAGACCAATATTTTAATCAGAAGCATTGTGACAAGTAAAAACATTCACGCTGAATGCTTTCCATGATCATTCCCCTTCCAAACCTGGATTCACAAATGCTCTTTCCATGTAATTTGTACGAGGTCTGTATAAATCTCATTGCAAACACGCAATTATAATGATTACGTAATTCGCAAAATTTATTATCATCTATCAAGGCCTATACAGTGAATTCCGTAAGGTTGATTTATATTTTTTAAATTCTAAGAATATGGAAACATCTGTCCCATATGTAAGGGGGAAGAAATTTTGTTTCATATCCTGGCTAATTATAAATGTTTGGAAAATGGAGGGAAAATATCCACCAAAATATTTTATGGAGTCGAATAGAGAGCAACGGAGAAGTGTGGTGTTACTAGCGGGCAGAGTATGAGAAAAGGATTGGAAACAATTTCATGAAGGTGAGACAGCTCAGGTTCGAGAAAGTGTCAAATCGTGAAGCAGGGGTGGAGGGTGAATTTGTGTTTGTACTTATTTTGTATTTTATTTTATTTATTTTCAATTTCTTGTGTTTTGAATAACCATATAAGGCCCATGTACGCCGTGGTGTAGTGGTTAAGGCACTGCACTACAAAACGGAAGGTCGCGGGTTCGATTCCCGATGAGGTCGTTTAGATTTTTCAATTGGCCCAATCCTTCTGGTGGCACTATGGCCCTGGGGTCGACTCTAACAGAAATGAGTACCAGGTGGATATTCCTGGGGGTAAAATAACAACCAGTGCGTATGGGTGACAACCTTGCCACCTTCATGTGCCGTATGTCACAATCTGGGAGCCTTAACCTCCTGGAAACCCTACGGGTCTCCATGACCCATATAAGGATCACTTTACTTTTTTTTTTACGTAAGGCCAATGCGGACCCGTTCGAATATTTGCAATTGGTTATGTAAAAATAATTCTAGAGTGTTGGGAGAAAGCAAATAAGTCAAAATACCGAAGTTTTAGGAGAGACAATAAACAATTTATTTTCACAGCACTGTTACAATATTTAGTTCAGCCCACTAGATATTTTTATACAGTATCTTATGCTATGTAAAAATATCTGGGTGGGCTGATCTAAATATTGTAACAATTTAGATATTTTTATACAGTATTTTTATACAGTATCTTAAGCTATGTAAAAATATCTGGGTGGGCTGATCTAAATATTGTAACAATGCTGTGGAAATCAATTGTTTTTTGTCTTTCATGAAACTCTGCTTTTTTTACTTATTCGCTTTTTCCCTATCACTCTAGAATTAATGTAATACAAACTCTTACGTGAGTACCTACAGACATACGTAATCTTCCAGTAAATGAGTTCAAGAGATGGTTGACTGATTGGCTTTTAGATAAAGCACTGTACAGTACAAACGAAATGTTTTTGAACGAAGGTGATGAATATGTTAGAGACTGACATAATTGTAATTTTTGACAAAACCTATTGCAGCAGTCGCTGTCTAATGGTCGCTGATGTCAAGTTTTAATTAAACAAATAAAAATAATTTATTAATTTAATGCTGGCATTGATCTATGCTCACTTCAATATTTATAGAATGTCTATGATTACCATGTCTAAACCATGTTATAAAGATAGTAGTAAAAAAATTAATATTGACATAATCAACTTCGATTAAATCTGGCGTTCATAATGACTGTTTTGACCTCTGGTGACATATTTCGTTTCGGTCTCTCATAAGAGCTTAAACGCAAACAGCTCTTGAAAAGCTGCTCGGATATTTACAGCATTTTAAATGTAAAACTCTCGAAGTGTTTTTCATACATAAGTTATTTTACTGCCCACGAGAAGACAGTAGCTGTAAAGGGGCAAATAGAATGGTCATGACCGATTTGTGTAACGTAATGATTCATCAAAGTCGTATAGTCTACAGTAGCTTTAATGGCCAATCTATGAAGATGCAACACTTGTCATGTAATAAGTCATAAAATTATACTTCGCAATTTATATGAGGATTAAGTAAATATAAAATAATGGTTAAAAGTTATTTCCCTGCAAGAAAAAAAAACTTCACTAAAAGGCCTTCTTTGCAACTTTCCATCAAACGAAAATTTAGATCTTTAGATCATACAATATTTGAATAAATATTAGAGCTAACTATTCCGGAAACTCTCCTCTGTAGAAGGCAACAAGTCCTGCTGACCAGGCTGAGGATTGGACACTTAAACCTTAGGCATGGCTACCTTACGAAGAAATCTGTTCGGGAACCATGCCCGAAATGTAAAGGGCATGTAACTTCTTCGCGCCTTATTCTGGAGTGTCCAGGTTTATTACTTCTGACTTGTGCTAAATATCAAAGGAGGCTGATATGAAATATTTTTTTTAATGTTGAAAGATGTGGTATATTATATTATGTATACAAAATTTGTACTTTTTTGTGTCGCATCTATTTTTTTCCGCAGTAGATATGTCCAGTTGTAACACTGAATTTAAAGAAAGAGAAATATCAAAGTTCAAATAACTCTCCCATCTAAAGCCAAAATACCTACTCCTGATCTAAATTAGGCTATGTTTTTATTGATTCATATGTTTAAAGAGTTAAGGTACAATTAATAACAAGTGTGGATAACTTACTGGACATATCTTGGTGAATATCTGTATTCTTTCGCAAATAGCCTAATTTGGTGTAATTTTTAATAGCTTTATGCTTAAGGTAAAACGTTCAAAAATAATTTTATGAGTTGCTAAAATATTTGTTTGGTTGTAAAGATAATGAAGTGATATATGATTGCGGAATGGAAGTATGTCATGCTGTGACACATTGCAACCCTAATTTGCATTAGCTGTGGACTTCGACAGAATAACCTGTTCGCATCTCTTATTGTTATTATCTCCCCTTCTTTATTACTTCTTACCTTGAATATCGTGTTTCGTGTTTCTAAACAGTGTTGTACTCCGATAAGTTAGAACTGCAATAATTTTCACTTGAATACATAGACTACTGCCATCACAAGTTTTACGGTGGCAGGCTCTAGTTTTATTGCTTGTTTTCTTGGTAGTAACTTACATGCCAGTTAACAGATGAAGAAACTGACGTGTAATATAACACCAGGGGTGATCATTTGTACAACTCCAGATACACGAATAAATGAAACCCTTGGAATATGTTACTATTTAAAAAAATACTGTTTAGATATTATAATGTAGTAACTAATATCCACCTTATACCAAAAAGTACAGTAAATCGCAGAAATTTATGAGAGAGAAATCCTGTTAGGATAGCTGCCTTATAATTAAGGATGCCAATAGGACACAGCCAAATAACCATAGGCTATATATATACACACACACACACACAAGGTTACACTACTATAGCCTATATACAAGGTTACACTACTAATCTTAAAACTATTGTTGTTAAATATTTAGGTTATATCTGATGATGATGATGATGATGATGATGAGTGTTCTGCCCAAGGCAGGTTCAGGCCCGGGACGAAGCCGTGAGGTAGGTTATATCTAGGGTTCGAATATTTATGACTTAAAAAAGTGGAAAATATGACTGCAAGTATGCCCTTAAAAATGACCAAATGTGATAAAAATTCCTAAATATGACCTAATAAAAGAGTGTGTTTTGTAAAAATAAATGTTCCTATTTAAATAATTTAATGACATTAAATTATTACGTAACATGAATTCAATCACAAAATCACTTTTTAACAATTCCACACGTGATTTACAGTTTTACTTTTAACGAAGTTCTAATTTTAAAGAATTTGCTTTTTTCTGCTCGCTTCGTCAGCTCAAAATAATATTTTGTAGACCATGGGTGTCCCTATAAAATAAATTTGATATTTAACTCGATCATTTAGTGTCTATGCTTTAAATTATAATTTTGCTCCTTTACTGAAGTTACAACTGAAATATGAAGTTATATTAGAAATATGACAAAAACCATAAAAATTACCAACATACGACTTTATATGCAAAATAAAAAGACCCGATTAGGATAATAACAATGCAATTCGTGTTAAATTTGTGTTTGCGGCGAGAATGGAGGTCAAGATAAAAATATGACATGTCATGAACATCCCGACGCTTAGATATATCTTTAAAAAACTGAAAATATGAAAGAGAAAATCTCACTAGGCATTAGATTGTAATTAACAAAATATACTGAGATCAGAACACAAAGATAACACATTAAAAATCACACCTTGGGCACATAGGCTATGGTATAGGCCTAATCATGGGCCAAGACCCAAGTTAATTTTTAGCTGTTTTAAAGTTTTTATAATTTTATTTCTTTTTAAAATATTGGTAACATAGTTATTGTATCATTACCATTAGTTGATAAGTAAAGAAAATAGTCGCCTAAAAATTGCCATAAAATGACCTATCTCTTGAAAATGACGAAAAATGCAAAATAAAGCAATTAAATGCAAAAACAAATTGCCCTTATTTAATCAATTAATTCATTATGCACATTTATTTATATATATATATATTCGAGCTATCTTTTAATCTTCTTATAAAAAGATGCAAACCATCAAATGCATTGTCCTATTCATCACATGTTCAAATCTGTGAGTATTCGCTAAATAGTCACCACAAATACAACCCGAACTCTCTCTCTCTCTCACTAAAAAAAAAAATGGACCTTTCGTTATATTACCTATGATAAATGCCTGTGTCAAGATATTCAACTATCTAAATAGGAATTTTAACGCCTGGAACTGCATCTCTAATCACACCTCTAACAAAACAAAACATCAAAGTAATAAACTAAAAGATAAATGATCGGTTTTGAAAGCACTAACGAGATTTATAATGCAGATACTAGCAATTAGTGGTACAATGCAAGACTGACGTGCGCCATTTAGTGAGATGAACTTGGGGAGGTCCTCCATGTTAATGTATAATTAATTGGGTTTTGTGAAGCAGGGGAACCCCCGTTGCTACATCTCGCTCGGATGAGAGTCAAGTCCGGGAGAGAGCGGACAGCATCTTCCCCAGTAACACCACGCGCTTCATCTGCCAAGTCTATCTGAATTCATTGCAATGCGAAATACGTACTAACATATAACTTTTCAATAAAAAAGGAAATGATTTTTATTAGAATATCAGTATATTAATTGTTATTAGTACGGACCAGATTTGAAGGTTTTAACCTATTTTTTCCCCAGCTTCCTAATTCGAATATTTTAACGTACTTTTCCGTTTCATGCACCTTGCTTCCGAATATATTAATTTTATAGAACCTAAAAAGGGCTACATTAGACTGAAGGGCCTAAAAGGGGCTAAGGAGGACTTTTGCTGAAAAACTAGGGGCTAAATAAGACTTTTGCAGGAAAAAACAATTTTTTAGATACATTTTTCCAATTAATGCAAAGGAAAATACATACGTGAATTTTGCATTTTAAGAAAATACATAATAAAAATAAATTTATACAGCGTATTAAAATTAACAATGTAGATTATATGTCGCTTTATCGTTTGTCTTTGTAACTCGAAAATCTGCTGCCTCGCCGTCGCAGGAAATGAAACTTGAGCCGTCTGCAATACTTTTAAATCTGCAACTAAATCCACTGTCGTTTCAACTTTAAAATAACAAGTTGCGACCAATGACAGAGAAGTTCAATAAAGGAACGAATTCGTGATACTCGAGTCTACTTATTTTTGTAGATCGGATGTGAAGTGAGTGGTGTATTGAATAATTGTATCATTAAAGGGTAAATATCTCAATTGTTTATGATGTATGTATGCTATTTTTCGAGTGACAATATAAGGAATATTACTTGTTTATTTTGTAAAAAGACTAGAATAACTGCGTCAAAATTATAATACAATTTTCGGTGTTATTAATGTTCGTTATGTGTTTTATTAAGACTGGTAAAATCGTCTGTTTAAAGTCTAAAAAAGGGCTATTCCACGAAAATAAAATGCTAAAGTACCTTTTATAAAAGCCTAAAAATGCGGGCCCTAGTCATTACAGAGTAAGCACATGGAGATAATTAAGAGCATTAGAGTTAAACAGGTAGCAGTTACACCGTATTAGTTACCCGATATCTTTGGGGACTGTCAGATCACGAGGCCAAACGCAGGCCGTGTTATCAGTCCGGGGAATTCCCGCAGTGTGCAGGAAAAAAAAAAGCTGCAATGCATGCAGACCTTACGAATAAGTAATTGCTCGTAATGAAGTTTGTATTCACTTTGCCTGGTAATTCTGAAAGGGAAGTTGTCTTTTCCACCGACCTACGCTATTATTAAATTTAAGAGTCTGTCTACAATCATCCCTTCCTTCCTCTCAGCATAACAACAGTATTTTACTTTGCTGTAAATCACATTCATTTTTTATTTAATTAAAACAAGATGCATTACAAAGCTCCAATAAAACATGCTAAGATGTTTCTCTCGCATCCTTAATAGCTTTTACAAGTAAAGTGCTTCTAAATTATACATCAAATCATTGATTTATTTTAATTTTATTGACCCATGTTTACAGAGTATGCTGACCACATGCCCCCAATCTTGCTATCTGCCTATGGTAGATGACGCAGCGGACGGATGGTAGGGCTAGTCCCTCAAGGAATGTAGCGCCATGGAGTTTAGTTATGTATACATTTAGTGTACTATACATTTTGTTATATTAATCATTACAAGGTTTTGAAAATTTTGGATTTTACGAACCTCTGGAACAGATTTGTGCACTTATTTTGGATCGACATTTGTACTGGCTAGATCTTACCTCCCTTTATTATGTAACTTCTAAGAACATTACCCTCTCTTTTTAAGATCCACAGGTAATCCGAAATATCTCTATAACATCTCTATGAAATTCTGGTTTAGTACAGTACTTACTTTTAGATGACGTAATGATAGATTGTAGGAATGATTTGTAGAAGATCACATTATCACTTACCTAGGAAAACAAAAGAGAAATAAATTAGACTTTATCGAAAAAACGGCAAGATCGACAGAACATTTACAGGTTATTAAAGTGTTTAATATTAAATTTATTTTAAAGAAGTTTGAGATTAATTAAATGTTCACTGAAAGCTGCAAATATATACAGGAACGGCAAATAGTAGCAGAGATATATTATTAACAGGATTAATAAATTATTAATAATAAAAATGAGAGTAACAATAGGAAACAGTAGTAGCATAGTTCTGAAATAATTATAACAATAATAAGTAAGCATTGTTGTAGAATGTAGCCAACGAAATGTAACAATAAAAATATTGTAAATAGAAATGCATCAATTTCTGCCAAAAATAGAGCACAATAACATTGCTCATCTTAAAGATTCCTTTTCAATACATTTCCTCCTTGCAAATTATGAAGCAAACTCTTTTCTATTTCATAATGGCGTAAATATTTCAAAGTAGATTTGATTTCAAAAGCTTGAGATTTCCATCCACCTTCACCTTAATAATACAAACATTTCCATCGAAGTTATTGGAAATCTAAGCACCTCCTTTGCAGGATATTACATAAAGGGCAACCCCTTTACAACGGGTCTTATTGAAAATCCTCCTTTTCGTATCCTTGACAACGTATAAGTGGATATGAATCCATATACTAAACTAGATTATTAAAAAATTAGTCTCTTCTTCAGACGTGTTTTTATTGCATGCAAGAAAAGTCACCATGCTGCGTATCTCTAAAAGCAAATGCTTGTATGCACCATCTTCTGTAGTAACTTCCACTTAAATTAATTTCCATTCCCTTCTCTAATTTCGAGTGAAAAAGTAGAAACTTTTGTAATGATTTAATACAGTCAGAAAATACAGTATCTTCTCAATTGAAAACGTTCCTTAGTAAATAAATTTAGCTTTAGGCATGAGTCATATCCAGGGTTAAAATTTTTAGGCGCGCACCTTTTTTTGTAGAGCTCCTGTGGAAGAAACCACAGTGTGAAATGGCTGTTTCTAGTTGAGAATGGAGGAAATTTTCTAGCACCCTTTTTCCTCCCATTTTTCTCCACCGCACCCACAATCCCCTTTTCCCCTTTTTTGTATTTTACTGCAGCTTTTTAGTAATCTTCTAAAGCGTATTTCATCATTCACAGGCTGTGACTTTCGAATTTCATTTAATTTTTAATTAAATTATCTTGCTTTCATTCCAATATCTAAGATAACAAGTAACTTTGTATGAACTTTACATCAGCTTGCATTGGACATAAGAACAGTGGACCTAATCAGTGATAATAGCAATTATAATACGCGGAAAATAAGTTTAAAAAAAATCTATTTTCGAGTTAAGCTCCACATCGATTCATTAAGCAGGGCCTACGGAAGAACATAGGTCTAGTTTGATAAGCATATGTGAAGGAATACGTGGGTAGTGTTATTTGTCAAACTTCCAAAGCCGTATATGAATACTGTGAAACAATTTGTTGCCATGAGAACTGATTTGCATTTGATAAATTCTTTCTAGTGCATACTGTAAAATAGGCACTAAATTGGGCATTACACCGGTACCGGTCAACCGAATTGATCCAATATCAGTAGGCCTCTTCCCATGAACGGATAAGTTTCATGAAAATCGGATAAAGCGTATTTCAGTTATTGCGCGAACACACACACGCACAGACAGACGGACAGACATACATTTTCCCGTAAAACTGCTTTGAAATGCACAACTTCACACAGTAAGATTTAAACTTGCAAGACCTTTGCCGAACTGAAAGTATTATAAAGTGTGTAAAGAGGTAATCTGCATATCATCTGGTGGAAGCAATAGGCGTGTTGATATCATAGCTAAAGATCATATAATGCAAACAGCACTGAATGTAGATCCCACACATTTCCCTGAGGAAGGCCGCAGAGATGTCAGCGACCGAAAGCTCGGGTGATGTATATCCTTTTACTCGGCTTAAAGCCCGTGAAACCATTATTAATAGTCCCATGATTCGTTTCGAGATAGATGCTGATCAATCGGAAAGTGTGCATTCTGAGAAATGTGATATTCACCAGCCCCCAGAAGACTATTTTTAATCTGAGTACAACACTGTTTCAGTCAGAGAGATTGATTGGGCTTATGATAGGAACCAGAGGCACTATTCCTAAATTATTTACAAACTTCGCGAGAGAATGTAAAATCCCACCTATTACTGTTAAAAACATTAGCTTTTGGTACTAAAAGGATCTTTAAGTATTCTACATAACCATTTAACTAACTTCGTGGCGCTACATCCCTGAAGTGACTAGCCCTACCACCTGACCGCTGCGTCATCTACCATAGCCAGATGGCAGGATTGGTGGCATATGGTCAGCATGCCGACATCCATGGCCGTTAATGGTGGTCTTCTTGACCGAATCCGCTAATTCTTTATCAAGTAGCTCCTCAATTTGAATCACGAGGCTGAGTGCACCTCGTTCCAGACCTCCCTACCTCAGAAAAATCCGAGGAAGTACCGGGGATCGAACCCGGGCCGACGGATCTTTAACATAACCATTTATATGCAGCAATTAACGAAACAAATTTAAGTAATTAAACAAAATTGTATCTTGTCATGTAAAACTGTATGTATAACATGTAAGGTACTTTCTGTTCTTAAAAAATACAGCTGTCTCGTGTCAACTTGGCAAAAGGATAATGCTCCTTCAGGCTTGAATTAATAAAGTTTGATTGATTGATTGATTGAAGAATAAACGTAGGAAAGTTAAAGCTTCTCGAAATCTTTTCCATTTTACCCACAAAAGTAGGTTTTTGTACGAAACCTAGAGCAAGGTTTGTTATTTAAACAGTGGATAGAAAATCCCCAGATAACAGGTTTGAAAGGTGATAAAGCATCGTCTGTATTCTGTAAACTTGACTGATAATAACTCCACTGATCTGCATTTCATGCAAACACAAATTCAAGGTCTCGTATTCTCAATTGATATCAGATGAAGGGACGATACTGATGTAAGTTCACCTCTAGCCTCTAAGTTTAAATTGTAATTGTAATTGTAATTGTATGTGACAACCATCTACAGTGTACTAAAGTAATCTTTAGGTTTGACATAAAATTGTCGCGTTTATGAAATGGGTTCTTTTAGTCTGACAATTTACATTAATTTGCCTGTAATGTAAGGAAAAGTTGTAATATTTATGAAAAATACAATTGTCGCGACATATTGACAAATTTGTCACACTTGACATAATCGTCGTATTTGTCACACCTGTAGAGTTTTATGAAATAGGACCCAGTACGTAACTTGCCATTAAAAAATTAATATATAACCTCCAGGTTAAATAGATTTAGGGATCTTACCAAATTTTTGATAAAGTATTCTCCTTGTAGCATCAAACATATTAACTGAATAAATAATTGCTCTGATTATTCAATAGATTTAGATTTCCTTGGTCAAGTAAATACAGTAGAACTGCAATTAATCGGTTTAATTGTGACCGGACCTGATTCGAATAATCAAATATCCAGATAATTGGATAAATAAAAAAGGTGATTAAAAAAAAACGGACAGTAAGGTACTGTATTTACATAAGGTGCCATATCTTAAAACATATCACATCGGCAGGATTAAAGCATAGCATTAATTTTGGACCATGCTTCTATAATTCAATTATCAGAAAATATCCTAATCTCTCAGCATACTCCATTGTTAAATTTAATAGATATGTAAAGATGTTTTTTTGTAATTTTTTAGCTGTTAAGTAATTTTTTTTTTTTTAGCCTATTTGGAGAAAAAATGTAATTTATGCTTATTGTAGCTTACATAGTATATTCTGTTTTTTCTTTTTACTCAAACAGTCAGAATGATTTTGTTTTCACTTAAAACTGTGGGTGAATAATAAAAATAAAAATAGAGAATTTAAATTGCTTGCTCCTTCAGCAAAATATATGCTTGTAATTTGTTTACATTAGTTATTTTAATTCGGTCACGTTGTCAAGAAAAAAAAAACAATTATAAACAATGAAAACGAAATGTAAGTTTTCCCCTCTAGAACAGTGGTTCCCAATCTATGGGTCACGACCCACCAGTGGGTCGCGTAAGCAATTTTGGTGGGTCGCGAAAAGGCCGGGAAAAATTCAACTTGTTTTCAATATAAGGAAAGAGTGTTTAATTTAAATTACCTTGACCATTTTTATTTCAACTGTGTTTTCTCAGCAGGGCATTTGAACACAATAAAACTATAGAAAGGCATATGAAAAACATGTGCTGTATTTTATATAGCCTATATTGGTTATCGTTATGTAGTAGTAGTAGTAGTAGTAGTAGTAGTAGTAGTAGTAGTAGTAGTAGTAGTAGTAGTAATAGTAGTAGTAGTAGTAGTAATAATAATAATAATAATAATAATAATAATAATAATAATAATAATAATAGTTTATTTAACCCGGAGAAAGTTAAGACCGTAAGGTCTTTCATACACTTCACCAGGGACTAATAGTACTAATACTACTTTATACTACTACTTTATAGTAGTGGGTCGCGAAAAAAATTTCTAGGTGAAGGTGGGTCCCAGGACAAAAAAGGTAGGGTACCGCTCCAGAATACCAGTAGTCTAATATAAAAGACAACAGAAATGAGATTGTTAATTACAGCTATACAAACAATGATTCAACTTGTAAATTTTATATTTAATTATGAGGTTATTCTAGATATTAATTGATTGTAAAAATATTAAATTGAAATGTTTACAATCCTTAAGGGAAATGGCTGACAAAATCCCAGCCTATTCTTTTAAAATTATTATTCTTCATCAAAGATGAAACGTTAAGAATGGTTAATATTTATGTGTGATAAAATCTTATCTCGACGTATAGGATGATTGTTTTATGGTCATCTATTAAAATAAATGAGCGTCTTGTTTTGTTTTCGAATTCTTTTTATCTTGTTTTTTCTCGCTAAGTGCTATAAAATTTTATATTCCACAATTTTGTGATAAGAACTGATGGAGTCAGTGTTGAATCAACGTACACAGCAGCAACAGTGAATTCTACAAGGCAATAGACCTACAATCCTAACGATGGTTTTCACTGACCGGCCTCGTGGTCTAGCAATTTGAGTTACAATACGAGTGATGATCAGTGTACCCGAAAATCTGATTGGTTATTAAGTGCTAGAATGGTACTTTCTGAGATTGTGTGGTGGATGGGAAAATGTCTGTCCGTGTGTCTGTACGCGCGATAACTCAAATACGCTTTATCGGATTTTCATGAAACTTGGTATACGCATTTATAACGTCCATGGGAAGATGCCTATTGGTATTGGACCAAATCGGTTGGCCGGTACCGGACTAATGCCCAATTTACTGCCAATTTTATGGTAAAGAATTTATCCAATGCAAATATGTTCTCATGACATATTGTTTTACAGTGTTCATATACGGCTTTGGAAGTTGCAATACAGTTAGCTATGACAAATAACACTACCCACATAGTCCTTCACATATGCTTATCAAACTTTAGACCTTTCTTCCGTACAAATATCCTCCTTAATGAATCGATCGGGAGCTTAACTCGGAAATCGATTTAAAATTAACTTATCTTCTGCATATCATATTTAAATTATTACTGATTAAACAAAAGCATTCTGATACTTTGTTACATCAATTTATATGATTTTTTTCGTTAATACCTATTTGCCTAGCCTAAAGAAACTGGAATAGACGCCATTGGGCTGTATGACAGTCCTGTCGTCAAACGCTAGTTACTTTTAAAACATTTTTAATTTTGGCCTTAAGAAAGAAGAATATACACATAGTAAGCCACAATGTCATAGTTGAATATCGTGCTTTCTACAGCCTTAAATTTGCATATCTCGTAGCTACGAAATGTTATCAATTGTAATGCACAATGTTACTTGTCTTGTAACGCATCAATCCTGTCTATATATCACATAATGTCAGTCTGCCAATGAAATTCAAGGCAAACCTTCTTTTAAAATCCTATAAAACTGTAACTTACATGCGGGTCATAAATAAATAATATCATATTCAAAAATATCTACTACTATTTTTTAAAAAAACTGACGGTTTAGAAGCACCACCACTACTCTGTTATGGTTTTAGGTATTCCCCCTTGTTTGTTGGAAGTTTACCTCTATCAGGTAGAATACCTAATAAGTGGGGCTAGTTTATCCTGATAAGATGAGACGATAGGGTGATTTATGAATGCAAACCGGGGGCTCTTAATCCCGTATCCTTAGTGTCTTAGTACAACATCATGTTTGCCAGAAGAACCTTTCAGTGAATTATAAATTTCCCTCGGTCAGATCGGGAATCGATCCTCGAATCTCACGATTAGCAGTCATAAGCTAAGACCAGTATACCGTATCAGTAATTTCTTTAGCAATGTTCTCATATAGACGATACCAATAATAATATACATTGGTTGTAAGCTTTTATTGTTTGACGTTGCTATACATTGTTTTAATGTCCTGGCAAAAATAAATCTATATCTATATCTAATGATAATGATGATAATAATAATAAAAAATAATAATAATAAATAATAATAATAATAATAATAATAATGCATATTGCTGATGACAATGAATAACACCGAAATATTTTACCTGTGTATAAACGGGTCACAGGCAAGCAACTTTTATTATAAGATTTTTCCTTTATGATGTAAAATGTGTATGCTACAGGGCATTAAAGTCATAACAATTTAATACTCATAAGTCAATAATTAAGCGAAATAGGGTTAAAATTTTCATTAAATTGATGCCATGCCTTCTTAGCGATCGATAAAAACCTGATACTTAATCATTCATCAACAGCTATATCATAATTTAGAGTTTCCATACTCCTAAATTTACAGACTAACCATTTGACTGGGCGACAATGCATAGTTTTTTTTTTTTTTAATTCGTAACTCAAGTGTTAGCAACGAAGTTCCTTTGTTTTGCTTTTTTTCCAAATGTTAGAAGTCAGTGGCGGCCATGCCCAGAGAGATTTTATGCTGTTAAGAGAAACAATTGAATCCATAGGGCAAAAATCTTCTAATAAAATTGCTTGTCTATGTCCCCCTATATACAGGTATATTTTCAATTCTCACCAAAAATGTTTCCGGACTTACAGATAAGTTCAGAAACACTCATGGCATAGTGAATGAAAATAACAACAAATAAATGGACGAACGAAAAAGTAACTAAGTAAAGAGCAAAAACTTAAGAAAATAGGTTTCGAGGATTAAATAAGTGCATACTGAGACAAGCATGTCCATTAAGGGTTTAACTTCTTTTTATTAGAGAACATATCTAAGAAGCCATCACAAGGAAATATAAGACAAACGCTTGCAGCTGTAGGTTTAACGAAATATCTGACGACAGCTGAAGCCAAGGTAAAAAAAATCAAGAGAAACTTGTTATGCGCCCCTTCTCACTTACGTAGGATTGGTGCCCTCCTCTACCAGTTGGAGTTTTTATTCGCAAATGAGAATTCCGGATATCACATTTACATATACATGGTGACATACTTGTATGGGGACGAGCGATTACCCCCTTCCCATCTCCTTGCTTTCGTATCATCATGGCTGAACATTCCTCGTAGAACGGGTTTTGCATACCCATTACGATTCTGTATTACGAACTTCCCAATATGATCACACTACCTTATCACATCACAAATTACTACATTCAAAAATTAATGATAATACAGAGTGCCCACAAAAAATTCAAAATAAATTTCACTGAGTTTCCATGACCAGAAACTTACATTTCCCTGACCACAAGAATAATTAATGTTTTCGATGTTTTTGGAAAACAAACACAGAAAAAGCCTCCTCCATCCTCATAACAAAAATCAGGAATGATTAGCTCAAATACTGAAAAGAAAACTGTTTCCACGATATTGGGTACTGCAGACTGGAGCAAAATATAAGGGTCATGCCCACCACTTGCCAAAAGTCTAAAATTTGGGAACCTCAATTTCCTGGAACCCTCAGGGCTTCCAAGGCCTGTATAGGAAACACTTTACTTGACTTAAGCAGTTTATAACAACGAGAGCAATGTATTCAAACTTGATTCCAGGCAAACATCAACTCATGTCAAATAAAATATAGGACTATAGGTAGTTTTTCTTCATAGTAATAGAAACACAAATGTACTCAAAAACACCGAATGTCAGTTAAAATTCCCGAAACGAATTTATAGTTTAATTTAAGCATTAATGGAATAAAGTCATCAGTGGATTATAAGATTGAAATCAATTAGGAATATTTTAATGAAGTAGCTGATTTCCATGAATGACAATTTTAAAGCGTGAATAAATACCTCCATGTTTTAAGATAAAGCATCGACCTATTATGCTTATTTCTCGGCCTTTTGTAAATTTTTGTAGTGACGGATGTTCGTCAATAGCAATGAAGACATTAATCTGAGGAATCCTGGAAAGTCTCCGCCATCTATTAATGATTAAGCTGTAGTGTTGGCCATGAAACAGGCAATTGTTATTATTGTTGTAGAGAGAAGTCTGTGATGCAAGTCATGTTCAAATAAATCTTTTATAGTTAGGAATTGTCAGAAGCAGGATCCTTCCATAAAATCAGCTAACTGCATTTCTCACGCATAACTATGTCCTCTGGTTTCTATCTTTTCTACCTCATCACAGCACCAGAATCCGTATAGTTAGCAGTAGGGCCTCCTTCGGATTCTACTAATATCAAATTCAATATATATACTTCTCTAGGTTTGTTTTTGGTAAAATTCTGCTTAGAGAATTCAATATCATAAGCTGAGCAGAACCGGAGGGTAAAAATTGAAATTATTTCATTTGCCCGCTAACTGTAAATATATGATCATGGGCGTTGCTTGTCTATGTACCGTCTATACGCAGGTAAAATATTTTGGTGATATTCATTAATTCCCTTTATAGTAGACCTATTATACCTTGAACTAGATACGTGTGACTAGCTATTTTATTAGACGGCATAGAAATCTTAAAAAAATCACTGGGACAATTTATTACGAAGCAAATATTATTAAGAAAAAGCTAACATTAATTTGTGGGGTATTAAGTTATAAACACATTTTTCTTAAGATTTTGTTCATACGAATTAATAATAAGTTAGAAATCGACTAATGTACGCAAACAAATTATCAAGTCTTCAAGCACAACATTATTATGGCTTTACTGAAATATTTTTAAAATTACTAATATATTTCAGGCCTTAGTAAATGGCCAAAAATAAAGCAATAATGCTGAATGGTAAGCTATCATTCCAGTACACAATATTACAATTTTATTCATCCAGGTATAACGAAAGTGACCGCCGGCGTAGTCTTGTGGTTAGCGTCGCTGACTACAGATCCCCGGTACCTCCTTGGATTTTTCTGAGGTTGGGCTGTCTGGAACGGGGTGCACTCAGCCTCGTGATTCAAATTGAGGAGCTACTTGATAGAGAAGTAGCGGCTCCGATCGTGGAAACCATTAACGGCCGTGGGTGTCGGCATGCTGACCACATGTCCCCCAATCCTGCCATCTGCTATAGGCAGATATATGGCAGATGAAGCAGCGGTCGGGTGGTAGGCCTAGTCACTTCAGGGATGCAGCGCCACGGAGTTTAGTTTTATAAGGAAAGTAATTGCAGTTTATAAAATACTAGATATAAATTACTATTATCTTCAGTCTACCTCTTTAATGGTTTGAGGAAAGCATTATGAAATCAATCTTGAACGCAAACTATTCGCACAACATTGCTCAAGCATAGGAAACATACACTGTACTGTATGTTGCACAATAAGTTTCCATATTGCTAAAATATGAATTGAAGCCTTATAATAATAAGAGGAAGTGTTTGTATATCTATCTACCTGTCTGTCTGTGCGTGATGCCCAGCGAAATCTACGCATGCAGAGATCTGAACTTTTAGGCCGAATGCCCCTCGATGCCGGATTTTTAATTTTAGCTTTCGTTCGTGAGTTATAAGTTAAAAACTGGCTTTGCATTTGTTTTTATCATAACTCAGAAATAAAAGCATTGCGATTTTTTCAGTATATCGCATGGAATTATCGATCGCTTCGATTTTGTGAGCTCACCCTGGTCGATTCGTTTGTTTATAATGTAAAATGCAATAGAGGCGCTTTCTAATCGTGGAATGCACACCAAAGCCAGATTTTTAGCTGTTTCATTATAATTATTAATAGTTTAGTTTATGAATGATTCGCGTCTAAGTAACTTATTAATAAATATATTATTTCAATTATTTTGAACTTAATTTTTAATTTTTTAATTACACAGTGTTAGGGATGTTTATGTTTGAAGTTACTTAAAATTTCCCAACGTATTTCGTTATTGCCATTTAAGAAAACTATGATGCCAAAGAAAAGATAGTCTGTGGAATTTAATCCAGCAACCATTGAAACGGTTCTTGTTAAAACAAGAAATGGCATTTTGAAGAAGAAAAAAAAATTGGGATGTGGAATTATCAAATGCAATCGAACTTGTAAGGAACTTTTTTCTGACTCGTGGTGAAAACCAATCTCTGTATTGGCCAGAGTTCAAGAATAAAAATCAAAATAACTCCTATAATTCCTTATAACAATGGGCCTAATGGTATAAATATCTCTATTCGTCGTAACTTCTACACGTATCGCTTCAATTACAACCTCAACTGCATATTTTGTAATTTTGACACTGAGTAAAAACAGGAAAGTGAGAATTTTCATGAAATTACCCAATTTGACTATTAAATAAAAACATTTGTTACTTTTTCTTTATAGAAAATTTCGAAAAACGATCGATTTAACTTAGATCCATCAACAGAAAATTTGATTAGTACAACAGATAGAAGATTTCTTCCAAATTTGTTTAACAATTCAACATTATATTGACATACCTAGGTATGCTAGTATATAATTATTCATGTGTGGATATTAAGATAAATTTCAAATTTGTGTGGTTTATTCTCCTTAATTATTTTTAGATCCTCTAATTATGATAGTGGTGTAGGTATTTGTGATAATGGTGAAAATGAAGAAGAATAATGATTTCCGATATTATATTTCGATATAGGCTAATATGATTATCGATAATGATAATTAAAATAATACTGGTAAGAAAAAAACATGTTTCTTCAGGTTCGCCTAAGTGATCTATTTTACGACATGAAGTTCTGGGAATAACATATGAAAAAAGAAGAGCATGTTGATTGCTATATACTGATACAAATTTATATTCATTTAATACTGAACTTAATTCGTGATGAATCATTACCACAGTGAAAGAAAAAGTAGGCCTAATCTTTAGTTTTAACCCATCGTGATTTCGAAACCGAATCTTGATAGTAAATTGCTATACTGTAGAAAGCTCATCTGCCATGGTTTGCTGTGTGGCTACTCCAATTAAAAGCCATTAGATAATAATGTAATGTTCACATCCTCGACATGTGAAATTCTCAGCATGGCAGCACATTATAGACCTTGAAACTAGCATTATGAAACACAATGTAATACAATGTAATTTCAGTTTTATACACTTTATGTTAAATGTTGCCATTAAGCGTAACGACCGATTATTGAAGGTACAATTGGAACACTGATCTTTTAATTTCCCGCAATTAGAACGTAGGACGATATATGCTTACGATTTAGGTCCTAGGTTATTTCTAGTTCACTCTAACACGAACATATAAAGGGACGTTAAAATTTTATTAATTATTCTGAATGCTTTCCATTAACCTTTTAGGCTGAATATCCTAGAATGTTATTTATAGATGTAGGCTATTCTTTAGTGTTATTTTTGGGGTAGAGATGATAGAAACCTTTTCTAGAGCTATTTTCACAGATTGAATGAAATGCAAATAAATTATAGACTACTACACAGAAAAAAATGATGTACTCTATATATTAAGATAAGTACATTGTAGATATTATAGGCCTATGTAAATTGTACGGCACTGCTTTCGGTATATTACCGGTTCCATATAAGAGCCTGAACCTGTAGTTTCAGAAAAGAATTCAAAAGAAAGAAAGAAAGAAAGAAAGAAAGAAAGAAAGGAAAATACGTAACTTAGATAAATTTAAAAAAGAAAGAAAAAACAAAGGTACATGAATACAAAATTAAAGAAGGGAAGAAAGAAAAATAAATAAAGACTTGCAATACAGAATCAACACATTATAAAATATAGAAGCCTTTACAACCTGATATAAAGAGGAATTAGTGCAGTAGACCTGTAGACCACAAAATAGGTTCTTTTTTTTTTATTCCTGTATTCACCGAAATAGTCGACTTCTGAAATATTTTTTTTTCTTTTCATACAATAAATAAAACGAGCTTTAGACACTTTTTATAGGTTTAAATGCTAGCGGTAATATGTAATTAATTATGAACAGAACCTAACGTGTTTAGGCCTACATAATATTTATTTAAAAACTATGAAAAGTATAGAATTCTCTTAACTGAGAAAATTAGTGTACCTTGCTGAAATTATCAATCAAAGATCATGGAGCAGCTTAGAACTCTCCAAATCCCACCGATGATCACTTTAGCCTAACATTTCCGACATGAACATGGTAAAGCAGTACAAAAATTATAATAGCCACATTAGTATTTGGCATTTACTCATTCACGAAATTAAAATTTGTTGCTAAAATTTTATTTAATTCAAGTTTATCCATCTAATGAACTGCAGTCATGTAGTAGTAGTAGTAGAATAGTAGTAATAATAAAAGTAGTAGTAATAATAATAGTAATAATACTTTTAATACTATTCGGTCTATTATAGTCAGAAAGTATTGTGGGTTATTTTCAATTGATTAAAAGTTCAACGGGTGTTAAACTCAACAGTCTATCTTTGCAATAGAATATCCAATGATTAGATTTTGAAATTAACCCTCAAATCCACAGTAGATCCTAGGGAATACAGCAGTCTGCCTTAAATTTGTATTAAAATGATTGAAGAAAAAATTTAGTTTATTCTAAAATAAACACTGAAAGGTAAAAGAAATAAACTATAATCGTAATCATTGTGTTAGCTGTTTTCTACTCAGCCATAGGTTTGTATAATTATCGTGTGAGAAATTGAGTCTTGCGCATTTAATAGTTAATTTTTAAAAATGGGATTTCAAGATGCTTGAAAATAACAAATTTATTATGCCATGTCTGTCATGGATGGAAAGTGAACTTCGGAC
The DNA here is from genome assembly GCA_964059195.1 of Ectobius pallidus. Classification (NCBI taxonomy): domain Eukaryota; kingdom Metazoa; phylum Arthropoda; class Insecta; order Blattodea; family Ectobiidae; genus Ectobius; species Ectobius pallidus. Next base: position 25,724,502 of record CAXKWD010000003.1, on the reverse strand, counting down.
CATATGTTTTGGAAAATGATTGAAAAGTTCATCCACAAAAAAGTGATAATTTTTTTAATAAATTTCTTCGGAATGGAAATATTAAAAATAACAATTTTATTAGAAATTATGTGAACATTATGTCCTATATTGCACTACTATTAACAATGAACCCATGTGCTTTTCATGGATCCGGCGGTGAAACTCATGACCATAATTATGTCTTTGGGTCATCTTGAAGCCGCACCAGAACCTACCAGTTAATGGACAGCAGAAACGTTTCCAGATGTTGGGGTAGCGTCATTGCACAACGTTACAGAAAACTGTCCGATTTAAAAAGCAGTAAACAACAAACTCTGTTCATTGATAAAATAATTAGTCAAACACAAAAACATAATTAAAATTAGGCAAAAAAATTTAAAATAATTACTCACCTCTAGGTCTACTAAAAGACTTCATAGTCTTAATTCCCATAACTGCGTAACTTTCCCAGTCTATATACATGTGTGTAGCTTTGTTAGGGAGATGACTAGAGGGAAGACACTGTTCTAATTGTTGCTACACTCGGCCCTACTATTTCTTTTCATCGTTTTTTGTCTTCTTTTTAACGACATTCACTCTTTTTTTAATTTAACAAACACAAGTATAACACCGAATATTTAGAGATCTTAGAAAGCTTAGTACACTTTTTAAAAAATCACAGATATATTTTTAAAACTTATGCAAAAATTAATTTGAGATCTTCTTCAATGGAATAATGTAAGTCTTTCTAACAGTTGATCACATTTCATACAACACACATAAACATTTATTTGATTAAGTTAAAATGGCGGAACTGCTTTTTATCAGTCAAAACACACACTTACAGGATTTTTAAAACTTCAGTAATCGCGTGAGACTGTGGTTGAATCACTAGTTTTTTTAACACGAGTTCATTGCTTTATCCCATGCTGGCTTGATAACGCTATAGCCGAGGGATAACACCTTGTTGCTTCTTGTGAATCAGTGCTGAAGATAGGTGCCGTGTCATGTGGTGGACATGTTTGACACCTGTAAGATCACCCCGCTAATCTGTTCAGAGCTGAACTCCGTACAAGACTAATGATGGCTGTGGAGCCCATGGCTGTGGTGGAACTGCACCCCCGCTCTACCCCGCCGTGCCCCGCGCCATACACACACTCGCAGCCAGTTTTATGAATGAATAGCCTCGCGACAGGGCCCCCTCTCTCTCCAGAGGTTTCCACTACAACTGTTCCGCTACAGCTAGCCCTCAGGGGAACCCGGTTTTCTTTTACAGGGTTCACTTTTTTTCATCTTCCTTCTACCCCTCTTTTCCCTTCACCAAACATCGTTTTACACACATACAGAAGTACCTGAAGGTGTTGCATGAAAGACCGGCACATACCTGAGACTTCATTCATTACAAAATCGAAGAGATTGGAAAACGAAAGTTGATGATAAATCGTTTGTTTATGGTTATCTAACCACGGTTGTGTACTCTTAGGTAGTAGGTTTGCTTGCCTTATACCATGGTCTGAGTTCTACTGCATGCATCGATCTGGGCAGGGATCGAACCCACCATTCATAATTAAAATTGTTACTACTGTAAAACTACAGCACAGTACGATAGTACTCAACAGCTTTTTACAACATAATACATACAATCGAATAAATATATTTATCGATTTGTTTGCGTCCTAGCGTTAGCATCGCACATAAATAAATAAAACTGTATATCAATAGAAAAAAGTTAGGAAAATAATAGAATATGGTTCAGAAATTTGGCCAATTAAAAAGAGAGGAAACAAAATATTAGCAACAGAAATGGATTTTTGGGGAAGAGCAAATAAAACTTCTAGGATGGAAAGAATTAGAAATGAAGAAATTCGGGAACAAATGTAAGCACAATACACTATAATAGATGAAATTCAAGAAAAGCAACTCATGTGGTATGGTCATGTGAGAAGGATAGGGAAGGAGATTATCAAAGATCTTCAGATGGAATCCTCCGGGCAGAAAGAAGAGAGCCAGACCAAAAAAAAACATGTGGTTCAATGGGATACAAGAAGACGGTGAAGGAGAAAACCATTCCGGAGAATCTACGGGAGGATAGAGAGGTTTCGAGATTGAAAATACGGAAGATGTAGACATACATAAAAAAAAACCGTGTTGATGATGAGTATATCAATAGATTTAAGAAAGTGTAAGCTGTAACTTTTATATGAAGATTTTTGTACAAATTACGGCAAAATCAAACATTTCGAAGTACAAAAAAAAAGTATTTTTTTCACGAATTTGATTCAATTTAGCAAAAACTATTAGGTTTAACATAAAATATGAAGAGAACCAATATTGTAGCCCATTTAATAACAAACAAAACAAAGTTGACCTTGATCCACTCAGTAAATAGTGACACTTTAAATCTTTGAGGGGGGCTGGGGGATAAGCTCCAGGAGGATTTTTTGGGGCTTTAGTAAAAACGTTCCTCTGGTAGTAGTCTATCAATATGGTAGAATTCACTTTTACCTTAATTATTTCCGATTCAAAACCTTTATTGACTGAGCTAAATACTATTCAGATATTTATCAAGTTATCTAAATGTGGAGTAATAATTTATACTACATACAATTTATACTATATACATAAAAGTATTTAACGCTTCTCAATCACTGATTGTAATGGTTTTATACTGTAAAGACCTGAAATATTTGTGTTGTGTAATTTAAACTAATTCTTTAAAGCAGGTTCTGCATCTGGAAACAGGATATCTATCTATACTTCCGCTACGCCTGAACAGATTTTGTTTGGCCACCCGCTGAGTACGCGTGCGCGAGAAGATGTCTTCTGCAATAACCGTTAAACTGGTAAAGACCACAAATTCTAATCTCATGTTTCAAATCTGTATGGAGTGTAGACGAATACTGATTCATTATTTTATTTTAAATTAATTTGTAGTGAGTGTTAAAAGCACTGACAACTACATCATAACTAATTAAGCTTTCCATAAACTAGGGATGGGTCCTCGATACTTTCGATACCTCGATACTCTCGATATTTGAATGGTATCGGCATCAAGCGATACTTCAGAAAACTCGCTCGGTACTTTTTCGATACATTAGTAATTCTGCAAGTTCTGCAATTAAGTGAGAATGCTAGTATTTTTTAACAAAAACTTGTAAATGAACTGTTTAAAAAATTAATTTTAGTTTTAGTATAGAGTTTAAAAATAATTATAGGCTACTGATGATATTAAATTTTGTCTCATTAAATATGCTCACTTAATTAATTTAGTTGGTATTACACAGTTCCCTCAACTTTTAATTTTAAATGTACCTATTTATTGAAGCTGGAAATGTTGACGGTATGGAGTATTGAACTATCGAGTATTGAGGGAAAAAATCAAGTATCGGTATCAAGTATCGAGAAAATCTGGTATCGACCCATCCCTACCATAAACACATTAAGCACATACAATGTCAGTATTAATTGCCCTTTCAGAAGTTGATTTCATTTCGGAGTTTACTTTCAGTTTACAATTAGGTTTCTTGTCATTTATTTGTCAGTTACCTACATGAAAATATAGACTACTACACGTAGTGGGCAAGAAATATAATTTTTATAAATAATAAAGAGGAACACCAAAATGTCGTAATTTGGTCTCTTTTCTTGCATTTAATATTAATATTCTTACTTTTTTATTTCTACGCCTATATGAAATATTAGCATCTCCCCTAGTCCCCTACCACAGTTCAAAGTTTAATTCGCCTTATTTTCGTTTACTTTCTTGACTAAAATTTATTTATTTATTTTATTTTATTTTATTCCTTCGTGCTTTTCTTTATTCCTTTTACAATAATTAACTTTCCCATCTATCTCTTCCTTGCTATCGATTTTTCTTTCTTTTTTCTTCATTTCTTGCATGCATTTCTATTCTCAACTCTTTCTTTCCACATTCATTTTTCTTATGGATATGTTATTTACTTTATTCTTTCTTTCTTTTTTACTTCACGTCATTTTATTTGTTTTTTGTTTCCTTTCTTCTTTTCCCTTTATTTTATTTTTTCTTGCTTCATACTCTTTTCTGTTGCCTACTACGTAAAGGGAGTCAGAATCTAGTTTGTTCGCAGTGCGTTTAATTACAGAATGTTTATATGTTGGCATGTGCACACAGGATTTCCCTAAATCTCATTTTTTGCTGCTGTCCATTGGAATCCATTCAGACTGGCATCTGAGAGATCTTCCTATCTCTGTTTAGAATCCCGAGTCACGGCAAAGAAAGCTGTAAAGGCCAGCAGCTTATCAGATGATAGACTTAATTAAATAATTCCATCAATATGCTCCACTCAATTGATGGGTAACAGCCGTTATAGTCCGCCCATTACTGACATCTGAATGATGACTACGTGTTGCAGTTACAGGGATGAGTCCTTCGTCTTCAACTCACAGGGCCCATATGGTGTAGGCCAGCGTTTCTCCACCTTTTTGAATCCGAGGACCACTAAAAAGTTTTTAAAAAATTACGGACCCCTAATTTTACATCCCATTTTTAAAAGAAGACCTATATTCTTAATACTTGGGGTATTAATTATAGGTCATTATAACGAAATATGTGAAAAAAATTACTTCTTTACTTTCCACTTGCTATGGTCCGCGGACCATAGGTTGAGAAACGCTGGTGTAGGCTATACAGGCGTTTGCCGATGCCACCTTAAAATATAATAATTATACGTCTTGGTAATTGTAAGGATTTTAGTAAATAGGTAGTTAAAAATGCAAGGAAACAGAAAGGATATACTAAAACAACGTGATAGGCCTACTATAACAGCTATTTATGTATGAAGTAAGGAAAATAAGTCGAGCTAAACTAAACTCCGGGCACTACATCCCTGAAGTGGGACCAACTTTTGAGCACTTGTATCGTAGAAGTCTGCCGCCTGGGATTTGAACCACTGTGTGGCAATAATCTCCAATTCTCTGTCATTTATTGAGGTCTTGGAAAATATGGAAATCACTGGGAGCGAGGTCCGGGCTGTTGAAACATTTCCTAGCCGAACTTTTGCAGGAGACTTGCAGGGAGGTGTTGAAGCCTCCACTCTACAGCTCGGACCGCGGGTCCATAGATTTTCATTTTTTCCTACTCCTCTAGAAATGACAGTGAATGACAGAGAATGGTAGAGATTGACAGAGAAACGGAGATTATCACACAATGGTTCAAATCCAGGCTGCAGACTTCTACGACTCAAGTGTTCAAAAGTTGGTCCCATGGTATGACAAATGTCTCAGTTCCGGTGGCGAACATGTTGAAAAATAGCTGAACACTTGACTTATCTGTTGCAATAAATATTTCCACCAAATTGTGTTTTGGTTCTGCAAACGGCCCCAGAGAAACTTACTTTGTGGACGGCCCTCGTACATACCGGTACACATCTCCGTGCTAAGCAGTAAAGCTCTCAAAATACGGGGAAAATCTCTTCCTGATGTATGCCGGACTATCGAGTGCCGGATTATCGTAGTCTTACTGTATTATATAATCTCTCTTTGTATCAAGTACATTTTGAAGTAAGAGGTGGACAATTAACCAGCGTCTAGAGGTGCCAAATATTTATTTATTTATTCTGCCAAGTACATGAATAAATCCCAATTACAGTTGGCGTAGTTTCGCCAATACAATAAATGTATGAATGTGTGAGGATAAAGAAGAAAATACATCAATGATTTGTAATAACCACAATTAATTTAACAAGACAATCTAAAAACTAAGCCAAATCATACGGAATATATACAATTTTACGAAGAAATCCTATGTACTGATTTAATGATAAATCAAAATCCAGAAGAGCATTTTGAAGTGATAAGACGAACATTCTAATATTTATGACTTAATGACAGGAATATAGCCTATAACAATTCCCTATTCCTTAAATTTAATTGTACTGGGTCAATCCATTAGAAATGAACCAAATTTAATAAAATTTGTTGCTCGACATTTTTGATTTTCCTAATTTTTTTACCAGTTATTTCCCAACTAAAGGTGAGTTCAAAACTATGGTAAAAACATTTTTGGGCTCATACTTTTGTTTTGGCGGCCATTTTAAGTTTGCTTTTTAACCATATTTCAGTCGAAAACATGTTTTGTACAACTGTATGTAACTCTGTTAATTTTATAGATAATAAGACAAAATAAACACCAAAATTATCAGAATGAAATGCTCTACATTTTTGTTTTAACACAATATTACCTAAGTAGTGAGGAAAGTGAAGAAAAAAATTCAAAACTACAAATTGAAAATTGACTTAAAACGGGAGTTTTAGTGCCGCAAAATTATTAGAAGGATGAAAGACTCGCACTTAATTTTTTTTTCTGGTGTAGATCTACTATAGGACTACTCGCTGCAGAAGTTTAAAGCTTGAGAACTTTGCTGTTTTTTTAATACAATTTTTCAAAAATGCCCAAAACCGTATTTTGGCAATATTTGAAGTAGATTATCTCAAAAGGGACTGAGTGAAAAATTATGAAATTTATACAGATAACACCTCTTTATGATATAAAGACGAGATATAAATTTGGTGACTGAGACTCAACTGGTTCCCGAGTTATAGTGCATCGAAGTTGGCCATAACTCCAAACTATGCACCGAAATTTCAACACTCTTCCAAGTTTTGAGGAAACCAAAAATTTGTCATGCTAACTGATGAAATGTAGCCTACATATACAACTCTTTTGTGTAACAAACTTAGGCTCACAAAAATTTTATATTTAAAATTACAAAGTGAATATTTACTATTAAATTACCTTTAAATTTCGTGTGCCTATAACGCAATTTTTGGCCAAATTCAAAGCACTGTTACTCTGGAACAGGTTGAGTCTCAGTCACCAAATTTATATCACATCTTTATATCGTAAAGAGGTGTTATCTGTATAAATTTCATAATTTTTCACTCAGTCCCTTTTGAGATAATCTACTTCAAATATTGCCAAAATACGATTTCGGGCATCTTTGAAAAATTGTATTAAAAAAAGGGCAAAGTTCTCAACCTTTAAACTTCTACAGCGAGTAGTCCTATAGTAGATCTACACCAGAAAAAAAAATTAAGGGCGAGTCTTTCTTCCTTCTAATAATTTTGCGGCACCAAAACTCCCGTTTTAAGTCAATTTTTAATTTGTAATTTTGAATTTTTTTCTTCACTTTCCTCACTACTTAGGTAATATTGTGTTAAAACAAAAATGTAGAGCATTTCATTCTGATAATTTTGGTGTTTATTTTGTCTTGTTATCTATAAAATTGACAGAGTTACATACATTTGTGCAAAACAAGTCTCCGGCCGAAAAAATGTTACAAAGAAAACTTAAAATGGCCGCCAAGAAAAAAGTATGAGCCTAAAAAATGTTTTACTCTAGTTTTGAACTCACATAATATTGGGGAGTAACTGGTAAAAAAATTTAAGAAAATAAAAAATGTTGAGCAAAAATTTTTATTTAATCTGGTTCATTTCTAATGGATTGACCCTATTTTGGCATTATTTGAAGTAGAATATCTAAGAAGGGCCTGAGTGAAAATTATGAAATTTATACACATAATACCTCCTTACAATATAAAGATGTGATAATAATTTGGTGACTGAGACTGAACTGGTTCCAGAGTTACAGTGCATCGAAGTTGGCCAAAAATTGCCCACTATGCACCGAAATTTCAACGCTCTTCAAAGCTTTGAGGAAATTATAAATTTGTCATGCTAACTGATGAAATGTAGCCTACATGTACAACTCTTTTGTGTAACATACTTAGGTTCACTAAAATTTAGCATTTAAAATTACAATGTGGATTTTTACTATTAAATTACCGTTAAAATTCGTGTGCGTATAATGGAATTTTTGGCCAAATTCGATGCACTATAACTCGGGAACCAGTTGAGTCTCAGTCACCAAATTTATATCACATCTTTATATCATAAAGAGGTGTTATCTGTATAAATTTCATAATTTTTCACTCAGTCCCTTTTGAGATAATCTACTTCAAATATTGCCAAAATACGATTTCGGGCATCTTTGAAAAATTGTATTAAAAAAAGGGCAAAGTTCTCAACCTTGAAACTTCTACAGCGAGTAGTCCTATAGTAGATCTACACCAGAAAAAAAAATTAAGGGCGAGTCTTTCTTCCTTCTAATAATTTTGGGGCACCAAAACTCCCGTTTTAAGTCAATTTTCAATTTGTAATTTTGAATTTTTTTCTTCACTTTCCTCACTACTTAGGTAATATTGTGTTAAAACAAAAATGTAGAGCATTTCATTCTGATAATTTTGGTGTTTATTTTGTCTTGTTATCTATAAAATTGACAGAGTTACATACATTTGTGCAAAACAAGTCTCCGGCCGAAAAAATGTTACAAAGAAAACTTAAAATGGCCGCCAAGAAAAAAGTATGAGCCTAAAAAATGTTTTACTCTAGTTTTGAACTCACATAATATTGGGGAGTAACTGGTAAAAAAATTTAAGAAAATAAAAAATGTTGAGCAAAAATTTTTATTTAATCTGGTTCATTTCTAATGGATTGACCCTATTTTGGCATTATTTGAAGTAGAATATCTAAGAAGGGCCTGAGTGAAAATTATGAAATTTATACACATAATACCTCCTTACAATATAAAGATGTGATAATAATTTGGTGACTGAGACTGAACTGGTTCCAGAGTTACAGTGCATCGAAGTTGGCCAAAAATTGCCCACTATGCACCGAAATTTCAACGCTCTTCAAAGCTTTGAGGAAATTATAAATTTGTCATGCTAACTGATGAAATGTAGCCTACATGTACAACTCTTTTGTGTAACATACTTAGGTTCACTAAAATTTAGCATTTAAAATTACAATGTGGATTTTTACTATTAAATTACCGTTAAAATTCGTGTGCGTATAATGGAATTTTTGGCCAAATTCGATGCACTATAACTCGGGAACCAGTTGAGTCTCAGTCACCAAATTTATATCACATCTTTATATCATAAAGAGGTGTTATCTGTATAAATTTCATAATTTTTCACTCAGTCCCTTTTGAGATATTCTACTTCAAATATTGCCAAAATACGGTTTTGGGCATTTTTAAAAAATTGTATAAAAAAAAACAGCAAAGTTCTCAAGCTTTAAACTTCTACAGCGAGTAGTCCTATAGTAGATCTACACCAGAAAAAAAAAATTAAGGGCGAGTCTTTCATCCTTCTAATAATTTTGCGGCACTAAAACTCCCGTTTTAAGTCAATTTTCAATTTGTAGTTTTGAATCTTTTTCTTCTATTTCCTCACTACTTAGGCAATATTGTGTTAAAACAAAAATGTAGAGCATTTCATTCTGATAAATTTGGTGTTTATTTCGTCTTGTTATCTATAAAATTAACAGAGTTACATACATTTGTGCAAAACATGTTTTCGACTGAAATATGGTTAAAAGGCAAACTTAAAATGGCCGCCAAAAAAAAAGTATGAGCCCAAAAATGTTTTTACCATAGTTTTGAACTCACCTTTAGTTGGGAAATAACTGGTAAAAAAATTAGGAAAATCAAAAATGTCGAGCAACTTGGCCTGGTTCATTTCTAATGGATTGACCCTACTACATTAAATTTAATACGTTTTAAAACTTCATTACTATCAATTATACCATTGATAATTTTATATAAGAATAACTCTTGCGCTACCAACCTTCTTCCAATTAAAGTAAAGGTAAAGTGATCCCTATACAGGCCATGGAGGCCCAGAGGGTTCCAGGAGGTTGAGGCTCCCAGATTTTGGACATTCGACACATGAAGGTGGTAAGGTTGTCAGCCTTACGCACCGGCAGCCTTTACCCCCAGGATTGCTCCTGGTACTCATTTCTGTTAGAGGCTGAGTCGACCCAGGGCCATAGTGCCACCAGAAGGATTAGGCCAATTGAAAAATCTCAACGACCTCATCGCGAATCGAACCCGTGACCTTCCGGTTTGTAGAGCAGCGCCTCAACCAATTAAAGTACAAAAATTAAATTCATTTAATAACTCTCTCTCTCTCGAAAACAGATTCATTTCCTATACAAGCCTCGCCTTGTGCCAGTGTTGCGCTATGACAGGTATTCTGCAGGGGCAAGAGGAGTGGAGGGGGGCGTGAGAACCAGAGAGATGACCCGCGTCCGGTGCGTCCCACTCAATAAAGCACCTGGTCACTTTATAACTTTAAAAAACCAACAATCGGCAAGGTAGTAAATACGTCATTATCACCCACATGATCACTTGGAAGTGTCGGGTTCGTAGGGACCTCCCAGATGTTCAGATACGAGTCCTCAACAACCTGCCTCCAGCTGGAGCCAATGCAGTTCTGCAGTTCCTTGCATCCAGTGCCAGTAATCTAGCCTACCTGCGTATTTTCCTACTTTGCTGCTCACGTGCGTCAATATATCATACCCTCTAACTTTTGATATATTTATTACTAGATGTTTTATTTAAATTACTTATTTAGCAGAAAAATAATTAAAACATTATATTTATTAACACTGACATCTTTTTTACATAAATGTTCCATCCTATTTTGTCTCCTTTTACATGCTTAGGGCTTATGATAAACAGTCATATTTCTCACCTAAAAATACAAAGCCTACTGATAAGTTATGAATAACGTATCAGAGAATAGAATTTTTTACCGACTTCTGATATGGCATACTCGTTGGCATACACTCAGACTGAAACAACTGAAAATGCTATCCCTGCAATATGAACTCTTATTCTACATCAAAATGTGAAGTAAGAAAATTGAATTCTCTATGTCCAGGGTAGAGAAAGTTATGTGACTGCATCACAGTGTGCATTATTTTCGTGTATTTCATTATTTATTTACACTAATGAATTATATCGATAGCTTCTCTAATTTGTCAAAGTCCCGTATCATTTACTTCCAAGGCTACCTGTGACCACTGCCGACAATACACTGTTGTCATGAGAACTGTACATAGAATGTGATTTGGATTTGATAATTCTGTCTACAAAGGTATTAAGTTATGTCTCCTCTAAAATGTTTCATTTTTAGCATTTAAAATAAAAATTTCCAGAATCCTCTCTTAGTGTGCACTTACATTATGAAACGAAGGTACTGTCAAAATTCCTAGGCTCTACGTCGATTCTCTGTTAGTCACTCATTAAGTAAGTCAATTAGTCAGGACAAAGCCTGACATAGGCTATAGAGAGATTGTAGATATGGAAAATAATCAAATCATATTTGGTAGTTAAACTTCGTATTTTAATTCTTTTTATGCCGTAATAATGAAGTACGATGTGTTTCACTCAGCACCTAAGTATTATACAATTAGTTGCTTAGCACTGAAGTACTCTATGTACCGATCGCCACCAAGATTAAAATAGTCACTACGCTATAAATTACTAGAAATAAGTTCATTAGGATTGTGTAGGTCTACTTCAAATTTATTTTTCCTAATTTACATGTATAATGCCTAAATGCGAATAATATCTTATTTCGAAACAAAACTTTCATTTTATGACTGCTATGTAGGCTTCGGTCACTTGCATAGTAGAAATTACGTTTCATATTCCATGTTCCACCGACCAGATGGTGGGATGTGTTTGCATTGCACGCGGTCAGTCGCCTTCTTGAAGTAAAGCGAGGTGCATGAATAACACCTCTTTCAGTTTCTTAAACTGTAAATGGCTCTATTTAATTTAATAAATTGTGAGCACAAGTGAAGATCGAAGGATGACACTAAGCCTTTTAAGGGACGAAAGTGATACTTCACCTACTTTCTTTTAGTTTCAGCGCGTTATGTAAGAGGTATAAATAAATAACGATTACTTGTAAACAAATTTGTAAATATGTATTTACGTAAATAAATAAAGATGGATATCCTGTGCAATAAAATCTGTGCAGGTATCCATAATGGACGTGTCCTTGCTTCACCAAGGAATTATCCCTATATCTGACAAATAAATCATAAATCAGTCCTCCAACCACAGAGTAGAATACAGGTAACTTCTATCCATGAAAATCAGTCAAATCCCTCATTTCAAACAACTGCCAGCTGCAAGTATACTCCACGTGGAGTATCAGTAGTCAATAAATTTTAATGTGTTGAAAAAGAACCAATTAATAAAACTTAATGGATACAATTGACTCGTAGGGATACAAATTTTCAAAATTATAGGTTTAAAACCAGCGAAAGTATTTATTTATGTCATATTGACCCCAATGGTGTTAGAAAAGTTTCAAATTAGAGAGACAATCTGAACTCAAGAGGAACTTTCGGTATAGGCCTACCTGAAGGGGAAGTGTAGCATCTAAATCTGGCAACACTGCTAATACCGCCAAGGAAATTTGACAATAGCAGATAGACGTTATGCGTTCTGAGGCCTACGGCAGATCACCATGATCATTTTAATGAGGACCTGGACATAGTGCAAAGAAGAAATAACAGAATATACACAGTAAAACCAACGCATTGAAGACATCTGTCGCTTAATTAGCCTATGTTACCTTCCCACCAAGAGCAAAACACTCGTTTGTTTTAACGACTTATTGCCTTTCTCAACTAATACCTTATTTCTTACAGACGAATAACAAGTTCTGAATAAAGTGGAAGTAGACCTAAGTAATATGATTTTCTTCCTTTGTTACTTGTTTGATATGACTACAGTAAAGTGTTAAATAATTAAAATGCATTAAAACTTCTTGTTAAGTTCTTGTGGACGTCAGCTGTTAAATGCCGGAAAGAAATGTCAGTTTTTTTGATGTCACAAAAAGCGATGCAGAAACACAAAACTCGTTTTATTAGCAGCTAAGACTGGTTCAAATGAACCAATCCGATCTGTGTAATGCCAGCAATGTTCATTACATTGTGGCGCTGTCTTTCTCGGGTTTCAGTGGTTGCAATATTAGACACATTCACATATCTGCAAATTAATTAGTAGAAATTTCGTAGCTCAAAGAAGTTTATAAGGTTTCTGTTGAAAAATAACTGTAAAAAAAATAATGAGAGAAAAACAAACTTTAGACCTAGGCTCTTAGAACATCTCAATAAAATCCTATCCAGAGTTAATTAACTTAAACCTAAGCAGATTTAAGAAGGTTAGAAATATTTTCTAAAAAGCCTACCTTTATGTTATCAGATTCTCGTCATTGCATCATTTACATAATTTCTCTTAGTTTATATATACAGTATATAACCGTAATGTTAACTGCTTATAATACAGATTGTATATTTACTCTGGTAACAGTAACCAGTATTTTTAAGTTTTCGAACTTTTCTCTCCACCGATCCATCTCTCCCAGGCTACGAATTTATCTGATGAAACCAATACCCAATGGGATTTATCAGAACTATTCCAGAAATAAAAGTAACTCATTATTGTTTAAAATCAAACCATACTGTGTCCAAAAGAAGTAAGCAACGATACAAATCCAAACTGGAAGAAATGTGTACAATCTCTAAATCTCAAAATCTTTCCAAAGACATGACCAAAAGCTCGCTGATACGATATGACTTGCACCGAATGAAAATAGCCTACTTTCTTAAGCAATGCATATTTAATAATTGCAATTTCAAAATAAGTTATATTGCAGTATAAAAAGTATTTGTTTATTTTGTTCACTGGATACAATCCAGATAGGTTGAGTATTAATCACTGCATGTTGATACCTTCAGTTTTCAGCACGGAGATAACGATTTATTCGATAAAACCTCTTCCTCATAGTCTATATAGGCTAATAAAAACCACCGTGATTCGTTGATAACCTTGGCCCTTTTAAACATTGTTGGTCAATATAAAAATAAGGGCATATGAACGGAATAGTCACTTTAAAATTGCCAAACCTCGATTTCATTCTTTGTAAGGATACTGGAACTGTAATCTCTAATGGTATTATCCCATTTCCAAACTAACGGCCTCTCAATAGGCTTATTATTAAGTCACTGATAAATCATAAGTAGACAGTTAATGCTCCATGAATAAAAGACCAAATAATATAAAATACAAGGCAAATACTGATATCTTCTGCAATGAAACAGAAATTTATGTCCATTAAACGCACCGTGAGTTTGCACAAAGCTGAGTTCATAATGTTGTGTTTACAAGCACCAACACAGTCGGTTTACATGTCTCTCAAACAAAGGTTCAGGAATCTAAAGGCAAGGACCCCGGACAAAAGGTTTTATTAGGGGTTGTAAGCGCTCGCGGCTTTTAAGAAGTTCTTTCAGAGTCCTTAGAAAAGGTATGAGGATATGTATGGGAAATAATGTCATATTATATCAGAACGAAAAGTTTGCTTAGTGGCTGCCCTCAGTCTCCCGAAAGGTTGTGGGCCCTATGGTTATTTAACGATGCAACTGCAACTTAGGCCCGTGACGTCCCAAATGTGCCGGAATTTTGTCCCGTGGAAGTACTTTTTCATGACTGTAAATCTACGTTACATTTATGCACACATAAATGCAATCGACCTGGGCCGTGATCGAACCCGCAACCTAGGGCACAGAAAGGCAGCTCGATGCTGATTGCACATCCCAGGTCAACAGTCTCCTGAAAGGAAACAGCCAATTTGAAAATATATTAATTTATAGGGTTCAACTGGTTTGACAGAGTAGGCCTAATGGTTTTACATTTTTTAGACCATTTAGTTATTACAGAAAAGTGTATATTTATACAGTAGTGTATAGGCCTATTGTATATTAAAAACTGTCAGACTTCGATGTCACTCTGGGGTTAATGTAATATCTAATGGCATTATCCCATGCATTATATATAGTTAGCCTATGTTTAACTTTATCTACAGCTTTCGATTTAGATCGAACTGTTGGATTAAGTAAATAAAATCAAGTAAACTGTTGTAACAAAGTGCAAGAATGCTTTTGTTTAATCAGTTATAGATGCAATTATTATATGCCGAAAATAATGAATTTCGGTTAATCGATTTCCGAGTTAAGCTCCAGGTCGATTAATTAACAGGGCTAACGGAAGAACAATGGTCTAGTTTGATAAACATATGTGAAGGAATATGTGGGTAGTGTTATTTGCCATAGCTATCTGCATTGCATCTTCCAAAGCCGTATATAAACACTCTAAACAATATGTTGTCGAGATAACTGATTTCCATTTAATACATTCTTTCTAATATATTACCATGAAATAGGCACTAAAGTGGGCATTACTCCGGCACCAGTCAACCGACTTGGTCGAATAACAACAGGCTTCTTCCCACGTACCCCCTGCAAGATTTATTTTTGGGGAGCCTACTGCCGTAGATTTACCCTGCAAAACAAAATATCTTCACCTGTTTCCTAGGATTTATAGTAGGCCTACTGTATATAATAAACCTCAAAACAAACCACAAAAGAAACCTCAAAAGTCTAGTCTATTCTCACTAAAAATACAAAACAATTTCAGGATGGAGAATTTGAAGGCTGAATAAGAAGGATTCTAAGTCCCATTTATTAGACTATATTAATTTTAATATATCTTGTTCTTTCATTCACAAATCTTGTGTTGTTAGTTCTGACATACAAAGTATAGCCAAAAAACACAGACAGGTTTGAATAAAATCCAATAAAAAATCACTAACAGGGCAACATCTGGACAATTCAAAAGGAAATGTAGCCTTTTAAACGCTTTTTACCATTTCATTTGCAAGAGAGCGACGAAGAGACCAAGGCCCTTAAAGCGGCCCTCCACGGACTTGTTTATATTAGCTGGTAAAATCTTCAATAATTTCAGGCCGATTTGAACTAGCACCTGCCGCTATTGATCATCTCCACGTAAAGGTAATGCAATGGTGGATGAATGGACAATATAGGAAAAATACAGTAACAAGATACTATGCAGCAGAGTACTATGAAAAACATGGACACTGAGGAATGGGTAAACAAGTCCTGCATTGGGGTAGAACCCTTGACACTTGTCTAGGATTTCATGTGCAACAGAATACGCAACCACGACCTACAAAAACTCGCACCTTCACGCAGAATATGGGGAACTGTAGTAAGCCAGTGGGGTGAAGCGCACCGGAAGTCGCGGGGGTGGTTCCCCACCGGAAACTCAGCTCGGAGCCTGGCAGAGAGGCTATGCTCTTTTTGTCAAATGCAAGAGAGGAAGCGAGAGAGAGGAGAAGTAGGGTCTAGCCTTGAGCGGTTGGCAAACGCCTCAAGCAATAACATCATCTGAACTTCCCAGTCGCACTCGGTATCGATAAATATCGAAGCAGCCTTAGCAACAATGTATCAATCTTTCAATAAATGTACATTTCTTTACTCATTAATATTCGGCACAACGTTGTCTGGCATGCTCATTTTGGGCATTGTAAAATACTTTTTTGCACGACTTAACTAATTAGTGGTACTTACGAATGTTTTTCCGTGGATCGTAAGTTGACATTTCCGCACGCAATCTTGTTGCTATGAAGACAAAACAAATTTCCATGCGGTAAGAATTTACTTACGCCACACATCATAATACAAGCCTTTATGGACAAGGCCCCCCAGGACAAACATTTGGTTCCCATAACAACAAACACGTGCGAATCACTTTCTGAAATAAACATCTATCTTCAATAATGTATATACATAATATTTTCAGGTAATAACTCAATTAATATAATTTAAATTGATATAAATAATCATCGTGCAAAAAATAGCATGCAATACTCATGCCGTAAGCGCATAACGGATCTTGGAAAATTGAAAAAACTCGGCGCGAGCGCCTCGTTTTTTCAAACTCTTTCCTCGATCCGTATGCATCGCTTACGGCACTTGTATCGCAATATACTATTGTATTATTATTAGCGACAAAGGTCTACACCAGGTATGGGCAACCTTTGGAAATATGCGGGCTAAATTTTACGATATTTATGAAGTCGCGGGCCGTAGATAATAGGTAGTAGTGAAAAAATAATCATGTTGCGGTTTTTTGTATTTATAAAGTATAATGCTAAAGTTACATGAATGAGAACAATATTGAACTGATTAGGTATTTACTTACAATCAGCAGAAATTAATGAGAAGCTTGAGCTTGAACTTGAGAAACAAGATAATCAATGTTGGCATCAATCCCACTAAAACACAAGCGCAGAGTGTTTTCCAAATTTTCATCTGTAAGTCTAGTTCGATACTTTGCTTTAGGACTATTGCAGCATTTTTCTAGCGCTGACCAGAAGGGACGGTGTCGTGCACATCGGCATATTATTTTTATCTTGCAATATCATCGTGCTCATCGCCACACAACACGTTGGGGCTAGGGGTGGACATAGAGACTCAAACCTACAGCCTCCTTCACCACGGCTCCAAGGCAGCACCCCTTAGCTACCGGGGGTAAGGAAACCGACCGTTGATATCGTAGATAGGTTAAGTCAGGTTAGGTTAGGTTAGGTTAGGTTAGGCTAGGCTAGGTTAGGTTAGGTTAGGTTAGGTTAGGTTAGGTTAGGTTAGGTTGAGTTGGTTTGGGTTGGGTTAGGTTAATTAAAAGTCTCATTCAATCGCAGGCAGATATTTCATGAGTGATTTTTAAACAATACAATTATAATATTGATGTACACAGTATGTATCTATAATAATAAAATGAAGTGTTTGTCTTTCTGTCTGTCTACCAGTTACTGTGAACTCCACTGCATTCAATACGATACTGTAATTCCAACTTTGTCTCTATGTCCACCCCTACGAAGGGTGTGTGGCGATGAGCACGATGATATTGTAAGATAAAAATAATATGCCAATGTGCACGCAACCGAAGGAACACCCTCGTAGTTGAGGCTTCTGTTTTCCCCCTCTCACTCTCTTGTTGGCGAGAACCGAAAATATTTACTTTTTCGAGCGCGATTTTAAAATGTTCCGCAGGCCGGATCAAAAGTCGGGGCGGGCCACATCCGGCCCGCGGGCCGGGCGTTGCCCATATATGGTCTACACATTATAGGCGCCTTAAGGGTGGACAAATTATTTCTCAACAGCTTATCTCATTGCATATTTTAAACTTCTTCGAATATTTGCTAATTCGCCAGTTTGATCCCTGATGAGGACAATTTTTCAATAATTGGTCTAATCCTTCTGCCTTTTAACATAAATTAATTCCACGATCAACTCTAATGATAAAGAATTTACTTAAAATGTCATTCCATATACCCCTTAATAAAGTAAGGAAAGAAAACTAACCTTATGCAACAGAGTGGCAGACTTTGTGGAAACAGTTACAAGACGGGGAAAAATATGACATGTCATAGAAATCCGCCCCCTAGTCATTATTTTACAAAATTGATTAAAAATCAGAGTTTGAAAAAAAATAGCTACCAGCACAGTTTTTCTTAAACATTTTACGTATCTATTAGCAGATTAATATAGCAAAATTTCTCTAACTTTTAAAACATCCTAATAGACCTAAAATAGCTGGCTTTGTAAGTTGTGTGTTGACCTACGAACGCAAGTTTTGCAGGCTCAACACCAGCAGAGGCGACAGGCTAGATTTTTCAAGGCCAATTGATGTTTAAATCTTCAAACTGAAATAGATTCTCTTGGACAGAATCTTGTCATCTTACTGGTCTCAGCAAAATTATAATTCCATATTAGATGATTTACCTGACCTCAGTATTCCGCTCTTGGATGTGGCTAGTCTATGAAATATCTATATTATACCGGTAATGTTATGGCTGATTAAACTGGAAGGTTCCATAGCCTAGAGACACCCAAATGCTTTAATCGTTCTAAATCGTGGATAGAGAGGAAACATAATCTTTTTACATAAGGTAAAAAATAAATATAAGAAACTTTGGCATTCTACCTAGTCTAGGCCTACATTTCTGTACTAGATTGTTTTAGGATAATTGGATTTTTAAGGAATCATTTCTTATTTATACATTGCACTTTTTTTCTATTTTTACGCATCTGGGTAGCCTACTTGAGGTTTCTATAATTAGACATAGGTCTATGCCTAGTTATATATTTCTATAGTTTATTGGTAAGAAAATAAAATAATTATCGTTCATCTGTATTTAAATAAATAGTTAAGTAGACTATGTGCATAGATATTGTGTGAACTTCTTGTACCGAAGAATGTTCTTGAAGCGGAAGGTACAAACAGGCAAAAAGAAATAAAGAAAGAAAGGAAAAATTCGTGATGGTTTTTGCTATTTACGTAAAACTCGTAGCCTATGTGTAAAGCACTCCAGATATTTGAGTTACTCTATTATTCGCGTTTACGTCTCCAATGTAGTTTAGTAAGTTAAATATATTGAGATTGAGAGGTTCGGTGGCATCACAGCCCGGGCGTGTGAGTTGAATAAGCCAAACTCCAAGAGAAATGACATGAAGGCGGCCAGGAGTGCTTAAATAATCGACCAGTCGAACTCGAGATACCTAGGCCTACGTCACGTTTCAGTGGTTTCAAATCGGTTTTCAGTATTCATAGGCACTAGAACAGTGATGTTATTTATCATGTTTTTCAGCAGACATGAAATATATTTCACACAGATCTGTAATAAATTTTCAAAGTTTTGGATTGAAACTGTTGATTTACCAGAACAAAAGTAACTAAACTTCAAATTGATTTAGCACAGAAAACTTGATCTCTTAAGAAGAAAGAAATTGTGTAATTAATTCATAATTCCGAATTCTGATGATTGCAGATGATCACTTTTCTGACTGTGAAAACTTACTTTAGGCCTACCATGATGTGATGCTGAGCAAAGCAAGTCCTCTAAATGAAAAACATTGTTATGGCTCTGATTATTAGGCTAAGCCTGCTACATTCTTTCTATTTTATCTATGTATAAAACGAAAGGAACAATAGTTACTGTAATTTCCTGTAAAAATCCATCAATTAATCAGTCTATTTAAATTACTATAGTGGAGAAATAGAAAGGTAGGCACTTTTTCAGATAAAGTTGCACTGATCTAAGGTGATCCCAAACACATAAAACACCCCCGCGATAGATTAACCCAACGCCCGAACTGCATAAGCAGAAGCAACTTCTCCGACGCTAGCGTAATGCACGTAGTCTAATTAATAGCTTGCAGGGGCAGATGCAGTTTCCAGCGCCCGAACTCCATAAGCAGAAGCAACTTCTCCGACGCTAGCGTAATGCACGTAGTCTAATTAATAGCTTGCAGGGGCAGATGCAGTTTTCATTCCTGAAATGCGGTACACGGTGAATCGCTAATGCCCGCAAACGCATTTTCCTGTAATAGCTTAACACATTACCAGATAAAAAATACGGCCTTATCGGTGATTGAACTCAACCACCTATGCCAAGGTTACTGCTTGTCAACTAAAATGTTATGGGTGAATCTCGCAAACGCGAAATGTGTTAGTAGGCAAAAAAGTTAAATAGGGAATTAAAAGGTTCCTGGCCGCCAAAAACATAATTTTATGATTACGAATAAAACACGAAATCTGGGTTATTTATATATGTTAATGGTCTATATATTTTTATTACGAAATATTTGGTTTATTCACGAATTATGGGAAATTTCGATAATCAAGAATATTTCTTTCTTCGACTCAATTAACATAAGGCATTTTTTTTTTTTTAAGGATTGTTATGTTACTGACTGAGCGAAGCGAGGTCTTGTTTTGACAGCAGAATTTCATCCGTTTGTAAACTTGTTTGTTGTGCAGTCTCGGCCAAACGCGTTCTACCTTCTTCCAGTTTTGAATAAATGTTTCTCGAAGCCATTAGTCCTAAAAGCGACATATGTGTAAGGAGTTTTATTTTTTCATCCCGTTTCAAGATGGTGGCGGCCGTTTTAATGGTTCCGTTTCATGAAATGTTCAGCTTCTTTCAACGATTCAATGAAACTGTTTCCGTGGAAACAATGTTGTTTTAAAAAGTGAATGACAAACCTACGTAAAACTCTGTCTTGACATATTAGCGCAGAAGAATATTTGGAAAGAGATTCCATCTGGCGCCGTGAATTTAACTCTGGCTAGCTCAGTTGTGAGAGCATCAGTACCGATAGGCAGACGTCACTAGCTTGAATCCCGGTGTCAGGGGAATTTTTCTTCTAAAATATTCTCATGTAAAATTCATTAGAAATTAATCTAGGCGTAAATACCAATTTATTCACACATCTACATGTCTAATGATTAGCGATGCTGACTATGGATCCGCAGGTCTAGGTTCGATCTCCGGTACCTCTCCGGATTTTTCTGAAGTAGGGAGATCTGGAACGGGGTGTACTCAGCCTCGTGACAAAACCAAGGCGATGCTTCATAAAAAAAAGTACGGTACCTGCTCCGATCACGAAAGCCATCAATAACTACCGTAAGAGTCGGCATGCTGGGAATACATTACACCAAATTACCAAGTTACACTTGCCTGTAAGAACAATTATATGTGACCACCCCTATAGTAAGGCGTAGCCTATATCTCGATTTAATTTATCTTTCCGTTCAATAATATTCATTCTCACAGCAACTTAAGTCACTAAACTAAACTCCGTGGCGCTACATCACTTGTGGGAACAGGCCTACCATCTTACAGCTGCATTATCTACCGTAGGCAAAATATGACAGTATTGGGGGAATGTGATCAGTAGGGGCGGATTTCTATGACCTAAAAAATAGGACGTATGCATGCATTTATAACCTAAAAACGTTAAAATATGACCAATAAAATTTAAAATATGACTTTACCACTTACACATTGTGTATATTTTTTTAAGTTTTAAGGTTCTAGTGGCCATTTAAATTCGCCTAATACGTTGTCCATGTCCGTTACTGGATACTCAGAATATAACATTTATTTTAATTAATTTAAATTTTGTAATATCACGTGTGATAGCTTCGTCTATTTATTTGCAGTAAAACAGATAAAAAAGATCTGTAAAATTAAAAGATTAACTCACAATGAAGTACGTCAGTTTTTTTTCTAATAGCTTTTTGTTGCATTTAACAAGGCCCTTGTGCCAGAGTTTTGCTCAAAATGGGACGAAATTTACACAGACGCTTTATGATAGATATCCTAACTATTTTGTTTTAATTCAGCATGTTTAAGGATTTATTAAGCCTCGCGAAGTATGAAAACATGTATTTAAGAAAATAAAAACGGCACGGCCAAAACTTTGCAATAGTTCACCCATTTATTTTATAGTTAAAAAAACTCAATGGCGCTATATCCCATATGGGATACGGCCTACTACCCGGCCGCTGCCTCTATCTTTCCACATCAGAAGACTGTAAGATTGTGGGATAGTGTAGTCAGCACTATACTTTCACGGGCGTTTAAAAAAAAAAGAGTTCATAGAAATTGTTGTGAGAATTGATCACAGCGTTTTAAAAACTTTGTTAACAAATGTTTTAAATTCTGTGAAACAGCATTGGTTTTTTAAAAAGTCAATCATTGAATAACACAAAACCTTATTACACTTAGTTAAATGCTTCTTCGGCATGTGGCGCTTTTAACCATGAAATGTGCAGTCTTTTCGTCAGTTTGTTCATCATGGACATGGACAAAAATATCCATCAATAGAGGGTATGTATATATAAATTGATATTGAAGAATTTTTTATATGCGTTACTAATAACGGGATATATAAATGTTCATTATTAATGAATTTCATCTTCAGAGAGGGTTAAAATAGTTATCAAATTGAAAGAGTGTCCACCTTAAAACCCTTGTCGTAGCACATATCTGGGGCCACTATATATATTATATATAATATAATATATATATATTATATAAGTGGCCCCAGATAAGTGCTACGACAAGGGTTTTAAGGTGGACACTCTTTCAATTTTATAAATATAAATGTTAATTTCATGTTAAAACTACATCATTCTCACAAACTCATGTTGGAATTGATATAACTCGCGACAATGACAGTGGAGATAATGATAATTAGGCTAGGACTCACAGAATAACAGGACTGGGTCTGACGGATGCAAGTGATAAAACTACCATTAATTTTTTTTTAACACGCGGCTTCTTTTCTGGGAATGCAGTTGTAAAACCAGTGTGTTGTGGAGAGTAATTAAAACAAGGGATTTTATCATTAATTAAGGATTTATGATACACATTTCTATGTATCCTAAGTGTTTGGTTTGACTACAGAGATGACAAACAAAGGCCAAATAAAACTCGTAATTAAAAAATCTGGTATCAGTTCAATCTGAAAGGTGATATAGTGGAACCCTAAGGACAACTATGGCTTGTACTTTAGTGTATAAATTCTGAAAAGAAGATACGTTTTGAAAACATGCCAATGGATTTTTTTTAAAAGTCTCTAATATACTTATACTTTTATGATCAACTAAAAAATCAGCTAAACTGATATAACGAAGTGCCAGACTGTTTTTTTCTTAAATCGGTGATAATTACAATTATATTATGCAGAAAAAAAGTTGTTTGTTTTAAT
Source organism: Ectobius pallidus (assembly GCA_964059195.1). Lineage (NCBI taxonomy): Eukaryota > Metazoa > Arthropoda > Insecta > Blattodea > Ectobiidae > Ectobius > Ectobius pallidus. Next base: position 25,701,177 of record CAXKWD010000003.1, on the reverse strand, counting down.
CGATTTCCGAGTTAAGCTCCAGATCGATTCTATAAGCAGGGTTTACGGAAGAAAAACGGTCTAGTTTGATAAGCATATTATGTGAAGGAATATGTGGGTTGTGTTATTTCTCAAAGATAACTATATTGCAACTTCCAAAGCCGTATATGAACACTGTAAAACAATATGTTCCCATGAGAACTGATTTGCACTTGATAAATTCTTTCTAATATACTATCATAAAATAGGCTCTAAATTGGGCATTACTCCGGTACCGGTCAACCGATTTGGTTAAATATCAATAGGCTTCTTCCCACGGACATTATAAATGCATTTACCAAGTTTCATTAAAATACAATAAAGCGTATTTGAGTTATCGCGCGTACAGACACATGGACGGATAGACGGACAGACATTTTCCCGTCCCTCACACAATCTGATCAAGTACTATTTTGGCACTTAATAATGGAAATCATAACTAATTAATATTATTATTAAATATCAAAGATACGTACAAAATTTGAAGTAGACCGATATAATTTCAAAATGTGTAAAATATAAATCAGGGTGCTTAGGAAAATATTTAAGCCTAAGAGAGACGAAAATGGGGACTGGAGAAAACTGCTTAACGACGAGCTTCATGACCTGTAATCTTCACCGGATATAGTAAGGGTAATTAAATCACGGAGGATGAAACAGGCTGGACATGTTGCGCGCATGGGGGAGGAAAGATATCTCAAAAGTATTGACTGGGAGACCCGAAGGGAAAAGACCATGTGGAAGACCTAGATGTAGGTGGGAGGACAATATTAGGATAGATTTAAGGAAAGTAGGATTTGCGAGGGATGATTGCATGGAGTTAGCGCAATATAGAGTTGAATGGCGGACACTAGGTAAACGCGGCAATGAACCTCCGCGTTCCATAAAATAGATAATATTCCTTTAGCTTGCTGAGGAACTGTCTATTGCCATTGAGTAAGTAAGTAAAATATAAATTTCACACTCATTTCAATATTACAGAATTCTCCAAAGTTAATGCATGCTTTTAATCGCAGAGCTGTGGAAATGGCAAAGTAAAAGAATAAATCTTTGCGCGGGATTCGAGCTCAGGACGGTGGGCGCCGGCACGAGTCTGGGTAGCCACAACAGGAAGCTAAACGTCACATTTTACTCGGAGGGTTGCAGCTTATCGCACAATACGGGGCACAGACGCAGGATATCCTGAGTTGCAAGGAGCCGATCTGAAGCTTTCTCCTGATAATGCAACAATAACCTCGTGTTCCCAACAAACTGTGCCTTGTTTACTGAAAATTACTTACACTATACCAAAACTCATTTCCTTAACAACGATTCTTAACAAGTGTCTCCAGCGAGGCTGCCTACATTCAGAGGCGCCAACATGCCGTAGGCCTATTTTGTTAAATTATTTATTACCATTACTAAAATAAGGGCGTAATCCCAACTAAGGAGGCCATTTCACGCGATCTTCACATTTCCACGGACTGTGTGATTCTTTTGTTTATGACCGATACACGGTTACCAACTGTTAGGTTAGGAACGTTTATGTTAGTTAAGGAGCAATATACTGAATACTTCCGATGTTTTGTTAGGTTAGGAACGTTTATGTTAGTTAAGGAGCAATATACTGAATACCTCCGATGTTTTGTTAGGTTAGGAACGTATATGTTAGTTAAGGAGCAATATACTGAATAGCACAACCACCATTTTTTACGAGCAGCTAGTGGCTTGTGGGTTTGTCACACTGTTCATCCACTGTTTAGCAATATGACGTCACACCTCCAACGTCCAATCAGGAGGACGAGGACAGAAAAATGGTGGAGAAGAAGAGAGTTTTCGCTAGATCGTGATATAAAAGAAAGTGTATCAATTAGGGCGGGTGGGATGGACCAAATCATTCGCCAAAACAACATCTCCTCTCCACACATCTATCTATAACAAAATTCGTGTGGTATAAGTGTTTTATGAAGAGAATCTCGGTTCTAAAAAAATGACCTCCTTAGATGGGATTTTACCAAAATAAGTTTCCTTGTTGAATCGCTGGAAAGCTAAAATCAGGCTATTGTTTATATAAACAATACTATCTACCACGATTATTTGAAGTCGTTTCTCAGTTCATTAAATTTTTACGTCTCACATCCACCGCCATATTTTTATGCTTTTTATGCGGAAAAAAACTTTATCACATTGGAATTTAATGGGCAAGCAAGGAATTGTGACACAAGACAAGAGTGTGGAGTACAAGACAATTATTACAAAGTTTGTCATCAGAAACAAAGAAATCATTTCATGTAGGCCTACTGTAGCCTACCATATTCATACCATAGTCATATCAATATTATATAAGTCTATTTCATGTACCAAGGAGCGAGAGTTTTAAAAACTTTAAATCTTTGAGCCCACCCAATGTTTTTCAAAAGTTGGCGCCACTGCCTACATTAGATATCTACATATACCCACAAATCACGAGATTTGCAAACGTTTGTCATAGGTAATCCCACGAGAGTTGACGAGTTTATCGATAGATTTATCTGATGGAACTCGTCAACTCGAGTTGGACTTATTAAGACTATTCCATAAATAAAATGTAACGGATTATGTAAATAATAATTACTTTCGTGCTTTGTTGTATAAAAACAAAACTAACAGTTGTGAGATCACGGCATACTGTGAATCAACCATCCATGAATCGATTCGAGCTACCCTGGTATAATCAGTGCTACCAACGGTGCATATAAGACAAAGTTAACTTTATTCAGGTAAGCTAAGCAGAACAGAATAAAAGCACACGAACTGGCTTGCACCGAATCGAAACTGTGTTCTTAATCAATGTAGGCCTACATTTCTATTATTTCAATTTCCAAACAAGTTATATTGTATACAATAATCTGTTTTTGTGCCGCTTAGTGGCAGGAATCACTGCACAATGATACTTACCTTCCCAGAAACGAGCAGACGATTTTACCCCGATAAAACAGCCTCCTCGCGATTCCTACAAGAATATTGTAAGATAAACGGCAGTGATTGGTCTATATCCGAGGAATTGCTAAACATTATTGGTTAATATCAAACACGCCTACACGCGGCATATGAGTGGGATAGTCATAGGTAATCCCACCAGAGATATTGCAAATTTATCTGATGAAACGCGTAATCTTTTTTAGGATTTATTAAGAGTATTCCATGAACAAAATATAACGGATTTTGTAAATTATAATTATTTTCTAACTTCTTGTACCGTTCCATCTTTCAAGGATATCACTTTATACATTTATTCTTCCGTAAGCCCTGCTTAATGTATCAATCTGGAGCTCAAATCCGAAATCCATTAAAAATAATAATAATAATAATTTTCTGCATATCATAACTGCAATTATAACTGATTAAACAAAAGCATCCTGGCACTTTGTTACATCAGTTTACCTGATTTTATATACTTATTTAATTCCTAGTCCACCGCTGTGGCGTAGGGGATGCTCCTCTCACGCAGCGGGTCCGCGTTCGAATCCTGGTCGGGACAAGTTTTCTAGCTGTGCTTTGTGTAGTATTGTAGTTTAATTCTGCTTTCTCTTTGTTCCAGGTAAGTGTGTTTACATCAGTGTCAATAAGTCTGAAGGGCTCTACATATTACGTAAGTGGTATTTTTTTTAAAATTATTTATTAATTCATAATTACTGAGACCGGGTGGTATAGATAAACGTTTAACTTACAATGATAAAAAAGTGACAATTTTTTTATATAAAAAAAAAGGAATCCAAAGATCTGTGACATTCGCGAGACGCAATAACACGAATTCTTCTCATTTCGACGTACACCGGGCCATTAGGATAAGCGGTAAGTTTCCCTCCCATAGGCCTACATAAATAAAAGCCCATCCTACATCATTTACGATACAATAGCAAGCATCCGAAGATGTGTATAAGCCCTTAGCATGATGTGACTTGCACGATCCTGGAACAGTCAATAATAATTAATATGATTTACAGGTTATGGCAAGAAAGGAAGAAAATAATTTTCCCTTTGAGAGGAAAAATATTGGTGTTATCTGCCAAGAAACAGTTTTAACAGACGGGGAATTCTCTTCCCCCCCCTTAATTCACACTCTGGTAGGAGCAAACCCCACCAGAGGTCATGCAATTAGAAAATAAATAGAAAAAAATACGGTAGAACTCCAATTATCCGAACTCCAAGTATCCGGAGTGTTTTGGAGTGAGTGTGTGTGTGTGTGTGAATGGTGTGTCTCGTCCTATGTGTTCGTGTTGTCTCGGAGGTGGCCCCGGCATTGGACTGATCACTCACCCGGGGAGGCCCTCAATGTCCTTGGCTGGTCAAAACGTATGTATGTGATCCAAAAGATAATCCCTCTCCCGACAGGTCGCGGCCCTGAAGGCCCGGGCGGCTTGGGTCGCTTAAATCCTAAAAGGGAGAAGTAAAACTAAGATAAAGAGAAGAGGAAGATATTTAATACCTACAGGAATGCAAATTAATTTCACAAATATTTTATTAAAAAAGTAGCAACGCAAAGCACTTCTCTGCATGAAATGTGATGACCATCATGAAGAAAGGGAAGAGGATCAGGACCTGGCGTCAAAGTCGGACCTTGAATAATTCAAGAGAGTTGTCGGTAATTGTGTTTTGGACAGATACATTGAATGGTGCTAGCGTGCTGGTAATTTGAGTTGTTCCAGGAACACTGTCCGCTTATCTCGAGTGAATAACCCAACACTCACGCACTCTCTCACTCTTTATCAGGTACATAGAGATCTCCAGACTACAGATTCAAACTGAATTTAAAGCTTCAGCGAATTCCCATTTTTTTATGTTGGTATATGGTTATTTAATGACGGGGATGTACTGCAACTTAGGCCTGTGACCGTCGTCGGTATGCCGGAATTTTGTCCCGCAGGAGTTCATTTGCACGCTTGTAAATCTGTAGACACATTTAAGCACACATAAATGCCATCGACCTGGGCCGGGATCGAACCCACAACCTTGGGCAGAGAAAGCGACTACCTCGTGTTGTTGACCACTTATTTTGTGCATATCATAATTGCAATTATCAATGATTAAACAAAAGAATTCAGGCATTTTGTTATATCAGTTTACCTGATTTTATTATGTATTGTCACATGCATTATATATATATATATATATATATATATATATATATATATATATATACCGGTATATATAGGCTAAACTTCTTTACCCGCGGTAGGGGAAAATCGAGAGCTTGTGTAATGCTCAAAATCGTCACGAAATTAGTGAGGTGTGACGGAACGGACTGCACAGAAAACAATCAACTCAATGATTAGACTTATCCAAAATTTAAAAAATCTAAAAATTAAAAAATCGAAATCCAAAAATACAAAAAAAAAATTTTAAAAATAAAAAATCCAAATATCCTAAATTAAAAATAAAAAAATTAAAATTCAAACATTCAAATATCCAAAAATCCAAAATTTAAAAAATAAAAATCCAAAATTAAAATATCTAAACCCAAAAATTAAAAACAAAAAAATCTAAAACTAAAAAATCGAAATTAAAAAAAATCCCAAAATTAAAAAATCAAAGATCTAAAATTTAAAAAATCCAAAATTAAAAAATTCAACATTTCAAAATTAAAAAATTATAAGATCAAAAATTAAAAAAACCCTAAATTAAAAAGTCCAAAAACCCACTATTTAAAAGTCCAACAATCCAAAATTGAAAAAATCCAACAATCGCAAATTGAAAAAAATCTAAAAATTAAAACAAGTTTCACTTCTGTCACGTGGCGTTCCACGCACACTTTTTTTTGAGTTGGAAAAATTACCTGTGGTTGCATAATATTACTCAATAGATAATAATGCATCACAGGTAACTCTGTCTGGTATCTCCCAAATAAAATACTCCAACTATTTCCAGGCTTTGTACATTATAGGCCTCGCCGTTCTATTCATAGTGGAATAGTGTGATGTAGTGTGGAGTATAAAAGGAAATTTAAGCGGTGGAACAGATTTATCAGAACATGATGTTAAAAGTGATATCCTTGAAAGAAGGAACGGTATTATTTTTCGCAAAGTGATGTAGAAAGAGAAGTTTGTGTCAGTGACGTAACGGGCTGTTTGTTTCTGTGAACCCGCTGTGAGAGTGACAGGGGAATACCTCTTTCAAATCATCACTTGTCCACATACATTACTTGTAATGTAAATAAAACAGTTCTCAGTGTCATAGCGTGTCACTGTACATGCGAAATAACCATTATGTTACGTGTGAATGATTGATGGCTATCTCTATAAGGTCCAAGATTTAAAGATTCCATTATTATTATTATTATTATTATTATTATTATTATTATTATTATTATTATTATTATTATTATTCTCCGTTTCACTCAATTTTGGGGTACGTTGAATCAATCACTTCTTTACGTTGAATCAATCACTTCTTAATGTTTTGTGTTTTAATTTTAGCCCAGTATTGCTTCATTCTTTCTGATCTTGCTTTTCTCTCGTCTTCACTTAGCCTATCTGAATCATTCGTTTGGTTTTGATTTTGACTTGGGACCTCTCTTTCTTGACTTTGGTTATTTTTTTTTTTTTTGCAGTTTTATCTATGAGCATTTTTTTTCTGTGATTTTGAGTTCTTTTAAGTCCTTCTCCTTAAACCAATTTGGTTTGGTCTTTTTGTTGCGAAAATATTCAAAGATTTTTTTTTTTTGGTCAGTCTATTTGGGTCCATTCTGAGGATGTGTCCATAAAAATAAATTCTTCTTTTCCTCATTGAGTCCGAGAGTTTTTCAGTATTTTGGTAGAGTGTTTCGTTTCTGATATGGATTAGTTTGTTGTCATGGAACTTGGGGCCTAGGGTTTTCCTTAATATCTTTCTTTCTTTCTTTCTTTCTTTCTATGATCTCAAGTCTTTCAATTATTATTATTATTATTATTATTATTATTATTAGTAGTAGTAGTAGTAGTAGTAGTAGTAGTAGTAGTAGTAGTAGTAGTAGTAGTAGTAGTAGTAGTAGTAACATTATTGTTATTATTATACAACTGTGTAAAAACTGTATAATCACTAAGTGTATGGTCATGAAACATTTAGGAATCTTATCATAAAGTAGACAAGCATTCACACTTTGCAATCTAGGGTACCCAACTCTTATGGTTGTTGATGAAATGTCAAACATGGTGTTTTGTATTTTGACAGTAGCTTCTTGTGGGTTCGCCTTGCAGAGGGCGATAAAGGACTTATCTGTGTGGGATAGAAGTCTGGTTGAGTCGATAACAGCATCCTCAAGAGTCCGCAATCTTTTGTTCTCCGGAGATAAACAGCATCCAAACGACACGATACCACTCTTTTGTTTCTGTCATACCGCTACTTGTTTGTCACATGTCAACTGTTTGTCTTGTCTACACATTCGGAAGTTTATAATATTGGCGTATATGAAGAAAACTTATGAGCCCCGGTCCTCTGCTTCAAGCAAAACCCTTTGAGAAAAAGGTCTGCACGATTCGGCTCAGTTCACATTAGCATAAATCAAAACATCGACAAAACTGATTCAGGTTGATTGTACAGTATTTCATCAGGATTCCATTAAATCATTTTGGCCCAAGTGCCAGGGTTGCTGTAGGGGTTTTTTGGGGTTTTTCCTCACTCATTAGGTGAATACCGGATCCGTGAGACGACCCCCGACAGACAAAACACAAACAGAGTAATTTCCTTACTAGTGTTATCTTATGCATCAATAAAGCAAAAAAATTGTTTAGGAAAGGCGTTTTATAAAATTTTATGTTTATCGACGATACAAATAAAAAAATACTATGCCTGCCATAATCTTTTCCACCAATTTATTTATACATTCTTCTGTCGATCTATCACCATCGAACTGTGCGATTGGTCTCGTCATCTACCTACCAACAAAATAACCAACTTTATCTATTTACCTACCTAACTATGAAATTGCCAGCAGGCCTACCTAAGTACGCTACGGCTAAGGCAGAAGGAAGTTTGAGATGGGTGTGGGTTTGAATCCCCATCAGACTAAAGTGAATCTTTTAGGTTTTGTATCGAGATATTTTCTTAAGATATAAAAAAAAAAAAACGTTTAATAATAAATTGTCAAAGAAATCTTGCATTCATTCATCGCAGATGACAAAACATAAACAGAGTTAACAGTTCTATTAGTGCTGAATCAAACAGCTGGCTCTAATCACATTACCCACAAGCTTAAAGTACACAAGAGCGAAAAATAGAGCAATAGAACACAACCGCCGAAAAGTTGTTGGGACCGGAATATGGCCCTATGGTCGAGGGCTCCGAGGGCGGTGGAGCCCCCCCCCCAAAAAAAAACCAGAATTGGTAGATAGGTTTGAAATGAACTGCACTACTGCATCTCCTAAAATGTAGGGTTCTTTTAAAGAAGAAATACTACAACTATAATTAGAATAATTAAGACAGCCTAACAGAGATGAAAACGGGGACTGGAGAAAACTGCATAACGATGAGCTTCATAACCTGTACTCCTCACCGGATATAGTAAGGGAAATTAAATCACGGAGGATGAAATGGGCTGGACATATTACGCGCATGGGGGAGGAAAGACAGATCTCTAAAGTAGCCTACTGAACGGGAGACCCGAGGGGAAAAGACCACTTGGAAGACATAGACGCAGGTGGGAGGACAATATTAGGATAGATTTAAGGGAAGTCGGATTTGCGAGGGATGGTTGGATGGAGTTAGCATAGAATAGGGTTGACTGGCGGGCTCAGGTAAGCGCGGCAATGAACCTCCGGGTTCCATAAAATATTCCTTTAGCTTGCTTAGGAATAGTCTATTGCCATTGAGTAAGTAAGTATAATTATAATAATAAAACCTAGTAGATCTTTAGATTTTATGAGAAATGAATGTAACTTTATTACATTATTATTTTATAAGTAATTATTTTAAAATAATTGGTTTTAATCATAATGAATTACGTGAACCAAAGCAACCAATGAAATCTTAACATCTTAACCTTTACCGAGCTCAATTTGTATATTTATATAAGCAGTCATCAAGTGAAATCATCAGTGGGCTCTAAACTGAAAATCGACAAGGAAAATTTCAGTAGAATAGTTGGTATCCAAGAATGACAGTCATACGAAGAGAATAAAAATGCTTGCATTCTACATAAAGCATTACTCTATTAATCTTATTTACCTGCTTTCACACAATGTTTTGAGGTGACGAATTTATATGTTAGTAGCAGTGAAAAGGTTAATGGTGTCTGTAAGATATTTCCGGGGACGCGCTTGCTCCTCTCATGCAGCGGGCCCGGGTTCGATTCCCGGTCGGGACTAGTTACCTAGGTGGGGTTTTTCCGGGGTTTTCCCTCACATGGGAGAAATGTCAGGTAACTTTAGACCCTTGTGGTCCCCGGATATCATCTGGCCGTCATTATATCTTCATCTCATCCTCGCCGTGTTTGGAGTAAGTGTGTGTGTGTGTGAATGGTGTGTCTTGTCCTATGTGTTCATTTTGTCTCGGAGGTGGCCCCCGGCATTGGGCTGATCACTCATCCGGAGAGGCCCTCCTTGTCATTGTCTGATCAAAATAGTATGTAGTCTATTTGATCCAAAGATAATCCCTCCCCCGACAGGTCGCGGCCCTGTAAGGCCCGGGCGGCTTGGGTCGCTTAAATCCTAAAAGGGAGAGGTAAAACTATGTTAAAGAAAGAAAGATATTTCCATACCGCATAGCCTAAGTGTGGTTCAGTTGTTCTGATTGCTTTTATTAGAATTTCTGACTTGAAACATGTAGGTCTACTTCCTATTATGTGATAAGACAATTTCCTTCTGTAGAAATTATTTATCAGAGGGCCCCTCCCTGGCGATATCAACTGTACGCGGAAAAAGCTACATTTATTGTAAGTTATATTGACAGAGTGACAGAGCTTCAGAATGGGAATTCCATCAGACCGGTAGGATTTGGACAAAACCGTGTTACTAGGAAAACAGTAAACTGTGCAAATATTACAACATAACTGCACGTCATTTGCGCTATTCATGAAATGTAAAACAATAGGCCTATATCAAAAGCAGATTTCATACAAGCGGACATTTAGCAACTGATATTAACAGGATGAGTATGAAAAAGAATTATTGCAAGCACTAGCAAGTACAAATTTAAATAATATTTTCAATTTCATAGGCCTATACATTTCTCAATAGGCTACTCGATCTGCAGTGGCCGTATGTGGTGGTAATTTAGACATTTCGTTAAATGCAGCAAATGTTGCAATATTTCGTGGATATAATTTCCTTACTAGTGATATTTTATGCAACAATAAAGCAAAAAATTGTTTAGGAAAGGTATTCTATAAAATTTTGTGTGTATCGATGTTACAAAAAATGCGGTGCATACCATAGCCTTCTCTACCAATTTATTCATCCATCCTTCTGTCGATATATCTGCATTAAAAAAAAGTGCGATTAGCCTCGTCATGTCATCTACCTACCCAGAAAATAACCAACTATTTATCTACCTACTACCTAACTATGAAATTGCCAGTAGGCCTACCTAAGTACGCTACGGCTAAGGCAGAAGAAAGTCTGAGGGTTTGAATCCCCATCGGACTAAAGTGAATCTTTTAGGTTTTGTACCGAGATGTTTTCTTAAGATAGGGCCTATAAGAAAAAACGTTTAATAATAAATTGTCAAAGAAATCTTGCATTCATCCATCGCATCCCTATCAGTCACTTTCCGGAAGGTGACGGGATCCACCATCAAGGGGCATTTTCTCTGGAGGCATACATAAAGTATGTAGCCTACAGTGTTTTGATAGCAATCGTCGTGTGCCCTCCGACGTCCTCTTAGGATATCCCACAGAAAATAAGAAGATAGTTATGCAGCTTCCACTTATTTATCGAAAGATGTAGGAAATGTCTTCCTTATAAGAAAAAACCTCCTCCGGGTGTCAGCAAACTATGTGCATTAATACAGTCAAGCAGTCAAATTTATATCATAATCTTCAGCTCCTAATTTAATCCTTTCTGTGAGACTATGTTGTGATATTGCACTCTGAATAAACAATATTTAAGCTATATATAATATGTGGGTGTATTTGTCCACGTGTTATGGAGCGTTCCCTTTGAGCCCAGAGCCTCATGAGAGATTAATGTGGAGCACCAGGAGCTAATTGCATGTCCCCCGACCCTCACATGAGTGAGACGTCAACACATATGTGCTAAACCGCTCAGCTGATCCAGCCCGCGTGCTCCTCTGATTTATCAACACTCTGAATAGTGGCTATAGGCAGGGTTGGGACTTCACAGACTACATAAATAATAATTACTTTTTTATGCTGTTTACAATCAGATGCTTATTGAGATAACGACATAGGCCTACTACATGAATGGACACTCGAATGAGTTTTCAGCAGGGCCCGGATACTGATGACATGTCATCTTTTTATTGGTGCTTCATAGACAATGCCAACTTGTAGATAAATCCTAATCATGGTTTCTAGATTATAGAAATTCATTTTTATTAGGTCATTTGTATGTCATTTTATATTTTTAGGACATTTATTTCAATTTTTCATAATTATTTTGTCATTTTCGTGACATTTTCTTCCTTATTTGGTCATTTTCATGCTTTTATCGTTGAGTAGGCCTATATTAACTTTTTTGTCGTCTAGCTGTCATCGTCCTATAAATGTATCCTTTCAGATAATCGGAAGTCATATGTCTTCGATAATCTCTGTATGCTGATTGTGAATTACTGCAATCCTGAATAAGGTAGGATTTACAAGCTTTTTTCTCTACGGGTAATATTTAATATTTAAATTAATTAATCAATAGGTTACTACGAGTATAATGCAGCATTTTGTAGTATCTACTTTAAATTCAATTTTCTTACTTTTTTTCTCAAATGCTCCAATCAAGAACAAAGAACAATATTTTTAGACCTACAACATCCTTTCTGCATTTACAGTTTTTACATTTATGTATAAATCAGTCAATAAATTTGTGTGCAATAATATTTTGTATAAATAAAATATCAGTTTTTAGGTCATCTTTATAATTATTAAGTCATTTTCTTTAAAGTTTAGGGTCATTTTATAGGTCATTTTTTAAAAAAAATGTAAGTCATCAGAATCCGGGCCCTGGTTATCAGATAGGCCTAGGCTTACTATTCAATGCTACCAACAGTGGAATGAGAAATAGTTAACCTAAATAAGATATGCCAAAATCAGAAGATAATAAAAGCACTCGAACTGGCATGCACCGAATCAAAATTATTGCTACGGAAAACCGAAGGTCACGAGTTTGTATCCCGTGTCAGAGGAATTTTTCTCCCAAAATATTCTCATTTATTGCTAAAACACTTTTCTGTGGTATCATGAATACGTATCTGCAGTTCTAATAATATGTTTGCAAAGCTTCTTTAGGGATTTTAATAATACTGCCAGGTCAGTATTTGCGTTGTGTGCACCGCCCGTGGTCATGGTGTGGTCAAAGCGGCCGCGGCGCGTGGCTCTGCGGACGATAGCCTCCAGAGATTCTGTGCCTTCTTATTGGCATGCCAGCCACGCTATGATCATTCACCAAACTCACGTTCTCATACGGCTATTGAGAAATCAACACGAGAAAATCCACAGAGAAATGTAACATGATAGCCTACTGTGCATTCACTGTTTAACGTTACATAAATAATTATATTAATCTACCCTTTAAATACATAATGTCCTATGGGATACAGTAGTTTGTCTTCATTATAATAAAATTATGTAAAAAAAGCGAAAGAAAATTACAGAATAAGGTACAAAAAATAAACTATGGGCCTAATCATTGAGTTAAGTGTTTTCTATGCAGTCCGGCATGGGTTTGTATATTATGTGATAAACTGAGTCTAATGTAATTAAGGGTTAACATCTTTCCGAAATTCGAAAATGGAATCAAATACAAGCTGCAAAAATGAAATATCTCCGAACAGTAAAAGGCTGTAGCCTACAAAATTGGATCGAATTAGAAATGAGGACATAAGAGAATAATGAAGTATATTTTCGCTAAATAAAAAGATATTAACAAATAGAAATGGAAGAATCACATATAAAGAATGGATAATATCTGCATTTCATTTCAAACATACCATCAGGCTACATAAATATAGGAAGACCTATAGAACGCAGGAGCATAGGCGTACCGAGGGGGGGTTTTGGGGGTTTGAACCCCCCCATTGATTAAAAAAAAGGAAAATTGTATAATTTTTTTAAGTCTGCCCATAAATTACTTAATACAAGTATAAAGCGTGGGAAGCTTAAAACTCGTTATTTTGCATCTTAATTTTTAAAATTTTCTAGGGCAGGACCCCCGGAAGCTTAAAACTCGTTATTTTGCGTCTTAATTTTTAAAATTTTCCGGGGGTAAACCCCCGGAAGCTTAAAACTTGTTATTTTGCATCTTAATTTTTAAAATTTTCCGGGGGAGGACCCCCGGACCCCCCTCTTCCTGAATGTTATAACCCCCCCATATGGTCGGCCTGGTTACGCCTATGCGCAGGAGGGAAATATGAGGCCGGAACAGGAGATTAACTCCTAAACCGAGAAGTGTTGTTGATGATGATGATGATGATGAACTGTAATGGCCTTCGACAAAATCTGGCATGGCGGTCTGATCAGAAAGATGATCGAACTGAATCTTGATCCATCCGACTCGTGTACCATAATCTTAGCAACAGACATTACCAACTAACTTGCGAAAGCAAACATTCTGACCTTAAAGATATCACAAGTTGCATGCCACAAGGAAGTATCCTGGGCCCTACCCTATTATCCGGTTTGAGAAGGACGTTTGCCGGAAAATCTTCTTAGAATGTCTTGAAGCTTGCTGTACTTTGACACATGGCGATTTTGAGAAGGATTTCCAATCTTCTGATTAGGTGAATAAATTTATACGATTCGAAATATAAATTTGAAAACTTATAATATTCACCAAACAAAAGCCTTAATCGAATTCTAACTAACATAACTTTGGGGGTTATTTTTACAGCCCAATTCCTTACATGATGATGATGATGAGTGTTCTGCCCGAAGGCAGGTCCAGACCCGGGACGAAGCCGTGGGGTGATGACCACGACTCGTCCGAGGTAATTCAGGCAAGGGTGATACCGCGGAGATTTGCCATTGCCTCTCGCGGTTCCTTACATATAATTTTAAATAAAAGCTAGCTTTTTAATGAAACTATTTATTTATTTAATTTCTAGGGAAGTATGCAGTAGATAAACTAGGAGGTAAACTATGATATTGATTGTTATTACAGGGCAAAGAAAATTGAATAGTTCAGCTATGAAGAAGAAGAAAAAGAGACAGATATTATCTTTCTTGATTTTTGTTCAGAGAGTCCATAATATAGAATTAAGTAAAATACTAAAGCAAGGCGTTAATTTGGGAAGTTATTATGGGCATTTGTGTGCATGAGAAAGAAATACATGCGAATGATGGCGATAAGAAAAGTAACCGAAAGTGTTTCGCCACCTGCTCTCCTCAGATTGACCTTGAACATGCGGCGTTACTTTCTGGGAACTTCAACGAACTAACAATACTCAGGACACATTATTTGTACAGCTATACATTTATATGACTGTTATTACTAGGGACCGGATTCTTAGGTTTTTACCTATTTTTTTCCTTACTTCCAAAACAAAAAGCGCTCATACACTTTTTCGAATCATGTCCACAGGATTCACCCACATTAATTCTGTGGCACCTAAAAATACCTAAATGGGGTATAAAAACCTAAATATACCTAAACGGGATATAAAACCTAAAATATCTAATTTAGGCTATTTTTTGTCTTTTTTGTTTGTCAGTTGAGAAATCGATATTTTGCGGAGATACAATAATTTTTGTCGGGTTGAAATTAATACCGCCAGCGTTTCGTTCAACCCATTGTCGTCTAGGATGGACAGTATCTAGAGAGGAAGTGTAAGAGTACCGGCGTATTCCTTTTAAAATATTCGTACGAACAACCACTGTTGCCGTGTATGAACAAGGATATAGATTTCTGTGTTTTAAAGCGCTTGTTTGCCTTTATTACTTCCCTGTTATTCATACTTAGTGGTCACACTGTGAGTTTTAAGAAGACGTGTTAATTATGCCGAAAACAAATGAAATCGAGTTTATTACGACAGTGGATTGGCGACGATCTGAATTTCACTGTAGATGGCAAAGTAATACGTATTTTGTCAAGCCTGCCAGAATCACGTAAGTATTATTTACCTTTCTAGAAAAGGGGGAAGTTTTTATCCCTAGTTGATCTGGTGTGCGGTTAGCATGCGTAACAACCGAAGAAAGGAAAATAATCAGTTTCACATTATCCACTCCAACCATAAAGTATTTTACTTACTAAATTAGAAGCTTCGGATTCGAATCCTGAGAAGGGTAGTGTCTAGATACAGTATTATTAACTATTAACTAAGAGATAACAGGAAGAACTTCACAGTTAAGAATCTTAGAAACATATTTAGTGATATACTGTAACCAGGAAATGTGAGGCAATCTTATTTTCACTGCTTCTTTTTATTGTTTATGCTTTCATTCTTCAATTGTATAATATTGTCCTAAAGCAAGTTTACACAGATTTAAGTCAATGTTAAACTTTACAAGTATTATGTATTGAATCCTATGAAGCACATTCAAATTCACTAAACCAATTATTCTATCCGAAAACGATATTTTCGACAAAAAACCTAAAAAAAACTATTTTACCTAATGGAAAACCTAAAACAGTGTTTTTAAAAACCTAAAAATCCGGTACCTAGTTATTACCATGGTAGCTGACTAGGGAGAGAGGAGACTTACGTTCCTCTCAATGTTCGTGTTTAGGAGATGATACTAAAGCTCCTAATTCAAAATTTAATTTATGTTTCTTCTGTCTACTGAAAAAAGAAATGAAGACAAAAATTAACAATTCAAAAAAACTTTCCAGTAAATATATTATTCGATGTGATAAAAACTGACTAAAACCTTTTGTTATCACTGAATTGTATAACTTACTTTCGAAACACGTACGCTCAAGGGCGGTGATATTTTGTAAACCACTGAATATAATTTTCATACTTTATTTCACTTCTAGATTTATATATATATATGATAAATAACTCATTACTAAACCAAATGAATTTGATTTTTTGAGGAGAAAAAATCCTAAAATAAATTTAAAAATATACCAAAAATAATCTCCTTCGCAGATAACTTTTAGAGACCATGGTCTTTCCCCTCTGTTTTCGGCTGCAAATTTCACCTTATATACGTAACAGTGGGACTGGAAAATGTGTGTTTCTACCTCTCAGAGTGTCTGTACGCGCAATAATTCAAATATGCTTTATCGGATTTCCATAAAGCTTAGCATACGCATTTATAACGTCCATGGGAAGAAGCCTATTGATACAGGACCGAATCGGTTGACCGGTACCGGAGTATTGCCCAATTTAGTGTCTAATTTATGGTATTATATAAGAAAGAATTTATGAAATGCCAATCAGTTCTCATGCCAACGTATTGTTTTACAGTGTCCATATATAGGGTTTTAGAATTGCAATACAGTTACCTTTGACAAATAATACTACCCACATATTCCTTCACATATGTTTATCAAACTTTAGACCTTTGTTCTTCCATAAGCCCTGCTTAATGAATCGATCTGGATCTTAACTCGGAAATTGATAACAAAAATAGCTTTTTTTTCTGCATATCATTTTTGCAATTATCACTGATTAAACAAAAGCATTCTGGAACTTTGTTACACCAGTTTACCTGATTTTATTTTCTAGACCCGTATGGCCTGAATGACCTAACATCATATATTAAGGATAATTTTTTAGCATTAATGTGAGAAACGGTCTAAGCAAGCAATACTGGAGCCTCTCTGTCGGCGTGACAGACTCACAGGAACTAAGCAGAAGCTTGACCTGTGCAAACGGATGTAAATCACAATGGATATTGGCGTTCAGCAGCAGCAATTAATGTAATAAGTCGGCGTCATCGCACTCCACTCTTAATGTGGGAGTTTAATGTGTTCTTTACACTATTTATAAATAATCCACTCCCCCTTCCTGTGTAGCTGAACTCATACGTGAAGACCAGGGTCATCAGGAAGTTTACTCCGATAACGATCATTTATAAATTTATTTGTAGCTTACTTTGTCTATGGTAAGGGATGAATAAATTACTTTAAATTATTCCTCATTGCCGATAACCTATTTTTGAAGTGAAACTTCTTTGGGCGCGCTAGGAGTAAATGAGAGCTAACCAAAATTGGCGTTGCGAAGAAAATCGTCACGAAAGTAGCGGGGCTGTGACGGACTCCACAGAAAACAATCGACTAAATAAAATTAAAAAAATAAAAAATCCAAAATTTATAAATCCAAAAATTAAAAATTAAAAACAGAAATCCAAAATTTAAAAAAATTAAAACTCCAATATTAAAAAATCCAAATCCAAAATTAAAAAATTAAAAAATTCAAAGATCCAAAATTTAAAAAATAAAAAATTTAAAGATCCAATTTTAAAAATTTCAAACACCCCAAAATTTAAAAAATAAGAAGTCCAAAATTAAAAAATTCAAAATTTAAAAAAATAAAAAATCCGAAATTAAAACATCCAAAATCCAAAATTTAAAGCATAAAAATCCAAAATTAAAAATCCAAAACCCAAGATTAAAAAATTAAAAATTCAAAGACCCAAAATAAAAATAAAACATATAAAGCTACATGGCTGACTGACTGCGTCACTCACTCACTGACATTAATGTTTGTCCACTTCCAGTTGAGCTAGAAACTTGAAATTTGGTACACATGTAGCTTTTAGGCTGTAACCACAGGAAAATTCCAAAAAAGTTAATTTTTTTTAATTTAGCCCTAAAAATCCCCGAGAAAACGGCTCGGTTTCCATGGCAACGGTATAATCAAACTGTGTTCACATAGGGCTCTGAAAGTTTAGAAATAATTATTTCCGTAAACCTAACGGGGTGGTCGAGAATGTAGCTCTTGGACTCGCATTCTGGAGGTCCCAGATTCATAATTAATTAAATCCAATTATAATTTTTTGTCTAGAAAAAAACAAAATTATCTTCGATCTGTTAATTTGTCAGGTTTATTGTGGCAAAAAGGAAATAGCCAATACAGCAGACTAAATACATGCACTCTATCTCCCACAGATCTTTTAAAAAACCTTTCCCGAGAACCTCGGCGGGGGTTTGGGGGCTCCGCCCCCAATGAGCGAAGTGAGTTTAGTATATTACTACATTAGAATTAGAATAACATTTCAGTGGAGATTCTAAAACAGTCAGAGTCATTGAAACCGATATTTATGCTTAGTTGAGAATGAAGGTATTATAGGCCTATAATTTATTATTGCACAAGATAAACAATACAGAACATTACTTTATACACTATGGAAAACTAGGACACAATTTCCAAAATTCTGAAACCGGATAATGATTTCATTCAGGACGGATATGGAAATTAAAAAGGAGTCATAGCACAAAAAGTGGCAGATGAAACCAAACTTGCGGACCAGTCGAGTCACCGGGACTAATGTGAATCACTACGGAGGTGAGAGAAACACTGACGTAACAAACACCACACCGTGACGATGTCATAAAATGAAGTTTATAATCCCACTAAACTCAATAGTAATACAATTACCCACTGTTTATGATAGATTTTTGTATTGTCTGCTTGCGGTGAAGGTTTACTCCTTTACTACAATTGAATAAAAACCTTGCTGTAGCGAGAGAAAGTTGCTCAGATGAGTTATAGGTGGTATATATCATGCGCAATGTGGCCAAGACACGATTTTTTTTTTCTGGGGGGGGGGGGATGTTAAGGTGATAATTTATTTGCCGAATTAAAGGGAGACATACAGTTTTCGATGCTGAAAAATAGGTGAAGTTTCATTATTTTTTTCTCAGCAATGAACTGTTCTGTAGCATTGCAATCTGGCATTCTCTATACTGACTAGTTCTACAATTGCATACTATTTTCATGATTAATTTAACTCTTATAGTTAATGGGTAGTTATCATTACAAAATGGCAGCCAAATTTTGTGCGCTGAAGTGCCGTTTCCTTGAAAATTTTCATAAATACCAATATTTCTGAGTGATTCTTTATTTATCTATTTGTAAATATCATGTGAACAGCATAATCTAGAATCTTTGAATTATCTGCATTATAAATATTTTTTTTTAAATAATTCATCACTTGTTAATTCTTTTTAGAAATTTTTACATCAGAAATATTTTTTTAAATATAAACTATTAAAGTAAAATCAATGATTCTAAATAGTATTGTTCAATAATATAAAATATTCTTGCATGCAAAAGCTTAACACTCAACTTCGAATATATTCAGAAAGTTAAGCTAATTAGCAACACACACACACACACACATATATATATATATATATATATATATATGATTTTGCAGTAATGTATTGCTATGAATTATTGTATACTGCTTCTTTATACGTGCTTTGTTTGGGTCCTGTTGAGAATAACACAAAAATAAACAAATAAAATAATTGGTTTATATAGAGGCGTGTTTTTATTTTCACTTAGCACATACTATGCAATACTTATACAGCAATAGTTTGTCATTGTTCCTGCGGCATAAAGTTATATTGGAGAAAGGCATAGAAAATATTATATAACCCAGAAATTTTACTTTCAGAAGAAACACCGCTATCTTAAAAGATCCCATCTTCGAGAACAAAAGTAAATCTGAGTCACTGCGACAGTCCATCGAGATAAGGGACTCTCTTTGGTTATTGGGTTTTATGACTTTGTTTACTTCATTTTGCAACACAAGGAGGGTTAGAAAAATAACCACTAATATATTGCATTATATGACGAAGCATGTAACAAGTTCCTGATTTTTATACATTTCAGAAGGGTACACTCTTTTACACTCAACTGCATACAGATTAAACATAAACACAACACACAACGTAATGGACAGTAATATTTGCAGAAGAAGTATCCTCGTCTAGCAACTACGGTTCGGATTCTTAGGCTTTAAACTACCAGTGATATTACTTCCTCTGCCCGTACCATAGGTACTATAGGTAGAGGAAGTATTGTTTTCGACCCTAAAATTCGAAGTTGAGTTTTTAGCATATATACACGTTTCAAGGCCCCCTGAATCCAAAAATGGAAACATGTCTGTGTGTGTGTCTGTGTGTCTGTCTGTGTGGAAGTTTGTGAACAGGCTAGCCCCGAAACGGAGAATCGTATGAAAACAAAATTTCGTATTTGGGTCAGGTACCTTCTGATGATGTGATTCGAAGATTGGCGACAAATTTCTCTTATTTTTAAGGGGACTTTACATTAAGAAATGTTCGTTTTTCGCGATTTTCTCGAAAACGGCTCTAACGATTTTCTTTAAAATTTGCACATGTGTTCCTTTTACTGAGAGCTAAAACTTTTATTTGAAACTTTTTTTCGAAAAAATTCTCTGAGGGTAGTTACAAGCCACCCACTGTTCACCCACAGTTTGTATAAATTTTGTCTTGCGTTATGAACAACTGAATACGCGCTCTTTCACGGCCTCTTATTATATATAAGAATGTGAAGTGAGAAAGATGTATTGTTGGCCAGGTATAGAGTAAAGAAGTATCTGAGGGAAATATTCGATAAATTTAGGAAATTATTCTTTACGGCGGAAAGTTCAATAAACGACTGCAGTCACTTGTTCTTTTTTTTAAGTTTGTATAGCCTGCGCTTTTAGTCGCATCATTGAAAGAAGAGGTATTTATAGGATAATTAGCGTAAAATTGTGTCTTGCGATTCTGTAAAAGGATATGTGAATACTGCTAACTTTTATTTGGGCAGAGGAAGTTATGTGACTTTCACATCAGATTTTTTTAACATAATTATCAGTTTCATTGCCATGGCAGTTACGTAGTCTAATTTTATAAAACCTAAAAATTGCTAAATATAACGTTACTCTCTTCTCTCTCTCTCTCTCTCTCTCTCTCTCTCTCTCTCTCTCTCTCTCTCTCTCTCTCTCTCTCTCTCTCTCTCTCTTAATAACTAAAAATGGTTAAAACTGTTGAAATACGATAAAATCCAACCTTATAAGACCTAAAAACATCTAAATATGTTTTATAATATAAAATTAATATGTATTTTTGTAATTTTCTTATTATATAGGCCGACGCAAATTAGAGGCATTCTTAAAAAGCTAACACTTTCAGTTTATTCAAAGTGTTTGCTCCAGCAAGATGCGGGAAGTAAAGTATTGTAAAAGTTAGTGCTTAAAAAGTAATAAAAGATATTTTGCCCCGCTATTTTATAAAATAATGAACACTGTTGGTACGAATTTGATGAAAATCACTTGGTTTACTCTAAATTGGTCAAAGAACTTTAATTTCCGGTACTTACTTAATTCCTTACTGATTTGTGTTTTTGCTTGATTTTCTTTTTTTTTTAATTTATTCCTCAGCCTACGAAATATAGCCTACACACAGACACACAGGCATATGCACAGACCTCAGAAAACAGCAACTTTGGAATTAGGGGTATTAATTTAAATTATATTTTATGATGATGAATTTCATTTCCTTAGTGGTATAGAATATAAAAGAGGGTAAACTACTTTTCGCCTAATCACCACTAAATGTTTATAAATACATTCCAAAAAGGCACGTCGTAGAATATTACAATTAATACATTAATATAATATTAGCTTTAAAAATCGTTAAAAATACAAAATCATACTTTGGAATGTGAATTAAATAGACATATTACAAAAAACATATGAACAATTTTTTTACAGTATTAGCATACCAAGTCAGTAAAGTTTTAGTGCAAGAGAGATTGAATTACATTAATGACGGGTAGTATAAGCCCTTCGGCTTCTCAACACTGCAATCTTAATAGATTGTGAATATCCTACAGTATACCCTATACTAGCAGTCACCACTTTAATTTAAGGCTTTTTAATATAGTCTATAATTTTCCTGGGTGATGTCCAGTCCTGAACCCGGGGATTTTTCATTACTGAAAAACTCACCACCCGGCCGGGAATCGAACCCGGACTGCAAGGGTGGAAGGCAGTTTTACTATAAACATGAATAATTAAAATCAAATCGCATCACTCTGTAATAGAAGTTTGTCAAATTTTATAAAATTAATAAAGTGTGGGTCTATAACATTCTAAAATATAAGTTACCTAAAATTAACATTTGAGAGTATAATTTTGTACTTTCAACAATTTTGATAGTAACTACCACTCAATATATTAATTGTAATATTCTACGACGTGCCTTTTTGGAATCGTATTTATAAACATTTAGTGGTGATTAGGCGGAAAAAATATGTTACCCTCTTTTATATATTTTATAAACAATAGGCCTATATTGAATGAAATACAGAAATCTATAATACAGAGGTTATGGGGAAAGAAAAAGCAGACATGCAGTGAGGGATATTCTTCTTGGAGGCTAGGCTAATGTATGCTGGGAGACCACAGCACTCGGCTGCTTGTGACCTAGTGGTGCTGGGAGGTATGAGGTAACGCAATTTGCGAGAACAAACCGTATGGAGGCATGTAATCTCGTTAATCGTGTACATCAGAAAACAAGAGAAAGCCTTAATTAATGGAGGGGCTTCATTGCATTACCAAGTCGTCTCTTCTGCCACAACATCACATACGAGAGTGCTCCAAACAAGTGAGAGGGGAGTTCCTATGTCCCAAGTTGCCAATCCTGATATCTAGGCCTACTCTGTTTCCTTCCTTCATGGGAAATGTAATGTTTAATCGATGTATTTAGTGGATTGTTGTTGGTTGTCATGGCTACTTTTCTTATCAATAAACTGGCTGTGGAATGAGATAAAGACAATTTGGTAACAATACGTACACAATTCTTAAAAAGGAGACGAAAATATTCAACGATCATTGTGGATTTGTTGGAAGATCGAAAGATTTTTCGGCCGATACTGATGATTCGAAAATATATCACGCAGGTACGATTAATACATTTGGACATCCACATGAATTCTTTGGTTGCAAATTCATAAATTACAGCACTAGGTTTTCTTTTTCTTTTTGGTTTCTAGTAATATGTTTTTTTTCTTCAGTTTTTAGTTTATGGCTCATTGTGGTTGACACTTAGTGTTCACTCATTGTACTTGTTTATAATAGTAAATATGTTTCTATTTGTATTTAACTGTAGCCCTAACATGCTGTAGTGCAAAATAGGGCTGCAACAAATGAAGATTCAATAAGAATACGACGAATCCAAATTTAATTCAATTCTGTGACAGAAACTCTAAATCGCAATAGTTCTACCACCACTTTCACAGGAAATGAGAAGAATTATGAGGTAAAGAACCTATTAGAGCATTGCGATTTCGAGTTTTTGTCCCAGAATTAAATAAAACTTCGATTCGTCATATTATTCAATTAGGGAAAAGAATTTCTCACAGAATTCATATGAGAAATATCATAAATGCTATAACATTTATGTAAATGCATGGTTCCGTAAGAGAAAGGCAATGTAATGGATAATCAATGTGTGTAATGGGTTACTATTGGTTGTCAGGAGTGATTTTGTTGATATCAATAAATTGGTTCTGAAATGTGTAAGCTAATTCGTGAGTTAAAGACATTGCAGCAAGCAATGCATTTCCTGTCAATATATGATTACTTAAAATTAAGATTAATCTTAGCGATGTAGAAAGGCTGCCGAACACTCGGAACGTTCAGGATGAAGTTAGTTGACCACTTGACTACCTACAATTAACATTTATATGTTATACTACTTTCATGTTAAAATTGTTATTTTTAATTTACTTTTCTTCTTTTCTAACTATTATTATTATTTTCTCTCTAATTGGTTCTACTTACAATGTTCAATTTTCATTATTAGGCTATAGTTTATTATAGTATTAACTTAATTATGGTTTTCACTAACATAATTTACATTTATATAGTATAATCATGTTCTTTTTTTATTCTTAATTAAATTATTTGGTAAGGTTTGAATATATCTACCTCTGGTTAGTGGAAGAGAAGGCCTTAAGGCCTTAACTACACTAGAGGGAAAAATAAATAAATAAATTTTAAAAAATAAAAATAAAATTAAAGGCTACTGTTTGTTCACTAGCTTATAAGCCACAAAGCCCACAGATAGACTAGAATCGAACCGATATAAAATGAATATATCAATCGTATATGCTAGTTCAAAGTATAGGCTGCTAGCTGACATCGTCATAACATCTTCCGAAATTATGACGCCAGAACTTAAATGGCTTAGCCTTTTTTCGAAAAAGAATCGAATTACAGATTTTGATGATAAATAAATGAGTATTTCTTTATAGTCCTCTACTGATACAAGAAAATGGAGAATTCACATTTAAAACAAATCATGAAAAATATTCTATAAAAAATCATAAACAAGGACTCGCCATCACCCTTAATAAATCAAGTGTGTATCAAAAGCTGTGTGTACTTTCCTTGCGGAGAAAGGGAGATCTGGAGTGACTGAATTAATGGAATACACTACCGCGTCCTTCCATTTAACCTTATTACTACCCCTAGCAAAAGTCTTTGTTACATTTTTTTTTCTCAATTAGAAAGCTTCATTTTCAAAAGCACTTACATGAGAGCTATCATTCACTTCCGGCTGTCCCAATGTCTTGAAAAAAATGTTGAAGTCACCTCATAGCATCTTTATTGAATTTCCTCATTGATACAAGGTTAATATTTTTTCTTCAGAGGAATAAAACATTCATCCCGACCTAAATTACACAGTCACTGGTTATTTGTCTGCCTTTTTAATGCACCCAATGTAAATTAAATGTTAATATTACGACCACATGCCCCAATCCGGTCATCTGCCTATTCAAAACGTTACACATTATTATTACGCTCATATTACTGATAAATAATAATAATAGAAAATAATATTTGGAAGAAAGCACTTTGTTCGTTGAAAATGCCACTGTTCGAAATAGTACCCACTGGTGTTTAGAATTGTACCTAATGCGGTACATTTTCGAACGATATTCTGGAAATGAAAGATCGATTGCCATGACCAATATTACAGCTGTATGACTTTGATATTCTTGTGAAGGGTCAACTACATTGCCAACTTTGTGAATACAATACAGTTGAACTTGTCTTATGTTTATTGTGTTCATAAAATAAGAATATTTGTTAAGTGTTCGAAAATGTACCACCTTACCATATATTTTTTCTGAGGAAATGGGGACCTTTGTGAGAATGAAATGTTTTTGAGAAATACATTTTAGCTAGGCCTACCGGTATCTAATTTATATATATTATTATTATTTTGTTTTATTACCTAATACATTCCACAATCACAATCTTTATCATCTCCATTCGTTGGCACACAGTCCAGTAAATAATGACTTATTAGAAAAAGAAAAGAACCTGAAGAAAGAAACAAGAAAGGCTAAAAAAGAATTTTATTTTGTTCATCACAAGATTTGGTTATGTGAAGAAAGCGTCTTATAAAAGTAATAGGCCTATATTAAAAATTTGACATATTTGTTTCTTTGTTTATTTATTTATTTATTTACTTAAAACGAGGTTTCGACAAATGAATTAAGGCCTTGCTTTCACAGTGTTAAAATTTTAGTGTCTAACTTTTGAAGATGTTATAATTTTAAAGACTGAACAACGATAAAAGATTTAATCACACCAGCCTTCATTGAAGTTGTTCAAAACCAAGATTGGGTTAAGTGAGAGGGAAAATGTTGTCTTTGTAGTAATTCACGTTACTTGTCTTTGTAGGAATTCACATATCAATATCCTACAAACCAGAACTTTGTAGGAATTCACCTAACCCGAGATTTTCAAGTCCGAAATCAGATGCCCTTGGATTTAATGGCAAGTAAGCAAACCATTCACCCACTGAGAACGACTTATGATGCTGATGATAATAATAATGATGATGATGATAATACTAACATACCACCAATGATGATACTAGTCTTCTCTATTACGCAATTATAGGCTGTTAAAATAACTCGTTCTTAATTTCGTATAGGCCTAACATAATAAGAGAGAAGGAAAATAACCACTGCACTAGACGTTAAGGTTAAAGCAAACGCAACATAAAATCATGTACGGCAAATTGAAAATAATTACCCTGCCATTACAGAACAATGCTTGCGTTTTGGACAGCATAATTATGAGAATTAGTCTGCAAATCCTTGAACAGTCGCGTTCTTGTAATACATGACAATGCTGACGACAACGCTATGCTAAGTCACTTCTCAGTTCAAGAAGTTTTGCTAACCAGCTATCTGATGATTCCTCCTCCATAAGAACATACATTTTACCACATTCACGAATATATTAATACAGAAAGAATGTAGCCTACAATAGTTTCTTGAAACACGTATTTTAAAAAGTTTGGTTACTATTCAAAATTATATATATAGCATATGCATTCATGAACCACAGATTATTGTCTCTGTTGGACATTACATGAGAATATTATAGGATAAAAATTCCACTGACACCGCGATTTGAACCCAGAACCATTGGCTATCCGTGCCACTGCTCTGCCAACTGAGGTAAACCAAAATTCACTTCACAGCGCCTTCCATCTGGCTAAAGAAAATAAAATTTAAACTTAAACTTCACACTAAAGGCCTAAGCTGTATGAGTTGTATAATTCTTTGTTTCAGGTATTTTCCCCTGCTGAGTGGTAAGAAAGCCTTATGTCCTTAATTCCGCCAGGTTAGATGTATGAATGAATTTATACAAATCGATCTACTAATCGATCAAATAATACCGGTTAATCAATTAAAATTTTATCGATCGGAATTAAACACTTTAAACTCATTTGTAGCCCAATATTAACATTAAGCCTTTGGGAACGAAGTCGAAGTTTCCTACAAAAGAGTTCTATGACTTTCTGAGGTATTTACTTTGGATACAGTTCAAGTGTTGCATAAAAACTGCAGAGAGTGGAGGAGCATTTTATGACTCATCACTGGAGTTCTTGTTGGCCTCGCATCAAAATTATTACTGAGAATCGTTACATAAAAGTAGGAAGATGTGGAGGAGGAGGAGCCAGTTGTTCATACTGTACCTGCCCGCCCTGACGTATGCAAATCCCGCCTAGACAAGCTCGCATCGCTACTAGATAACCACATCTCCCGCCTAGATCATGGCTGTAAAACCCACTCACCAGCATCCGTGCAGCAAACCGTGACACATACTGAAAGTTAAGGCAGTTACTCTGTGACACTGCATCCTAATAGTTATAAAATCTGATGTGAAAGTCACATAACTTCCTCTGCCCAAAAAAAAGTTAGCAGTATTCACATATCCTTTTACAGAATCGCAAGACACAATTTTACGCTATTATTATCCTATAAATACCTAAATTTTTACAAACAGTGGGTGAACAGTGGGTGGCCTGTAACTACCCTCAGAGAATTTTTTCGAAAAAAAGTTTCAAATAAAAGTTTTAGCTCTCAGTAAAAGGAACACATGTGCAAATTTTAAAGAAAATCGTTAGAGCCGTTTTCGAGAAAATCGCGAAAAACGAAAATTTCTTCATGTAAAGTCCCCTTAAAAATAAGAGAAATTTGTCGCCAATCTTCGAATCACATCTTCAGAAGGTACCTGACCCAAATACGAAATTTTGTTCTCATACGATTCTCCGTTTCGGAGCTAGCATGTTCACAAACTTCCACACAGACAGACAGACACACACACACACAGACACACACACAGACATGTTTCCAAAAATAGTATTTTTGGATTCAGGGGGCCTTGAAACGTGTATATATGCCAAAAACTCAACTTCGAATTTTAGGGTCGAAAACAATACTTCCTCTACTATAGTACCTATGGTACGGGCAGAGGAAGTAATAAATATCAACAAGACGAGGAAATTCCAATTACCTGGGACCATAGGCGTAACGAGGGGGGGGGTTTTGGGGGTTGGGGGTTGGGGGGTTGGGGGTTTTGGGGGGTTTGACGGTATTAATCATTATTATTATTATCATTATGTATTTCATGTTCTTGCCCTGGCTGAGTGGTAGAGAAGGCCTTATGGCCTTAACTCCGCCAGGTTAAATAAATAAATAAAATAAATAAATAAATAAATTACTTAATGCGTGGGAAGCTTAAAACTCGTTATTTTGAGTCTTAATTTTTTAAATTTTCCGGGGAAGGACCCCCGGAAGCTTAAAACTCGTTATTTTGCATCTTAATTTTTAAAATTTTCCGGGGGAGGACCCCCGGACCCCCCTCTCCCAGGGGGGTATTATAACCCCCCCCCCATATGGTCGGCCTGGTTACGCCTATGCCTGGGACCATATTTTACAGTGAATAAAAAATACGTTAAATTTCATATAAAAGTCGGGTTAGTTTCGTTGTTATTTCGTACAAAACTTCACAATTTTTCTGTTATTTCACATTAAAACCAAATAAACTTACATCTTATTCGATGCAAAATATTGCATATTTCTGAAAAAAATCAAATTCCTTTTTATTTTAGGCCTTTCATTTTGAAGACTTTTCTTATCAGTGTAGATAAACTGGTGTTACACGATATTGAGAATGCACTGAGGATGTAAACTACTGGAAACCAAAATGCAACTATTTTTATTTTGATTAATATAGTAAATAAGGAATAAACCAAGTAGCTGAATGGACAGTGTGACTATCACTATGTCAGTGATATAAGTGCAAAGAACAAAAAATAGTCTACTTATTTTTCAATTAAAATTAAAATAATATGGTGCATAGATTGATTTTTGCTACACCATAGGCCTATTTGAATTTAGCATAATTAATTTACATGGACATATATCTCTATACATCAGGTTATTTTAATTTTAAATTAAAAATAAGTAGTATATTTTTAGTTCTTTACACTGACATACCTGCCAATTTAACAACTTGGTTTATTCAATATTTACTGCATTTATGTCACGCATTTTAATTATTTAGGCTGCTTTCGATAGTCCATTTTAAAAATCCTTTAAAAACTCAATATTTCCCATAAAGGACAGAATTTTGTTTAAAAAAACGCGCTAAAATGAAAATTTCGCGAATAAACAAAATCTCGTGTTTTTTTCTTCCGAGAATGTAAAACATTATGCAATAATGAAAATAACAATAATAATAATAACATATTACAATTGTCCAAAGACCTGTATGAAGAGAAACTAGAGGTATTTTCGGAAGCAGAAGAATTTAGAAAGGCTCAAAGAATGAAAAAATTAGCATAATTTAGGAAGTTGTGTTAGATGGCTATATCGAATATTTAAATAAATAGCCTATGTAAAAATAATAATCCTAACAAATAAATTAAAAGAATAATGAACTGTATAAAATAGCTGGACACAGCTAATAATAATAAACGTGTACAATAAATTCAACTTAAGGTAACACTGCTTTTCATTCCTCAGCGATTTAGTTTTAAAACGTCCATAAAGTTTCTCAAAAGAGGTATAGGTTAAAGATAGATCGTGATTAAAAGTTTCGATTATGTAGACAACACACTGGGTAAAGTAACACATTTTCTATAGTAGCATTTCTTTACGCCAGCATTATTAAATATTGGAAAGGAATGATGAAACCAATTTCTTCAGCATTTCTTCCAAATAGCTACAGGTCTTATTACTTATTATGGCAAATAATTCTTAGCACATTTCAAAATGATTTAATTTAAAGTTATTGCTAAGGTAGATTTATCTCGAAAGTGGTACACGTTATATCGATCCCGATTTATCTCTTAACATTATTTATCATAGAAATGTGCCTCATGATCTAAGGTTAAATCCATTAGAATTATTTTATGTTTACATTATTAACACAGGATTTCATTCTAAAATTGTATTAAGTTAATATAAACGGAGACTTCAGAGAAACAGTATCTTTAGCATTTATTTCAAATAGCCTATCTACAGATACATTAGGAAAATATCATAGCAGTTATAAATACAAGTGAATCACAGAAATATCGTTTCACATTTCATAGACATTAACCAATAATTAAATTTAAAACACTGATATGGTATCTGGAAAGTTGTAGAA
The DNA here is from genome assembly GCA_964059195.1 of Ectobius pallidus. Classification (NCBI taxonomy): domain Eukaryota; kingdom Metazoa; phylum Arthropoda; class Insecta; order Blattodea; family Ectobiidae; genus Ectobius; species Ectobius pallidus. The sequence goes on along the minus strand of CAXKWD010000003.1, from coordinate 25,671,125 downwards.
GTTAGAGCATGCAGACTTTTAACAATATTTCTGATTAAGAACAGGCACATGATCTCCAGTCACGAGACCAGACAAATTTCTAAGAACTTGCCTACGCAAACATCTCGATTCAGTAGGCAGTGACTCTTTAACCGCAAGTACATTAAATATAAAATCGATTGCTGTATTTATTCTGACTGGAAGGTAGGGAGGGCGAAAAACGTGGCTAGCCCACGTGCCTTGATTTAGCTACCACACAAAGTCTTGATATTTTCTTGATATTAAAAGTTGGCGGTGACAGTGGTGCAAAGGAAATGAGGGAGTTGTAATTGATACAAAGGTCGCCTGGGGGCACACCGATAGCTTTCAATTGAGAGCTTGAGATCAAACGAGAATAAACTTTTCCAGCAGCAGAGCAAGGACTAATTAAGTGATCTCTGCAACCCCGGAAGGTAAGGGGGTTCATTTGACACAGCGAGACGCTTCTTAATTACAACACAAGGGCACATCCGGCGCGAGATTAAGGACCCTCAAGGGCCACCTCTTTGCCTTCCATCAAAGTCTTTGTTTTGTCACAACAACTGTACGAGATATCTACTCGATCGCTTTTAAATAATAAGAAACAGGCTCAGGATTTGTTGATCTCTCTCTTAAAAATCCCAGAAAATATAGCAAGAGGGAGAGGGGTAGCGTGCGTGTGTGTGTGTGTGTGTGAGAGAGAGAGAGAGAGAGAGAGAGAGAGAGAGCGAGAGAAGGAAAAAAAGAGGATTCTAATTTATATTTTATTTAAGTGAGCTAGTTGGACATATTAAGTTTGATACATTGTTTCAGATATGAATATTGTAATTATTTCATCATACGTATTAATATAGGCTTATTATATATATTTAATCTCCGGTCATGGAAAATCACCATTAACGGCTGTGGGTGTCGGCATGCTGATCACATGCCCCCGATCCTGCCACCTGCCTGTGGTAGATGACGCAGCGGTCGGGTGGTAGGCCAAAGGCCCCAGGGATGTAGCGCCACGGAGTTTAGTTTATTATATTTAATCAACGTCTTGATTTCAAAAAACAAAATAGGTTTTATGATTATTTTAAAGTTATGTTCAGATTTTAATTTTGCAAATGGTTCAAAAGAAAAAAATATTAGGACACACAATTTATTGACAATAAAAAAAATGTGAATAAAACATTTCTATTTTGTTCATATACCTGCAAGTAAACTAGCAAAACAATGACATTAATTACCATACAGGCCTACATACGTCACGGACTGAAAAATAATTTATAAGATAGGCCAACTATATGTTCCACAAAACTTGTTTTCCGACAACAATACAGCTTACACGAACTGAATACGCACTTTCTCAATGCAGTCACTTAGATTGTGTCGGAACGTGAACCAAGAAAACCACGTTATCCAAGCTTCAAGAAGGTATCTCCATCGTATAGACCTATAGTTCTATTTAAGAACTATTACTTTCCTTTTCTGATTTTTTCCTGAATTATATTCCCTTTCGGACGTAATATGATGGAATGCGAAGACTACATGCAATATTCTATCTAATGTAGTACTTTACTATAATTCGATCGGTAAGACCTGAGCCAAACACGCGCAGATAGCTTATCGTCCGCCGGTAGCAATGGAGTAAGCACAGAAGAGAATGCATTTACTATACTATTCATTCCAAACTATGCGGTTCATAATAGCCCGTAACTATTGAAAACAAAAATAAAGCGAATAAAGTATTTCCTTTTTTAGTTATGAAATATTATTTAAGTAATGGTATGTAACTCACAGAATATCGCTGTTGGGTCTTCACTATTGAATGCTGTGAGACTAAGATGTTTTTATACGGTCTGTACAGTATGAACTATCAAAGAATATCACGTGCTATGAAGGTCAGGTAGGTCTAGATTACGTCATCGTAGACTACTGCGCAGGCGTTTGTTTGGCTCAGGTCTTACCGATCGAGTTATAGATACGTACATATGTACTAAAGAAACCACAGAGTATTGTTTCTGTTCAACATTACATGAAAATATTTTGGAGAAAAATTCCTCTGATACTGGGATTAGAGCCCATGCATGACCTTTGGCTTTCCGTGCCAATGCTCTACCAACTGAGTTAGCCAGAGTTCGATTCAAAGCGCCTAAAATAGTATCAATATTATCTAGTAATCTAGTATAAATTTTAACACAGCACAGAAGAGAATCGAATGATGTTACTAGTATCACGTATCCAAACACCCGCTGTCTGGATGCTTCCCGAGACAGGAGGACGAAGTTAAACCTGTAAGGTTCTTCCGGAGGGAGGGGGGAAAAACTTCCATGGATTCATTCCCCTTGTGAGCATCCCTTCCTGGTGCCTCATGGAAATTATTTGCTCCCTACTTTGACACCTATACGCAATGTTTTCACTAGGGGAGCCTTGAGGAAAAGTTGAAAAAAAAGTCAGGTGCAACTTAAAAAAGAATTCTGTGCAATTCTACTGAATGCCTTGTGGAAGATTTCTGTGCACTGCCAACTATGCGTAAAATTTTGTAAAGTTAATTTTATCACGTTTTAACTGCACATAGATATTATCTTTTTAAGGATTTTTAGGTATAACTTATCAATACGTTCACTGTAACCGATATTCAGTGTTAGGTGTTAAATATGGGTGAAGAGTCATAATAAGTAAATATTCAAATCTGTGTTTCAATTATTTCCATTTTCCTACTGAGCTAAACAATTTGTTTTTAAATTACATTATCTACATATGCTCAGTATTTAACATATTAGAAATCTAACCTACTTAAAAAGAATAATAATAATAATAATAATAATAATAATAATAATAATAATAATAATAAATTGTCTTATTATAAGGAAGAAGACTACATCTGCATTTTAGTATAGACTAAGACTTGTTTTATGGACTTTAAATACATTTTTAACAGTTTCAAGAATTCTTAGTAATACTCATGACTAATTTAATGCATGTACAGGTAGGGGGAAAAAAGCGGACCGACTAAAATATCTAAGTTGCCGATATGAGCCACTGCGCATACCTAGCGGCATTCACAGGATAGCAAGGAATGTATTGAAATTTGTTCTACAGCCGATAAATTGCTTGAATTGAGAAATAATTTAACGTAATTTGCATTGCTTATGAAAACAAACGTTTCCGTTACATCTCTTACAGTTATTTACGTATCACAAGGCTCTGAAATCAGCTACAAGAGTCCGTCCGCTTTTCTTCCCCTACCTGTACACAAGTTTTTATATTTCTAGACTAGTAACTTATGCTACTTGTAATGTTGACTAAAATAAGATAATTTTTTTTTTTAAGTAGGTTAGATTTCTACAAGTTTTTCTGTAGTATAGCCTAATTCTACATTATGCTGTATATTTTTTCCTAAGAACCCTACAAAATACGTTAGCCACTAAACCAGGGGTTCCCATCCAGGGGGGCGTGAGGCTCTTCTTAGGGGTTTGCAACTATTTGAAATTCGCATTTGGATTTAGTGTTGTTGCTTTGTCGGTCGACAAGAATTTTTAATCGGTTAACTTTAACCAAACAAATACACAAACACATACTGTAATAAACATGAATAACAGGACAGTGTGAATTTATATTTTATATTCTTGTAAATTGTAACTATATTTTCCCTGTCATATTAAATAGTCATATCTTGTCCTCAACACGTTTATAATAATTTGGAAATCCAAATACGAGATACGAGTGATCTGCGTTGTGCTCTGTCAGACATAAAATCTAATAAGTTATCTCAGAGCTGGTGAAAGCAAAACAGTGCCAATTATCTCACTAATATTCAGTTTTTAACACTACATTGGACATTTGTGTTTCTACATTTAACATTTTTTTATGAACTATACTGAGACTCAAATAAGATTCACAATAATTAGATATGCATTTTCGTGTTTTATATGTGTGCGTGTGACAGCAAAAGCATCACAGGATAAATAAGAATAATAAAAGAGGTGAGCAATATTAATTTTACTTTTACAAGTATTATAGGGACCTTTAAAGCATAAAAGTACTGACAATCACGTTTTTAGGCCTTCTTCTCCCCATCACTATCAAAGGGGGCGTGAGAATTTCATGATATTCGAAGGGGGACGTCAGCTGAAAAAGTTTGGGAATTACTGAACTAAACGGTGGCCGATATAGAACAATGGGAACTTTTACTGATAACTGAAAATGGGGTAATTCAAGTGGCGTATACAGTTTCAAAACACGGAACTGATGAGATGATGAAATCCTGTCCTGTGGACTGTAACTACCGTTTAATATATTCACCACTTAACCTCTTTAACTAGTACATCAAAATATAAATGAACAAAATAACGACACACAATGGAATCGCCAGGTTTCATATCACAAGGTGGCTATTAACTCACGCTACAATGTTCGGTATAGAAGAGGTCTGACTTAAGTAATAGCGTGCTTTATGCACACAAATCTACCGTACAATAAAATTACCAAAGTTTTTAGAGAAATGCAACACTTTTTAAATAAAATGTAATAACTAATAAATTTCAAGCGGAATCACGCTTTTGATTGGTTGCATCTTCTCTAGAGAAAAGAACTGAGCTAACGTTGCCCAATTATGAAGTAACAAATCAATAGAAATCGATATAAAACTATTGTTATTGTAGAAATAGCCACAGAATATTTATTTCTTAGAAACTAATTTAAATGCCTAAGTAATCATCAAGAAAGAGACATCTGAATAAAATACGCCTTACATTGAAGTTTGTTCCCATGAGAAATAAAGATTTCTATAGATGAAGTTTCCTGCCATTGGGAATTATTTCCCATCGATTGGAGTCTTGGTATTATTGTTATTATTACTGAATAGGAAATTCTTAATAAATTAAACGGATTGAGTTAAAAACCCAGGTGGGAACAAATAGAACTGCAGATATAAGAGGAAACATCTGTCAAATAAAAGAGCTAGAAATATGTCCCTGACTTTTTGTTATACAGAGTGATTCAGTATCTCTCCATCAAACTTTGTGGAATAATAGGTCTCACCAAGAGAATCGTTTCTTCATACAACCTATGTTGACAGATGCGTTTTTTAAAAGCCACATGAATGAGCAGACAAAATCCATAAGTTACATAAGCTCATTCATTGCGTAAGATCAACTGCAAATTAAAAGAAAACGTAATTCTTCGTTAATGGCGTCTAGGGCAGCACACATGACACTCTTCAAATGTCGGAAAAAGAAGTCCAGCGGCATTAAGTCGGGTGATCGTATAGGCCATGCTCCTAAACAAAGCACCTGCGAACATCGGTTGCATGACAAATTATCCTCTTTGTGATATCTATCATTCCAGGAAGTTTGTTGAAGAGGTCTTGAATCACTCTGTATAATAAATCACATATTTCTATTTACTGAAACTTAAACCAAATATGTTCAACGTTAAAACAATGAACTGATCCCCCACACAACTAAATACTTGCAACTGATACAGTGACAGTGGAGAAGTCGTTATCAGGGTTCTGCATGAATAGGCATATGTATATGTAAGGGAATAAAACTTGTTTGACATTCCTCTTTGCAAGACTTATTTAAAAAAATATATTAATTCATGCAGTTATGTCGAGGTAAACAGAAGTTTCTAGAAACATGAATATACAGACTATAAGGTATGCAAAATACCTACTTTCTGCTCATGGCGGAATTCATAGTAGTTGTCTTCTTACCTGGAAAAAGAAAAACACGGTTACAGTAAAAGAAAATAATGTCTTCACTAACTAGATCTAATAAGCGTAGCAGCCATTTCATAAAATATGGGAATTTTTCCCTCAAAGAGAGAAGTAATAAAACTAGTGTAACTGGGAAGTAAAATATAAGTTTAGGATCTAGAGTTCACTGAATATTGAGGAATTATGTGTATTTGAAATTATATTATGTGTAAAATTTGTTGATTATTTATTTATTGCATTGTATTTAATTTTTTTTTGCATTTATATCATGATTTTAACACTCATTAAAGCTAAGTTGGGGGTACGCCGTAGCGTAGTGGTTGAGGCGCTGCGCTACAAACCGGAAGGTCGCGGGTTCGATTCCCGATGAGGTCGTTGAGATTTTTCAATTGACCTAATCCTTCTGGTGGCACTATGGCCCTGGGGTCGACTCAGCCTCCAACAGAAATGAGTACCAGGAGCAATCCTGGGGGTAAAGGCGGCCGGTGCGTAAGGCTGACAACCTTACCACCTTCATGTGCCGAATGTCCAAAATCTGGGAGCCTCAACCTCCTGGAACCCTCTGGGCCTCCATGGTCTGTATAGGGATTACTTTACTTTTGCTTTTAAAGCTAAGTTGTCAAGAGTAAAAATGAAAAATAATAAAAAAAATTTAAAAAATTACCAATAATTACTAATAAAATGACTATTATTACTTATTATCAGTTTTTTAAGTACCGCTAACGAATTGTTAAAAACAATTTAATGGTTGACAGTGTGTTATATATGAATTTACAATATAAAACACACTTATTTTGTTACTAAAGAAGTAAGTAAATTTATACTACTTGGACACCCTTAGCGAAAAAGAAATTCTTCCTGAAACTGGCATGTCCATCAAATTGCACCTAGCAAATATGTGTAATTTAAAAATAAAGACAAAATAATAAATCTTTATTCCTACAGACAAACTGCTACGGCGTTTACAATAAACCTTAATTAAAATGAATTATGAACATTTGGCGGAGATTCTCAAATAAAAACTATTGCCTGTTGTCTCAAAGTACATGGAAAAGCTCCTCTCTACCTCCACTGAAACATGACCTAAAAATGATGAAATATGCAAAATAAAGAGAAAATATATAAAAACAAATTGCCCTTATTTAATCAATCATTTCATGATACACATTTCGAGCTATGTTTTAATCTTGATATAAAAAGATGGAAAATTATCAAATGCCTTGCCCTAGTCATTACCTCATGCATGATAAAGCAATGCGAAGTCAATGTATAGCTTTTAAAGTAAATAAAATAATGCCGAGGAAAAAGCTTTATGTTAATACCCAAAATTACCTCACAAAAAAGAATAAATGAAATTATGAATATCTCCAAAAATATTACACTTTCATGCTAAGACTTAAAAAAAAAAAAAAATCCTGCAAGGATTGGTCAACCTTTGAAGTATCCACTTGCGCGCAGGTTGTGATTCATGAATCTCATGAAAGAATAGGTTTATAATTTTTTAATCACACGGTAGAAATAAACACAGTTAAGTGGAGCAATACGATTCTAATCAAACAAAACAAAAGCTTCCCATTAGAAACTCTAACCGTTTTTCATTTCCATACAATCGCCTCGATAGAGACCTGTTGCTGTTATTAACAACACGGTATAGGCTATTGTAAATATGCTGATGTTGGTTCCCACTAACAGAAAAAAAATATATATATCTTACGTGAAGTTGCATGCGATTATTAAACCATTTCCGTGTTTGTCTCTCCCCTACTTCGTATTTGCAATGTTACCGTTTCAAATCTTAGAAGATCCCTCCCTCCATCACTGGAGAATCAACCAAGCAAAGAGTTACACAAAAGTAAGGAAACTTAAAAAATACTGCAGGTCTATATACTGGAATCTCTACTTTTTGCTATTGCTCTCTCTACATAACTCGTTACCTTTCCTACAAAAAAATAACGGATGTACGTAAATTATATTATTAGGCATTAATTAACTATATTACTGGTTTTTTTACGAGAAAGGACTTTGGCTTTTTATGACAGAAAGGAACATGTGTTCAGTTGCGCTTTCTAAAATAAAAGCTGACTTAACAGATGAAAACAACGACAATAATAATATAATAATGATACTATAATAATAATAATAATAATAATAATAATAGTAATAAATGGCAGAAATTCTTTCCAAAATAGGTTCTTTCGATCCTTTTTGGCGACCTGGACTTATTTGCACTATTTTAAGCATGGTGAACGATGAGACAAAAGGAAGCATAGGCTAAGGTACTTTTATTTAAAAAATGATAAAATACTTTTTGTTTTGCATACATATAAATACCATAGATCTGGAATCGAAAAAGTGAAATTGGTATTAAATAACAAAAAGCCAGTGCCTAACTGATAGCTCTATCCAGCCCTTGGTAAAGATAAAATTACCCAATTTCCACTATAAACTAACAGTACACAACCGTCGTTAATAAATAAACATTAATGCTATCTTCCCAAGCGAGAGAGGCGCCAACGTAAATTCTGCATTTTAACCCTCGAAAGCGCGAGATTCAATTTCACAAACAATATTCGGACTGCAGGAAGCCAGTCAATTCGCCGATGGAAATCATTTCCTATAATCTGACATGTAAACTCGTCCGCGTCCTACTTCCTGTATCATGGAAATGTAAACTCTTCTGCGTAAATACTTCATTCGGTATCATGGAGATGTAAACTCTTCTGCGTATCTACTTCATGCAGTATCATGGAGATGTAAACTCTTCTGCGTATCTACTTCATGCAGTATCATGGAGATGTAAACTCTTCTGCGTATCTACTTCATGCAGTATCATGGAGATGTAAACTCTTCTGTGTATCTACTTCATTCTGTATCATGGAAATGTAAAATCGTCTGCATATCCAATTGATGCGTACCTAATTAAAGCTGTACTTGATAGAGAAGTAGCGGCTCCGGTCATAGAAAACCACCACTAACGGACGTGGGTGTCTGCATGCTGACCACACGCCCTCAATCCCACTATCTGCCTATGGTAGATGACGCAGTGGTCGGGTGGTAGGCCAAATCCCTCCAGGGATGTAGCGCCACGGAGTTTAGTTTAGTTTAATTAAAGCTGTATCATGGAAATATAAACTTGTCTGCGTATCTAATTCATGCTGTATCGTGGAAATGTAAACTTGTGTGAATGCTAAAGAAAACACTTTTCTTCCCATTTTATCCTGGCTTTAGTCTATCAAGTGGCACTGCAAGGAAAACTTTTAACACAATTATTCGGACCCAGTTTATTTCTTATACCTTCTTTTGTAATTTTACATGTTATTTATATGTTCCATCCAATTTCTTATCCATATTTTTATTACAAATTTAAGACAAACCATTGTATCCCATAGGATTCATTATGAATTTAAGGGTTAAAAATTTACACTAACTTCCGGTTTGAAACTATAACATTGTTTCAACTTTAGGGTAATTATTCAAGAGACCGTGTTTTATACTGATTGATTTTACAGTTCTTGAACGATCGGGTATACTGTAACTTAGGCATGTAACAGTTAGCGGTGTGATGAAATTATGTCCATGAAATCGTGGGACTAATCATGCAAAGAAATGACAAATTTGTTGTATTGTACAGCCACTACATAAAACTGCATCGACTTTCCAGCAGAATAGACCTGTTGAATACCTCTCGTGGGCCATCCCTAGGTCGTGGACCACAGCCAGTGTGTTCTGCATGACTCCCTGAAAATAGCTTTCCCTTTGCTTTCGCATCCGGTAATTACGCGCAGACGCAAGGGTCGGGCAAGAGGAATAAATAAATGCAAACTCTGGTATCAGTATCTGTGACATCGCACACCCATTTCTCGCACTTCAAACCCTCGACACTTGTTCTCTGCCTTGCCGCTTGTTCATGATCAAGGCAAGGATTACAATGTAAAAACATTAGTGTATTTTAGTTTGATGAGTAAATAGATTATATATTCATGTAGCCACAAAATATTGCTTCTGTTGAACATCACATGATAATATTTTAGAATAAAAATTCTTCTGACACTGGGATTCGAACCCATGACCTTCGGCTTTTTGTGCCGATGCTCTACCAAATGAGCTAGCCAGAGTTGGATTCACAGTGCCAGACGGAACCTTTCTCCTATAATTGATTATCCTTGAAAATCTACCTCACTCAAAGCCATTTACGTCATTTAGGCTACAGTTACTGAAGCAACAGATGCATTTTTATTAAAGTTTTAGGAAATGCTATAGGCTACGCTAACTGTATATTCTAAAAGCGAAAACTTTAATTTGGAACGCTTTTTCCAATAAATTATCTAAAGGGTGGTTACAAGTAGGCTACTGATGCCATCCACTCTCTTGAAGTTTAAGCATTGCCTCGTAAGGAATATGGCTTTGAACGTCCCTTAGAAAACTGAATGCGCACTGCCACAATCCAGCTGCTTAATTCATGTTGGGAAAAACTCACGTGAAAATTTAGCAAAAGATAATTTAAATGTTGTCTCTAAGAAATGTTCAATTCATAGTACTTTTAAATCAGTTGAGTGGAATAGAAGGACCTAAGACCTGAACTCTACCTCATAGTGAGTTTCGTCTAATTCATTCAATACTCTTTTCCCCGGTTGCTATGGCAATAATTAATGTCACAATTGAATACTGTTTTGTTAATAGGAGGCGTTGGCTGTGCGTTCATGCGACTCATAACGAAGTTAGGTTTTTACGAGTAGGCTATATAGTAAATAAATTCAGCCATGTAAAGCTTAACATATAATTTTTTCTCATATACCCATGCTTTTTCATGTAATTTTATAAGTCCGAGTATTTTGTAGTCCGAGGTATTTTCGTTCCCGTCCATCTCGAATTACCGAGACTTTACTGTACAGTGTAACATACATAAATTACGAGATAATATTCTAGCAAGTGGCTTTACAAAACATAATAGTAATATTACTTCACCACGATTTATTAAAATTACTGCACATTAGATGCATATAAAGTTTATCTTTTTCATGGTAGCGTTCACCCTTCTGCTGAAGAGATATACAGGCGTAATTATTATTTTATTAGTCTAATATAAATAGAGGAGGAAAGCTGCACACAACACCTCGGTGGCTGGGATACAAAGAGATGTGAGGTGAGGTCGGTGGAGCATGGTTCCGGGCTACGACCTGACCTCTCCAGCCAACCAGCCTGGCGTGACCGTGCAACCCCACCCAGGGGCTCAGAATAACCACAATTCACATTATTTCATTAATACATATCTACTCTGCTCTCCTAATATTTCCGGATTGCCAGGAAATATGCAATAATCATGCACCAACTCGTGGCTGCTCTAATTCTTGTCTATAAGAAAACATTTATCTTCATGAGAATATTATAGGAGAAAAATTCCTCCGACACTGGGACTTGAACCCAGGACCTTTGGCTATTCGTGCCAATGCTCTACCAACTGAGCTAAGCCGGAGTTCAATTCACAGCGCCAGATGGAACCTCTCTCAGTCATAAGAGAGCTAAGCCGTAGTTCAATTCACAGCGCCAGATGGAACCTCTCTCTCCTATGACTGAGAGAGGTTCCATCTGGCGTTGTGAATTGAACTCCGGCTTAGCTCAGTTGGTAGAGCATTGGCGCAAATAGCCAAAGGTCCTGGGTTCAGGTCCCAGTGTCGGAGGAAATTTTCCCCTATAATATTCTCATGTAATGTCCAACAGAGACCATAATCTGTGGATCATGAAAGTTTGTATAGGCTATATCTATTTATCTTCATGCTGTGCCAATCGAATACCTTTGATTATTTTCAATTTTTTTTTTAATTCATTTATTTACTGTCGCCTTTTAACTGTCAGGGTCACCAGCGACCACAATAATTAATACATTTATATTGAACAAGTGCTACAAGAAGTGAAGTATGATGAAAAACATATATGAAACTTCAAATTTAGTAAGAAGAACAACATATTAGACAAAAAAAGGACTGGAAGTAATTTAGCAACTACGAATTGAAGTGACAAACTTTATACACCAGAAGATGTGATATATACATAAACTAGTTTGAACGGGAATATTACACTGCAAAGTAAAAACAGTAAAATGTTCCCTATACAGGCCATGGAGACCCAGAGGGTTCCAGGAGCTTGAGGCTCCCAAATTTTAGACATTCGGCAGTCGAAGGTGATAAGGTTGTCAGCCTTACGCACCGGCCGCCTTTACCCCAAGATTGCACCTGGTACTCATTTCTGTTAGAGGCTGAGTCGACCCCAGGGCCATAGTTCCACCAGAAGGATTAGGCCAACTGAAAAACTCCAACGACCTCATCGGGAATCGAACCCGCGACCTTTGTAGCCCAGTACCTCAACCACTACACCACGGCGTAATATTACACTGTACATAATGAAAAATGTCCTTTAGATGGAAATATGTGTTTCTTGTATATTTTTTCGCTGAAAATAACGAATATGTTTACCACGCACCATTTTCCTAAAAATCCACACTTTTGCTTTTTACGTAAATATGAGAAGTGTGTCTCCTACAAAAACGGTACGTGATGGACCATATTGGTTTTTATATATGAATCAAGAAACTTTTGTTTATACAGAATCACATGGTTTCATATAAAGAACAGAAAAAACATCAAATGTGTTGTACAGTGTTATAGGAGAAAAATTCCTCTGACACTGGGATTCAAACCCAGGACCTTCGGCTTCCGTGCCGCTGCTCTACCCACTGAGCTAGCCAGAGTTCACTTCACAGCGTCAGATGGAACCTCCCTCCTATGACCAATCGCCCTTAATGGTCTTCCTCATTGATAGACAAGTTATGTCATATGCAGCACACTAATTAGTGATTTTTGTGACAGAGCTTCTACTCTTATTGTACAGTAACATTCAAGATGGACATATGCAGTCATGAACTAAGGTAAAGAAAGAAATAGAAATAAATAAATAAAGAACAGTGTACTTTCATTAACCGCCGTGGGTGGTGGCATGCTGACCAATTGCCCCCAATCCTGCCATCCTGGTAGATAATGCAGAGGTAGGATGTTAGGCCTAGTCCCTTCAGGGATGTAGCGCCACTGAGTTGAGTTTAAGTAGTTCTTTTTGGTTTAGGAATTAGCTTACGCAAAATTAAGCTGTGCAATTTTCTCTAATTAATGATTCTGTTTGAAATAGCCTATAATATTTCTTATTATTAACTAACGATTTGTTCATTGAAGCATAAGTTTAATATAACTTAACATATCTTCGTGTTCTGTAATGGCAGGTCTCGGAAATGAAGCGCAAATTGGAATAAGCTTTCGTAACATTGCGAAAATATCACCCCAAGTCTGCGCATGTGCCTGCCAAGCGAATGGGAACCTGTGGAGTGGATTTGTCCTCCCACTGCAACCCACAAGATCTCTTATGCTGACTGCGGCAACCAACCTTTCGAGTGTCACGACTACCCTAAAATTAATTCTATTATTTTGAGGAACCCTCATAAGTTTTTGCACTTAACGTTAAGGCTATATACTGTACACAGGGCGCTAAATTTGCGGTCACCACGTTGCCATTGGCGACCAGAATCCTGAGGCTGGCGAGAAAGATTCAGTTTAGAAAAAGTGCTATCCGCAACAAAACTTAAATAACTAGGAGATATAGCCTATATTTTCCTTTTCCTCTTTTAGGTAGATTTCGAAGAAAAATCTACCTATTGCAATCGATACCATGTCATGACTTCCGAAAAAATTATTTCATATCTTTACGTTTCATGCTTCCCTAAGTACGAAACCACCGCCCGTTCCCCCCCAAAAAGAAGAAAAAAATCGTGATATTTATAAATATATCTTTACACGCTAGCGGCCGTAATTTTGAAGATATTTGAACCAAATTTTATTATGTTATTTCTAGGCCCAATAGTTCGTTAATGAGCAAAATTCGCCCAAGGGGGGTGGTCGGGGGTTGAAATTTTGAAAAATTAATATCTCGGCCCCTATGAAGTAGCCTGTAGAGGGAAACTTTGTTTGATTAAATTAGAGTTCACAGTGACACCAACGATTCGGGGGTTTGGGGGGGTACGAGTGGGGGTGGTTGGTGGGGGGATGGAAATTTGAAATTTTTGAAACCACGTCTTATGGGGTATCGTTGAAAAGCTCTTGATGAGTACTCTACAAATCAATAGCTGGTTTCTCGATAGCTCTTATATAAGGCGAGATTTAGCACTTCGAAATCTACCTCAGCCTGTAGGCCTGCCTAAAGGGAATTTTTTAAATAGTACTTGTAGTTACTTTTTAAATTTGTATTTGTTCTGTCTTATTTTATTTGTATAAATATGTATTTGTACTTGTATAAACCATGGCACCTGCTAGTATTACATATTTCACAAGATATCTCCTGGCTGTAGGCTGATTATTCATATATCATATTGTTGAACACGTTTTATTTATAATGGCCCTCCCTACACAAAACATGAATGGAAGCAGCAGGTAGCAATTAAGAGTGAAAACGTATTGGAATCGGCAGCACTAATCTTGAAGACCTTATTGCCCCCTAAAAGTGTCGCCGCTCAGATGTAAAGCGATATTCTTGACATCAGTACCAGTGTTTCCGCCTGTGAAACAGAATATCTCAATGATAGGATCTACAAGTACGCAGCTAATCCTATCAGAGACACTCGTTTCCACAACTGTTAGGGTAGGTCCAGGGATAAATTGCTCTTTCTGGGGTATAAATTGCCAGACGGGGGCGCCGAAGTGTCGCTTGCGGTAGGTCAGGAGTATTACTGTTTCTTCAGGGGTGATTTTCTCCGCTCATAAAGATGTGTATCACTAGTTCTGAGTGCTAAAGGAAACTATTAAGTGGGGATAGCAGGGATTTAATACTGATGATAGTTTAGTCCCTTTTTCTCACGAACGTAAATGGCTTGTGGGTCTGATGACAACACTACTGCATTATGGATCCGGTGTGTATCTTTTCTTTGCTGATATGATCTTAATTTTGCAACAAAGAACTAGTTCAACATGGGGGCTTGGTAGCAGTTGTGAAAAGAAACAATGATTTGTATCCTATTTATTTATTTATTTCAATTCTTAGGATAGTCAAGAGGTGTGATATGCGAGAACATTGCAAATTATTAGTTATTGAATTGGTAATTTTGACTGTTGGAAATCACCTGTAAAATTGTTAAAAAGTGATTATCTGATTGAATTCATGTGGTGTGAGAATTTAATGTCTTTAGACGTATTAAATTGCAACATTTATTTGTTTAAATGTGTTATTTTATCAGGTCATATTTAGGATTTTTGGTTAATATTTCATCATTTTTAAGGGCATATTTTCAATCTGATTTTCACTTTTTTAGGTCATAAACATCCGAACCCTAGTCATGACACATGCTCTGAGCGTGAGGAAATTTTCTGGGTAATTTTTGTTTTATTTGAAATGTTAAACAGTAAAGGTAAAATGTTCCCTATACATGCCATGGAGACCCTGAGGGTTCCAGGAGGTTGAGGCTTCCAAATTTTGGACTTTCGGCACATGAAGGTGGTATGGTTGTCAGCCTTACGCATCGGCCGCCTTTACCCCCATGATTGCTCCTGGTACTCATTTCTGTTAGAGGCTGAGCCGATCCCAGGGCCATAGTGCCACCAGAAGGATTAGCCCAATTGAAAAATCTCAACGACCTCATCAGGAATCGAACCCGCGACCTTCCGGTTCGTAGAGCAGCGCCTCAACCACTACGCTACGGCGTACTGCAGAACTGCAATAAAATCTTATCTTATCAAATCTTACCCCATATGTTAAACAGTTATAGTGAGAATTCTAGTTTACTAGGTTTCTATTGTTTAATTTATAGCCTACCGGCAGTTTTTATGTTATCTATTTACATAGTAGGTCTATGATAGAATGACGGAATACACTCAGGACTCAATATTACTGAAGACTAATTTAGTTACATTTATTTTCTTACAGAGGTCAGAGGGACAGGTTGTAAGTTTATCGCCTCGACGACCAGCCGGACACTAAGGTATTACTTAGATACGTAAGGACCATGGAGTTTGGATCAGAGGTTCTAATTTAGCCTTTGAGTTCTTTAACGTGCCGTAAATCTAAGACGTAGGATCCATGGCAATAGACCTAGGACTACTTCTCCCCAGAGGATTTTATGCCGAAGACTTTTACTTCCTGGAAAATCCATCGACCGCGTCGAGATTTGAACCCACACTACCTCAAGACCACCGCGGCTAACAATATACTTGTATGTAATCAAGTTCTATATTGACGGATTCGCACAAGAGAAATTTCAATTTTAATGAAATATCTTACTACAGTAGTTATGTATTCTGTATGACCCCTGCGGTGGCTTACTGAATGCAACCCGCAATACAGGGGCAGCCACCGTGTATTGCAGGGGCAGACCCCTGCAATACAAGGTGGCGGCGTAGGGGAAGGTGGCTTAGTGGAGGGGAAGGTGGGGTCCTCAACTACCGGCCCCCCAGGTCAGCCAGTGGTTAGTCTCCCCACCCACTGCCCTTTGGTCACCTGGGTGCTAGCATGCTTATTGGTAATTATTTGTGATATTTACGAGCTTGCGCCCTTATCGCACATAGTTCTTTTATCAATCTGGGTGCTAGCGCCTTTTGCTCCGCCTGTGTGTGTAGAACAAAGGCCTAAGTGATTAATTATTGGTAATATTGGGAATATTGGTAATTATGAGCTTGCGCCCTTATCGCACATAGTTCTTTTATCCATCTGGGTGCGAGCGCCCTTTGCTCCGCCTGTGTGTGTAGAACAAAGGCCTAAGTGTTTAATTATTGGTAATATTGGGAGTATTGGTAAATATTTTGTGGGCTTGGTAAATATTTGTGAGTTTGTAATATTGCGGCTTGCGTGTTCCAGACGTGATGCAGCTGCGCGTACTAGAATAGCCCGGCTCACGGCGCGTGGGGGGTCTTGCTGTCTCGCATCTCTGCATCTCAAAATAACACAGCCTAGCGCGTGGGGCCCCAGCGTGTGTCAATGTTGCAGCACATGTCTAATTATTTGTGATATAATATTATATTAGTAGTATAGGAACCTTTATACAGCGGCGACGCCGGACGACGCCTCTTCCAGACGCCTAGTTAGGCCCTTTGATCCGGAACGTCATGGTAGTCGATTCGAATAATGTAATTACGCCTTTATACACTAAGCTATTCCCGATTCATCCTGACGCATAGTTAGGCCGCTTGATCCGATCTAGTTAGGCCCTTTGATCCGGAACGTCATGGGAGTCGATTCGAGCAATGTAGTTGTGACCTTATACACTATGTTATCCATTTTCATCCCGACACCTGTTATTAGGCCCTTTGGACCAAGGAGACGTTAGGGACGTCATGGTAGTCATTTCGAACAATGTAGTTACGCCATTTAGCACTATGTTATCCATATTCATCCCAAAGACTGTAATTAGGCCCTTTGGACCAAGGAGGCGTTATGGACGTTAGGGTAGTCGATTCGAACAATGTAGTTACGCCTTTTCGCACTATGTTATCCATATTCATCCCAAAGACTGTAATTAGGCCCTTTGGACCAAGGAGGCGTTTTCGGACGTCACGGTAGTCGTTTCGAACAATGTAGTTACGCCCTTTCGCACTATGTTATCCATATTCATCCCGACACCTGTTATTAGGCCCTTTGGATAGTTCAGAGTATGGGATACTATTGCTTCTTCTAAATGATACTTAGTTTTTATTTTTTATATTATTATTATTATTGTAAAGTTATTATTAATTACATCATTATTAGTGAATAACAGAGTTTAATGACAGCTGCATACGTAATTTAAGATTTTTTAATACTATATTTAGCACTGTTTTCAAACTAAAATTAAGAAAAGTAGAATAGGCATACATATGGACCTACGCAAAGCGTAGTGTAACAGGTGGACCTATGCAAAGCGTTTATAATGTGAAAGTGTACGTGTGGCCTCATCAATTCGTATATAAGGAATGATACGTGCGAAGCTCAACAACAGTATGTCTTCTCAAGAACTAGTACGCCAACTATGGGAGGAGATCCCGGACTCCGCGTTTGCAGAGATTATAATCCCAGACATGGAACCTGCGGTCATGGAAAGCTCATATACCATCAACGTGTACGATATTGGCGGTACTAAACTACGTACACAACAACATACAGTAACATTTATCACAGTCTATAGTGTTAATCAACAACACGAAGCAAAGGTTCTACTGTATCCATGTGGAAGACCAGAGGTGCGATGTCTTGAAGATGTAAGACATGACACTCAATCCCATTATGAAACATGTAGCGGCGAAGAACATATAACAGCATGTATAGATCCAGAGTTCCCATCGCCTGTAGAAATCTGGGGGAGGAACTGCTCACGCGACTGCAAAGTCTTTATCAAGCAATGTCAGAAGGTACGTACATATTTTTTATTGAAGTCACAGATTTTTATTATAGTGGTCTATCGTAATTTTGTTTGTATTATTATTTATTTATTTTATTTTATTCTTTTCCTTAAAGTGTTTTTTTTTTCTTTTTTTTCAGAATTTTTATTTTATGATAAATCAGAGCTTTATTCACTGATGTATGCAAATTCTTCGAAGTCGATACCAAGCATCCTTTCACATCAACATTTATCATATGATTTTGGTTTTACTATGTTTCAGTCTTTGAGGTTCTCCTCAGTTTTCAGAGTTTTATTCACCGATATATGTAAATTTTTCGAAGTCGGTACTAAACACCCTAACACATCTACAATTATCATACGATTCTTGTTTTCCTTTGTTTCAGATCACTGAGAAGATGTTACGGAAATTTAAACAACAGGTGTTATGTTTAGACGCTGACGATGAATATTAATCGCAAGATTTTTTTAAAAAATATTATGTATACAAAGTAAGAAATAAATGTGTGATATAAAGGAAACCGGCGTAAAAATCATTTCAAACCGAGCTCTTACATTTTATGAATGAAAAAGTTCGGGTCATATCCTTAACCAAAACCCATAATCCCATAATTCCAACACGTGTCATAAGCCACAAGCATGTTCTATCTATTTTTTACAGGAAGCCGTTAGCCTTTTGGAAGGATTGTGTAAATAACAAACAGACAATGTTATGAATGAATTTATTTCAACTCATGATTACAAAACTCTTTAAAATTATGTCGTGCTTGCATCCAGAGTCTAAGCACCATTACATTCTGCAGGGCACAGTTCATTCCCCGACGTGGGTGAAATAGGCACTTCACATTACAGTCTCTTAATTTGTCCAGCTTCGGTACACCAAGATCGTCCATGTTTATAACAGACCTCTGCAGTAGTTTTTCAAAAAATCTAGCCTTTTCTAGTCCCTTAGAATAAAGTCTGTCTTCACACTGTAATACACTTTCAAGAACAGGTTTCATCTCATCGTAAGGTAAGTATCCACTCTGCCATGGTATCCCATGGATATACGATTCCGTGTACCACTGGGATTTCACATCGGGGTATACGTGTTTAGGCGGCCGCAGCACGAAATGTCCCATTCTTCCATCATGCGATAATACAGCAACCTCTTTCGCCACGAATTCCTTGCAAGTTGACTGATAGCCCTGAACATCTAATATGGTGAATTTCTCACACGACATTGGTGATGATGTTGGTCAGAGCAGTATACACTACACAACGATCGTGCAGGATTAAACAGTAGGCCTTTGTGTTTGCAGGAATGTTGCTTGCTGCTGAAATTTCAACTCTGGTAGTACAGGCTCCCGATTTAAGATCTTCGTTCTTCTTGCTGCAATCGATCACAAAGACTGGCGTGTGTTTTATGAAATCGCTCCTTTTAAGCAGTGGAACATATTTGCAGATGTTATATTTCACCATGCAGGAGGTCAGTATCGACGCGAATGTATTTTTAAAAGTTTACAGGAATAACAGTTTTTTATCATTGGGTTTGGTCCATTGAAATAACAATCGACGTAATGATTCTCACACCTCAAACACTGCTTTATAATTTCAAGCTCTTTTACATTTTCTGGAAGTCTATCATAAACCCTATAAATAGCCCCAGCCGCGCATTCGGATAGAAACTCAGGATGCAACAATGCCAATTCTTCATCTGTGTGACTGATCAAGTGCATATTATGAAAGAACTTTATGATCGACCTCCACATCATATGCTCCATGACTAATGGAGTGATGAAACCCACCCTTATCTTTATAGGTATAGTTGATATTATCCAGACGAACTCTATCGGTGAAACAAGACACTACACATCTTGTGGGATTGGGTTCGAGATTTAGCTGAGCATTGCAGTTTATACGGTGGATGGCACAACCTTTGCATTATTTTTAAGAAATAATATCTGAACCACGAGACTGGAGAGTGAGCGAGATGGAAAGAGGATCACTCCGACAGCACATCTGTTTCCTTAGCACAAAAAAAACTTTTCTTATTGTACAAATTTAATTTATCTCTTACCACACATGTAAGCATACTACTTAGTAATGGTGACGTTTTTCTTCTTCAACATATATCATAGCCATTTCTAGGATATTACAGATTCACAGATCCACTTATACTTTGAGGCCATATCGTGATACTTTATTGTTGATGTGTTAGTAAATATACATTTCATCCTCAGCGATTTAATTACCCTTATTATATCCGGTGACGAGTACAGGTTATGAAGCTCGTAAGCAATTTCGCGTTTGCTCATTGTATCACGCCGCTTTCTCTTAACTCTGTTATAATCTCCAATATTTCGTTGTTATGCGAGTGATTCCCCGCCTCAGATGATGCCACCAACAAACGAAGTCTATGAACCAATTCATTCGGGTCATCCCAATACTTATAGTCTATTTTGTGATTCGCATGTAAGTCTTTCCACTTGCCTGTACGGTGCGACGAAGCCTCATCGGATGCGTATGAATATCGTTCCTCCTCCTCTTCCGGAAATGAGTCTGACCATTGTTCATCCTCTTCCTCTTCCTCCTCCTCCTCCTCCTCCTCTTCATCTTCTTCTTCTTTACCCTCCTCTTCTGGAAATAATTTTTTAATGATGTAATGATATTTTTGAGTATTGACTCTACGTACGTTTTCGCTCTCGTCGTAATTTTCTTTGTGAGCGCTAGTCTTCTCCAAAATCTCCTTATACGTGGTTAAGTCATAACGGTTGTATAAATCTTTATTTGGTTTACTTTTCGTTAGTAGTTCAAGTAGTCCAGGACGGCCGATATACCTCTTGTTACCAATATAAATGTTGTCGTTTTTAATGGTGACGGGAGATTTACCAATGGTGAATACCTGCCTATCGGGATCCCATTTTATTCCATAAACTTCATTAATATTTCTCGGTTTAAGCTCAACGAGTTTCTGGATGTAAGGTGCAGACACTCGCCCGTATAATTTTTCTAGCATATAGTTATAATGCTTCGGAGGAATTTGATCAGAGGGTTGATATGATCCATATTCCATTTCTGGACCCCGTGATAGATGCTGATTTTTGTCTTTATTCAAGTTCACGATTTCTTCCAAGGGGCAGGTTATCGGATTTACAATATCGCTAATCTCATGTTTCGACTGAAGCTCAGGTTTTCTTAATGTTAAATATTTTTTTCGTATAGAATTGCCATATATCACATTGTCTGACGATATATATTTATCTTGTACTCGTGGGAAAAGTTTCTGTGATTCATCCTTATGAACCATTATCAGATGCCTCTTCAGACCGGAAGTATTATGATTTTTCATTTTTATTTTGACTTTTGATCTTTCGCATAGTTTGCATAGACCGTAAGGTTGCTCACTACCATGAACTAGATCGAAAAATTCATTATATTTACTGTTTGTCTTCTCCCACAACAGTTGCGATTGGGAGGATACTGCACTCTCACTACTTTGACCTATGTTCTCGCCACTCATTTTGTAACCTTACCTCCACAGCTCCAATGTTGATCAGCAACTAACTGTATTTACAACACATCAGGTCTTTATTAAGTCAAAAAATCTCGTAGCGTCCAAAAAGGTCAAACCTCAGGGTTTAGACAAGACATCGCATCATTTTGGAGTCTTACAGGTTATATATCACATGAATGGTCTTTATCTCGATCTGAATATCGTTATCTCGATCTCAATCTCAATCTCGTTATCTCGGTGTAGGTGTTGACGTTGGTTTCTGCCTAGAAAAAAAGTCAGTCCAGATCCTACAAGAACAAGAACAAGAACAAGAAATAGGACAAGAACAAGAAATAGGACAAGAACAAGAACAAGAACAAGAAATAGGACAAGAACAAGAACAAGAACAAGAAATAGGATAAGAACAAGAACAAGAACAAGAAATAGGACAAGAACAAGAACAAGAACAAGACAAGAACAAGAACAAGAACAAGAACAAGAACAAGAATTCTACTGAAACTCTCAACTATTACTCATGACTCAACTTATAGAGTAGATCATATTATATCACAACTTCACATGCAGAATTAAAGTTCATTACACAATTTGATTTACATATTTTGCGCTTTTTATTCGGTGGTTAGTCCTTGTTCTCGATCTCGTCTCGGTCTCGGTCTCGGTCTCGTTCTCGTCTCGTCTCGGTCTACTTCTCGGTCTACTTCTCTTTATAACTCTCGTTCTTGGTCCACTTCTCGGTATCAATCTTAAAAAAACTGGTCTTATGTATTTACCACAAGAACCAGAACAAGAACAAGAACATAGCCATTATAGACATGTTTGCTTAAGGATTTGGAATGATGTGATACATATTATAACGAGAAACTATATAAAACAGACGGCTCAGGTTTGCAGACTCTAAAATTTCATAAGTCATCACTATGAATATTCTGTCTGACTAGGACATGTACATATGGAACATGGAAAACCTGTACATTGGCATATATCTTTTCTTTTTATTGCATCCATCACCCATTATTCATATCCCAACTTATAGCGGAAGACATATTATATCACAGCTTTGGTTAGGTTAGGATAGGTTAGTAGGATATTTTAAAATTATTTCTACATTGATGAAAAGTTTAAGTTCCTTGGCACATTTCACCATTGACTGCTAAGGTGGGATACTGATGCAACCCCGCAATACAGGGGACCGATATTGACCAGCCCCAGACTGATATTGACCAACCCCAGACTGATATTGACCAGCCCCAGACTGATATTGACCAGTCCCAGACTGATATTGACCAGCCCCAGACTGATATTGACCAGCCCCAGACCGATATTGACCAACCCCAGACAGATTTTTCACTAACATTCATTGTCATCCTCATTTTCCATATGAACTATGGAAAATCACTTAGAGGATGACGATAATGAACGTTAGTGAAAAATCTGTCTGGGGTTGGTCAATATCGGTCTGGGGCTGGTCAATATCAGTCTGGGGCTGGTCAATATCAGTCTGGGACTGGTCAATATCAGTCTGGGGCTGGTCAATATCAGTCTGGGGTTGGTCAATATCAGTCTGGGGCTGGTCAATATCGGTCCCCTGTATTGCGGGGTTGCATCAGTATCCCACCTTAGCAGTCAATGGTGAAATGTGCCAAGGAACTTAAACTTTTCATCAATGTAGAAATAATTTTAAAATATCCTACTAACCTATCCTAACCTAACCAAAGCTGTGATATAATATGTCTTCCGCTATAAGTTGGGATATGAATAATGGGTGATGGATGCAATAAAAAGAAAAGATATATGCCAATGTACAGGTTTTCCATGTTCCATATGTACATGTCCTAGTCAGACAGAATATTCATAGTGATGACTTATGAAATTTTAGAGTCTGCAAACCTGAGCCGTCTGTTTTATATAGTTTCTCGTTATAATATGTATCACATCATTCCAAATCCTTAAGCAAACATGTCTATAATGGCTATGTTCTTGTTCTTGTTCTGGTTCTTGTGGTAAATACATAAGACCAGTTTTTTTAAGATTGATACCGAGAAGTGGACCAAGAACGAGAGTTATAAAGAGAAGTAGACCGAGAAGTAGACCGAGACGAGACGAGAACGAGACCGAGACCGAGACCGAGACGAGATCGAGAACAAGGACTAACCACCGAATAAAAAGCGCAAAATATGTAAATCAAATTGTGTAATGAACTTTAATTCTGCATGTGAAGTTGTGATATAATATGATCTACTCTATAAGTTGAGTCATGAGTAATAGTTGAGAGTTTCAGTAGAATTCTTGTTCTTGTTCTTGTTCTTGTTCTTGTTCTTGTCTTGTTCTTGTTCTTGTTCTTGTCCTATTTCTTGTTCTTGTTCTTGTTCTTATCCTATTTCTTGTTCTTGTTCTTGTTCTTGTCCTATTTCTTGTTCTTGTTCTTGTTCTTGTCCTATTTCTTGTTCTTGTCCTATTTCTTGTTCTTGTTCTTGTTCTTGTAGGATCTGGACTGACTTTTTTTCTAGGCAGAAACCAACGTCAACACCTACACCGAGATAACGAGATTGAGATTGAGATCGAGATAACGATATTCAGATCGAGATAAAGACCATTCATGTGATATATAACCTGTAAGACTCCAAAATGATGCGATGTCTTGTCTAAACCCTGAGGTTTGACCTTTTTGGACGCTACGAGATTTTTTGACTTAATAAAGACCTGATGTGTTGTAAATACAGTTAGTTGCTGATCAACATTGGAGCTGTGGAGGTAAGGTTACAAAATGAGTGGCGAGAACATAGGTCAAAGTAGTGAGAGTGCAGTATCCTCCCAATCGCAACTGTTGTGGGAGAAGACAAACAGTAAATATAATGAATTTTTCGATCTAGTTCATGGTAGTGAGCAACCTTACGGTCTATGCAAACTATGCGAAAGATCAAAAGTCAAAATAAAAATGAAAAATCATAATACTTCCGGTCTGAAGAGGCATCTGATAATGGTTCATAAGGATGAATCACAGAAACTTTTCCCACGAGTACAAGATAAATATATATCGTCAGACAATGTGATATATGGCAATTCTATACGAAAAAAATATTTAACATTAAGAAAACCTGAGCTTCAGTCGAAACATGAGATTAGCGATATTGTAAATCCGATAACCTGCCCCTTGGAAGAAATCGTGAACTTGAATAAAGACAAAAATCAGCATCTATCACGGGGTCCAGAAATGGAATATGGATCATATCAACCCTCTGATCAAATTCCTCCGAAGCATTATAACTATATGCTAGAAAAATTATACGGGCGAGTGTCTGCACCTTACATCCAGAAACTCGTTGAGCTTAAACCGAGAAATATTAATGAAGTTTATGGAATAAAATGGGATCCCGATAGGCAGGTATTCACCATTGGTAAATCTCCCGTCACCATTAAAAACGACAACATTTATATTGGTAACAAGAGGTATATCGGCCGTCCTGGACTACTTGAACTACTAACGAAAAGTAAACCAAATAAAGATTTATACAACCGTTATGACTTAACCACGTATAAGGAGATTTTGGAGAAGACTAGCGCTCACAAAGAAAATTACGACGAGAGCGAAAACGTACGTAGAGTCAATACTCAAAAATATCATTACATCATTAAAAAATTATTTCCAGAAGAGGAGGGTAAAGAAGAAGAAGATGAAGAGGAGGAGGAGGAGGAGGAGGAAGAGGAAGAGGATGAACAATGGTCAGACTCATTTCCGGAAGAGGAGGAGGAACGATATTCATACGCATCCGATGAGGCTTCGTCGCACCGTACAGGCAAGTGGAAAGACTTACATGCGAATCACAAAATAGACTATAAGTATTGGGATGACCCGAATGAATTGGTTCATAGACTTCGTTTGTTGGTGGCATCATCTGAGGCGGGGAATCACTCGCATAACAACGAAATATTGGAGATTATAACAGAGTTAAGAGAAAGCGGCGTGATACAATGAGCAAACGCGAAATTGCTTACGAGCTTCATAACCTGTACTCGTCACCGGATATAATAAGGGTAATTAAATCGCTGAGGATGAAATGTATATTTACTAACACATCAACAATAAAGTATCACGATATGGCCTCAAAGTATAAGTGGATCTGTGAATCTGTAATATCCTAGAAATGGCTATGATATATGTTGAAGAAGAAAAACGTCACCATTACTAAGTAGTATGCTTACATGTGTGGTAAGAGATAAATTAAATTTGTACAATAAGAAAAGTTTTTTTTGTGCTAAGGAAACAGATGTGCTGTCGGAGTGATCCTCTTTCCATCTCGCTCACTCTCCAGTCTCGTGGTTCAGATATTATTTCTTAAAAATAATGCAAAGGTTGTGCCATCCACCGTATAAACTGCAATGCTCAGCTAAATCTCGAACCCAATCCCACAAGATGTGTAGTGTCTTGTTTCACCGATAGAGTTCGTCTGGATAATATCAACTATACCTATAAAGATAAGGGTGGGTTTCATCACTCCATTAGTCATGGAGCATATGATGTGGAGGTCGATCATAAAGTTCTTTCATAATATGCACTTGATCAGTCACACAGATGAAGAATTGGCATTGTTGCATCCTGAGTTTCTATCCGAATGCGCGGCTGGGGCTATTTATAGGGTTTATGATAGACTTCCAGAAAATGTAAAAGAGCTTGAAATTATAAAGCAGTGTTTGAGGTGTGAGAATCATTACGTCGATTGTTATTTCAATGGACCAAACCCAATGATAAAAAACTGTTATTCCTGTAAACTTTTAAAAATACATTCGCGTCGATACTGACCTCCTGCATGGTGAAATATAACATCTGCAAATATGTTCCACTGCTTAAAAGGAGCGATTTCATAAAACACACGCCAGTCTTTGTGATCGATTGCAGCAAGAAGAACGAAGATCTTAAATCGGGAGCCTGTACTACCAGAGTTGAAATTTCAGCAGCAAGCAACATTCCTGCAAACACAAAGGCCTACTGTTTAATCCTGCACGATCGTTGTGTAGTGTATACTGCTCTGACCAACATCATCACCAATGTCGTGTGAGAAATTCACCATATTAGATGTTCAGGGCTATCAGTCAACTTGCAAGGAATTCGTGGCGAAAGAGGTTGCTGTATTATCGCATGATGGAAGAATGGGACATTTCGTGCTGCGGCCGCCTAAACACGTATACCCCGATGTGAAATCCCAGTGGTACACGGAATCGTATATCCATGGGATACCATGGCAGAGTGGATACTTACCTTACGATGAGATGAAACCTGTTCTTGAAAGTGTATTACAGTGTGAAGACAGACTTTATTCTAAGGGACTAGAAAAGGCTAGATTTTTTGAAAAACTACTGCAGAGGTCTGTTATAAACATGGACGATCTTGGTGTACCGAAGCTGGACAAATTAAGAGACTGTAATGTGAAGTGCCTATTTCACCCACGTCGGGGAATGAACTGTGCCCTGCAGAATGTAATGGTGCTTAGACTCTGGATGCAAGCACGACATAATTTTAAAGAGTTTTGTAATCATGAGTTGAAATAAATTCATTCATAACATTGTCTGTTTGTTATTTACACAATCCTTCCAAAAGGCTAACGGCTTCCTGTAAAAAATAGATAGAACATGCTTGTGGCTTATGACACGTGTTGGAATTATGGGATTATGGGTTTTGGTTAAGGATATGACCCGAACTTTTTCATTCATAAAATGTAAGAGCTCGGTTTGAAATGATTTTTACGCCGGTTTCCTTTATATCACACATTTATTTCTTACTTTGTATACATAATATTTTTTAAAAAAATCTTGCGATTAATATTCATCGTCAGCGTCTAAACATAACACCTGTTGTTTAAATTTCCGTAACATCTTCTCAGTGATCTGAAACAAAGGAAAACAAGAATCGTATGATAATTGTAGATGTGTTAGGGTGTTTAGTACCGACTTCGAAAAATTTACATATATCGGTGAATAAAACTCTGAAAACTGAGGAGAACCTCAAAGACTGAAACATAGTAAAACCAAAATCATATGATAAATGTTGATGTGAAAGGATGCTTGGTATCGACTTCGAAGAATTTGCATACATCAGTGAATAAAGCTCTGATTTATCATAAAATAAAAATTCTGAAAAAAAAGAAAAAAAAAACACTTTAAGGAAAAGAATAAAATAAAATAAATAAATAATAATACAAACAAAATTACGATAGACCACTATAATAAAAATCTGTGACTTCAATAAAAAATATGTACGTACCTTCTGACATTGCTTGATAAAGACTTTGCAGTCGCGTGAGCAGTTCCTCCCCCAGATTTCTACAGGCGATGGGAACTCTGGATCTATACATGCTGTTATATGTTCTTCGCCGCTACATGTTTCATAATGGGATTGAGTGTCATGTCTTACATCTTCAAGACATCGCACCTCTGGTCTTCCACATGGATACAGTAGAACCTTTGCTTCGTGTTGTTGATTAACACTATAGACTGTGATAAATGTTACTGTATGTTGTTGTGTACGTAGTTTAGTACCGCCAATATCGTACACGTTGATGGTATATGAGCTTTCCATGACCGCAGGTTCCATGTCTGGGATTATAATCTCTGCAAACGCGGAGTCCGGGATCTCCTCCCATAGTTGGCGTACTAGTTCTTGAGAAGACATACTGTTGTTGAGCTTCGCACGTATCATTCCTTATATACGAATTGATGAGGCCACACGTACACTTTCACATTATAAACGCTTTGCATAGGTCCACCTGTTACACTACGCTTTGCGTAGGTCCATATGTATGCCTATTCTACTTTTCTTAATTTTAGTTTGAAAACAGTGCTAAATATAGTATTAAAAAATCTTAAATTACGTATGCAGCTGTCATTAAACTCTGTTATTCACTAATAATGATGTAATTAATAATAACTTTACAATAATAATAATAATATAAAAAATAAAAACTAAGTATCATTTAGAAGAAGCAATAGTATCCCATACTCTGAACTATCCAAAGGGCCTAATAACAGGTGTCGGGATGAATATGGATAACATAGTGCGAAAGGGCGTAACTACATTGTTCGAAACGACTACCGTGACGTCCGAAAACGCCTCCTTGGTCCAAAGGGCCTAATTACAGTCTTTGGGATGAATATGGATAACATAGTGCGAAAAGGCGTAACTACATTGTTCGAATCGACTACCCTAACGTCCATAACGCCTCCTTGGTCCAAAGGGCCTAATTACAGTCTTTGGGATGAATATGGATAACATAGTGCTAAATGGCGTAACTACATTGTTCGAAATGACTACCATGACGTCCCTAACGTCTCCTTGGTCCAAAGGGCCTAATAACAGGTGTCGGGATGAAAATGGATAACATAGTGTATAAGGTCACAACTACATTGCTCGAATCGACTCCCATGACGTTCCGGATCAAAGGGCCTAACTAGATCGGATCAAGCGGCCTAACTATGCGTCAGGATGAATCGGGAATAGCTTAGTGTATAAAGGCGTAATTACATTATTCGAATCGACTACCATGACGTTCCGGATCAAAGGGCCTAACTAGGCGTCTGGAAGAGGCGTCGTCCGGCGTCGCCGCTGTATAAAGGTTCCTATACTACTAATATAATATTATATCACAAATAATTAGACATGTGCTGCAACATTGACACACGCTGGGGCCCCACGCGCTAGGCTGTGTTATTTTGAGATGCAGAGATGCGAGACAGCAAGACCCCCCACGCGCCGTGAGCCGGGCTATTCTAGTACGCGCAGCTGCATCACGTCTGGAACACGCAAGCCGCAATATTACAAACTCACAAATATTTACCAAGCCCACAAAATATTTACCAATACTCCCAATATTACCAATAATTAAACACTTAGGCCTTTGTTCTACACACACAGGCGGAGCAAAGGGCGCTCGCACCCAGATGGATAAAAGAACTATGTGCGATAAGGGCGCAAGCTCATAATTACCAATATTCCCAATATTACCAATAATTAATCACTTAGGCCTTTGTTCTACACACACAGGCGGAGCAAAAGGCGCTAGCACCCAGATTGATAAAAGAACTATGTGCGATAAGGGCGCAAGCTCGTAAATATCACAAATAATTACCAATAAGCATGCTAGCACCCAGGTGACCAAAGGGCAGTGGGTGGGGAGACTAACCACTGGCTGACCTGGGGGGCCGGTAGTTGAGGACCCCACCTTCCCCTCCACTAAGCCACCTTCCCCTACGCCGCCACCTTGTATTGCAGGGGTCTGCCCCTGCAATACACGGTGGCTGCCCCTGTATTGCGGGTTGCATTCAGTAAGCCACCGCAGGGGTCATACAGAATACATAACTACTTACTACGTACTAGCTTTTTTATTTTTTTTCTTTCTTTCCTTTTCCTTGTTTGTCGGTTTTCCTTTGTTTTTATGTTCTTTCCTTATTTTCCGTCTTTTCTTTATGACACACAAACACCCATGCCCGAGGCGGGACTCGAACCCACAGCCTCCTTACCCACAGCTCCAAGGCAGCACGCCTTATCTACCACGGCTAAGGGGACCGGCATAAGCTTAAAAGGCCCGGCGTCGCCCGGGTTTTGTAATTTCTAATTCGAAATTAACTTATGAAGGACTTTCGATTTTCAATTCTAGGTCCTTACATAGAAATTTAGAATTTGACAAGAGGAAGAACGATATATCACACTCAAACTATTCCCTCAGAAAACCTTGATAAATCTTTTATGGCTCACAGAAGATGTAGAATTTTGCATTCCATCGCTCCTACACACCAAGCCTGGTAGGAGTTGAAATAAGAAGAAACATAAATTCCGGTAACATAAACTTATACTGTCATTGTGGAATATTTTATTTTTCACTCTCATGTTACCATACAACCATTTCGGGGATGAAATTAAAAATAAATTTAATATCACTTTCATACTTCTCTCCCCAAAAACATGCTATAGCTCTATGTTGATTCTCTGTCAATCAGTCAGTCAGGACAAAGTCTCATATATATATATATATATATATATATATATATAACTTATATATATATATATAGAGAGAGAGAGAGAGAGAGTGAAAGAGAGAGAGAGATTATCAATAAGTGCTGGATAGCAGGATTTTTCCATTGATATTCACTATTCACAGGAAGAATGTACAGACAAAATTAAATAATGAAGGGGAAAAGAATAAAGAAAAAGATAGGATTGATGAAAATAGAAATAAATTGTTCGAAATTAGCTTATCAAAGAAATCGACGTTGCGCAGGAAGTTTTAAGCGTTTTAACATATTGTGGAAACACGGCTTGATTTACGAACATGAGATTAGCATATTGACTGAAATGCTTGGAGGGTTTGAAATGTGTAATAAAAATTGTGATTTAACAAGGTGTTGCTGATTTCCTGTGATTGCTGAGGTGTGAGAAGGTGAGCATGATTTCAGATCTGAAGGCAGACAGGCAGGCCTGTAGAGGAAGTGACATGGGAAATGGGCAATTAATGTACACAGCTTTAGGGCATACTCAACTCTACTCTTGTGTTACAATATTGTCTTCCTCATTGTCACATTCTGTGATGCATTTTACAAAAGCAGGTATAAATTCGTCGCCTAAAAAGATTCTACAAAAGCACAAATTAAAAC
Organism: Ectobius pallidus; assembly: GCA_964059195.1. Taxonomy (NCBI): domain Eukaryota; kingdom Metazoa; phylum Arthropoda; class Insecta; order Blattodea; family Ectobiidae; genus Ectobius; species Ectobius pallidus. The sequence goes on along the minus strand of CAXKWD010000003.1, from coordinate 25,639,889 downwards.
CAATAGAGTTTTGCTTTATATAAAAAGAGAGGATCTTTTATACACAAGTCAGGGTTGTCATATAAGGAAATCTATTATTCCACTGAAATGCTCCTAATTGATTTCAGAGTTAGATCCCACTGATGAGTTCACTTGATAATTACATATATTAATACAGAAATATCTGAAAAGGATAATATATGCAAAGAATAACAACAATCATGTATAGTTCTTTTAAAGAGGGACCAGTAAAAATTTTTGAAATTTACAAATGAAAATGGAATTTATGTATAATGCAGATTATGGTTACTAGATGTTGGATAGTGAAGCAGGGTTGCCATACGTACGACTATAGTCGTATACATACGACTATTTCATAGATTTGTACGACGTATGACGCAACCATGAGTCGTACGCATATTTGTACGACTATTTTTAACATAGCGTTTTATATTTTTTAATCAATCTATTGACGAATTTTAAATTTTGATCTATATCCAGCTCTTTGTTTTCTCATGGTTTTTCTTGCAAGCATGTTGCTAATAATAACAACACTGTGGAAATTACTGTTTATTTAATTTTATTGTATTTTATCAAATTTAGCACATTGCAAGATAATGAAACACGCCTAATCATTTACAAATAAGATGATTTATTAACAATTACATGATATATGTAAGGTATATAATACCGATTTATTATTATTATTATTATTATTATTAACGCAATAAATTCATTACGCTGAAAAATTACAAAATATACGACAATTTTAACTAGCATACGACTATTTTCGAATATTGGTACTACTGTTCTACTTTTCTGATCTGGCAACACTGCAGACACCCATAAATATCCATACGCGACTGCATCGTGCCACTCTAATAATAATGCGGTAGTTGGCATGAAAGCAAACACATCCAGTCCATGATCTCTTAAACGTCGGAACTCCCTAAAGCTTCCATCAGCTCCTTGTGGTATTTTCTGGCATTTCTCCCATTCTTGGGCTAGTGACTATTTTGACATCTAGTCTTATCCATTCTATACGGAGGACTCACAACTAAATTGCCATCGCCTCTATTCGTATAACCGTACATCACAATGCTACCAAATGATGTGTTCATATACTAGAGATGCCACACTCTTTCCGTGACATATACCACCGCCTTAGGCCTACAGTGATAAAAAAAATAGTTGACTTGACTTATGCTCCATCCCTCGTAACAGAAAGAAAGCAGGTAACAGGTAGAAAATCATGTTAGAGAAAAATTTAGCATTGTTGGGGTCAGTATAGTTATGTTAATACACACACGGCTTGTATCTTCATATTTAAATTTTCCATGTGATTAAAAATTTAGAAGCTACCGAAAATGCAAAATTTTTTGGGCCGTTCTTTCCTCAATAAACAAAACGCCTAAACAATCTATAAAATCACTGAACTTTCCTAAGAATTTCGCAGAATTCTCACTAAATGTTGGCAGGGGGCTTGCAATTTTAGTGTTTTCTGATGCCTCAAATGGCCGTTGCCTACGAAATAACCAAGAAGAGAGTTTGGAGGTCAAACGGATGGCGATTTTTTTAAATGCCCCTCTGAGGTTGTTGGTAATTTTAATGTGCTATGTGTACAACATGAGACCAACTGTTTTACTTCCCTTCCGAAGTATAACAGTCATTATATCAAATTAATTTCCGACTTAATTGTTGAAATTTCGATACAATTAGTAAGCAAAAACATGTAACACTTTCTTTTTTGGTTCGCATTGCTGTATTATATTCATAAATTTATGTCAATATATTTGTTCGAGTCTTGTAGAATCCTAACAGGCATATTAGTAAACTTTGTCTATAATTTACATACAAAGAGGAGGGAGACAAAGAAGAGAGAGAAAGGAAGAGTGAGAGAAATATAAAGAGGGAAAGAGGAAGACATAGACTAAAGAAAATGGAAAGGGAGAAAAGCAAAGAAGTATGAAGAGAAAGATAGAAAGAGGAAGTAAGAAAGGCAGACAACGGTAAAAAGAGACTGAACGAGAGGGAAAGATAGAAAAAGAGAAAGATAAAAAAAAGAGAGCGGAAAAGAGATAGAGATAAATAGAGATTTTTGTTTTTCAAAAAGTTTCTCTCAATTTATAAGTTCAACTAACATTTCTATCTTTGCAATGAAGTTCAGGGATTACTATAGGAATTCTTTATTTCTTTATATAATATATATTTCTATACAAAATTATTAATCGGAAGAGCAATTTTTTAAAACTTTTTTTATTGTTTTATAATAATTCATGGAGTTCAAATTTCACAAGGAGTCAATATGTTCCCAGAAGACTGTGTTAACATTTATTGGGCTCGTAAAAAGAGTGAGCCAGTGGGCCAGCATGTTGGAATCCAGGAGGGGGTAGTAGGCATTAAATAGCGCGAGACGGAAAGCACAGGGGGGCGGACAGGGGCCGTTTCCTGTGGACACGCTCAGGTGTAACCGAGGGACTTACATTCCCTCCCCGCCCCCCACCCCCCGCTAATATATGCACGGCAATCTAGCAATATCACTTTACCTTCGCTATTACAGTAATAGTTACGTACAGTAACTTTTTTTCTACTCAATTATAACTTTATAATAACAAAAGAAGTCGGAAAAGGTAAAAATTGAATAGGCTCCTGAGAGAGTGAACTATCCCACTGCCAAGTGAAATGGAAAGAATAGACTTTCATTAGAATCCTCATAGATATAATATTTGCACTATTAGGATAGCCCTTTTAATCTGTCTTTAAAATCTTTATACTCCAATAAATGTATAAAAACGTCACTGAGTATTAAGAAGTATGTTGAAATGTCAGGAAAGTAAGATTTATTACAACACACACCATATTATTATATACAGATTATATACAGCCGAACTTCTGCAGGAGACTTGCTACGAGGTGTTTAAACATTCACCCTAAAGCCCAGAACTCACTCCCAGTGATTTCCACCCTTTCCTATACCTGAAGAAATTACAGTGAATGACAGAGAGGCGGAGATGTTTGTCACACAGTGGTTCAAATCCCAGGCGGCAAACTTGTACGACACAGGTATTCAAAAGTTGTTTCCAAAGTATGACAAATGTTTCAATTCCCGTGGCGAATATGTTGAATAATAGCTGAATACTTGCTGTATCTGTTGGAATATGTATGTCCACAAAATTGTGTTTTGTTTCTGTAAATGGCCCCACACTTTATGGACGTGTCTCGTATTTTAAAGATAAATTTCGCAGATTGAAGGAAATACATGTTTAGAATATTGCTGTACTAACTTACATAAAAAAAATATATATACCTATATATATATATTGGGCGCTCTAACAATTATTTTAAAGACTTAATTCGAAGTCCTTAAAACCGTAACACAGTATGATTGAAATTTCAGCTTTAATTGCAAGTTGATAATTCGGGTCTGATAGGGTTAATTTAAATCACACAACCTATTATATAAAGTAGAAACTGACAGTAAAATGTAAGTAGGCTACTTGCAACTGTAAATAGTTTGTTAATAGCGCCACAATTAGCAAGAACAAGGAATCCCCATTTTGGTAAACACAGACACCAGAGTCTGATGTGTGTGAAAAGAAGAGGACTCCAGCTGGGTGTTTGACCAATGCCTCCAACCAAAATACGTGCAAACAGACTCAAACCCGAGACTTTCTCTTGGTGATGGTCAACTGGCATTAAAATGTAAACAGGAATATTGTTCTTTAGCTGGTGGCAGCCGGAAATGAGACTCCCTCTGGGTCAGCTCACCGGAAATACGTACACATCGTCACTCCTGCCTGGCAGCAACCAAGTCCCTGCCTTCCATTGAATTAAACCAGACGAGATGAGACAATATTGCAAGAATTAATTGTTCCACCATGCATCATTTCTGAATGTTATTCGCTGATCTGGTTTTCGGCTCCGTCTTACGACTGTTTAATGAACATCATTAAGGAAAGTTAAAATGGTACTGGCTTTCTTTTCCCAAATTCGTGGATCGTTCGATAGCATATACAGGGTGTTGATGAATAACACCGAAATAATCTACCTGTGTATAGAGGGGGCATAGACAAGCAACTTTTAGTAGGAGATTTTTTTATCTATGGATTCAATGTTTCCTGTTACCATAGGCGTAACCAGGCCGACCATATGGGCGGGGGGGGGTTATAACATCCGCGGGGTCTGGGGGGTATAGGGAAAATTTTAAAAATTAAGATGCAAAATAACGAGTTTTAAGCTTCCACGGGTCCTCCCCCGGAAAATTTTAAAAATTAAGACGCAAAATAACGAGTTTTAAGCTTCCCACGCTTTTTACTTGTATTAAGTAATTTATGGGCAGACTTAAAAAAATTATACAATTTTCCTTTTTTTAATCAATGGGGGGGAGGTTCAAACCCCCAAACCCCCCCCCCTCGGTACGCCTATGCCTGTTACAGCATAAAATCTCCCAAACTTCTAACATTTGAAAAAATACAAAACAAAAGAACTTCCTTGTTAACACTGGAGTTATGAATAAATAAATAAAAAAATAAATAAAAAAAACTAATGCAGTGGCGGCAAGACATGTGATTTACTCTGTAAATTTTGCAGATTACAGAAACACTAAATTATGATATAGCTGTTGATGAATGATTATGAATCATGTTCTTATCGATCACTAAGAAGGCATGAAGTCAATTTATTGAAAATTGTAACCCTATGTCGCTTCATTGTTGACTTTTGAGCACCAAATTGTAGTGACTTTAATGCGCTGTAGCATTCAAATTTTACGTCATAGAGCAAAAATCTCCTAATAAAATATGCTTGTGTTGTCCCCTCTATACTTACTTACTTACTCTATAGCAATAGACAATTCCTCAGCAAGCTAATGGAATTTTATATATTTTTATAGAACCCGAAGGTTCATTGCCGCGCGTACCTGAGCCCGCCATTCAACCCTATTCTGTGCCAACTCTATCCAATCATCCCTCGCAAATCCTACTTCCTTTAAATTTGTTCTAATATTGTTCTCCCACCTACATCTAGGTCTTCCACGTGGTCATTTCCGTTCGGGTCTAACCAGTCAATACTTTTGAGATATGTCTTTCCTCCCCTACGCGTGCAACATGTCCAGCCCATTTCATCCTTCGTGATAAATTACCCTTATTGTATACACAGGTAAAATATTCCTGTGCTATTCATTAACACCCTGCATGTGTGCGTAAATAGACAGTAATTTAAGACACACTGGTAACGGTTATAGACCTGTAGTAGCACACAACCGTC